>OZ038373.1:114642950-115242950 GCA_964036015.1 Leptarthrus brevirostris | reverse complement strand
AATCTCGGGGATAAAGATTCAGAAAATAGTCAGTTTCTTAAATTCCTCCGGTTGGCTTTAGTTGCTTTTCACCATAATAAACTCAGCCGACTTCAACCATGATTTCAGATAAGAATAAGAGTTGCGAGTGAACTGAGTCCAACAAAAACCCGTGTCTTACTGGTTGACGGTTGTGGCATCAAATGTGCTAATTGGAGTGCTACCATGATGGCGACGCTCACCACTTAAACCAACCAACAAATTACCCCATTCCCCCTATCAACGAAGTTTTAGTAATGCGATCGTTGTTAATTTATTCTTTTCAATCTCATAATTCGGGATGGAAACGGTAAGGCTCAATTAAAGCCTTGGTTTTTTTTGGCGGTCCATTTTATTTATTTGTGACACAAGAAAAACTCATCTTTAAAGGTTTAAGGGGAAATGAAAAACCACAAATTAACACACATTTTCAGCGGTGTGAGATTATTTAATCACTCCGTGAAGCTGATTTCGCGCTAAACATGTTCTGTTTTATACCTCGTTACTTCAATATCGACGAGATTAGAACTTTTGTCGGTGGAACTGTCGGTGACCATGTTTGCGACAAAAGGTCCTTGGTGTGCATCCACCTTTATTTGAATCACCCCGTATTTCAGCAAACAAGTAGAACAAAAACATTTTTCACAAAATTATTTGTGCCTCCAGTTATCTTCACAAATATATTTGTGCATGCAAAATATTTCAGGTAATTGGGAAACTCTATGAAAAGGGATAAACCTGGAATGCCTAATGAATCTGTGAGCAGTTATTTGTTTAGTTTGTGAAACCCATTCATTGAGAAATTTGTTGTTCGGCAAAATTTTAAAAATTTCACGAAGTCGTGAATTAACTTTTGATGCCAGGAAAGCTATTAAGAAGGATTACCAGAATGGAGTTTGTATTCAGGATATTGCCAAAAGTTATATGTGCCACTGAAATACAGTAACCTAACAAAATAGAAAAAGTGAAAAACAACAGCGAGTTTGGAAACGGAAGCGGCAGAGGACGAAACGTGCTACAACCAAAACAGAAGATAGGCAGAGCCTAGGAGAAGTAAAGCAAAATTCTCAATTAGGAATCAGACAAATATAATTTAATGTGTGCAACAAAAGATAACAAAATAAGTAATATCCAAGTGTGTCGGAGGCTCCAAAAAAATAATGTTAAGACCTATGTACATATGTCGTTAGAAGAACGTCAGCAATTTCGAAGAAAAATAAATGTTTGTTTGTTCAGGTCATCACAATAAAACTCTTGAATTTTGGAAGAAAATTGTATGGACCGAGGAGAGTACATTTTTTTAGATGGAGTTTATACCCTAGACAGACGACACCCGTTTATTATAATGTCCCAGAGAGATGACATCCTTTTATTTAATAATTGGTATTATCATAAATTAAAATGGTAATAGGTATTGCGATTGTCGTACTGACGGCAAATGAAATTTTAACTTTCCGCCTACTTTTCTTAAAACAATCCTTATTGTCAAATCAATTTAAAATGTATATTTATAAAGATGATTTTTTAGATGGTCGTTTCACGATTTACGAGATGAAAATCGCGGTTTCATCACTAAAGGAAAATAAAACTCCGGGTTATGATAGAATACCTAGCGAATTTTATAAATATGCCCCAGAAGAATTCTTGTTAAAAATGCTCAAAATTTTTAAGGATATATATGACGATGGGGATACTCCTCTTTCGTTTAAAAGGTTTATTATTTTCCCCTTACACAAGAAACTTCACTCATGTAAGTTTGCAATTATAGAGGCATCTCCTTTATTGATGCGATTGCAAAAATTGTCTCTAATTTGCTTCAAAGAAGATTGACTGTTTCGTTAGAAAATAAAATCCTACTTTACGAGAATCAGTCGGGTTTCAGGAAAGGCTTTACCGTATTCAATTAACGGAAGTGGGTATCGAACAACTTTCTCATTGAGCTTTCGAGAGTCAACGCACAGCCTATTACTACCATCTTTTTTCTTGACCACGACAATAGGACTGGCATAGTCCGAACGACTTGGCTGAATTATCCCCTCCTCAAACCATTCCTTAATTTGTTTTGTAACATCTTCATTTTCCCGTGGCAATAATTGGTGATTGGTAGACCGGCACTTCGTCTTTTAAGGGGGTTCACCCATGTGACGGCCTGTTTTTTAATCATTTTTTGGGAATTTTTTTTTTTACGACCACTAAAAAGGTAGAACTTTAAGTTTTTTATCATTTATTTATATCTATTTTAAGAGTATGTATATAAATTTTTAGCCAAAAATATCCAATTGAACGTGAGTTATAGTGCTCTGAACACACCCGCCTCGAAAAAATGGACGTTCAATTCCTCCACGATTCCGATTGGCTTATCTGAAGTAAAAAAAATTAACGGCGTTTTAATCTGTAAGCTTAAATGCACGGAATGGACTATAGTCAATTGAAAATACCAAAAATTGGATTTTTGCTAGGCCTGTGAAGAAAAAGTTTCGAATTTCGTGTTTTTTTGTTATAAAAAAATAGAAATATTGGGAATTTTGGAATGAAAGTAAACCATTCCGTGCGTCTATATATGCTGAGTCTACCCTATAAATTTGAAGTTATTCGGTCAAATCGTTCTCGAGATATGATTAAGGAAAGTTTGAAAAACACGGTTTTGAGAAAAACGCCTTTAAAGTTTCAAGTCCGGTTAAAACTATAAAAATCTTAACTTACCCTCAATCGGGGATGCCTGGTCCATAGAGTACTCCTTCCTCTTCCTCTTGGAATTCTTTCAAAGCAGATTGTTCAGCTTTCCTTTTAAACCTGCACAAACTCAGCAGCTCATCTTCCTGTTTCAACCCCTTGAAAATGTGTCGGACTTGAAAAACAAAACTTGACATTGAGTTAAAAAGTTAAACAAAGTTAATAAGTCAAGCTCAAATTTAATAATTCCATGGAAGTACAAAGTAGAGCCCCCTGCCTTTAAGTACCTAGAGTCATTAAATGATGCAGCAGACGGACTGAAAATAAAGACGTATTTCACAATTAGAAAATGTCGAACTTTTTCATTTCAATAATTTGAAATTTTTGAATTCGGAAAAATAATGGTATTTTCGAGATACCATGAAAGACAATATGGTATATGGTATTTAGTGCGTAAATATGGTAGGTCTACCAGAATTATGGTAGAAATGGCAACGCTGCTTCTTCAAACTGTTGTATCTTTATAACGACTTCGAATTTTAAAAAATCACTTTACCACCGTATTCTAGACATGTTAAGGAAGCAATTTATGAAAAAACAAATCCGAATTTTTTAACCCATCACATGGGTGAACCCCATTAACACAATTTGCATATCAAATTTCGATTCGGTCTGTGGTTTTGAAGTATATTCCTTTACTAACTTCGCCTACTAATTCCTTATCGTTAACTTGGTTAAAGCTATCTAATACTTCTTGATCGTCAACTAAACAAACCGTATCCAATTCGCCAATCCGGTTAATGTAATACTTAGCTCATCTATTGGAAGTTTGTTACGTAACTTCTCATACATACACTGATTTATGATGGTATAGCTGCTACCGGTATCTACCAAAGCAGACAATTCCAAACCACACAATTTAACCTTCATATGCATCTCAGATAATTTTAGCCGCTCTGTAATGGTACTATCATGAAACATGATTTACACGAGCATTAATCTAGACATCTAGACAATTCGGCGTCTTTGCAGTTTAGCATATTGATCAACTGACTTACTTGCAAGAATTAAATGAAGTTGTTATTTCGCGGTTGATTGATGAAAATTTCATATTGCAAGTAGATAAAACGCTCCTATCCATAAAAATTAAATGATTAAGAAGTACTTGAAGGATATTGCTCTACGTTATTGCGAGCAGGTTATGAAATTATTTGTAAATATCGAGGTGATTTCAGGAAGTCATAGCTACTAAAGGTCTTATTAAATATCCCTAGAGTTTTAAAATTTACATAAATTTAATGGTCGAATGCTTACAAACCTGTGTAGAAGCTTTCTTTATGTCAGAGCAATACATTTTTGAAGAGAACTGGAGGTATAAATGAACGGTGAGTGCAAGAGTGAGGTGCAAGTCCATAATTATTAAATTATAATTATTAAATTTCAGTTAATATTAGTAAAATTAGTAGACCTGTCCAGTAAACAAACAAAAAATTGGTGTCTGTAGTACTAGAGATCTAATACTACACACTGCGATTTTTTTAATGGACAGGTCTACTAACTTTATATCATATAGGTATATTAACATGAACTTAATATAAATTTGAATTTGGATTTAAACCCTTCTTCCACTCACCGATTCAATAATAATTTTGTGAAGAATGTCTTTTTCCATTTGCTTGCTAAAATATTAGTTCTGTTAATTTATTATTGTACTTGATCGGAACCTAACTTCGTAACGTGAAAGACGATTTGGATGGTGTCGCCGTTAGTAAGATACATGTGCTCATAATTATGGTCTAAGCAAGGGCGTAGCTTTACGTTCGTTTTTTATTTGTGTGTTAATTTATTTGTAAAACAAAAAAATTACTTAAAAGTAGAAAATAATAAAATAACAAGAGTTCAATTAAAAACTAAGCGTCTTGGATCTTCCGGGAACTTTCCCAAAATATCATTCTTAAATTGTGTTTGTTTTCAAGGACCCATTTTCTATGTGAGCTGACCATACAGACCCCATTCCATATCCCAGTAGCAAAAGTGAGAACCGATTCCATTTTGTTTCGATGAATTCCTATATGAAAATGTTCACAATAGGCATAGATGAATGTTTAAGCCTAGAGTCATGCATAAAGTCAGCAAAGCAAAGACGCACGCCGACGTAAGTTTTATTAACATTATCAGTTTAAAAATTGAGATTGCATTCAGTCAATACATACGTTCCTTACAGCGTGATTGTCCTTGTGTACGCGAGTGTATAAAGTTTGTAATATATTTAAGGAAATGTTTAATAGCATTGTTTTTATTTCATTAACAGATGGACAAATCTGTGAATGAATTAAATCCGATATATTTATAATTGTTTGAGTTAAATAAATATATAAAAATTATATAAATAATTGAATAAAAAACCCGTCATTTTAACTTTCGTTAGAAATATACGAAAAGTAAATATTGAAACGAACGCTTCTTTTCATCAGTGGTTACATCAGTTCCCGTCCATTGCTGATTTTACCCATTACCATTTAATGGAAAGGGTTGTCATTATCGATCCCTTCTAGGCTATCGCAATGTGAAAGTAATCGAAGCATCGCGATGTAAATTCGATGGGGCTTGTGGTGTATGACTGTGCTATAGGTATAATAATAGATTTTTTTGTAGCCGGAAAGAATGTCTAAGCCTCCTTCAGTACTTCTACAAAACTCAGTTCAGTTTTTATCATGCCAAACGATATATCATATTTCAGCTTAACCAAAAATATTTTTATTATTATAATACTCGAAAGATCCTTGCAGTGACTTATTTCTAAATTTATTAAATGTCATTCTTATCACTGAGCACGTGTGCAACCAAAATGGCTGCGCCCGTGGGTCTAAGTCAATTATGGAAATACTTTAGGATATATTTTTAATCCATTTAAAAATATTGATTAAATTTTTAAGTATTATATTCTTAACGACTTACAAAACTTAATAAACTTTCCAATAAAGTACAAATGATCTTCTACAGACAACTTATTGATACTTTTTTTAACTTAAAACTTAAAATATGGAACATTTTTCGAGTTCACTTAGACTTATGTACCCAATTTTTGACCCAATGATCGGGTAAAGAGAGAGGGACACCTAACTTTGTAATACGCGCACTGATTTGTATGATACTTTCTTATTTTTAGAGCATGTTGCTCCATTGGTAGAAGAATAATAACTTTGTAGGATGGGTTGGGTTAAGGCGTGGATGTGGTTGTAGTGGGGTGGGCTGAAGGAGGTATGGTACCTAACTTAAAATCTTTTGGACCGATGTCGACTACTCTTTTCAACTGGTCATGACCCCGTAACCGCCCCCCCCCCCCCTCCCTTCTATACGCTTCTGAAGAGAGATCAATTAGTCCCTAGTTGGAGGTGCCGCATGATTCTCCTTTTTATGGTTCCGTACCTCAAAACGAAAGAAGGAACACTTATAGGATCGCTTCATCGTCCGTCTATTTGTCTGTAAAGATAGACTCGCAAATAAATTAAATCCTATAGGGTATTCCTCGTTGTCATAGAATCATGAAATTTGCAAGAAGCAAGATCTTACAGCACAAGTAAAGGAAAAATCCGAAAATCGTTAATTTGTAGTTATATCATATGAAAAAATATTACGGAACCCTCGGTGCGCGAGTTAAACTTGCACTCGTCTGATTTTTTTTTGGTACCGTCTGAGCATTACCATATTTCGATGGAGACGGAAACAATCCTGTTGAGTATGATAGGTGGAAGAGTTTGCGCATGTATTAAGTCAAAGCAGAGACGCAGCATATTAAAACAAGGGGCGAGAAATCATCAGGTAGATACGCAGCAGAACTTCGATTTTGAGTGAACGATCCAGCTTTTCCTCAATTACGAGTGAACGATTCTGAGTGAACTCAAGTCTCCTGAGGTCGTTTTCATAAGCATTTCGTGGGTTCTAGTAGAGTCGAGTGTCGAGCACTCTCTACGCTTTTACAAAAATACCCCGTCTTTTCTGATTTCTGTAAAAAATGCTAAGGAACACGGTTTTTTTCACTGCCATTTCCAGGAACAATTACCGATTGTTTTCATTTCTTGACTACAGATAGGCCAGAGGAATGTGCATTGTAAATTCGAAAAGGGGTGGGGGTTATTAAAGAAAACATTTTTTTTTTACTTTCTTTATAAAATTAGCTCTATATTTAATTGTGAACTCTATAAACAATGGAGTTTTTGGACATTATTCAGCCTTACATTAGTAATAGATATTGCCTCCTCTTGCTGATAGAAAAGCACGGCATCTCCTTGGCATTGAAAGAATTAGGTTATCGAGGAAATCACGGGTATAAGTCTTCAATGCTCTTGAAAAAAATCACATGGGTGGCTTCTGGATACCACTGATCACAAATCTTGCTCAATGCCTCTTTGAAGTCTGTCTTCTGCATGTTTAATGGAATTTAAATTCGGAGACTGAGCAGGCCACGGTAAAACGTTGATTTCAATTGAGTAGAACGCTATCTCACGGTTCTTGCAGAATAAACTCTGGCATATCTTGCATTAAGAGGAATTCCGAACCAATATCCTGTGCGAACGGAAGAAAAACAGGTTCCAGTATTTCTCTAACATAGTCCGCTGCATATAAGTATAAAACGACAGATGTTCGCCCGCGGCCCATACCGTAACAGTATACATAACATAGCAGAGACTTCCGTAGCCTGTGCCTAAAATGTGTTAGTTTACACGCACCCAAGAAAAACAGCACAGGACAGGCTGAAGAACAAATCTTTATACTATACTTTGGTGCAATTTTTAAACTTCTGGCGAAATCTGTTTAAAACTGATTTTTAAAAGCGGCTTAATCATTAAAATTTTTAATTTTTATTACGGGTTTTCATCAAATTAGTATATTGTTAAAACAAGATATTTAACTAATTAACTTGCAAATCAGTAAACACTTTAATAATAAAGTTTTTTTTTTTAATAAAGTGGTAACTCAAGAATATATGGCTGCTGAAACAAAGGTAAACAAAGTCTACCTTAATGCAAAAAGTAGGTATTTTAGAAGTTCATAGTGTGTTTAACACCGCCTGAAATATTCTTATCGCAAAAGAAAGTTATTTTCTCTACTTTATCTGTGAAATGAAATTCCGGGGTGTTTTAAATAACTTTGCAAAATTGCACTACACACTTCATTGTCACTAATCGTTTAAAACTTGAACTTTTCTCAAATAATTTTGACACAACACGCAATAGTTTTTTATTTTTGACCTTCGCAATCAATTTAATGCTTACTTCAACTTTACAGGACGATAAAATTAGCACTTTTTCACCTACAACACTCGGTTAAAGAAAAATGTCAAACAAGTGACAGCGGGAGAAGAAAAATGAGAGCAAAAAAATCGTAGAAATCGGCACATTCATGTACACGGATTTTACACGCTTGGGCCACTCCATTTAGTTTCTAACTCGTAGCAGTAACCTCGGTAGCTGTAGCTCGGTAGCTGTGAACTTACTGAACTGATCTGAGCCTTTCTGAATTTCGAAATCGTCTCCATACTCGCATACGTCTTGAATCTGAGTGAAATCCAAATCGAGATTCATCGGCGGACAAAACGTTGGACTATTGTTCCAAATCCCAATTTTGATGCAGATCACACCGCTGAACTCGCCTGGCTCAATTCCCACGTCGAAGGGCTGGACATCTAGAGGGGCGAAGAGAACGAAGGCCGGACTTATGCAATCTATTCCTGATTGTTTGACCACTAACCGTAATGCTGTCTGTTGCGGCGAGGCTTGCAACCAATTGGCGAGCCGTCAGTGTCAGATGATGTTGAGTTTGAAGAAAAAAGTTCCCTTTAGTGAATAATTTAAACATTTACCATATTATACAAGTTACACAGGACTGAAATAAAAACAGACTTCGCTTCGTATTTAAGTAATTACCCCCAACCCCCTTTCGACTTTACATGAAAATTCTTCAGCATACAATGCACATACCTATTGACTACATGTAGTCAAGAAAAGAAAGCGATCTGTAGTTGTTCCTGGAAATGGCAGTAGAAAAACTCCGTATTCCTTAGCGTTTTTTGATGTGTGGATATTAGGAATTGGGATCGTGTGTAGTTTAATTTTTATATTTCAAGCTAGAAATTCAACCACGGACCTCGGACTGAAATATTTATAATGGTCCGAGACTCGCCCATTTCTAGCTTGAAACAGGCACGCACAGCGTCAAAACGTCTAAATGGCACTCAATTAGGCATGGTACACCTGAGCAAAAACCATGCTTTTCCAAATGCCCGCCGAAGTGGTCCAAATCAAGCACGGTACGTTCACACATTTTCTAGACTAAAATTTCAAATGAAAACTATAAAATTGTTCTATTTTACACAACTATCTCTGCAGTAGCCGGCAACATTTGTGCAGCTGGATCTTATTTTACTCGGGTTAATAAAGGTGATAACTGCAACTGGAAAATATATTAGAACAAAAATAACAAATTTCAGGTAATTGTTGTCATTATTATGACTCAACTTGTATGAGAAGAATTTTAATATCAGATGGCCGATCTATACGGGCGGGATTTTACATAGCCGTTGATGAGTCAACAGTCTGGAATGTGTTAAAGCCAAAACGCAGTAATGGAATGACGGGCGTATTTTTCGATTTTTGTGACAGTAGGGGGGAGTTGCGTACCCATCTGGAGCGTCATGTTTACACATGAGGAAGTGATAATTTTAACGGCAGAAGTTTTATTTATCACTATTTCACCAAGCATAATATCTATATAGTGACACTATGCCTGAAAGCTGCACTGGTGATAATAACATCAATTAGTACACTTCACAATCTAGTATAAATGAGTTCGACATTTTAAAATATTTGAAATGCAAACAAGGTTAACGCTAGGGTAATAAAAACTTAACTAATCTGATTACGTTAGTCGATTGAAATGATGAAAATTATGCCTAGTACAAAAACAACCCTAAAATCAGCAACATATTTTGCTTACCGAAATGGAAACCACAAAACTACAAATGCCACTTACATATGGACTGCCTCAAATTCACAAACCGGAAAATAAAATAAGATTAATTTACAGCAACATTAAAGCTCCATTTTCAAAGACCCCAAATAGATGGTGGAGGAGTTTAAATAGATAAGTGAATCGGAAGTGTTATTTATTACAAATTCACTGGAAACAGTTGAGCATCTAAAAGCGGCTAGCATCCAACAGGGTGAGAAATAGTTTCTTTTGATGTTACGCTCTATAGTCTATATTTATATCTATAATCGGGTAATACCATCTCAGAAGCCTGGAATATAATTAGGCACAATATAATATTTTATTCGAAAGAAGATATTTTAACGATAGTTTTAAGTTTGAGAACGCCATAGTATGGCTGTTGACGGTTCACTTGCAACACTTTCATTTGGGCATGCATCACGAATCCTACCATGTGTGGTCGTAACACTCTCTTGGCAGTTTTTGTTCGGACTTGTAATGGTAATAAAGAATGGTAATAATTGGAAAATAAGGTTTCAATGTACTATATAGGAAGCGAACATTGACGAGCGAGTCATTAAGCATTACCTTTCAGTCCATCTTAATCGCTTGTGGCGAAAATAGTTACTCTTAAACGAACTTTGCTTTTAACGACAGCTTTCAGTTGTGTCCAGGATCTCCCAGCTTCTGAGGCCTCTGGTATGACGGTTCTCACAACTGGACGGATTTTCAGTGGGTTTCGCTGTCTTATCCAGCATTGAAGTCGTCGCTTTCAACGACGACATGGACGAATTTAGTGGGCTATTATTATTATTAGGGGATTACACATATGGTAGGCACCGAGACCAATGAGGTCTTTTATGCCAAAACTATTACTACTATTTTAGGAGTTTGTTAATAGGGGGAAATTTAACGTCTTCCGCGGTCAGAAATTCCCGACTAAAGATTCTCCTTCTAAGCTAAGCAAAGGCAAGACAAAAACATATAATGTGCAATCTAGTTTCATCGCCATCCAGACAGAGCCGACACTCTGCCGCAAATGACAGACCTAATCGATGAAGGTACCTTAGTACATAGTAACGTACTGTAAGCAACGTAAGGTCCGCTTAAGTTAAGCGGAGGTACTACTGTCAGCATATAGTTCAAAATGTGCTTTTGCCTGGGTGGGTCTAGGAATATTTTTCAGTATAGCAACTGTTGACTCTTGTATCACAGTTCGTGTAGACGACCACCTGAGTCTGCAATGATGAGCCTTTTCTAGCTAGTTCATCAGCGATCTTGTTACCAGTTGGCCAGTTGTTGGTGTGTCGAATCCTTCGTAAGCCTCGAAGAGAAATTCTTTGAGGATAGAGCCTTGGCGGCTGCTAGGCTGAGATTTACAAATTTACAAATTTATTTATTTATTTATTTACAAATTCGCCAAGTACTGACTACTACAAAATCAATGAAATCAAAAAAAAAAAAAAAAAAGTAAATCTACATACAATGAAGTATAAAGTAAATTACAAAGTGATTAACTTTTAAGATTCATTAAATACTCAAATACTGACAGCTATAAAAAACAAAAAATAACAATATAATCACAAAGAAAGAGAAAAAGTAACCCTAACAAAGCTGATTCTTCAGATGAGATCTAGATAAATGAAAATCAATAAGCTCAAAATTATTATTGAAAAGACGGCACATAGATGTAATAGGCTCATGCATACCATAATTAGTGCGGTGATGGGGAGTATGGAGAAAGCAATGGTTTCTCAAGGGACGAGCAGGAATCGATAAACCTAGAGCTCCCAGCAGTTCCGGGGAATCAACCGCGCCCCGCAAGCAATCAAAGGCAAAAACAACTCTGGAGTTGTCACGTCTGCTTTCAAGGGACTCCAATGAAATAAGCTTTAAACGGTCAGCATAGGGAGGCAGCCGAAGAGGATCGGTCCAAGGAAGGCCGCGAAGGGCAAATTTAACGAATCTACGCTGCACAGCCTCAATGCGATTAATATGAATCGCATAAAAAGGAGACCACACAGGACTAGCATACTCCAAAACAGGTCTCACGAACGTAAAATAAAGGAGTTTAGTTACATATGGGTCATCAAACTCCTTAGACCATCGCTTGACGAAGCCCAGAGCAGAATTAGCTTTGTTTACGATAGTGTTGATATGGTCATCAAATGAAAAGGTCGTACTTAGCACTACTCCTAAATCTTTGGTCTTGTCAAGTTTGTTCAGAGAGCCACCGTCTAAGGTGTAGTTAAAGGGCACTGGATTCCTTGATCGAGAGAATGACATAGTAGTGCACTTGCTAATATTTAGGGGAAGGAAGTTTATAGAACACCAATTATGAAAGGCGTCTAAGTCCGAGTTTAATAGTGCACAGTCATTCGCACTTGAAATAACGCGGAATATTTTGGCGTCATCGGCGTAACATAGAATTCTGGAATTCGGGAGAATTACGGATACATCATTGATGTAAATGATAAAAAGCAATGGTCCTAGATGACTTCCTTGAGGAACACCAGAGGTAACATAAATATCGTTCGAAAGTGAACCTCGAAATAGCACACGTTGCGTACGATCAGACAGATAGGAACGAATCCAATTAACAAAAATTGATGGAAACCCCAGAAAAGACAACTTACGAACAAGAATACTATGGCTAATTCTGTCAAAAGCCTTGCTAAAATCAGTAAAAACGCAGTCCACCTGCTTACCCGCTTCAATGGCAGAAATACAGCAATTAGAGAATTCCAGCAGGTTAGTCACAGTAGATCTACCCTTCATGAAGCCATGTTGAAAGGAACCAAGAAAAGGCTTGCAGTGGAAGTTAAGAGCATTGCACACCAGAGCCTCAAACATTTTACCAATACAACTTAACTTGGCAATGGGACGGTAGTTTGATATGTCCTTTTTACTACCTTTCTTATGAAGGGGAATGATGACAGATGCTTTCCAAGATTTCGGAAAAACACCGCAACGAATAGACAAATTAAATAAGTGACAAAGAATAGAAACCAGGGACAAGCGACAATTTTTTACAAAGCAAGCAGGGATACCATCAGGACCGCACGAGAAACCATCAGCCAAACCAGAAATATGTTTCAGCACAGCATCCTCGTCAAACACAAGGTCTTTGGTTTCAAGAGTAGTCGGAGCAAACCTCGTCATATGAATAAAATCCTTATCGCTAATATCACAGTCTGAAGTCAAAAATGCAGTGCCAAAGAATTCGCCAAAAAGGTTGGCAGTCGTCAGGGGGTCGTCACTCTCGACATCACCAAAACTTAACACGGAAGGGTAGCCATCACAATTGCGCTTAGAATTTACGAACCTCCAGAACTGTTTAGGCTCAGCACGCAAAGACGATTTAACTTTCTCCAAATAGTCAGAATAAGAAATATCAAGTGCAGAGCAAAATTGGTTGCGTAACATGGAGTAAGTGAAATAGTCAGCATCACTCCTTGAGGAACAAAACCGCTTCCAAGCTTTATTCTTCAGATTCTTTAAGTGCTTCACAGAACTATTAAGCCAGGGCTGATATGAACGCGAACCACGAGACCTTGAAACAGGAACACAATTAGCAAAAGAAACAGAAAGAGAATCATAAAATGACATTACAGCATTATCAATATCGCATTCATTCAGAACATTCGTCCAATCGCAGGCAAAGAGCCAATCATTAAGTTTAGAATAATCAGCTTTGCTAAAGTTATAACAAAAATTACTTGAGTCAGAAGACACCGTCAGTACAGGATCAAAACCGAAGATGATGTGCAGTGCAGGATGGTGACGAGATTCAGGAACCAAAGGAGATAGACAGTGCTTCACGACAGTACTCGAGCAGTCAGATGAGAACACCAAATCCAAGAACCTGCCCGAGTCATTCATCACGTCACAGGCCTGTGATAAGCCGCAAGAGGCAATGGAGTCCAGGAACGCCGGAATATACTGTGGGGCAGCGGAAAAAGATGGTAGTAAGCAATCCTTATCCAAGAAGCGCTCCCAGCTGATCCAAGGCATATTGAAATCTCCAAGGAGTAAAAGGTCATCCGACGGAAGCAGCAGATCGGCCAGTCCTTCAATACAAGTAGACATCGACTCATATCAATCAGAGGGCGATCCAGGCGGAATATAAACCGTGGCAATGTAAACATTTTTGTGTGGAAGCTTGAGGACCACGCAAATGAATTCAAGGGAATCAGATCCCGCAACATCAACGACCATACAAGGAATTTCATGGCGGACAGCGCAGAGCACACCACCTCCCACCGGAGCATCAGCAGCGGAAAGATGGCGGTCACGGCGGAAAACCAAGTACTCAGAGCCAAAGAGCTCAGCGTCTGCAATTCTTCCACAAAGCCAAGTCTCGGTCAGGCAGACCACGTCGAAACATTTATTCGTCGAGCCGATGAAGAGTCGAGTCGTCTTCGATCGCAGTCCGGTTACGTTGGCGTAGTAAAGGGAGAACTCACTAATGCGTTTTTTGATGATATATTACAGGCTGCAGTTGCGTTAAAACGAGTCCTTGGAATGAATTCACGGACGATAGAATTAAGCGGCCAAATGTCGGGGCGAAGTACCGAGTGAAAAACAGCATCTGGTACAAGAAGCTTAAGATAGTAATATCAGCCCCTCTTCGGTTCTTGTTGACGTGGATAAAGTCGCAGGTTTCGATGGCATGAATTTCGTATTGTTGACTCCAAGCACACCAGCACCGGCACCGTGATCATTATTTGAGCCATCAGTGAACCATTTGAGAATTTTAGGGTTCAGACTTGGATCACCGCTGTCCCATTCTGCTCATTCTGGAAAGAGACTCTTGAGCCTTTTGCGAAGTTAATTTCCTTGGTTATTTGGCCCGTTACGGTGGACACATCTATGCCAGAAATGCGCTGAAGGATGCCCATGTGCCCTTTGTCACTAGGCGGCATATAAAAGTTGAGCTGCATTATCAGGACGCTAATTGCAGCGGGTGTTGATTCAGGTCGATTACCGTCACTATGTCAGCTGTTAGACAGGGCCCCATATCTTTTGTTACGTAAAGACAGGCAACCAGGCGGCGTTTCACAATCGTAATCATTCATTGGAATACTCAATGACCGTGCCTTGGATCGAAATTGGACCGAGCTCCATGCTTTTTAGGGCACAATCACAGCTTTGGCAGGGTTAATTATGAAATTGGCACCTGCACACCAGTCAGTAACCGTGCGCATTGCTGATCTCATTGGATTAGTGACTGTCTAGTCTAACTTCTCTGAAATAATAATTTCAAAGTCCTCCGCGTAGCTAAGAGCCCGATAACCAAGTTCGTTTAGTCTAATTAGTAGGTCGTCCACAATTAGTGATCAGAGAAGTGGTGACAAAACACCACCTTGGGGCGCCCTTGCCACCTGACGCAGACAGAAGTGTTATAAAGAGTGAATGTATTTTCTCTCACTTTACAATATTTGTATCCAGACCACACCGTGTGAAAGCTGGAGATATACATCCATGTCTAGTGTTATCGAAAGCAGTCTTCATGTAAAGAAAAGTACATAAAGATATTTTTTTATGGTGAAGAGCTTCCTCAATCTTGCTCACCAAGTTATGCAAGTCAGTCACTATAGATTCACCTTTTGTGAAGCCAAAATGGTTTAAGTGAATGGGAGATGGTTTCTAAAGTTTGCATCTGATGTGAAGATCTAACAGCCTCTTCATAGTCTTAAGTAGAAAGAAATTTCGATTGATTGGTCTTTATGACTTTGGCAGCTTTTCAGAATAAATACGGCCACTACCTTTCTCCATGGGAGTGATATGTAGCACCATTAGTAGCTAGCTCTAAGCAAGTTGGCCAAAGGTGCAAGGATGGTATTTAGTCAGTTTTGTGCGAGGGCTGTAGAGCTATCATCAACTCAAGCGGTCTTAAAAGAAGCCCACTGCCCATTTACACTTTTCATTGTTAAAAATAACTCCGGGCAAACTTGAAGCTCTACGGCTCAGGGGAGATCCTTGCGTCACAGTTCACTCAGTAGACTGAGCCTGATCCTAGACAGATATACCAGGGTTTCCCGCCTAGACAGATATTACCTCTGGATTTCGGTATAGGTGCCATTCTGTTTTCTGAGAACTCCTTCCCCGCTCGGGTACTCCTTAGCTAGTACCTATTGAAGACGAGCCGCCTCTGGCAAAGATTCAATGCTTTTGCAGCGTCTTCTTAAGGATTCGTATTTGTGACCTCATAATTCCTTATTATATTTAGTGAGTGCAAACCTTTACTCATCCCCCTGCTTGGAGCAGTTAACTCTATAAATACCACCACAATAATGCTGAGGCCAGCATGTCAGCTCCGACGGTATCTAAGTTTGTTTTCCTCAATATAGCAATACTTTATATGATCTCAGTATACCCTGGATGTCAAATCTGTCCTTTGGCATGGTGCACTCTTATGGTGCTTATGGAACCTTAAGTGCGGAAGGCTGAATGAGCTTTACCGCCTTAGCCCGCCGGCGTCACTTGGTTCCGCCGTTGTTAGGCTACCTTAGCCGCGCCACCCGCCCAATGGTTGGTTTAGTTGTTGCCGCTTCAAAAGCACGACCGCCAGTCCATACCACGACACGATCAGCTAAGGGATCGGCAGACACCTTGCCTGATAATCTCTAAGCCGCTCAATATCCCACGATATCGGCGGCTACTCCTAAAGCAAGCTGGTCCACTTCCCATGGTTTTACCTGGTTTCGGTAGACATTAATGCTCTAACTTCAGTTTAAACCTTTCCAAATTAATGGCTGATCTCGGGGGCGGTACACACAAAAGAGGCTGGAAGTATTGTTAATTCGTCGATTTAATTTTTTATGATTACAATATTTCAGAAATTAAGCAATGTCGCATTTGTGCCATTGCGGCGCAAATATCCCGTCCGAATCTCACAACGCGCGCTGTAATCGGAAGCTGTTAACGGACGTTGACGAATCGGGTAACATGCATCGGGCCGCGTCGGCGTTGAAACCGGACCGAAGCCGACGCGACGTCTTTCTTGGACCTTGTGCTTACAAAACTAGTTACAACTATGAATAAAATAATAAAAATTAGTACAGAATTTTTCCGCGCCAAAAAATGTCAACTTTTTGGATAGGTTTATTATTTCTTCATTTTCCAGCATTACTCAATTGGTAATATAATCTTTTATTATTTATTTATTTTTTTATATGATAACGCCAATGTTTAGGGGATGCCCTATGATGGTAAACCACAGCCTTGGCAGGAAAGTAATTAAGGGTAATGGAAATGGGTTAAGAAGAAAGAGATCTCGATGTACGCCTTGCTTAAAAGTTTCGGGCTCTTAAGACGAGGGAAAAACAGAAGATGGTGAATTGTTCCACATTCGTGTTGTTCGGCTCAGAAAAGATTTGTCTTACGCAGATAATGGGGTGTGTCCGACGAGTCAGATGGGGTGAAGTATTTCTTGCATCTTTGTAGAAAACGCAAACATTTCA
The DNA here is from genome assembly GCA_964036015.1 of Leptarthrus brevirostris. NCBI lineage: Eukaryota > Metazoa > Arthropoda > Insecta > Diptera > Asilidae > Leptarthrus > Leptarthrus brevirostris. The sequence goes on along the minus strand of OZ038373.1, from coordinate 115,225,803 downwards.
TCGCATTTTTAGCAACAGAAAATATATAGTAGTCGGTCCAGCTATGGTTACTAGATATCTCAATAGAGAGGGTGAATTGGGTATATTCATTACGTCGACTGAAATAGACTAAGAGTGGACTGGGCGTTTTTAAGGGACATTAAACAGCATTGCGTTTTGAATTCATTAAACATAAAATGGTTTGCTCTGCCCCAAGGTAGTATCGTAAGAATGTCGTTGTTTAATGATCTAAACGTGCGTTCTCGATTGATTTCTGTAGAATTCATTACAGAATCAAAAGTGTACGCGCAATCAAGAGCGTTGTCGTCGGTGAAACTATAAATGGAATTGCAAGTGGGAGATAAAGGTTAATTGATATAAAGAAGAAATAAGGTTGGTGAGACAACTGAACCTTGCGGTACACCGGATTGATTTCGTAGAAATCAGATGTAAGTCAATCTATTATTTCACGGACTGACCGGCCTGACAAAAAACTATCTAATCATTTTAAGGAAGATCTAGATCAAATAGAGGCGCAGCATTTTAAAACTTGGGCCGAAAAACCATCAGGTCCAGTAACAAGCTTTTTTGAGATATTCCAGACCGTCCCACGTTCGAGATCGGGCATGATGTTCAGTCCGACTCTGACGAATAACGTAAAATTGTATCTGACGAGATGTGTTGATAAGGGCTAATTTAAAAACGTCAAATTTCGATCGCACCAAAGCAGAAAAGTAGTGGCAGTACTGCAGTCGAAATCAACAATCCAAGGCAGAAGATGATATTCAAAACAGATGTTTGCTGATAGCTGCGTTTATGCTTTGACTTATGCGCAGAAACCACGATTTACTACATTTTTGAACATGTTATCTGCCGTGGTAATGCATATTCAAAGAGCAGCTTTCATTCAAAGCATTATAAATGCGTTTTTGAACGGGTCCTAACTCTAACTCTAACTGAATTTTACTTAAGACAGTTTTCACCCGTTTCAGACTTCATAGAATTTCGTATCTTTAATTTCTGCGCGATAACTTGTTCTGAGTTCATTAGTTTCTCTTAACTCTTAATAAATTTGCCTATTTTATCGACTTCCGATAATTTCTCCATTAAAGAAATACTCGTGTTACCTGAACAAGGCATCATTACCCTCAACTAGTCCTACTAATAGCAAATTCTGGGAGATTATATCGTCAAATCCAAGTATACTATATCTATCCTGCCAAAGGCGGATGATACTTGAATTTCATTGACCGATTCTCTTGGAAAGTCATTTTCCAGGAAGCTCTAGGGGGAAGAAGTACACTATCGTAATAACTTCTCCCCTCACTTCCTGAATTCTACAATAAATTCAGTTACTAAAAAGTATTATTGCTAAGAACACTTGTTGACTCCGTACACCATCCATCACAATGTACGTGAACATTGAAGAAATCAAGCGTAATCGTAAATTGTTCGAGGCCAAGACCAAGAACAAGACCCAAATCAAGCCTGTAAGACCGGAGCAAGAACAACGCTTTGCATTATTGCTATTTAAATAAGTAGGCACAAATTAATGTTATGGAAGTAAAAGTATTTTAACAAAGAAAGGGCAGAGAAGCCAAATTTAGCGTGATAAGTCACTTTGAATAAAATCGATGAGTACCTCAAATTTTGAAATTTTCCCCAGCTATTGAAGCAGAGCCATAAAAATAAGTAGGAACCCAAAACAATTTTCTGGCACGATTCTATTTTAAACGAATATTTTGTAAATCTAATCAAAATTTATTCTTCATTTTTAAAATGAACTCAACTGAAAATCTGAAAATGACCAAATAAAATTTGATTTTTCCTCTCCAAAGTAAGCACTTTCTTTCCTGACCTCGTCCATGAGGTACTTCAAAGGAAAGCAAAGGTAAATGACACTCTCCACTGCAGGTTAATAAATTCATTTATGTCTTCGTATAAATTCACACAGACGTTCAGATATGTGTGAGTAAATTTATTGCTTGAATGAATACATTATTTAAGCCATATACATGTAAACTGTCAGGATATGTTCGCAAAATAAAGGGACTTTCATTCACCTCAGTTACTTTTATCGCCTTCCTTTTACGCACGTTGAATATAAAATTTCACTCCTTGGGTGACATCCAGTAAGTGTCCCAGTTCTTAACCAACCAAATTACTTTAAACCTCATTATTCATAAGTAGGTTATCTATTACATTGCAGGATGTGTCTTTAATAAATCAAAGGGATCATTTTCAAAATTCAAATGAGTACAAGGATATACGTCAATTCAACCTTAATATTTTTAGTATTATTTTACGGCTATTTTTATATTGACTTCCTTTGCATAAACTGTTTATTTTTCATTGAGAAAAATTTTAAATATTAAGGTACTATTGGCGAGTTAAAAAAAAATTTGATTTTTTTTTTCCAGAAAAAGGTCTATAAATGTATCAAGAATATTAAATAATATAAGATATTCAAAATAGAAAGAAAGTTATACAGATTTTTGTATAGTCATGTTTTGAAGACGCTGCGTAAATTCCTTGTAATTTTAAACTTAAACGCGTTTTTCTTGAAATCAAATTTTTCAAGTTTGCCCAAATTCTAGCTCAACAACTTTTTGTCCGATTTTAATAAAACTTGGCTCATTTTGTTTATTATTATGTCTATTGTGCATCCCCCCACGGACCCTGGTGACTTTTTTTTCTTTTTTTCCCGTTTAGAAACTTAAAAGCATGGGAAAATTAGGCTCTTTTTAAAACTGTTTTTTTTTTCAAATACGCGCCATTTTTCGAAAACACGCTTTACTTCCAGTTTTGGTGGGGCGATGCACAACTAAATATGTCTTTATTAAAATGCCATTTGACTTTTTTTCTTCAGATATAATGGATAGGCTCTATCATTAACGCAGATTTGGGCCCGTTTGTTTACTTCAACTTCAACGCCCTCTATACTAGAGAAAAAAAATTATAATTAAAAAAAAATTTTTTTTAATATAGATTTATGATATGTAAAAAAATTTACCTCTTGTTTTTAACTTCACTCGCTAATAGTAACTTAAGGTTTTGTTACTTAGGATATTGGAAATTTTTTTTATAAAAGATATTTTTTGTATATTATTTATTTAATGACAACAATTAGTTTTTCTGTACTTAAGTAAATAAAACAGTAAAGAAACAAACAAAACTTAATAATAAACTCACTAACTTGCAAATACCATATACCACATTTATGGTTAGTAGGACAGTTTAGTTTTGGAGACGGAGTTGGATCAATACGTTGAGCGGCAAGACCAACATGCCATGGGTCCCGGGTTCGAGACCAGATGACCCCGCGAGCTCTTATTAAGAAATTAAAATGATCCACTTCGTCTCTGGGCTGTTGTCTAGCTCACAGCAATGTAAAAAACAAGACTCAAGTTTCCTCACTTCCCTTACCCTAATTCCCTTCAGGCCAAAACCATGCTAACGCATCAAAGGGTTGTCCCCTAGGATTTGGCCACATCGTTTAAAAAAAATAAAAAACATATACCAATTAAGTTACATAGCACGACGAACTGAAGCAGATGGTTTAATTATTGATAAAATAAAATTGAATTTTATCATTTAATTGTAATAAAAAATCAAAGGAACACCTGAAAATACATAAAACCCATGAAGGTAATTTCCTTTTATTTGTTTTCAATTTGTCCACACGTGATAAATTTTGAATTCAATTTGCCTTGCTATAATTTAATTTTTTTTAATCTGTTTTCTGTTAACAAGCGAACAAATTACTTGCACTTTAACCCGAACAAAATTTTTTGTGTTATTCGTTCATTAAATCGAAATGTAAAACAAAGTAGGTAAGCCCGGTGATAAGCAAAATTTTTACCGGTGAAATATCTATAAATTACACGTCGCATTGCGTGGCTGTAAAGCAAGATTGGCTTTCAAACTTCACGGTAATAAATTTAATTAAGAATTACACGCTATATATTCGGTTTATTGCACAACCGTAATTAATATTTTACTTGTTATCGAAGAGAAACAGATTGCATATATTAAAACATGTAAGCTGGATGCTGTGGTTTATTGGAATGGATATGGGAATGATTTGTAAAAAAAAGTCAAGTTAAGTATGAATGTTGTTTACGCTTCGAGGGTTCCAAGTTATTTTCAAAAGGAATAATTTTTTACAGTTTGTAAGAATTACTTAAAATCTAATTGATGAAAGTTTATTACATAAAGTCTAAACTAGAACATATAATCATTGTATATAAGGGGAATGAGGTAAATCTCCAGCTTCTATCGCCCAGGACAGGTTCAGATAGGCAATCAACTCCTTTGATCCGGTAAAGTCACCGAGACCAGACGGCATAATGCGAGTCATGTTGCATAAAGCACTTGGGCTTAGTCTACATCTCGAAAGCGGCAAGTACGGGCACGCCTAACCCAGTGCATACAGACCGATCTGTCTAACCTCGTTTATGTTAAAATCCCAGGAAAGGGTTCCGGATCTATATATTAGGGAAAATCTCGACCCCAACCTATACTATAAAGAATACACCTTGGGAACCTTTACAGATATATATATATATATATATATATATATATATATATATATATATATATATATATATATATATATAACTACCTTGTCGATCGCAAACGATCACGAAGCAGCAAAGTTGGACAAGCCCAACAGTAGATGGCCAGCCACGCTGCTAAATAGCACATTGGATGCACCCTCAGTATAGCATCGACCGGGGCACACCACAGCGAGGAGTCTTATCGCCTCTCCTGTGGTTATGAACAACATCTTAGTAATACTTAAGAGAAGGAGTGTAAAAGGTGTCGCATATGCCAATAATGCAGTTATATTAGTGTCATATAACGTACGACGTCATAGGTTGGTGGTCAGCTATGGACAATAAATCTTATCTCTCCAAATTGCAGGACATATAAAAAATACCTCTGTAGACTTGTACACGAAGAACGCTCCGCTGAGGGCAATATTACGCCTTAAGGATCCAAGTTCTTGAAGACGAGGGGGTATGACCATAGTAGCTTAGGGGAGAGTCACAACTCTGCCACTGATTACATGCTACCGATTTTGGACCTTAATAACAAGTTCGCTTAGACATTTCTGTGAAAGAAGAATTGAAGACTTGTAGATATCGTAAACATCTATAAACTGAGCTCCAGAGTAGGAGCATCAGTGTTCTGCCAGAACCGCAATATATGTATACTCTTCATACAGACTCAAACTTCAGACTGACTACAGCATCTTCCAAGCCGAGGTTGTGGCTTTACACAGGGCGGCAGAATCGGCTTACATTCAGCTTGCAACAGTGAGTTCAATCAGTACCTATGTGGACAACCAAAGTCGCGCTAAAAGATCTTAGGTCGAACGAATTTAAATCAAAATCCCTCTTTGATTGCCGCTGTTTTCTCGTAAATGATCAAATTTATTTTAAAAGTAGAAGTCCGTTAATTTCTCCATTTCCCTTTAAGGGGTAATATAAACTTGTGTGCATGAAATCAAGGGTCATTTTCAACAATTTATAAAAAAAAATAGATCAGTATTTTCTATTTCTGTGTTTTTTACATGATTATATAAGTCTAAAGGTGAAAGAAACAATTTTTTTTTAAATTATTTAAAAACAAAATCACGGCGCAATCAATGATGAAAGGAAGCTCCTTATTTTTTCATGACCTCCACAGGCGATCACTTACAGGTCGTAATTTTTGATCTAAAACAACAAACCAAAAATAAAGTAGATGCCAAAACGAAGTGAAATACGTAGGATTTTTTAAAAATATTGATTTTTAAATAAATGGCGTCGATTTTAAGGAAAAAAATTGTTTTTAACGAAAAAATCGGTCAAAAACCGGTCATAAAAACGTTCCATTTTAGTTTATCAAAAAAAAATCCTACTTACTTCACTAGAAAATGTTATTATTAAGCTACGGTTAAAATTTGAACTCGATCTGTTAAAAATTTAAGGAACCAGTTTGTCGCCCGACTCAAAAAAAGAGGTTTCGAGAAAAACGTGTTTAAAGTGTTAGTTTAACCTCGCTCTCAAAATACATGCAATCGACACCAAAAGTTCACTCTAAAACTCGACTTTTTCGAACATTTAAAAAATTCTCCCGCACGTAAACGCTTCTGAATATCATTGTTGAATAGTTTGAGCCAATAAAAAAATGGTCAAAAACAAAATACAAGGTGATTTTATCCCTTAAGGGATTATTCTGGTTTAGACCCTAAAAAAAGGCTATTATTATAAATTGTTTATGCAAAAACTTGTATAGATATTGAAATAAGGTTTTTTTAGCGCAATAAATAAACTTTTGAAAAACATGACAAATATCTGTATTTGTAGTTTTTTACACTTTTTATATAACTACATAAGCAACAGGTGAACGGAACTCCTCAACAAGTTGGTATGTCGCTAACGGCGTTGATGACTTGATAATGGCTCATCCAAAAACCAAAAATATTTAGGTTCGGTTAGGTTTAGATGAGTATATCAGTGACTCTAGCTAATTCTGTGGAAATTAATATTTATTGATAAATAACAAACTGGCGGACATTTAGAGAAAAAAATAAAAAATGAGGTTTTTTTCACTGTTTTTGGCCCGACAAAATAGTACAAATCAGAATTTTCCGAACGTCAGATGAAACTTTGGTACTGAAATTTGTTATCGTTTCCCATAAATTTTGAGGCTTTACTTCGCAACAATTATTCAAGCCGGTCTATTGCGAAGGAAATCGATTGGTACTGATATTGATAATTTCGTCTACCATGGAGACTCATATGGTGAAAAAAAGAATAAGGGTGTTCCAAAGAAGGTCAATTTGAGGGATGAAAGGTCAATTTCCCGAGCAGTTGCTCCGGAGAATCTGTCGGCATCCCAAATTAAGTCAAAACTGAAGCTTCCGGCGGCAGTTAACAAATTCTTTCGTTATCACCGTACCTGGAATACACCAAAAGAGATGCGAAACCTCAGCTGACTGCAGCTCACAGGCAAAAGCGCATCGACTTTGCTCGAAAACATATGGGTTGGACCGCTGAATGGCAGAAGGTGATCTTCAGTGACGGAAACAAGTTCAACCTGGACGGCCCGGACGGCAGCCAGTTTAACTGGCATGATTTACGTTAGGATAAAGAAGTAAGGTGGGGGAGAAATTTCGGTGGTGGCAGTGTCATAGTGTGGGCGGCATTTGGCTACGGCGGACAATCCCCTATTGCATGGGTTCCTAGAAAAATGAATGCTGCTCATTGTCGTGAGATGTTAAAATGGGCGTTGGATGCTTGTGGGGAACAAATAACAGGGGAAAACTTCACTAACCAGCAAGATAACGATGCACACCGCTCCTTTTGTGAAGGATTAGGATCCAGGGGAAATGACCCCCTTAAGATGGAGACGTCGATATAAAACGGTGAGCTTAACCGTATTTGCCGACTTAAGGCCCGAATTACAATTCCGACTAATCAGTTGACTGCAACTGAGATTTTAGTCGAAGTCAACGAAAAATAGAAAAATTAAATTGCAGCTTGAGCTTCTGTCATTTTCAGAGATATTTGCACTTAAAATATAAAACAACAGGAAAGGCCCTTATCTGTGAAACCGTGTACGTGTTATCGGCATTTGGCTTTAAGGCGAGGTGAGGAAGGAGAGCTCTTCTCCTTAGCTTGCGAACTGTCAAAGTTATTACCGTGAATTGTCTAATGGTTTAACAATTTGTTTTTGTAATTCCACATAAATTTCCGAGTGTTTTTTACTCTTTATTTTAATGCAATATATTAGAAAATTTTAAAGCTAATAGCTTTCAACTTTTTTAAGTGTAGAAAGTGTACTTTAATGCTGAAATTGTTGAAAAGAAGTGCGCGGTTTTGTGTTGAGCAAACATTCGGCGTTGTACACGTGGGATATCGTTTTTCAGGGAAGTTTTTGATTAAAATAATGTTTTGTTAGTTCTTAAGCTTGATATAATTGCATTGACACGCTAATAACAGCAACGGAACGTAAAGAAAAGTGAAGTTTTCTTGGCGTTCTTAGTTTGTTTACATTTTCTTAGATCGAATTTTTTGCTTCTCCTTAGCTAACCCAGTGGCTCGTGATTTAACTTTTATAAAGGGACACTAAAAACTTAAATTCGTGATTGAAATGTTTAAAAGTTCTTATTTAATTTAGTGATATCGATTCGCCAAAAGGAAAGAAAGTCATTCGCAATACCTTGAGGCAATTGTAAAATGCGATAACGCGCTAATTTCCAATTTATTTTTGCCCTTCTCTAGACATGTCGCTGTTTCACTACTGCCATGACGAAAACAAACACAACTCAACGATTCAACTACATCAATAAAAGTGCCGAGGTATTTTGGCTTTGGGGCCTCTCCTTATAGTTATATACTCTAAGTATTTGCATGAATATTTCAAATGAAGTTGGCCGCAGTCGAGTTTTGTGACTGCGACTTTGCACTTTGAGCAAAGTCTAAGTTCAGTCGCAGTCGACTGAGAAGTCGAAGCTGCAATTTAATCAAGTTACATGCATTTCCCATTTGAGCAAAGTCGCAGTCGGCTGATCAGTGGGAATTGTAATTCGGGCCTAATACTTAAAATTGAATCATTAAATACTGTTATGTCAATATCCGGAAACAAAAATAAAGGTTTTATTTTTAAAAAATGGCAGCGACGAAATGGCTGTTTCGAGTCTTTTCCGAGTGGGTTTTTAATGAAAAAATATGAAATTTTTACAATAATTTTTTTTTCTGCTATGGCTAACTCTGGAGGCAAAAATTATTTTTCCGAATTTTTCGGAAAAGAATGATTTGGAAAACACTTAATTTAATTTGAAAAAATATAAATTTTATTGTGAAAAGTAATACTTAGTCTGCAAATGCGATGTCTACAAAAGTTTTGAATATTTTCTTTATTCTATTCATAGTTTTGCCGACGACAGCACCCTTTACTTCGCGTACTCATTTGATTCTATAATGAATTCACGTGGAAATGAAGTCAATCGGGAACGCATGTTTAGGTCATTAAACAACTACATTTCTATGGTCCTCGCTTGGGGCAGAGCAAATCGTGTTACGTTTAATGCATCCAAAACTCAATGTTGTTTAATGTCCCTTAAAAAACTCCCAGTTCACCCCCAACACATTTCAGTCGACGGAGTGAATATACCCAATTCACCCTTCCTAAAGATCTTGGGTATTGAGATATCCAGCAATCTTAGCTGGACTGATCATATATTTGCAATCGCTAAAAGTGCGATGAAATGTTTGGGTTTTCTACAGAGATGTACGAAATATTTCACCCCACCCGACTTAGCGTTGATCTACAAGTCCCACATAAGGCCTAGACTTGAATATAATTCCCATATTTGGGCAGGGGCAGGACACACCGCATTGTCCGCGTTAGACAAAGTCAAGCGTAAGGCTGTTAAAATAATTGGCGATTCCTCAATCTCTGAGGGCCTTGACTCTCTGGAGCATCGACGGAATGTCGGTTGTCTCTCACTCTTTTATCGCTATTTCCATGGACATTGTTCTAGCGAAATTGCTAGCCTGATTCCTTGTATACTCATTACAACGCGCGATACAAGATCTACAAGCCTCTCCCACCCCTATACTCTCCGGGTCAAATTTGGACGTATCGTCAAATTTCGGGAATCTTTTCTTAGCAGAACAACACGAATGTGGAACAGTTTACCATCTTCTGTTTTTCCCTCGTCTTATGAGCCTGAAACTTTCAAACGGGGCATACATCGACACCTCCTTCACTCAATCTCCTAACCCATTTCCCTCAACCTGAATTCCTTTCCTGCCAAGGCTGTACTTTATCATCATAGGGCATCCCCTGTGCTTTGGCAACATCATATATATATAAAAAAAAACAAAATATCACACAAAAATAAAAGCTGCATTATTACTACCTAAGGTGCGGTTTACATCTGACATTTTATTCGTAAATAATATTCTCTGAAGAATATTCATCTTTGAAAAATGTTTACATCTGCAACCAATATTCACATCATTTCTTACTTGAGAAAAAGTCAGAAGTTATTTGGGTGAATATATTGCTTGATGGTTTACATTAAGCTGAATAACTGTCACAAAAATTGCAAAAAGGTTTACATCTGCTACATTGAATTTATGCGATTAATTACATGAATAAAATTCAAGAAAATTCGGTTACCTCAACTATCGACACGGTTTACACTTGAAAAAGAAAATTCAAACTCTTCAGTACTTATATGTACATATATACAGAAAGCACTGAATATAAAGATATTATAGGTACTCGGACAAAACGTCTGTGGGTTAAAAAGGGAAGCGTGTGGGGCATTTAAACAAGTTATGAGTGAATGAAAAATTGAAGATCCGATACAAATGCGGAATTTCTTGCGAATGACCGAAAATTTCATTATGAGTTCCAAATTTGTCTGCCAGTGAATTTAGAGCATAACTCCTTTCTACTCTATCATGATATTTCGGAGAACTAGTATCCTAAAGCGTTGGAAACATTTCATATTCGATAATGAGTATCCTCCCTGTCTCATAATTCTTTACCTTCCATTTCGTTAGACAAAAAACATACACATACATATACACAGGGAGTTCGGAAAATGTGTAGGAAAGGCTATACCAATAGGTTCTTTGAAGTATTATTCAAAATTTTCTTTCATTACCCCCCCCCCCCCCCCCCCCCCTCAATTGAACCCTTCCCATTCAAAATCGCTTTTCAAAATTTTGGTTCCTTCAAAGGTGTGCTCACGTAAATCCCTGTAAGTCCTTTCAAGGACAACACAAGATCAACATTTAAAGATTTTTTGAAAGCTTTATCCGTTCTAATTCTACCCAACATGCCATAATCCACTTACAAATTTTCGAGTCATTGGACCTCAAACATGAATATTGGGAAAATTTTGCACAAAATGTTGGTATGTTATCCTTGATCCTGTAAAATTTGTACACCAAGCATATCATTTTTTTTTCTTTCCTTTACAGGCTCTCAGAAAGCTCTTTACAACAAAAAAAGGAGTAACTCGATATCTGCAGCCATTCAAAAGTTATTAACATTTTTATGCTGTTCGAGAAATGCTATTTTTAAATTAAGTGTTCTACGTGGCCCCCATTCTGCAGAACACACATTTCTGCTCTCGAAATAAGAGACCTTTTGATGACACGTCCAAGTCTAGGTTTATTTCTGATTTGGTCGCAAGCTGTACAGATTGTTTGCCACAATTGCTCTACTGATCTTATTTCTAAATCGTAGACACGGTCCTTTAAATGACTCCATCGATAAAAGTCTAATGGATTCAGATCAGGAGATCTTGCTGGCCAAACACGCCGCGACCAATCCATCTCGTTCCATAAGCTTCCTTCAGGTACTGTCACATCTGAACCGAGAAATGGGCAGGAGTGCCATCGTGCATAAACCACATACGTTTTCGCAAGGCTAGTGGAATATGCTCGTCTAATTCTTTGTCAAGTGGGCCACGTAAGCACTCCAAATAAGTATTCCCATTAATAACGGGTAACTGAACTGGTCCCAATATTCGGCCACCAATAATTCTACACCAACGGAATTCTTCTTGTGCTTATGCGGGGATTGTCAGCAACTAACCCCAATACACGGTCTTCCACACCAGGTTTATGCTGTCATAGGAACGAGCACGACAGAACCCAGTTTCTGCTAACCTTCAGCGGATAGCCCCAAATGTTGAGTTATGTGGACCGGGTCTGCCGGGGTGTCTTTCTCGATACAATTGTCGAGCTAAAGAAGTACTCTTTCCAGTCTCACCATAACTGAGCAGCATGTCAATATTCTCTTCATTTGTGAAGAAATTGTTAGGCATTATGTTAAATTCAAAATCGTAATCCGTATCCAAAATATAAAATCGAAAACCAAATCCGTAATCCAATTGTCGTTACCATAAATCTGAAGAACCAAAAAATTCAGAAACCAAAACCAATAAAATCCCAAAAACAAGCAAATTGAAATACAAATCTTTAACAAATTCAAGCACAAATCGTAAGAAATAAACAAAACAATCCAAAGAACGCATTAATAGCTCAGATATCAGATTTTAAAGGCGCAGGGTTCATGTTAGGTGGGGGGTTGTCTAGAAGAAAATTTGGATTAGGACACTTCAAAGAATCCATTGGCATAGCGTTCCTAGACATTTTCCGAACACCCTGTATGTGTATTAACCAGCACTATAGGAGTGAATCACCACACTACAAAATATTCAATTAAAATATTCTGAAAGTTGTACGCAATCCAGCAAGTTATTCTTGAAGCACGACACATACAAAAAAATCCACAAAAACAGCTGCAGTTCCGTCAGTTTTCGAATTTTATTCACTTCTCGCGTAGCGCACGAATATTTTGATCGCGAATAAATGGAATGAGCGTTTACACCTGGAATTTTATTCACTCTCCTGATATATGGGGAATATTCTGCATGTGCCTAGAACTTATTCTCTTTTCCGTTTGAATATTCTTGATACAAAATTTCAGGAATTAAAGTCACTTCACCAGGGAGGTTTACATCACCTTTTTGAATATCTTGTTTGAATAAAAAGTCAAGCGATTAAATAATATTCATTCACTGTCTCAGAGAGAAGTTCGCGAAAAAATTCCAAATGTAAACCGCCCCTAACAGCCTTATTTTTTCGGTTGTGTGATAGATCCACTTTATACTTATCATTTCTTATTTCATTTTAAAAGGAAGCAAATTTGAAAAGATAATAAGCCAACAAATTTCCACTTAACCGAAATTCGAAATTAATTTTTTGTACATGCAAAGTGTTTTATTTTTAGCTAATAAGAAATCTGTAGAAGCTAATTTCTTTTAGGCACTGTTATGTAAAAGGAAAGGTTTTTGAATTCATAAACGGAGGACTTAATGTCGCCTTTTGCTCAGAATATAAATTAGTCAGTTTAGGGTAAAATGCAAATTTCAAGTAAACCGCCAACACTTGCACTTAACGTCACGGGACTGTTATTATTTCATACATCCTGATAAGCTGTTTTTTGCCTGACCTAAACCTTTTTCGTTTTAAGAAATTTCGGTTTCGTTGAATAATTTTGCAAATTATAAAGGCTACGACGAATTTTAAACCTCATTGGATAATTGAAGCTCAACTCAACTGTGTCCTTTAGGGAAAAGCACGTTTCCGCGGTAAAACCTATTTCCCAAGAAACGATTTAGGTTCTACTTAAATCGTGGTAATTCTTAAATTTCTTAATGTCAGATTCGATTATAATGTCACCACCATCAGGGAACGAAGATAGACATTTTCTAAACTCGGCCTTAATTATAATAACTTCTTTAATGTAATCCCTCTTCTGCATGAATGGTTACTCCAAAATATAGGCCAAGTCCTAATCATGCTTAATCACTGAAAGAACCCAAAATTGATTTAATTAAAACCAGTCAAATTATTTTTAAATTTCTGTCCTTTAACGAGCACGATGATATTACTTAAATAACTTGAACTTGGCAAAAAAGTCCCCACTGACCTTTTGCCACTGTAGTCAGAATAAAAGTTTTCAAGGTTAAGAAAGTTATCAATAAAAAAACCAAAGAATTGGCGCAGTATCTTTTCTTCGGCATTTAGTATTAGGTATTATGTTAATTTTCGGAGATTGAAATTTTTCGTAGCTTAATTAATTCTTATTGGTTCTTCAAGGAGTCCATAAATTATGGGCAAGTCCTTCTCTCATCATTTCATCTAGCAAATTGGGATTGAGATTGTTGATTGTTTGGTTTCCAATTTTTTTTAAATACTGGAAACTAAACATATTTCTTTCGTAATTTTTTTAGTATATAACTTGGTGAAATAAACTGTCAACTGCTTGTGTTTGATAAAAATGGAATCTGCTTTTAAAGAGTAAGTGAAAAGTATTTATTTAGTTATGTCTACAGATAAGAAGATCTATAGACTACGCAATTTAAATTTCAATGATTCGAACACAACTATCCTAAAATTAACTTATGTAAAAATATACGAAAGTTTACAAACAAAAGAATTTAAAATCTAATAGGTTTAGCCTATTAAATATGCAGAAACAATTTTAATTAGAAAACTAATAGTGCAAAGATAATTATGCGTAATGACCAAATAAATAAAATAAATCCAATCTAAATTTACCACGATCATCCAAAAAATCAATAAAACTACAGACCTCATTAAAATTTCTTGAACAATTGGCAACATGGTCAGGAGAACAAATTCTATAGCTTCAAAAATGAAAAAGTAAAAGCGCTTGTTTCACTTCCACAAAAACATGAGTAATTATTTCTTTGGGATGGTGATCACTCAAAAATATGAGTGCTCAAAGAAAAATGATGAATGTTTGGGCCAAAAATGCTATAGCATAAGCAATCCCGAACAAACAATATTGAAGCAATCGTACATCTATAAGATAGAGACTGTAAACCAAGCAGCACCTGTCGGCATAGGGCGGAAGACCATTCGTCTAATTTAACTTATGAAGAGCATACCGGGTAAATGCTCGCTGAATTGACTCAAGACGGTCAAAATCTGATGTAGTGTAGGGGTTCCAAACTACAGAAGCATATTTTAGTACTGAAAGAACCAACGATATATACAATGATTTCAAAGTGAGTGGGTCAGAAAAATCAGTGAAATTGCGCTTAATAAAGCCAAGCATTTTTGGAAGTAAATTTGCTATCAAAATACACAGTAAGATCGTAAATATTAGACGGTTGTCTTATGACAATGTTATTGATCATGTAAGCAAAGCAATTAGGTAAACGCATGCGATGGAACGAAAATGTCTTACATTTTTCAGGATTAAGTTCAAGGCCTCTGTTTATACACCATCCAACAAGCCTATCAATATCCTCCTGAAATCTATTACAATCTGATAATTCCTTGATGATACAATACAGCATAAGGTCAGCAGCATTACGCAGAACTGAGGCAAAAGAGAACATCTTGATAACATCATTAATAAAAATAATAAAAAGAAGGGGACCAAGATGACTTCCCTGAGGAACACCAGATAAAGCTGCTAATACTCTGGAATCGACAGAACCAATCTTCACACACAAAACAACGGATTGTGGAAAAATAATCTGGTCCGACGAATCGCGATTTTGTTTAAAGTATGATCGACCAGAAAGTTGCACACGCAGATTTTTTGAGTAACCTCATTCCCTATACATGGTGTTATGACAATGTTATTGATCATGTAAGCAAAGCAATTAGGTAAACGCATGCGATGGAACGAAAATGTCTTACATTTTTCAGGATTAAGTTCAAGGCCTCTGTTTATACACCATCCAACAAGCCTATCAATATCCTCCTGAAATCTATTACAATCTGATAACTCCTTGATGATAAAATACAGCATAAGGTCAGCAGCATTACGCAGAACTGAGGCAAAAGAGAACATCTTGATAACATCATTAATAAAAATAATAAAAAGAAGAGGACCAAGATGACTTCCCTGAGGAACACCAGATAAAGCTGCTAATACTCTGGAATCGACAGAACCAATCTTCACACACAAAACAACGGATTGTGGAAAAATAATCTGGTCCGACGAATCGCGATTTTGTTTAAAGTATGATCGACCAGAAAGTTGCACACGCAGATTTTTTGAGTAACCTCATTCCCTATACATGGTGTAGGGATTATACACCAAATTGAAAAAGTGGGGAATGCCCAATTTGGAAAATTCTTTTTTGTATTTTTAACAAGATAATGCACCCTGTCATAAAGCGAATATGGAACTACATACCTTCAGAAGAAATGCATATGAATATTAGCAAATTGACCTGCTCAAAGTTCCGACCTTAAGCCCATCGAAAATTTATATGATTATATCGGCAGAGGAATCTATAAAAAACTAATTAGCAATTTAGAATACCTTCGGAATGAACTTAATAGGCTTTGGAGGGAAATCCCAAACAATTAGATAGAAAATTTATTGTGTCGAAGCCGGCAATAGTCAAATTCTGTAATTGAAAATAATGGGAAGATAATAATTCCTAGTAAAATAACAATAAATATAAAAAAAATTCTTTATAGTTTCATTAAATAATTCTAGGAATTCGGAAATATGAAGCTAAAAATGTTCTCTTTCTGAATTTTCTTAGGTGGTAAGTTTATTTTGCATACATGTAGTGTAGTATAAAAAATGGTTGCGCAACATAACTCTGGATTGCCCAGAGCAATGCACACTTAACTTGCTACACATATGAATTGCAATCTGGAAAATATACTGTGGGAGTAAAACACCTCAATCATTCCAAAAGTTGGGGATGGGAGAAGGATATGTAGAAGTAATCAAAATAATCTATATTAATGTCGAATTCGTGGTTGGCAGGCTCGCTGAGGTAAATATTGAAACTCCTGAAGCCGTTAGATACCGCGGGCGTATGGTAACTCTAGCACCCCTACGGGGCCGAGCAACGGTGGACACACAGTTACTATATTATAAAATAAATAATAAATAAAACGTTTTTGCTTTCGAAGAGTATCCAACAACAGACTACGATGAAAAGGCCATGAGGGTTGCACAGCAATGTCAGTGGTTCGGAATCCACTTTAAATTGTAGGTCCACATGCAATCGTTGTCTCGAACTGGGTGAAGTTTTTTTCCCGTCCCAGGTCCCACAAAGGGTTAAGGGAATTAGAGAGAGAGAGAGCAAGACTAATAAGGACACGGATTATGTACAATAGAATCATGATTATCAAAATCGGTTCACGCGTTACCAATATAGTGCCGCCCCTCCTTCCAGAACAATATACTCTATACAGCCATAAACAAATCATCTAACTTGATCCACGCGTTACAAAGTTAGGTTCTGCCCCTCCTCCCAACATCACCTATAGTAGGTGCAAAGTTTTTATCCTAGTATCAACTCCTCATTCTTACTCTGTACAATAAAAAAAAAAAGAATCCAAGCCGGTCTGTAAAAACTAAGGTTTCCCTCCCTAAAACCCCTACCCAAGGACCACAGTTTTTCACATAATAGCGACTGGAGTATACACTCAAAACAACAAAAAACGAATCATCCAAATCTGTTGACACCGTACAAAGTTTGGCTACCGTTACAAGGCGAACTTAGAACTTTCTCGTTTTTGGATATGGGATAACTCCCACAAAGTACAACTGCTCTTATATAGGGATTAAATTCAACACAGATTGACTTTTACAAATATCTAAAATAAGTTTATAATATTTAAAAAGCACAGCAGACGAAATTGAAATTGCTTTTATATGGCAGAGAGCAGAAGCTTTAATATAGTTGGAGGTGAACATTCTTTAGCTGTTTATTTTGAAACGCATTTTTATTGAAGAAGTATATTGAGCTAGTAAGCTGCAATAGTACTTTTTGGCTTATCCGAAATAGCACTTAAATTACTTGAAAATGCTTTCCTGAATTTATATCTAAATGCAAATTTCAGCCTAGATTTTCGAGAATAAACTACGAGAAAAAAATTGTACACAGGAATGATGGGATTTGACTCCCGTGACAATTTCAATTTCCTTTGCGGTATTGTGCATGCGATTTCAGAAAAAAAAGGTTTTAAATAAAATTTGCTCGGGGAAAGGAATAACTTTTTAATAGAAAAGTATTATACTATATTTACTTACATTTTGAAAATATTTCCAATTTTCGACTGATCACAATAATCAATATGTTTCATGATTTAGTAGCAGTTCTGTTTCTGAAATTCTAGAAAAACCAATTTACCTTGATCTAATCCAATTAAGCGGAGACCTAAAGTATTTTACTCTCTGAAGGATACACACTTCCTTTCTTTAATTAGTTAAAGTCGAAGCGTAGAAAAATATTTTATCCCAAGAGCCCTTAAGCTGCCATTGCCAACAAAACGCCTTATTGACCAGTAAGTTTGTGAACTGACTAAATTTATTTCCGAATTTGTCATGCAAGGACTGATTTATTGCCACAAAATTGTATTACTCGTTTAAGTAACTTTTACCTCAACCAAACTAATATAACAGATTTCTCGCACTGAACAGAAGTCCTAATATTGTAGAAGAAATGATAAAATGTCTCCCAGAAAAAAGCTCGATTTGGTATTTGTTGTACTTCTTTCGAGAAAAATAATCCTCCTGATATCATTAACACAAATACCCATATAGTTTGGGACTGAAAAACTATAGCAAAAACTATGTTGACTAGAAAAGCGATTTCCTTATCAACGGAATCTCATCAAGTCATGAAAATGGAAGTTTAATTTTCCATCAATCCTTCTGTGTTACATCTGTACCTTAGATGTATACTATGCTAAGTTCAACATGTTATAATGTGCTTGACTTCTTAAATGCATTTCGAAGAATTCTTATATCTCATTAAAAAGTTAATTGAGTGATTCGAGATATTTTTATTTATTTTTTTATTTCCGAATGTATTCTGCTCTCCTTAAAAATTGTTTTTTGTTGACTTGATAAAGTTTATTTCTGAGGTACTATGATATAAAAGTTCCTCCTAAATATTTTTATAGGACAGCCTTCGCAGGAAGGTAAAAAAACATTTTAGAATATTGAGAGTCGATTGGTGACTCCCGTTGAAAGCAGAGGCGGTCTTGCTGCTACTTATAAATATTTATAGCCATATTAAATCGCGTGTTGGTTTTTATTACTTCGAGCCAAAGTGAAGCACTTATTGCCTTTATCTCAATTATAAGAAAGCACAGTCGAGGTAAGTCAATCTTTACATCTTTCGCCCCACGTTCAAGAAAGTGCACTCATAAACCTTGCGCCAAGTAAAGTAAACTTTAAGCCAATAAAATTCAACTTTAAAACAAAGAAGTTCAACTTTCTGCTAATTGATTTAAACTTTACTCCAAATAAAACAAATTTATAGTCAATTAAATTAAACTTTACTTCATTTTAAATAAACTTTAAATAAATTAAAATAACCCTTTTTAAAAATATGTATTGATTGTTATTGCATTTACAAAAGTGTCTTAAAATTACATTTAGATGTACATAACTCTTTGTAATTCAATGTAAATTATATGCATACATATATTGTCATTCAATGATCTCCTGCAGCAGCTGGTCTTAGTCTCATCATCATATCCATAATGTAGGTTGTAGTCTTCCTGAGAAATTTCAGTCAAGCCTTCCTTAATTACCTCAGAGAGATTGTGATCATTTAAGCCTTCGAAAACAATTTTCCATAAATGCATTCTAATACATACAATGATTTCAACAGTGTTTTTCAATTTACTTAATAATTATATGGAAATAAAAAAATATAAGGAATTTATTTCTAAGTTTAATTAAATTGAGAAAAAGTTTTATTTAAATAATTTTTTTATATTTGAATTTAGGTTTAAATTATTTGAAACAATATTTAATTGAAATGAAATAAAGTTTTCTTGAAAATGGAGAAATTTAATTGAGAAAAATGTCAAATTCATTGGGATAATTTTACTTCAACACCTTTCCAGTCTATTTAATTGGGTTTTAGTTTTGCTTAGTTGGGAAATGGTTGTACTTGGAAAATGGTATACATTATGGATATGATGCTGAGACTTGGACCAGCTGCTGCAGGAGATCATCTTCATTGAATGACATATAATTTTTAAGACACTTTGGTAAATGCAATAACAATCAATACATATTTTTAGAAAGGGTTATTTTAATTGATTTAAAGTTTATTTAAAATAAAGTAAAGTTTAATTTAATTGACTATAAGTTTGTTTTATTTGGAGTAAGGCTTAAATCAATTGGCAGAAAGTTGAATTTCTTTGGTTTAAGGCTGAATTTTATTGGCATAAAGTTTACTTTATTTGGCGCAAGGTTTGATTCAATTGGTTTATGGTTTAAATCAATTGGTTAAAGGTTGAACTAAAATGAATAATTGTATATTTGGAAGGTCATTTGAAGTTTTTGTTAATCCTACGACTACCGTCAAACGAGGCGGCTTCGGGAGATTTCTTCAGCTTATCCATATTTAATTTGGCTGATATTGCTCATGAATTCTCTATTTAATAACCCAAACCCTTTAAAACTTTACAGCTGATTTATGTAGTACTTGATTTCCATGAATTTTTCTATATCCAAATCCAAGAAATCTAAGATAGGGTGTGACTTCGTGAATTATCGCACTTGACTTGTTATCACAAAGAAAACCGTGAAATTTGAGAATAATAACTCAAATTATGGGCAGACGTGTGGTTTTATTACTAAAAGGTGAGATTTAAAATTTCAATACATTTTACTTTAACTAAATTTTTCCGTAATTGTACGATAAACTAAGAGGGGAAAACTTTAAATACATTATGTTCATCTTTGCATGACACTCATATAACCGGAAAACTTGCAAAACGTTAATCTTCATCTCTACAACCTTCACACATACATCTGGGATCCTTGCTCCTTTCATTGCAAATCCACAAATCGATTTCCTGCAATAAACGCCCTGCAACCATTTCAATTTCGACCAGAGCGTTAGACGACTTAATTTTTAATTTTATATCTATTACGACATTTTGAAGTCGGTGCAAATTAAACAAACCAAACAACTACAACAAAAATATTTAATCATCACATCTTATGATCCCTGAAACGTTCAGGTAGTATTATTTATTTTTTTCAATTGTGGATCTGTAGTTGTTTTATTTGTTTAATTTGCACCGACTTCAAAATTTCGTAATAGATATAAAATTAAAAATTATTCTTTTTAGCGCTTTTTGTGAAGTCGGTTCAACTTTTTTTGTTAAAACTGCTTTATTTTTCACTTTTTAATGTCTTCTACTCTATACAGCGAGAAAAGAACCATCCAACTCGGTCCATGAATTAAAAATTTAGGTTCAACCCCCTACCCCACCTCCATCCTACTAAAAATTTTTTTCTCGTTGTATCAATTAGGGAACATACTCTACCCAACAGAAAAAGAATTATCCAAATCGGTCCGCGTTACAAAGTTAGACTAATCCTGCCCCTCCCCCACCACCCACCCTAGGACGAAATTATTCTCCTATTAGCAATGGAGGATCACACTCTATACAACAGCAGAAGAACCATCCAAATCGGTCGACGCGTTACAAAGTGAAATTTCACCCCCCCCCCCCCCCCCCACCAAACAACACGTTTTTTTCGTGGTATCAACCCAGCAACATACTCTACTCAACAGAATAAGAATTATCCAAATCGGTTCACGTGTTACGAAGTTAGACTACCCCTCCCCCACCCTAGCCCAATTTTTTTTCTCCCATTAGCAATGGGGGATCATACTCTGTACAACAAAAAAAGAACCATCCAAATCGGTCTACGCGTTACAACGCACCAACATTTTTTTGACATGGTACCAATCGCAACAAAAAAAAGAATCATCAAAATCGGTCGACGCGTTTCGAAGTTATGCCCGGTCACAAAAAACAATACACGTCGAACTTAGAACCTCTGTTTTTGGGATGTCGGTTAAAAAGGAGAGGCTTGCGACCCCTCTAACTACAGACAAATTGCACTAACTTCGGTCTTATCTAAGGTTTTTAAATCATTCATCAACTCTCAGTTGATGAAATATAATAGAAAATAACCATCTTATCAACGAAGCGTTGGAATCACTGTCGCCATAACTTTTGTGAGTCCGAAATCGCCGCTCTTGATATTTCAAAGGCTTCTGATAGAGTCTGGCATGCTGCCCTTTTGGCAAACTTCAAATATTTGGACTGCACCCTAACCTCGTTAAATGGATAAAGAGTTTTTTGTCAGGGCGTTCAATTCCTGTAGTAATTAAATTGGGTCCAAATTAGTTGCAGTAAAGGCAGAATTAATTTCATGGTTCTGAGCTGGCTGTTCTTAATGAAAAAGCCGCTAGATTTCACTAGTTCGGTTCTTCACTAACTGATCTTATAATCAGTAATAGATCAAACATTCTGTTAAGTGTTAGTCAATTTTCAGTTCCAGGAATTAGTAACCATGAGGCTATATGTGCATCGTTTCGTTTACCGATCGGTAGAGACTCTATCCCAAGATCAAATGAAATTAGAGATTTCGGTAACATTAATATGCGGAAGCTCGTCAACTCTTTGGAGAAATTATCATGGCGTCCAATATACGAAACGAGTGACGTTAAAGGCTGGAACACAATGTGGCGCTGGCGCTCGTAGGAAATGTCAAATTTGGCGCGCGCTAAAAGTTAAAAATATTGAACTTTGCGCTACAGCGCCAGCTACACATTGGACCGCCATCTCTTAATTTCCATATTTTTAACTTTTGACAGGTCTGGCTACCGCGCCAGCTACGAGTGCCAGCAGCACATTGTGTTCCGCACTTTATTCTCAAATCTGTGTCTTTATTGTAGTACTACATTGCTACAACTTTACAACTATAAAACGCATTATTCACAAGTACAAGAACGAATGGATGAATATGAATATTGAAACCCTTATACGAGAACGCGATTTTGCAAACCACATGTGGAAGCGCTTTAAAACAGATTATATCTTCTTCATAATTTAAAGTACCTGCGTAATTAAGTTACTAGAAGCATACGTGAAGCAAAAACCGGCGTATGTGGCCGTAAACTTAATCGCGACTTTTGCTCCATACCGTCTGACATCTCTGTTGGACGGACGTGCCGCCGGTTCTTGCTCCCCAATAAAAATTTAAATTCTGTTGCGAATTAATAAGAAAGTTATTAAGTGCGAGTGCCATCTTCGTCAAAGGGAAGGGCTTTTATGCTATATTTAAAAGAACAGTCTGGTGAGTCCGTGCCATTTTTTTAACTGTTTTATTCCATCCAACGCTTTGGTTCGCATTTGTGGATTCCGTTCGTCAGTTTCGTCAGTCCTTGTGTCGGTGCGCGTTTTAGTTTCGTTTTGTTTTGGACAAATTAAGACCGAGACTATGCAAACATTTTTAATTAATTTTTGCAAAATTCGTGGCTTAAAAAGTTACCATTAATCGGTTTACTGCACTTGATCACGGAAAATCCGGCAGCTTTTGCACTAAGCGAAATCAAGGTTGTTTCCGATTCTGATATTAATCAGTATCACATTCTTGGATATCACTTAGTTCTCTTCTCTCCTCAGAAGGGAGTCGCGCCTTGATGTGCCATTCTCCCATCTCCCTCAATTCTCTTCTACTAATCCAGAATTTAATTAAGTCTGGATTAGATTTAAACTTTACCGGCACATCATTGACTTCTGCTTTTTATACCGCAGCCCGAATATGTCTGACACTGTGTGTTCCTTCGGTAAGCTGTCTTGCGATATCAATAAGATTTTGGAAATATCCCCCTCTTCTGAAATCGTTCTTGCTGCCGATTTCAACGTCCACAACACACAGTGGCTCAGGCATTCTTCTACCACAAATCCGTCTGGAAGACACGTCGAGTTCTTTAGTGAGTCCTTTAATTTACAACAACTGGTTGAGTATCCGACTCGTGTTCCTGATATTTTGGGGCACAACGCGCATCTTTTGGATCTATTTTTAACGTCGAATCCAGACAAGTACTCGGTTTCGATAACTGCTCTCTTGTGCAATTCGGATCATTGCCTTATCTCCGCACAATTCTCCACCTCCTCTCTGACAACCCGTAACCTAAATTCCACCAAAAGGTTAGTGTGGCATTACAAAAATGCCGATTGGGCGGGACTTAATAAATATCTCAGAAAGCAGGATTGGTCTGATTGCTTTTCTATGAGAGACGTTAACAAAAGCAACAAAACAAAAACAAAAAAAAAACAAAACAAAAACATCAAACCAACTAACTCCAATTGGCTCAAAAATGACTGTTTCGTAGCCATTAAAAACAGGGAAGCAGCTTTCCAGGCATATCAATTGTGCCCTTCGAAAGAATTGAGACGTATCTATAGGGATGCGCGAACTATTTGCAATTCAAATTAGTCGGGCAAAGTTCAATTTCGGCCAGAGCATTAGACGGAAGGTATTTTCTACTCAAAAGGGTAGTAAGGGTTTCTAGTAAAAACCGTAAAGAACAATTTCACCTGTTCGTTAACACCACCACTCATTTATAATGGGAATGTTTTTTGCTGACTCATTGGACAAGGCTAACCTCTAACTACAGACTAACTTCGATCATATCTAAAGTTTTTGAATCGCTCATCAACTCTCAGTTGATGAAATATCTAGAAAATAACCATCTTATCAACGCTTGCCAGTACGGTTTCCGAGCTGTCCGCTCAACTTACTAACGGCTCTAACGGAGCGTTAGAATCATTGTCTCCATAACTTTGGTGAATCCGAAATCGTCGCTCTTGATATTTCAAAGGCTTTTGATAGAGTCTGGCATACTGCCCTTTTAGCCAAACTTCAAACATTTGTCCTCCACCCTACCTTGATTAAATGTATGGAGAGTTTCTTGTCAGACCGTTCAATTCTTGTAGTAATTGACGGAGTTACATCTGATTCCTACGAAATAAATGCCGGTGTATATCAGGGCTCAGTTCTTTCACCAACCTTATTTCTTCTTTTTATTAATAATCTCTTATCCCTTACTCTCAATCCTATCCATAGTTTCGCCGACGACAGCACCCTTGATTTTGCGTACTCATTTGATTCTGTAATGAATTCACGGGGAAATTCTACAGATGTCAATCGAGAACGCATGTTTAGAATATTAAACAAAAATCTATGGTACTCGCTTGGAGCAGAGCAAATCGTGTTTCGTTTAATGCATCAAAAGCTCAATGCTATTTAATGTCCCTAAAAAAATGACCAATTCACTCCCAACCCATTTCAGTCGATGGAGTGAATATACCCAATTCACCCTCCCTAAACATCTTGGGTATTCAGATATCCAGCAAGCTTATCTGAACTGATCATATATTCGCAATCGCCAAAAGTGCGATGCAATGCTTGGGTTTTCTACAGAGATGTAAGGAATATTTCACCCCACCCGACTAAGCGCTGATCTACAAGTCCCACATTAAGCCTAGACTTGAATATAATTCCCATATTTGGGCAGGGCCCGACCACACCGCATTGTCCGCATTAGACAAAGTCCAGCGTAAGGCTATTAAACTTATTGGCGATTCCTCAATCTCTAAAGGCCTTGACTTTGTCGGTTGTCTGTCACTCTTCTTTCGCTATTTCCATGGCCATTGTCCTAACGAAATTGCTAGCCTGATTCCTTGTCGACACATGACAACGCACGTTACAAGAGCTACAAGTCGCTCCCACCCCTATACTCTCCAGGGTAGGAATTCTCACGAAATTGGTTGTTTCAGACAACCTGGTTGCCTTGTAAGTACGCAAAATTGTAAAAATGTGTAGAGCTTGAATTTAACAAGTGTGTGTTCAATCGGTTGAAGGGGAATGTCAACCGTTTTACAAAAATTTTTACTCATGGCAATCCAAGCGCTATCAAATGTAAAAATCACACGCCAGCATCCAGCCAGGCGACTGAGTATTTAGATGCAAGCTCCGGGGAACGGCATGGGAGAATTACAGATTATGCGCACAAACTTGACAAATTTATTCGTTGTTTTTGGGCATGCGCTTAATTTATTGAAACGGTTAGGCAACCAAATTGTTTGAAAATCGCTACCCAGGTAAAATTTGGACGTACCGTCAAATTTCGAGAATCTTTTCTAAGCAGAGCAACACGAATGTGGAACAGTTTACCATATTTTGTTTTTCCCTCGTCATATGATACCGAAACTTTCAAACGGGGCGGGCATCGACACCTCCTTCACTCAACCTCCTAACCCATTACCCTCATCCTTAATTCCTTTCCTGCCAAGGCTGTGCTTTAGCATCATAGGACATCCATTGAGCTTTGGCAACATCATATATAAAAAAACACATATATACAGGTCGAACTTAGAACCTCGTTGTTTTTCGGAAGTCGGTTAAAAATAAAATTAAGGCTATTGCAACTCGTTCTACTAGTGGAATTGGCGCTTTATTATTTTTCTTCTTTCTATATATCCTATTCATCTAGAATTTCATCGAAGCAACTTGTTGTCATCCTGAAATATTTATAAAACTCTTTCTCCAATCGTAAATCTTTATAAAGGATATAAAATTCGCCGTAGAATTTATTTCATGTGCCCAATTTCTCTTTCTTGGCCTAAACTATTAAATAAACACCAGTTAGAGCACTTAAAACTTTTAGCTTTTAACTATTGAACACTTACACTTATCGCTACCGCCTTGGGCTGAGAATCACTAAGCGCGTAGTTTTCGCGCTACTGTTACCACCTCGGTGTGCGCCAGGCGTTAACCTAATTAAAAACGAAAGCAATGTTTTCCTCCAATGAATGCAACCGCAGTCTATTTTATCAAAACCCCCACCATGAAGTCATAAAAATAAATTTTAACTTCAAAACAATTCCCCCACATAAATTAAGCAATAAAGCTAGCAATGAATAAACGAAAAATGCCCACATTCAAAAAATCGATATAAAAGTAATTTCGCTAAATTTATTATTTGCCATCCCACGCCTTATCTATTCCATTTAACGAAATCAATGGAATTATTTTGGTATCACTCGTCGACTTGAGAACTCAGCGACTATCTTTTCTGGAAGAGATGAAATTCTGAGCAAAACTATGATCTATTCTAGAGCCTGAAAACAATCCCATTACCAAACATCAACATTTTATCTCCAAGGCAAGGGACGATACTTGAAAATTAATAGGAATTCATTTATTTTTCGTTGTTAGCAGACAGAGAAAAAGCTGTGAGCAGAATTTGATAACATCTTTTTTAAGCTCTTAATGGCCATTTTCGCTAACAAAGTTTGTTTTCCGATGGAACAGGATGGTCGCCTCCCAGGCCAACTATTCGCGCATGAAATGCAAATGGTCCTCCAAAGCTGACCGTTCTATTTAGAGTACCTACCACAACAAAACATAAGCAGCACTCGTATCCCGGAAATGTATGTTCAGGTTTTTATACAATTTCCGAAAACCACCAAACAAAAAGATAAATTTTTCTGGGCGGGTGGTATGTGCACAACCCGCTGGAATGGGGCAACATCGTTAACAATTACAGAGGTTTTTCCCCGCTATGTAGCTGGCAGAATAATTCCGGAACAAATGTGATGGCGAAACGTTGGAAAGCTTTAAAAAGCAATGTCGAGACTATTTATGAGGGTATTCAGGTAGTTTTAATAAATTATTTCTTGTTGCATATGTTGCGGTTGATGAATGCTTGGATAAAAGAACGGGCACCGCTAGAACACATTGTTAATGAAGTTTCACCTGATGCTTACCTGCTTGACACATTAATAATGCATTGCAATAAAAGTTGTGTCCGACCCGGCGGCTTTATGAGAAAGTTTTCACTTTCTCAAGGGATCGCACTTCTATTAATTAAAGGTAAATTTAAACCATTATACCGTCAATGGTATAATGGAATTGCAAACCGTAATGTACATATGTACAATGTACGTAACATGGTGGGAAACTAAATGTTTACAGGAAAATAAGTTAATGTCATTTGCGAAAGAAGAAAGGTGAGAATTTAGATAAATATTTTTTACCTGAAATAAATAATTAGATAGCATTGATTGTCTAGATTCCTCTAACACCGATTATTTGGATAGAATTAAGTCTACTTTGCTCAGCAAGCCGATGTAGTTCTGGAGATTCGCGAACTCAAATTGTAACTGTGACGAATATCCCAGATGTCTAAAGAAAAAGAAATCAATCGATTGAACGGTTCGACTGCAACTCTGCACGGCGTGTCTAAAAACATGGTTTTGAGAAAAACGCGTTTAAAGTTTGACAAAGGAAAAAAGTGTGAAAAATATAATTTTTGTTTCTTACAGCTAGTCAGCTGTTCCTGGACCATAGAGTAAGCCTTCCTCTTCTTTGTGAAACTGATTTTGATTATTGTATTCAAGGAACATTATTTTGTCCAAACAGAACATATAACAGAATTTTTATACCTGCTGAGCAAACAATACATCTGTATTTGGTAGGGATGGGCGATCTTCAATTCGATCTCAACGTATCGATCTTTTAGCCTTCGATCTGCCGATTTTTGAATCGATTCCTCGTTGGACCGATTCAGCTCGAATCGATTTATTTATTTCCGATGCCCATCCAATTAAGATAAGACGAAACGGGCTAAAATAAAAGTGATTTAGTTCACGTGGAATTTTTTCGCATCATCATTAATTCGTGTAATAATTCTGCAAAATTAAAATTTCGTATCTAAAAACCTTTTAATGTTAAATAAAATCGTTTCGGATCTCTATAATATGTTAGTGTTAGCTGTATCAGTGAGTACCATGATTTTGTAATCATCGGCTTATCCCAAAGATTACCTACCAAAAAATACCACCAATAAAAACAATTCATGTGAAGCACCCCAGCGGGAAATGGTAGTAATACCGCATCGAAGCCGTATTGCATCTTTGGCATGGAACTTCGCTCCATTTCTGCACGTTAACTTCGATGAATTTTACACACAATGTCCTAGGCAGGGTTTGATGCCTTTCTGCAGGAACAATTGTCGATGAAAACATAGACGAATAATCGTTAATGAAAATATTGATGAATAATCAATGAAAACCTCGATGAATAATAATCGAGGAAATCTTCAGTGAACAATAATCGAAGAAATCTTCGGTGAATAATAGATCGAATAATTCTTATGTGAATAAAATTACTTTAACTTCAGGAAGGAATAGATAGAAAAAATAATTGAATCGGTTATTGCAGGAACAGCATAAGTCAAAATAGGAAACAAATTTATCTTTTCTGATAGCATATTTAAAGTAGTTTCCTAAAAAATAAATGCGATATTTTCCTAACTTCGTTGCTTGTGGAAGGACCGATTAAATTAAAGCTTTCCGTAAACAAATAAAATTTATTTCAATATCAAATATCAAAGAAAAAGGAAAAAACGTAACATATCTATATTAATTTCTATGCAAATTCATATAGATATGTTACAAAACAAATATTTAAGACAAGGTGGAGACATCATTTATTGACCTTCCTGGCCTCTTTTCTGCATGACTTGTATACATATCTTTCATTGGTATTTATTTCAAAGAATTTCTTCGATGAATTCCTGCATACCTAGTTTCATGCACGGTCATATTTCCTGCTGGGACATGACTGAGTTACTTACTTGTGTGCGTAAGTAACTTTCAAACTGTTAATGTATTCTGATCTTCTAATAACTGAAGTAAATTTGAAATTTGTAAATGCACATAAGAAAAGTATACGTGTCTCTTATTCACAAACTCTCCGGGAAAACAAGTTTATAGTTCTGAATGCAGGGAAGCCCGATGCGGGAAGTATTATAACCAAAAAATTGTCTTTACTTTGTTCGAAACCGTTTATCTAGTAGTAAGTAATCTTTGGTTTGTCCTTTATTTCTGGTTTCGTGATTCCAAATCAAGGAAAAAATAGGTATTTAAGGAAACATCAAAAATAATTAATTTTTAAATTTCCTAGGATTACAGAAACTATTTGGAGCACCATTAGATTTTCAGTAATCATCTTCATTTGCGACGTCATTCCATGGAAAAGGACAGTGATGAGATCAACTCTCAAAATTTACATATCAAAATAAATGGGATCGACCTATGAACATCGATCTTTTTAGGGCGATGAATCGATCTTCGAAATCAGGAAAAGCTTATAGATCGATCCGGACTGAATCGATTTTCTCAGTTTGATCCCCTATTTGACCCGAACGTAGGCATGATTTTCAGCCGGTACGCATTCCCACTGTAGCTTTTACATTTTTCTGAACTTCGTCAAATCGTTTTAGAGGCTTATTTTAGACACTATAAAGATTTAAAATATCCAAACAAAAAAAATTAGTTTTTTGAAATTGTTTGACTAGAACCTACCCTTAAGTGATTTTATATATCTTTTCAGAAACCATGTTCTGCTAACTTTTTCAAAAGTTAGCAGAACATACAGTTCAAGTCAGAACAATATGGGCAGACCCAAAATTTTAATACAAAAAATTAAAAGGCTCATTACTGTTGTGAATTGAATTGGTTGCTCTGCTAACTGTTTCAAAAGTTAGCAGAACATGGTTTTAAAAAAAAATATATTAGAGCAATTAAATTGACAATTGGCCACTTAATTAACCTGTAATGGCCTTTTAAGTTTCGTTTTCTCCTACGAACACCCTCACGCCCTTTCAAGCTCTGAGTCTTCTCTTTCCTTCAATTTTCGTAAAGGCGACTTTGAAAAATTAAATCACTTGCTCCTCAACTCTAACATTGGCACTTTCCCTCAACATCTTCCAATTAAAGTTGCTGTAGAGGCGTTCTATTCGGAAATACAGACTTGTCTTACACAATCTATTCATCTTCTTCCTCGTAAAAACTGCTCCTCATCCCCAATTTGGTACGACAAAGAATTACGCTCTCTCCGCAATAGGAGAAATAAACATTGGCAAACTTTTTTTCTAACCCAGACTGAATCTGATTATTCTTCCTACTTCGTCTTTTTCTGAACGTTGTGAGTACCGTTACGTGTACCTCCAACGGATGGAAACTAGCCCCAAGCGTTTTTATAACTTTATTAATTCCAAGAAGAAATCCAATGGTTACCCCTCCACCCTAAAGCTCGAGAATACCTCTTCGTCTGATCCTAAGGTTATCGCCAATCTCTTTGCACACTTCCCTACAACCTGACCTTAACTACTTTTCATTCTTGGGCAAATGCACTCAATTGTCGTTTGTATCTTTCGACCCTGAGCCCGAACTTATCGCCGCCAGTATTAACGGGCTTGAGGACGACTTTCACCCAGGTACCGACGGCATTCCGGCCATCGTTCGAAAAAAGTGTGCGATCCATCTAGTTCAACCCTTAACTTTGATTTTCCGCCTCTCGGTACATTCAAGGGGTTTTCCTTCAATTATGGAAAAACTCGAATATTATTTCCATCTTCAAAAAAGGCTGCAAGATTTATGTATCCAACTACAGACCCATTGCTAAATTATTATTCATACCTAAACTATTCGAAAAATTCGGTCTATGATTCCATGTTCTTCCACTGTAAGTCAATCTGCTCCCTCTCCCAGCATCGCTTCCTCAAGGAAAGATCTACAACCACCAACCTTACTGACTTCGTCTCTAAAACCCTATGTGCCCTGGAAAACGGTAAAGATGTTGATGTTATAGCCACCGATTTAGTAAAGCCTTTGACAAGGCCTCGCATAACATTATCCTGTTCAAACTTAATCGCCTAGGCTTCTCTGCCCGATTCATCTCCTGGATTCAATTCTACATCAACAACCGTCAGTACAATGTTCTTTTGAGCTCATCCATTTCTAAACCTATTGTCGCTCGTTCCGGCGTCTTTCAGGGCAGCCACCTCGGTCCATTGATTTTCATCCTTATAAGAAATGATGTTGATGGTGTCATCAAACACTCAGAGCTGTCCATTTATGCTGATGACATGAAAATAATTTAACATATCTCCTCTACAACCGACTCTCTTCTCCTGAAAAATTACCTCGATTCCTTCACCACATGGTGCATGAAAAACTGTTGCCGACACAGTTCCTCGGGACCAATCTGCGGATGTCCCAAAACTGCTCTCATCATCGTCTGAGTTCAATATCTCTAATGTAAGACTCCTCTCTTCCGCAGCACTTGCAGCAGATGCAAAGCGGAGCAAAGCTCCATGGAGTAGGTACTACAAGGCTGCGGCCTATTGTGGTCAGCTAAGAGCGAGGCTGCCATTATGTACTGACGCTAAAGGATGTCAGGTACGCTTGAATGTGTCTGGCGCCGTTGCTAGGATTTCGAGACGTAAACGTCTCTACTAGGGCTTCACGGCACCGAGACAGACCGAGACTTTGGCAGATCTCGGTCTTGGTCTCGTCAAGGTGAAGACGATCTCGCTCTCGATCTCGATCTCGGCGAGATAAAGGCCAGTCTCGGTGCGATCTCGCTCTCGGCAAGATTAAAAAGGGGAATTTCGGTGGAATAACGGGGAGCGAGGACAAGTGATATATCTATGTATATATGCATTTTCTTCATATTCCCATCGCCAAAATAAGGTAGCAAAGGCTCTTGTTTGCTATTGGGGATAAAGCGCAAATATCTGAAGAAGGAAATAATGTAGAAAGAAGCGATTGGGGAGAGCAGTGTATACTTATATGCCCCATAAATCACACAATTGGAATTTTGCGGAGCGACATAAAAGCTGAAACAACCAAAAAAAATTTTCCACAATAAAATGATAAAAACTAATATCTCGTCCACTCTCGTCACCTCAATCTCGCTCTCGGTATCGTACTGTTACCAATGATATTGGTCTCGCTGCCGGTCTCGGTATCGTGTCGAGACCGATACCGGCAGCGAGATTTATCTCGAGTATCGTGAAGCCCAAGTCTCTACAGTCTGGCAAACGAAGTGGCTTTTAAATGCACGTGTGTATATCTGTGGTACCTGTGGGTCAGTGGCCTGTTGCCCAGGCTCGATCCGCGTGTGATACTTAGCTTATTAAACAATTCACCCGGATGTATGTCCTTTACCCCAGCAAAAACAACGGATGATGGGCAGATTATTTAGCACATATCTTGAACCAGCTTCACCAAATCGCACAAGGTCGGTGAAGTGAAATACCTGTGAAATAGATTTCTTCCACCACCACAAACCTTGCATGCTCGTTGAACTCTATGGTCGATGTGCGACAGCTGCTTTGGAAGCATGATTAGCTATGATGGATCAGTTTGGATGCTACATAAGAGTCTCAGAGTTACCCCTCCAATTACTCGCACTTTTACGTGGAGATGGGCGCGCCATCTATTAACACCTAAGTGTTCTACAGGTATCACAACTGCGAAGAGATCGCACAGCCGACGTGTTTTCAGTGTACTAAATGATGTGTGCGGCGATTTCATTCAGGAATCAAGCTGATAAGCATTGCTGAAAATACCCCAAACCCAATTTAATCCCCCGTTTTTGGAACTCTCCGACCGGAAGGCGACGAGATTTAACGACGAAGACCGTAGGACCCGTACTTTTAGCATGCATTCTTCCATTCACA
Organism: Leptarthrus brevirostris; assembly: GCA_964036015.1. Classification (NCBI taxonomy): domain Eukaryota; kingdom Metazoa; phylum Arthropoda; class Insecta; order Diptera; family Asilidae; genus Leptarthrus; species Leptarthrus brevirostris. The sequence goes on along the minus strand of OZ038373.1, from coordinate 115,192,859 downwards.
ATTACTTTTGGTGAACTTCTTGTCCGACCGACGTCTATAGCCAGGTGTCTCTTGTGGAGTTTCCTTAGGCATTTTTGCTGTGGACTGCACTCAGAGAACGAGCACTGGGCAAAGGCACTACTGCTAGAGCCACTGCTAGGGCAGAGGTGTTCTACACAGTAACCTCAGTCCCTTTCTCGGACCTATTAGGACAATCCGCAGCTAAATTCCCTATCTGATGGCAGGCGTGGTATTTTGCCTTGGTGCTCACATCTATCAAAGATTTTGATAGAATAGAACCCGCTCGCAAGCACACATCCGTAGTTGAGAGTGATGTTTGCTTTCCGACTGGAGCTTAGAATGCCCCTGCCAAGTCCTTCATCACCAATTCGGAGGGGAAAAGCCCTGGCTTACCAATGGGAGAACATAATCTACACATCACTACACATCATATATGGAAAAATGTTGATCTAGGGTTTGGGTGGGGGGAGTGGTAACCTAACTTTGTAACGCGTGGACTGATTTAGATGATTCGGAATGCATAGAGTATGTATGTATATATTTGTATTTAACTAAAATTGTGACTTGTGTTGAGAGTTGGAGGATAGACGGCACCAAGCTTCATAAGGCATAGACCGCTTTTGATGATTTTAATTCTGTTGATCAGAATACGTTTCCTGATTGATAAATGATAACATTTTTATACCTAGAGTGACTACAATAATTCTCTCTTGCTGTATAGAGTACGGTGGCGCATTAGGTCCATGTTGAGAAGTTTCTAAGTTGAGAGTATGAAAGAGTGACCGTGACTAATTGCGGTCAAGCAAAACCACCTCACATTAGTGGCAAAGTGGGTTGAAATTTCTTTTAATTTACATTATTATTCCGGTATTTTGTGCAACATAATTGAAATTTTTAGGTAAAAATAATCATCTAAGTGTTACGTAACGTTTAGGGGGAGGAGGCGCGTAACAGGAAAGAGGGAGGGGGCAGAAATCTTCAAAAACCGCGTTACTTAATACTTGAACGGCCCCGTATGAGCTTGGCCTCCAGAAGACAACATGAAATAAATCTGGAAGAGCAGCAAATAACGCAAGTGAATATAATTTGCTATCTCGGAAGCATAGTTACAGAAGACGGCGGAGCTGGAACTGATGTACACGATCGCATCAATAAGGCTAGAGTTGTATTTATTACTCTGGCTGAGATCTGGCGCAATAATATCTCCAGATGCATAAGACTCGATCGAACGGATCTTCCTCACGAACGTAAAATCTGCTCTGTTGTACAGCTGTTCAATATGGAAAGTGACTTGTCAAATAACCGGTGTCAACATCCATTAGCCGGAGGTCATTACCAACGAAGACGTATAAAGGTCAAGACGGGATGTACACCAGTATTCGCAGGCGAAAGTGGCAATGGATAGGCCACACACTAAGAAAAGAACTAAAAAAATCGCACAGCAGACTCTAGATTTGAATCCCCATAGAATTCAAGAAAGACGCCGAATTGGAAGACCGCGCAATACATGGAGAAGATCTGTTGAGAGGGAAGGTCAACAAATCATGGCCACAGTTGAAGGCGTTGGCGCAGAACCGGATTAGGTAGAGAGTCGGTGTAATAGTCGCCCTATGCCCCACATGTGGTAAAAGGAACCAGAGAGAGAGAGAAATAAATCCAAGGACGAGGACATCGAGGACTTGTACAGAATTATTGTCTACTCCGAACATTCTTTCATTTCCGGGTGCAATCCAGTACTTCCATTTTCCAGTCGCCTACAGAGGCTGTTAATGGGGCCAACGAACGTGTTTCTGTGACTTCTGAACCACTTCGCTCTGTTCGATGGCTCCTACTCTTCTCGACTTTTTCGTACGCTGCTTACTCGGGATCGTCAATATTTGCAGTCGGCTTCTGCCTCAAATGCGGATAGTCCAAATGTGAATACCAGCTGCAACAGCCAGTAACAGTAATCTTTACCGGCTCCAGTAACTCAGGCTAGAACATGATTTGTTTCGACGATTTTTTGCTTTTCGGTGATTTTAATATGCCAGGAGTTTGCTCGAAGTTCTCTCACTCGGAGAGATATATATAGATAGCCTCGCTTCTTCAGGCTTAACACAGGCGTCCAGAAAGATTTCTCGACCTCGTCTTTTCTACTGATCCTGCTAATAAATTGGTGTGACGATGTTCGGTGGTCCTTTTTTCATTTTGTTCTCTTCATGGATCCAGTTATGGTGGCTCTTGAGTACCTGATGACATTTATTATAACTTTACTAAGTCGAAAGTTGTATTTATACTGGCTTCAGTAAAGCATTCTAGAGAATAAATCATCCAATTCTTGTTCTAAGATTCTCCGTTTTAGTGTTTTCGCGGCTTTTATGTAAATTGGATGTATTCGTACTTATTTGATCGCACCCAGCGGGTTTGTTCTCGTGGAGCTCTGTCTAGTGTTATTTTCAACTTCTCGATAACACGCTGTAGCTCCGAAATACGCAATAAGTGGAATTAAGATTGCTCTTCTGTCTTGAACTCGCTCTCTGATTCTCGTAACAACTTGTAGGGCGTGAGGCGGAAGAAGAACTTCACCCGATTCGACGCAACGAATGCAATTGGACCGACAATTTAAAGGGAATTCCGAAATACTGGTACTTTCACTATAACCCCACGGCGTAATCTGTTGTCAGCGAAGAACAACCATGGGTCGTCGCCGGTGGTATTCAAACCTGGGATTTTCGGATAAGTGGGCCGAGTGTTCTTTCTTGCATTAATCGAGCATAAGGACCGTGACTGCCAAATATTATGTGGTTAGCCATATATTTTTGCAATGAAGGAATTAATATGAGTATTCCAGATGAGCGTTTTATTGAAAATTATCACTATGTTGCATGTACCGTGTTAACTAAAGGATTTACTCTACTGGCTATTATAATCTGGGATTTATATATAACTATATTTTGTGATTTAGATGGATTTATTGTAAGGCAATTAGATGAAGCGCGTAAGCTGATTTGTAGCAGATCTTCATTAAAACGCTCAACTGCGTCATCAGTTAAACCGAGATGTTCCAATTGCAATTTGTAATATTCAAGAAAATAAAAGAATTCGATCAGATAGAAATAATTGTTGCTCTCTTCCAGTTAATCGGAAAGGCGGAACTTATTAAGCAATACTACAAATATGAGTAATCGCTGGCAACCCAAAAGGCAATCCTATTTTATTAAACTATTTATTTATTTAACATACCTTTCAATTTCATAAGGATAAACTCGAGTATAAATATATTTTTTAAGTGATACTTTGGAAAGAGCTTGTCATGATCAGATAAGCCAGAATAAGATAATTTATAGAAGAAAAGTACACCATCTGATCAACTCACCAGAAAAAAATCCTACAATGACGCTAACGACATGCAAATCGATAGTCGTTAAAAAGTCCTTGAAAATGCGAGAAAATTAGCAAGATTCAAAGGGATTAATATAAAAGTCGGCTCCAATAATAATGGATGCATATCTAGGAAGATCCCGTAGAGCGTGTATATTCCAAAAAATGCTTATCACCATTACTTTGAACTTCCAAAAACAAATATTGTAGCTCGTACCCATCAGACCTCCAGACAACCTTAATAGCCAAATAGTTTCAAAAATATTCACCAATTCATTGCCAGTATGGGGCTTTAACTAGGTTTCGGACTGCACTATAATTTCGAGACCATATAATGAAAAAGATATCTAAATTCATATATTTTAGGCAATATACTGCGGATATTAAGCTGACAAATTTGAATTTCAATATCCGCATCACACAGCCATGCCAAACTAAAAAAATACTAAAACTTCATCTTCAGAATTACGGATGCGACCTATAGTTGTAGCTTAACATACACTCGTCCATCAATAGTAAATACAGAAAATAGTTGTGTGCTACGCTTGAGCTGAGTACTGTTCGATAAAGAGCGTAATTTGTAGTTTAGAAATATTTGAGTCTGTGACCTGAAGGTGTTAGTATAACCTTTAAAAGTTGTATGTTTATTCGCTCGAAAGACAGCCTACTCTAGATACAAGCCCAAAAGACATGATAGTTCGACCGTTTTACCACCAAGGTGGTCGTCATAAACTCATTTTTTGTACCACAGATTAACTAATCCTTGCACACAAATATAACTGCACACTCTCCTAAGCAAAACCAAAGAGAAATGCTGATGTCATTGAGGCATTCCAAACTCTAGACTTCGGCAAAACGAACGCAAGAGGGAGCCTTCCCTTTAAAATACATGATAATTCTTATTGGGAAAGTTTTTATCGTGACCACATGTTCAGAACATTTGTATGTTCACTTTAAGTAAACTCAAAGTAGAGGCTTTAAAGAACTTTTCTTATTGCTCAATATGGGAAGTTTTGGACACCTTTCATGCTCACCTGTTCGTATTTGCTTCCGGGCTTGTATCTAGCTAAAAGTTCGAAGTGTTGAAAAGAGTGCTCTAAGCAATTGTCGCATACCGTGAAAGTTGAATGTCTGAATGATAATAGGTGATCGCACTGAATCCGGAAACTAGGGATTTACTCGAAAAATCTGCTGGAGATCTTCGTTTTCCATTTCCGGCTCTCCAGATAAGATTATAACACTGGCCAGTGACTGCCGCTCATAGTCATCGAACTTCTGCTCTAAATGAGAGACCGCTGGTAACTCTTCCTCTATGCTAACCATTTTGCACTCCATTTTACTTCGTATATTAATAGAATGCGACATGTTTAGGTAACTCAACCAAACCAAAAACAATGGCCCACGAAAAAAATTTACAAAAGCTTAGACTCGAGATCGACCTTCTTTGTTCATATAAAATATTGAGTTAAAGCGTTTGATCAATTTTTGCATAAGGACTTATTATTTCCTGCTTCGGTTATCAACTATATATATGTAAAAAAAACTTAAACTTATGTACAGGTTCCTACAAAAACAATTTATCCCAGTAAGGAACCTACTTTATTACATAACTTAACATAGTTTATGTTATTACAGCTGGAAGACGCCGGATTTCAACCCACATCTTAACTTAAAGTTTCTGGAATTCATTAACGTCAATACATTCTAAATTTCCTAGTTTCCCGGGCATATTTTCGTACTTGCAAGAATATAGGATTAGAATATTCTACAGATGACGGCCATCGTTAAAAAAAAATTATGCAAGCTTCGCACCAAAAGTCTCCAACATATCGGGCCTTATGTACCGATTTAGAATGGTTCGCACTTCCCTAAGATTTTGCAGATGGAGAAACTGGGAAATTTAGAACATCCTAAATTTAATATACTCAAAACAGTTGCTTCGTTGTTGCGGTAAAGAATTGACAAGAGTTTAAGTGACCTCAGACCTATAAGTATTTTGTGCTACCTATCAAAGATTTCCGAAAAAATTATTTATACCCAGAAATTGGAGTACTTGAATCGGGTAATTTCTTAACCAGATGGCAGTCAGGCTTCCGTGCTTTCCACAGTTGCGAAACTGCTCTTTTAAAAGTCACCAATGACATTCGAAAGTTTTTGGATAGACTACTTTGTGTTGGATTTGCTGGTTTTCTCTAAGGCTCGTAACAGCGTCAACCACACCAAACTGTAAAATAAGTTGATTTCTAAATTTAATTTTTCTTCATCAGCAACCATCTTGATTCACAGTTTTTTGAATTGTAAAACACACCAGGTGAAGGTTGGGAACTATTTTTCAGAGGCACTACCTCTAAGTTGTGGAGTGCCTCAAGGATCACTTCTTTTTTCACTCATATTTGGTGTGTATATTTGTGACCTCCCTGATGTTATCCAAGACTGTAACATTCATCTGTATGCAGATAAAGTTCAACTTTACCTATATTCGGTCTTATGGAGGACTATGTGTAACGTCTTAACTCTGACTTAAATCACGTTTCACAATGGGCGTCAAAAAGGCACCTCGTATTAAAACCCAATAAAATCTCAATCAATGATATTAAACAGACACGACATTTATGACAGCGATATATCACCGGTTATACTTAATGGTAGTGTCCTATCTACGAGATGCTGTGAAAACTTTGAATTCGTTCACGAGCTGTTGTGATCACATAAACAGTATCATACGCAAAATCTATGGTGGTCTTCGTAGACTGTAGCTGTCGGCTGGAATTTTATCTAAGGCAGCTAGAACTTAACTTGTCAAAACGCTTCTATTGTCACATTTTACTAGCGATTTTTCCTCATTTGGTTTCTTCCTGTGCCAGAAAACTGGAGATCGCTCTCAATGACTGCACGAGATTTGTATTTGGGTTGAGGACCACATATCGCCATTTCGGTTCCATATCTTTGGATGTTCTAAAAATGTTTTCCTAATTCGCAAGCAGTTAGTTTTTATGTACATAATTGTTCACAAAACGAGGGTTTTGATTGCCAACTTTTGTTTAATTTGTTGTGAGTTTTGTCAAGAGTTCGTTATCCATAACTTACTTTTCTTCATAATTTTTTCTCTTCGTTTACTCAATAATACCAATAATTTTGATCTAATTTTCTTTTTTCATTCTTCCCTATTTTCTTTTAATTATCTTCTTTTTTTTACTATCTTCATATCTAGTAATTTTTTTATTTTACTATCTTCATATCTAGGACTGCTCTTTGGGGCGTCCTGGGAGAAGACACTTCGGCCGGGCACTCGCATATGTAATAAAGTAGAGTTTCGTCCCCTGTAATATACAGTTTACAGGTGGGATCAATTGCTCTGACAGGTGATCATTGTGATGATCAGTAATGGAGCTGATATCAACTTTTTATAATGCGTATGATCATCGTAAGCAATGCAGGTCCGAGTCTCGCATACCGGCGCAGTATCCATAAGTGTCACGGCAGAGCCCTGTCTAACTAATCGATACCCCGACATTAAAACCTTGTTGACTCGATTTGTTCTTCCAAGTTTATCAATAGCTTCTTAGCATTCCTAAACCAATTTGTACAGACCTGTAAAATGAAAGTACAAGTACCTGTACAAGTACAATTACCTTGTACTTAGAATTTTTTAAGCACAAGTACAATTTCTTGGTACTTTTATTTTTTATTTTTTTATGCATAATTCCGTAGTTTGCCTTTCCGCTTTTAACGACACATTTTACCTTAGAAATTGCAATTACTTTAAACTTTCATTAATACATTCTATTCATTCTTTTGACATTAAGGATCGTCCGATTTCTTTAGATGCTTTTAAGAATGTTTATCCTTAAAGTTTATGAATCTGTTTACCTGTTTTATAAAACTAATCCCCAAAATGATGTGCATATAAAGTTTACAACTCACTTTCACCACCACTTGTGCCAACCTTACCTGGTTGTGGAGCAGTTACGCAAAGTTTGGCTTTGCTACTTTAAAAATATTTAGTGTGCCACGTATGCTATATTTCAAAATGATTACTTTAAGAAATTGTAATTCAAGAGTTGCTATCTCATAGATAATTATCAGAAATAATATATGACTAACAAGAAAAATTAAAAAAAAATCCATAAAATTAATCTCTACCAACTGACCCCATTCTCCCCTACAGTTTTTATAAAAATGTTATACTCTTATAAGCGACATTTACTAGTTTACTTAAATTTCGTTTGGCACTGCAAAATGTCTATTAGAGCTTTATACATTGTTTTCTAAAAATGGACTACATCAGGAAAGCATGTTCTCTTTCGATGGAAAATTCACATTACTTTATTTCGAAAAGAACAGCTCCTCGAACATGGAATTTCGTATGCTTTCTTTACATTAAACTCAACCACTTTCATGTTGACATGGTTAAATTTTTATAGATCGACCAATTGCAACAGTTAAATACCACAATTTATAGTAAATAACATCTCTAGTGTACCTATGCTCACCTAGAACTTGAAAAATACTGACAGCAATAAATTCAGAGATTAGCGGCAAAGTACGCATCAATGCAGAACAGAGGGTACAGGATGTGACGTTAACGACTTGGATTGTGGAAGGTTTTTCTCTTCCGGACGAAAACGTTCTATGGTCCTGTGGTTTTTCATAGCATTTAATTTAAATTTAAACAGATTATATCCACATAATAAAGGGATTTTACCTAGCAGCTTAGATAAGAGCACGCTTAGGTAAAGGACACAAAAATAAAATGTTTGATCCCCTGTAAATGAAGGTTAAAAGCCTTTGCAAGTTAATTCCAACGAGTGCCTTCTACATAGCTCTTAATTTATAATTAGATTCTTAAATTAAATTGCTGGCACTAGTAAAGATATTTCGGATATTCACTATGTATATGAGTTTGTCTTAAAGTTTCATTTAAGGAAGCTAAGAGATATTTATTAAAAAGCACTTGATGTACTGGGATATTCGAAACACATGGTGAATATTTTAAGGCTTGACTGTAAGGTCAATCTTTAATCAAAAATATCAACATTTTTGTTAAATTGTAACGTACAAACACAATATCCAATATTGTATGATGAGTTTTTCTGAAATCCGATTGGGGTAATCTTTTGAATAATGTAATGAATAATAATTCAGTATGAATTCTATGCACTTTTCTTGCTTTATTTTTTTGAGAGGAATATATTAATGGGTACTACTTGAAAAACCGTGAGCCGATTTCTAACAAGTTTTTTCGATATTAGAAAATCAATATAATTAGTGGAGCGATAAAAGAGTTGGCTGAATAAAAAGGCACACTTAGGCCAAGGAGGCCAATTGTGATACCACAGTTGAGGCTGCAATTAGACCCCATATAACCCCTAGAAAAGAAGAGGATCAACCTATTAGTCTCTGTGCATCCAGCCAGATCCGAGTCCAATGGAATCTAGTTCTCGAGGAGTCAATATAAATATTGGCTGGGACGGAAATTATTTAGTTTTAACACATTACCGGGATGCATTTAAGGCTCCTGATAAATCGAACTAGCTCCCTGACGTCAGCGGAACCTAACTCGGTTAGGTCTTCGAAAAAGGGGAGCCCAACAACCAGTTCCAACGGATGGCTAGGGCCGGGCAGTTGTAGATGAGATGGAGTATGGTTTCCTCTTCCTCTTCATCATGGCAACTCCTACAGAAGTCGTTTAAAGGTGCGCTGAGTCGATCAGTGTGTCTACCTATGAGACAGTGGCCCGTAATATCGGCGAAGGTAATACTAATTAATTTGCGTCGGAGTAAGATGAGCTCTCTCGACCGTTTAGGCTCAAGCTATGCCCATATCTGTCGGGTGATGAGACAGAGGTGTTCCTCCTGCCAGCAAACATTTGCAATCCTGAGAGATGTCTGTAAAATATCCAGTTCAAGTGGCCAGCGGCTTTCTCAAGCTGGTGGTTAATGTCCGAATCAGGACGAGTAGTACCTATTCACGTTAGTTCGTAAGCTCTACAGTTACACGGAATATGACTATGTCCAGGCACCCAGATGAGCCGTACTTTCAGATGCTTAGCTATATGATTCAGAGATGAGCGACATGCTACAAACGTTTTGTAGGGTGTTTCAGATCTGACGTGCCAAAATGAGTGGGGTGATAGATCTCACCTAGCCAAACAAAAAATCATATAGCAGGGGGCGGGGGGACTCTCAACCGTTTGGGAGTTACAGGGTGATTCATAAATTTCAGTTTTTCATGGTATGCACATTACTCTTTTATTTTTATCTTTTGATCTACTCAACATAGCGACATCAAACAAACGCTAAAAAATAACTATCCTAATGACCTTTCCAAAAATGTTAACAATGTTGATCTCACTACTACCACTGAAGATACAGTCACGGCCAAAATTGAAAAAAATGTTTTGCAATTACCAAAATTCAGAATTTTCGCAAATTTTCTCCGAAATTTATGTAATTAGTATGCCTCTTTTTTATTTTTATTGGATTCCCGTCTTATTACCTTAAAATCAACAAATTAAAAAAATTTAACTAATATTAATTCAAAAATTCATTTCACAATGTTAGTCGTATGAACTGGTACTCCATCGTATTGGTGAAAAATTCCCTTCCTTTTCCTCTATTAGATATACCAGTGTATTATCCAAAAAGTCCGCATAAATTTCAGCATTAAGCACTTGGGGCAAAATGAATGGTCCTACCAAATGGTTGCCGATGATACCAGCCCATACATTGACACTGAATCTCTGCTAGAATGAGGTCACCTTTGTCCTGCGTGGGTTAGTTTCCGACCAGGTATGGAGGTTACGGAAGTTCGTGATATCATTCCTGGTGAATTGACATTCATCTGCCCACAGAATTCGGTTCAGAAACGCTCTGTCGTCAATGTCGCGTTCCAGAAGCCAAGTGCTTTCAGTTTTCTCTTAGAATCTCCTTCCAGTAGTTCTTGGGCTGGGTGATGATGATATAGACGTAATCCCCCTCGATGAATAACACTCCAACCGTTAGATGACGACAATCCTAATCGCCTTGCGACTCGTTTCGTACTCATCTCAGGGTTCTGCCTCGCGATGTTTATTATTTGCTGCTCGACGTCAGCAGAAGTTCCTGAAGTTTCGGATCGTGTCTCCATGTCGTGTGAAGTTACACTTTCTGTTTCTCTTAACCTTTGGAAAGTAAAATAGCCCTCTTTGAGGTGCTCGCCGGCTAGGAAATCTCCTTTGATGTTCCAGTACAGCCGATCTCTCTTTTCCGTCTACTACACCATAAATGTAAATAATATCCGCGTATTCCTCAAATGCAAATTCTACCATTTTTTAATAATTCTTGCTTAAAAACACCTCCACTTATTGATTTTTTTTTAACTATGATAGGTATTCTTGTTTACTGACCCTTTTTTATAACAAAATTTCCATCAGGTACGAGTAACAAAACTCGAGGATACAAGGATGTGAATTCTGGCTAACAGATGCTAATATCGGCGATAAAACAAATTACACTAACATTTTTAAAACTTTTTTGCAGCAATAATTAAAATTAATTACCTGTTAACCCAAAAGAAACACTTTCGAGCCTTTATCATAAAAATTTTGTTTACTTAAAGAATTTGCTACCTAAAGTGCAATAAAATAATTAGGTAGTTAGACAATTCTAAAAATTCGGTTTTTCTAATTCTTTGCCTGCCTTGGCATAGTGCACCTTTTTGGAAAGGTAATAAGACGGGCAATTTATGAAAATGAAATGAAAATGCTGAAATTTTGGTAATTTGAAAACATTTTGTTTTCAATGTTGGCGGTGACTGTGCCTGCAGTGGTAGTAGTGAGATCAACATTGTTAAAATTTTTGGAAAGGTAATGAGGATAGTTGTTTTTTCGCGTTTGTTTGATGTCGCTATGTTGGGTTGATCAAAAGATAAAAATAAAAGAGTGATGTGCATACCATGAAAAACTGAAATTTATGAATCACCCTGTAACTCCCAAACGGTTGAGAGTCCCCCCCCCCTGCCATACACTTTTTTTTTGGCTAGGTGAGATCTATCACCTCACTCATTTTGGCATGTCAGATCTTAAACACCCTGTATACAACCTGTAGGCAGCGTTAAATGTTTCAGACTGTCTGCAGCTCACTCTATAACCATGATTTCCGCCTGAAGCACGCTGCAGTAGTCAGGTAAGCGACTTGTATTTACTGTAATTAGTACTGTAGTGGGGCACCTGCAAAAATTCCTTGTTCCTCAAGGAGTGAGTCGAAACTATTATGGTTTATTTGTAAGACTTACGAACACATACTCTCATTAAGTGGTAGTATGAAAATGTGTGTTGGGAACTGAATGTAACCAAAGTCTGAACTCTAGTTAAAAGGCCAGAAAGGGTAAGTTGGGATTTGTGCTTGAAGAACTACAAAAAAGAAGAGGGTACTCTAAAGGAAAATTAGGAAAAAATAACAAGAGACAATTTGCGAAAAACAAAAAAAAATTACCCTGGCCTAGTTATTTGACATAATCCCTATATGTCGGATAGTTGTCCGGAACAAGGAATAGAATAGAGGGAGTAAACTTGGTTTGCTAAGTATTCTTGCAGTCTTCTCCTCTTTCTTTCACACTATTATCTCGGGCGCAAATAAGCTTACTGTAAATCTGTAGTGGAGCTTATACATATATATTTTATATACTCTAGTTAAACATAAATAAGAACGTCTGAGATCGTTAAACTCTTTACTTTTGTTATCAGTGTTGATGTAAGAAAATATGTGCCAAATACGAAACCTCTATAACTAACGCTAATTAATTTATTAATAAGCAGAAAAGTTTATAACTTTGCTGCTGGGCAAACGAGGCAATAATATGTTAGGCTTTTTACTGAGACAAGAAATTGCAATATACATATCATATTGCACAAAATAGAATACTGTCGATGTTGAAAACTAATAAAAACCTTGAGAAAAAATATTTTAATTTTAGAAAAATTTTTTTACCGACCTACAATTTTAATACAATCAAGATATTAATGTATATTTTGATAATCAAGAGAATTTTTTGTTAGTACTTTGTAAAAGTTAATAGTAAGTTACCAGTGTCATCCAATCATATTCTCAGTTTCGAATCGGGAATCGGATAAAATTCTTCTCCCGCTTGATGCTTCAGAATAGTAAGGTGTATATTTTAATATTTTATAGTAGGCAGCTTTTAAAAAGTTCGAAGGTATAAATAAACAATTAAATCATATTATTGCTGCGTGACACTTAAAAATAAATAAAATATAAAATGTTTATTACTAAAAAACTTCGAGAATCTTTTCTAAGCCGAACAGCATCAACGTGAAACAGTTTGCCATCTTCTGTTTTGCTCTTGTCTGATGAGCCAACAATTTCAAGTGAGGTGAACATCACCTTACATTCCTTTCTTGCCGGGGCTATGCTTTGGCATCATAGGGCATCCCCTGAGCTTTGGCATTATCATAAAAAAATTTGACACAAAAGCGGCAGATATGTTTTCATTTTATATTGTAACATGCACAAGGTATGCCTCGAAGAGGAAAATATTGAACCGTGTAATGCGCATGCCCCAGGTGGCCAGAAATCAAGACAAGGGAATTTCAAACTTAGAAACTCAAGGACGACTGGAAGCTATGGTGAATTAGTGAGGTGAAGAAGTACAACGGAAACATCAAGAACAAAGTAACTGAAGTTTCTGAAACTAAGCTGAGTAGTATAAATAGAGGTTGAGTAGCAGATTGGTTAGTTTAGTCGCATTGAGACCGCAAATAGCTTACATGCTATTGTACTGTGAAGAGTTTGTTGTGTTTTAACCAGTTATGTGATAAGATTAAATACCAGAAACGATATTTCGTGGAAGAAGTTGAAAAGAAAATTGTGAAACGAACTAATCAATGAAGTGAATAAAAACTGTGAACATTTGTGATTGAAAATAAGTGTCTTAATTTATCCGCTGAGCCCGAAGAGCTCCAATCACGTTACACTATGTTTTCTATGACAATAACCTTACTTAGGGTTTTTAGGATAATGCGGTCTGGTTGTTAACCCATTTGGATCGCTCTAAAACTACTACTTCAAAAGTCTGACACGCTCAACTGAACGTTTGGCCATAACAGAATGCGTCGGCAAAACTTTTACTGTCTGTTATAATTAGAAATAATATTACAGGGTCATTTAAATTATTTATTTTCCTCATACTTTAACAAAAACATATTTAATTTAAAATTTTATAAATTTTCAAAACATAAAATTTCAACAAAGAATTATAAAATATTAATTTTTAGTTAGTATGATAATTTTTAAAGTTATCAATACATAGTGCTACATGTAAAACAATTTCTCTTCTAAGTAATTTTAATGCGCACACAATGCATCAATAAGGCTCGAGTTAATACTCTTGCTGAGATCTGACGCAATAACTGCATCACCAGACGTATAAAACTCCGGATCTACGAGTCGAACGTAAAATCTGTTTTGTTGTACGGCTGTTCAACAGGGAAAGTGGCCTGCCAAATAATGTCTAAGCTACAAGCCTTTGTCAACCAGTGTTTCGGCGCATCCTTAACATCCACCATCCGGAGGTCATTACCAACGAACACAGACTTACAGGTCAAGAAGGGATAGACACTACTATTAGCAGGCGAAAGTAGCACCATCCATATAGGCCGCAAATAACATCGCAAAGCAGGCTCTATATTGGAATCCCCATGGAATCGAAGAAAGACTTCGAATTGGACGACCGCGCAACACATGGAGAAGATCCGTCGAGAGGATCAACAAATGTCAGCCACAGATGAAGGCTTTGGCGCAGAAGTGGACTAGGTGAAGAGTCGGTGTAATAGACTCCCTACGCCCAACAGGGTGTTTAAGGAACCAGATAGAAAGAGAAGGAGAGAGAGAGACAGAAAAAAATTTGCATTTGCATGCATCCTTGAGGACATCATTAGTCTTGATGTTTTAGGTTGTTCTTTTTGCTCTGGTATTATGTAGCGAATCTCAATTTGATGTTTGTAGGTTTTTCCTGTAACGCTGCCTCAGATAGGGAGCAAAATCAGCGTACAAAGCTGCTCAAGATAATGAAAGGCAGACTGGAGCAAGTCCATCAGTCTGTTATTTTAGCCAAGAACTGGATAAAATATTTGTTGACAGGCCAATCATGAAGTTTGTCCATACCAGAAGCAGTCTGACGCCGAAGACTGTACTAGTTTTGAGTAGCCCACCTGCAGGAAAACCTAAAGCTGTACCCAACGTCAGTTCCAGAGAGGCTGATCAATGCAGATCCTCAAGATCCGCTTTGGAAGTGCCACATGGAGTTCCTGCATCAACATTTGGAGGACAATAGATGTCAAAAAGAAAATAAAAAAGAAATCGGAGTGGCATTCCAAAAAGCTGAAAATTAAAAAATTAAAAAGTGGAAGACTGCAATAAAAGAAGGACTTTTTTTTGTTAGTAGAAGCAGAAAAAAGACAAGTTTAGTGTGATTAACATTTTATTTTTTTTATTTTTTTTTTCTTGCGTTCAATATTATCACACAATTATCTGTAAATTTGTTTGATTGGAGAAATGTAGTAATCTGCTAAATGTTTCCAGCAGCCCAATAGTATTTTCACAACAACTTTGGTGGCCGAATGGAACAAATTAAACTTTATTTGTGTGACGCCAACCAGTTTTTAATTAGATAAGCAGTATCTCCCAGCATGAAAGTCCCGAAGGAAAATATGTTTCGGGGGGCTTCACCTAAATATCGACAAATATACGTTCTCCGAAAATGTCTGGCATCGTGGGACCCAGGTTCCCTATAATATACATCCAAAACTCCATTTTATTATTATCAACGATTACCTGCATACCAGTGTCGTAAAATTTCTATCTATTGAAATAGTCTCCAAGGTTTTCTCCTGGTGCCGTGATTGTAATATGTGTTCCATCGATAGCAGCAATTACTGCCGGTATATTTTTTATTACTTCGAATCCACATTTTGAGTGACAACATTTTTAGGTTCTATGAACTCTGCGCTTATTTGTATAAAAAATGCTGCTACTTTGTTAATCACTCTCCTAGCTGTAGATTTTGCAGTTTCAAATAAATTACTTAGTTGCCTCAACGTGACAGTATTACCCAAATACCACAAGTACATATACATTTGTACGTTTACAGGTAAATTTGGCCTTCCACAGCTACTGTCGTTTGTTATTTCACATTCATATAATTCTAAAAGTATACCAAATGTGCTTATTGAATTATTCACGGAAGTGTTTAAATTTCCCAATTAGAAATTGTACTGTTGATAGCTTTAAGTGAAAGTGAGAAGTTATAACGTGTTTTCCACGTATATAGGCGGTTACTGGTTTCCTTCAGGGGATAAGCTCGCCGGATCCAGGTTCAGTGTATTTTGAAAGAAACAAAACCTTTGCCTAAATACAATTCAATTTATTCATAGTGTAAATTTTTGTCCTATATCCTAGTCACTTCACACAATTATACTAAGTGAATTACAATCGTCATATTTCACTTTAAGTTTGTACTGTTCTGACTTTTTACAATGATATTTGAATCTACTCGCTGGTTGTCTACTCCTGTACTGTGTTTGACGGGTCCCTCTTCTTAGACGGTTCGTACTCCTTTGTTCTGTCATGTGGTGCGTTGATCTACTCTGTCCCACAATGAATACGGTTCCAGATAAGTTCAGCTCCTTTACAATGTATGCGGTCGGTCAGTGCGGTATCGATGAACTACTCTAGGCTCTGTTAGCCTTACCTTCGGGGGGAATAAGAAAGTTTCCTACGAGAGAAAGAGACAAAGAAGGATCAATCTGTAAGGAGGAAAATAATGCCTAGAGTACGAAGGACAATATTGTAAGAAGGGTCGGACGTGTTATTACGGTCAGGGCGATAAACTTGTATGAGGGGGATCCATAGATAACCAGAGTGATACGCTGGTTATGCGAGTGACTTGTAATAGGGAAGCGCTCTAATACGGAGAAACGGTATGAGTGTCCGATACCAGGGAAGCACGCTGGTGAGGGAGAAATAATACGAGTGGCCAACACCAGGGAAGCGCATTGTTGATGGCGATAACTAGATAGGGGGAGAGGGGAAGTGAAGCGGAAGTGGTGGGGAGCGGAGGCGAAGCGGAAGTGGTGGGGAGCGGAAGTGGTGGGGAGGGGAGGTGAAGCGGAAGTGGTGGGGAGGGGAGGTGAAGGTGAAGGGGAGTAAATTTCTAGATGAAGAGAGGGTGGTAGGGAGTAGAGGGGAGTCGGATGACTTCATTATATTACATAGAAATCCCAACGACAGCAATTTAACTCTAACCCTAATGTTTCAGTTGTAACCAAAACCGAAAATTTTATATCTACGTGGTTTTTAACCGCAACTGTAATCTATATTTCAGATTTAGGTTTTAACCGAAACCGAAAATTATATTTCACATTTCGGTTTTAACCGAAACCGAAAAAATTGACCAGGCCCGACTGTGGTTAGCCGCTTGGGACCTGCTCCGGGGACCTAATCCGGGCCTAAAGTTTTTAGGCGTTACATTTCGGATCCGTGTCGGATCAGATTTTCAGCATCAGGGCCCAACTTTATTTCAGGCATCCTGGATCCGGTCCCAACTGGAGCCTTATCTTTTTTCTACTCGGGTAAATATAATAAAAACAAAATAAATTTAGAACTAAGCAAACAAACGAAATTACAGATTTTCTGAAAAGAATTGAAAAAGTTTCTCTCTGAACCCGCTGCCACCACATGCTCTTCTAGTCGCAGTATGAAGAACATTCCACATTCTAATAACTTAAACAAAAAATTGGCGCTCAGTTATTATATAACGAAATTGTGGTATTATTAAGTAAGTAGTTCTTTGTGATTGAGCAAAGCCAATTTTTTCAAAAAGATACTTTGTTGTCCTATTTTTAATAATGTTCCATAAAAACTCAATATATTTTAGTATAGGGCACCCAGTGATTGAGTTAGTGTAAGAGGACACATGATCAAAGCGTCAAATATTGTATATGGGGCATTTCACGCGAAGCGGACAGCGAAAAAAATGTCAGGTTCTGGATTTTGTTCATATTTGGTTTCTATATGTCCTGAATGAATGTGCATTTTTATTTTTTTTCTATGAAGCCTAGTTTCCCTTTTCTAAGCCTTTAAAGAATTGAGAAAATTTGAGGAGCGGGTTTTTTGAAAAAAAAATTTGCTATTATTCAAAGTGTTAGAAAAAAAGTAAATAGTGTTAATTTAAAGACAAATAAATGTTTTTCTTGGCTGTTATTACAGAGTTGAAAAAACGTTTTTTTTTCGTATATAAATCCGGAAGTAAACATATCAAATCGGATTTTACTTAACTTCGACATGTTTAAAAATTTTTGTTTTTATCTCAAAATGTAGCTTATAGTTCATAAATAATATGCGTAAAATTTTTGAACGTGATCTGCATTCGTATCGGAGATAGAGAATTTAAACTTAAATTTTTTCATGTTTCCATACAAAACTATCGCACTGGCCAAACGCCGACTACGCGCTACACTGTGTTCGAATGCAGATCACATTATGAAACTCAACAGGCATTTACTATACATTTTAAGTTATTTTTTGAGCTATTTAAAAAAAAATTAAACATGTCGAAGTTTGTCAAAATTTAATTTTAAATATTAATTGTGGTTTTCTTACATGAAAAAAAAATCCAATTTCGAATTCGATACCACGACTGTGAAGAGCATGCAATTTCCGATAAGAATCACTATTTTAATTATTTTTATATAAGTTTCCTAAATATGATTAATTGCCTTTGAAACAGGTCATACATAACTTCTTCAAAATGGTTGGTTGTCCACTTCGCGTGAAATCCCCCATATGTAACGCGCTACAGAATTGAAAGCCATATTAAGTTTTCTTTGTGAGTTAGAGTCTAGCCGACAAAAAATCTCCTATCCATAAACAAACAAGCAGTGCTTTGACGAACATCATCCTGATGAAGCGAAACGTTCGGGGTGAGTACTAATATTAGCACTCATAAAACTATCACTATATAACTATATATCATTTACGCGGCTAATCCGAAAATATTTACAAATGAACATCATCCTGGTCTTAAGTGGCGTAAAAGGCGCAGATAACCAGAGCCGTCGAAGAGCTCCATATATTTTAGATACAATGCCCTTCACGTGTTGAGACCAAGATAGTGTTTTGATAAAGATAATTCCTAAGTTCCTTACCGTATCCTTGTAGGTATTACAATGCCATTCAAAAAGATTTTAGGAAAATCCGTTGTATCAATGCACTCTCGATAGATAACAATTGAGCCGCACTTGGATGCGGTGAGAAGTAGTTTGTTATCAAGAGCCCAGTCATTGATAAATGAGATATCCTCATTCAACCTGTGAACGGCATCCTCCGTCAAGCTAAGAGGCCTTGAAATATACAACTGAATGTCATCGGCATACATGTGAAAGCTACAATTCTTTATACATGTTGAGAGGTAATTG
Organism: Leptarthrus brevirostris; assembly: GCA_964036015.1. Taxonomy (NCBI): domain Eukaryota; kingdom Metazoa; phylum Arthropoda; class Insecta; order Diptera; family Asilidae; genus Leptarthrus; species Leptarthrus brevirostris. Next base: position 115,174,027 of record OZ038373.1, on the reverse strand, counting down.
ATGTAAAGGGAGAATAGAAGCGGACCCAAGATAGATCCCTGAGGAACACCAATATGTATGTCAAGAAAACTCGAATACAATCCTTTACAGAAGACTTTCTTCGTGCGGCCGCCAAGATAAGTCCAGATTAATTTACAGGCAGAGTCCGTAAAGAAAAACTGGCTAGACAACTTCTAAATCATAGTAATATGATGAACTCTGTCAAAAGCCTTAGAGAAGTGAAGCAGAACAAGAAATGACAACAAGTCACAATCACTAGGTGACTAGGTGCAATTTATCACCCCACTCATTTCCGCACGAGAGATCTGAAACACCCTTTATATTTTCGGAAGCAGGAGAAATTTCATCATAAAACTAAATTTAGCAATTATATGTATACTTCTCTTCGTTAAAATTCTAAAATGTATACTATTTAGAAAACAATAGCAAAACAGCATGAAGCTCCTATTTTATAATGAACAAACAATATTGCTTTTCTATACGAACGAAATAATTAGTTCTGACATAAATTTAAGGTAATTTTCTTAGCCATAAACCACCTGATTTATGAAACTGACTTTAACCTGCCATTACACGAAAAGTAGACAGCAAAGCTCATCCTTTGTGATTATGAATAATAATCATCTGCAGCATTTCATAAACTTTTATTGAGAGTTTAAAATTTTCAACCAGTTGACATAAAATAAATTTATTTCCTGAAAAATTAATGGTTCCCTAGTCGCTCTCTTCAAGCAGAGCTTTTTTTCAAAGAGCTGACTATAATGTTCTATGGATTTAAATTTTAATTAGATTTTTTGTTAGCTCAAGGACTATGCGATGACGTTTACTAGACTAGACGACGCCTGCCAGTTCATATTTCATTTTCATTATTCCACATTTTTGCGCAAAGAAGTAATTAGAATAATTGAAAAAGGTTCCGAACACCTTACAGGTTTATGAAAAATTCATTTTGTTTACAAAATTTTTCGTAAATTGAGTTTTACGTTATCATAAATTTACTTACATACACGTAATATATTTCTGAACACTTAATAGGATTTATAGTATTACTTTTGTAATTAATATTGCAACGTGCGCGTTCCGGAGTAAGATTTTTAATAGAGTTGCAAGTTTACTCCGGAACATTACCGCCTTCGTCGTCACCGGGACAAAAGGGTTGTGGGAAATCTAACAAGTGGACTGCTCGCTCTGATTGATCCGAGGGAAATTTGTCTTCGACATGATTATCAGAAATAGGAAGCGAACAGATTTTAGGGATAGGGCGGAGAAGAACGCGGTCCAGCAGTTTAAGTGTGATAGCGCAAATCATACTATCTGGTCGAGGATTAATCCCAATTTGAAGGTGGTAAACGATCGTTACGTATGAGCACTAAAAGTCTGGTTTGAGATTTGGAGTCGGTTTCGTCGACTTTGTTCTTTCTTGAAGGTTGTTTAAATAATCCTTTGACCTCGGTTTTGACAAGTGTTCGCATAATAGTCGATTAGGGTTAAGTTTGTGCGGAGACCATTAAGAAATTACCAGGTGTGAGCGCTTCGAAATCATCAGCATCTAGACTTAATATATATAATGGGCGTGAGTTCATACAGGCTTCAATCTGGGTCAGCAGCTTGTAGAGCTCCTCAGAAGTTAAAGTTGAGCTTTTAACGATCCGCTTTAAGTGGGGTTTGACAACTTTTATTCCTGCTTCCCAAAGACCTCAAAAGTGCGGAACACTGGGAGGAATGAAAGTCCATTCCATCTAATGACATGCGATAAGATGACTAACGTCGTCTGGTAGTTCAGCTTGACATATAAAGAATTTGGTTTTCAATTCCTTCGAGGCTCCGTGAAAGTTTGTCGCATGACTGTTAAATATTCTTCGACAATAGAGAAAAACAACGGCAAATGGCAACGAGATATCCAGCTCCAAGTATCCAAAGTCGGAAACGTAGGGAACTAAGGAATTGGATACACCCGTGAAGTGTGTTGGAGGTGAGCGTCATTGATCAAAAGATTATATAATGTATCTATTTGACAGTGTATCTACAGGAGACCAAGAAAAGTGACTGTCGAAGAAGAGTACTGCTATTCGGAATTGGTTGTCCTTTCGAGAGGCGAGTATATTTAGTCGAAAATGAAACTAGTTGATTGGATATACGCAAAAGTAAAGTACTTTATTGAGCTCTGATGCAGACAGATCAACAAAGTCTATAGTTTGATATAATATATAGTCTGGTCAGAGTGGAATGTTGAGTAAGTAAGTAATTACTATTGGTTAGGGGTAGAAACTGAAACGTGAAAACTTCCACGTGTAGATTTTTCTTCGAGTTGCTGGTGATATTGTAGATTTTTTTGACCAGTGAGTGGAAGAGGAGGGAGGAAGAGGAGATAGGCTGAGAACTGTTGAGAGTCGAGAATATCTTACGGACGTATAAGGAATAAAACAAATTTCAAAATTCGAACAGCTAAACGTGCATAATATGAAAGAAGATTTTATGTTCAGATCCCAACGAAAACAATATGGTGTAATCTACGCAATGCTGGCGTCTATTAAAATAAACCAGCCGAAAACAGTAGCATTCCTTATGAATTAAACACGTGTTTAGCAGGGAAACAGTAATCTTTTAATAGTACTAGGATTTCTTCGTTACAGTCTGCGACCAACGAAAGCGCTGCCGAAATAAGGATACGTGAAAACTCCACTGGTTTTAGCTTTCGAGGAGTTAGTGGCGGTGAGGTGCTTAAAGCAATCTTCGCTGTTAAATCAATGCCACAGCCTCGTCGCCTGACGACTACAGGTCTCTTAGTCTTCTTTGTTTTCTTTCCAAGGTTTTTTAAAAGTTGTTGTATTGGTAGACATTATCTAGTAGAAAATAACTTATTGAGTTGCTGGCAGTTTGGATTCCGACCCAAGCAATCTCACAACTAGACTGCTCTTGTTAAGGTTAGATACAATGAACGAATTTTACGAATTCGTGCGGTAATAGATAAGAGAGAAATTTCTATTCTGGGGCTTCTAGACTTTTCAAAAGCTTTTATATGCCATAAGATCTCGAAAAGTTATCCAACCGTTTTAATTTTTCTAGAGGTGCAACTCTTCTGTTCAGGGACTTTTTGAGTCTTCGTTTCTAAAAGGTAACGATGGACAATAATAATCACTCAAACTTTCTCCCCCTGAGCAGTGTGGTGTCCTACAAGGATATATCCTGGGCCCCTTGATTTTCAGTCTGTACGTACAGCAATGATTTGCCTCAGGTTGCACGTGACGTAGATATTCATATTTACTCCGCTGACGTACAGTAGAGGCAGGGTCGTCGAGAGAGGGGGCGAAGGGGGTAACCGCCGGGCCCGGACTTTCAAAAGGGGCCCCGTCATCTAGGTAATCAACAGAAAATCTTTTCCGTTTTAATTATTTATATAAAAAATGTTTCACGATCGAAAAAGTGAAATATACTAGACAGATTTTAAATTGAAAGTCACTCATGCGATTGTATATGGGCCCGTAAACGCCCGAAATTTCTTTCGCGGGGACCCGTATGTGGTACCCCCCCCCCCCGGACCCGAATTTTGTCTCTACGGGCCTGCGTACAGGTCTATTTTAGTCGTCCAATAGGCCTTATTGAAGATTGTGTTGCCCGAATGAGGTGTGATATGAATGATATATTTAGCTGGTTTTTAAAAAATATTTTGAAACTAAACTCAAGCAAACTCAAGTTACCAGAAATAATATTGACTGCGACCGTACTGTCATATGAGGTAAGTAAGGTAAGGGTTGGAATTTGGATGTTATTCTGAATTTCTGTGATCACGTTAAGTCTATTATTTCTAGAATCTACCCCAATTTTCGACAACTTATTCTATCGTCTAGCATGTTTTCGCCAAAAATGAGCTGTCGCTTAATTAAATCTCTAGTACAACAACACTTTACATATGGTTACCTAGTTTTCCCAAAACTTGACTCTTGCTGCAGCAGAAAGCTAAATGTTGCTTTTAACGGCTGTGTTAGATTTATTTTTGGACTGCGTAGATTCGATCATGTATCTCACCTGAGATTCACGCTACTTGGATGTTCATTGAACACTTATTTGAATCGGAGAGCTTTGTTTTCCTTTCACAATTTACTAGCTTCCTCTCAACCTCATTACTTGAATAGTATGGTCTGCCCTCTTTACTTAACCAGGAGATATAAACGTTTGCCACGATTTCGAACAGTTACTTTGAGGGTTCTAACATTGTTGAGGTAACTTGACTATGGAATAAATTGCCAAATAATATTGGCAGTGTCTATTTACTACCCTCAAATTGCCATGTTATTTCCGTGTATACGGAAGTACACGGAAATACACGAAAAGTACACGGAAATACACGGAAAGTGCACAGAAATACCGGAAAGTACATAGGCGCGGATTAAATTCAAAATTGTTTCTTTCTAAAATTCATAAATTGTATAATGATATAACGAATATTAATTATTACATATTTTACTTTCCGTGTACTTTCCGTGTACTTCAGTGTTATTTCCGTGTTTTTCTGTGTACTTTCCGTGAATTTCCGTGTACTTTCCGTGTATTTCCTTGCACTTCCGTATACTTTCCAGATATTTCCGTGTACTTTCCGTGAACACGGAAATTACACTGCAATTTGAGGGTGGTGAATAGACACTGCCAATAATATTCAAAGGGCCAGCAATATCAAGCAATATTTTCTTTTTAGATTTGTTGAAACTGTAATTATCTAATTTTTGTAAATGTTGTTTAAGTGATTGATTTTAGTTGAATTGAATTATTTTAGTCACTTCGATTTGCAGATTAGTTTTACATATTCCTCTCTGCAGTAATTTCTTTGCCAATTTTAAATGATGCTTATAAAAGATTGTTAATCTTGTAGTATCTTAAAAAAATAAATGTAATGTAATATCTTCTCCGCAACAAGGCTTGTTGAGAAGGTGGAATACCCCCAGAGGCTAAATAAGCTGGGTTATCCACTTATAATGGAATTCCGAACAATTTCATTGAACCAATCATGCCATTGCTATCGCTAAGTCGTCGGTGGAATAAGCGATAATGTGTCGGCCTACCAACCCGGAAGTCCCAGGTTCGAATCCCACCGACGACAACCCATGTTTGTTTTCTGCTGATAACAGATTACGATAAAAAACGTAATGTGTAGCTCCACTTGCAATCGTCGTCTCGAATCAGGTGTAGTTCTGCACCAAAAGGGGTTACGGGAACTGGAGAGGGAGAGAGAATTATGTTATTGACTAGGTGAGCTACCAGATGAGCACCCATGAGTTCTAATCGCAGTATAGATAATACTTTTATGGGTGCAACCTTTGCCTTAGCGCATAAAAGCAAAATTTGAATGGCTCTTAAATCCACTACAGCTGCGTAAGCCAATTCCGCGTCATTAGGGAACGCACGAGTTTCATATGATGCGGTATCGTAATTTCACCCAATCCATTGTGATATAGATATGTTTTCAAGTTGGCAAAGTTCTCGGCGAAATACGAGCCACTCTCCGGAAATAACATAAGGAAGTAGACTATCCCATTCGAATTTCAGTAGTCATCATTTCTGGAACAGTATCATTGCTACAATAAATTATTGGAACTAGAAGTCCAAGAAAATCATACAGTTTGGCTGTATCGGAAAGCCGATTTCGCTTTATAACTATCAGTGCAGGTTTCGTGATTGTCACTTGAAATCCAAAATTGACTGATTTGGCATTCCAAAAGAGACGCAATGTCTTAATGATGCTGTCTTTAGGCAAACTCATCAAATTATGTGGTCTTTTGTGTGGTTTCATGGGGTGGCATAATGATTTGACGCGGAGTGTAGAACTAACTATTCTCTCATTAAAATTTTCTAGGAAAACCGAAACACCTCAAAATAATAATTTCGAAGGTGTTATAAGCAAATATTTGAAATTAAGGTGGAAATTCAGTGTACCATAACATCTCCCTTGGAAATTCAAAAGGCAATCGTGGTAACTGGAGGTGATAATGAAGGCAAACCTACATAAACACCATTATTCTAAGCAATCACCGGGAATCAAATTTACCAAACACAATTAGTTCGATTTATTTAAAAGCACCTGTGGGAGTATAACAATTTCTAAGCAGGCTTTAATTTACATTATCACATCAAGCAAATACGTATTTTCAACGTCCTTTATGGAGTTCCTGATTTTGAGCATTTATTTGTCATCTAGGTAACTGGGAGCTTGAATGACTTGTCATATAATTTGGCAATTGAATATGTAAATACAAACTGTCTGCGCTACCTATCCAGAGTTCTGATGGTACAAGTGAGTTAATTGGTCGAATAAATTATTCCAAATGGCTTAGCAGAACTGTGGGAGAATCAATGGAAAGGCATTATCAGGAACAGAGCATTGCTACTTCACTTGTGTTTGCACTTGCATAATTAAAGCTTTTCTCTCTGACAGTTGTTGATTTGTACTTCCCAAATGCTTTTATTCCAGACGTAATTGATTGCTTGCATAACTTTGGAGGAATACTAGGTTAAATTAAGAGAGAGCTTAATTGGATTTTTTTTTCAAACAGAAAATATTTGCGACAAAACCACGTGAAGTAGTTAATTAGGATGCCAGTGAAAATATGTTATTATATGTGTGTATCGCAACTTTTCTTATTATACACTCCGCAGATGTACATATATCTAGAGTCTATATGGACAATATAAAGGATGTAAGCGAATCTTAACGCACTAAAATTATTCCTATTATATTAAGACTGTTTAAGTTTCGACTGATTCGTTGGATGCCATTTGTATTTTGACCATCAGGAAAGAAGCAATGGTATACGAGGCCTGTGGCAGTCCAATACCATCAAAAGAATATTGCGCTGGTGGTTTTGGGAACAACCATGCCTAGTCTGTCATCGCTATCCACCCACTTTTCTCTAATCATCTGCTGTTGTCCAAAATAATCTACACAATACTCGTTCCATGTTCTTGCTCAAAGCAACAGTGATGATCGGACCTGTAACGTTTCCCCTAAACTAATATACCGTAACTGTATACCGTATATGTATAGGGTGTTTCACATTAGGTATGCCACAATAAGTGGGATGATAGATCTCACCTAGGCAAAAAAAAATATTGTAAGACCAGTGGGCGAAGGAGGACGGAAGGGGGGAGGCAATTTAACTGTTTGGGAGTTTTGTTTTTATATGTGGTAACAAAATTAAATTAATAGCAAGTGTATAGTTTACATCGGCTACATCTGAAACCGCGCCGCTATACTCTGACCAGAATGAATTAGATACACCCCGCATGCCAGGTGTAGGCTTGTTAAGCTTGCCCGCCAATCACTACTAAGGAGGCCTTATATTAGCTCCTTGGCAACAGCTTTGTTAAGGCTTCTAAAGGTGGCTTAAAAATCAGTTATGCGGGTTCTCAACGCTAAGATTGGCTCTAATAACATTGGCCTGAAACATGTAATGGGGAAGTTTGTACTCGGAAACAGGAACGCACATGGGGAGTTGATTGTTGAATTTTGTAATTCGCAACAACTTGTCATCGTTGGATCATTATTTATACACAAAAAATGCCATCTAATATCCTCGGTTTCGCCAGACAGCAGTGACGAGAATCAGATCGACCATATTACTGTAAGCAGGAGAAATTGTTTTCCCCATGTAAAATCTAAGCATGGCAGTGATATTGGCTGCGATCATAATTTTGTTGCAGCCTAGTTTCACTTATTCACGGCAGTACTATGCCTAAAAAACACAGCATCTATTAAACCACGGCTCAATGTGCAGAGGCTTAAAACACCGAATATCCGCAGCGCATATTCCACAGTATTACGCCAAAAAATCTAATGCACTGCGTTATAACACCGACAACTCCATCGACCGAAAATGGGAAGTGCGAAGAAATGCTTTGTGCGACCTTGGACGTTTAGGGAACCGAAGACGGCCATGGACCAGTGACACCACAAGGTCCAGAATACAAGAACAGTAGCAGATTTAAGTCCGCATTAATTGTGCCATCGATGTTTACAGGCGAACAACTTCTCAGAACTACATACCGACCTCTGCAGAAAGGCGTCCAATAAAGTGCAAAACGTGACAACCGTAACTTCACCAACGCGCTAGCAGAAAAGGCAAAACGAGCGGCTTACCGCGAAGGCAGTGCAGATCTATACAAGATTGCCAAGACTGTCTGTAAAGGCTCTTGCAACTAAGCATCCTGTAAGAGATACCAACTTATCCCTACTTGTAACGGAAAAAAACTTCTGGCCCGTCGAATACCTCTTGATCCGAACCAGTAAAAATATCGGATGTGGCCAACATTTACATTAGAACTCCGCCAAGTTTGGAGTTAGCTGACGCAATTAAGACGATGGGCCACTGTAAAGCCTCAGGTATTAATGGAATGCCAGCGGAAGTCCTTAAGGCGGAAGACTTTGCGGCAGATTTTTTTTCTCATGATCCAAAAATATCGAGAAATCGAGACGTATTCCACTGAATGGAAAACAGACTTAATTGTAAAAGTTCCCAAGAAAGGCGAACTGAGGAATAATAACAAACAATCCAACGCACTCTTCACGATGAACAGGCAGGCAGTCCGTCTAATGTAGGTCACCTCTACTTCTAATGTTAGTAGATTTCAAGAAGACGTTTGACAGCGTTGATCGCGAATATATGTGGGCAGATTTACGTAGAAGAGACATCTCAGAAAAAGTGATCACCATTATAAAGAATTCCTAATAAGGAGCCCAATGTCACATCCTACTCAAGGGACACTGTCGGGTTCCTTTCAAGCGATGAATGGAGTGAGTTAAGGATGCATACTATCACCTTTGCTTTTCCTGATTGCCGATTGACGTTTTGTGCAGCGCCGCAGATGAGCAGGAAGCCCAAGGTATGAGATTAAAACTTTATAACGACCTTACATATCCTATCCAATAAACAAAGTCATGTAAACTTAATCGGCGAAGCCCTGTGTTGAAGAGGTCGCAGAGTACGGCTTAACATCAAAGCTACTAAAACCATACTGAGCTTGGGCTCCAAGAGATAAAATAAAATTTTTCTTTAATAGTAGCAAATAGAGCAAGCGGATGGAATGGATTGTTATCTCGGAAGCATAGTTACAGCACACAACGATGCTGAAGCTGATGTACACACTCGCATCAACAAGTCCCGAGTTGCATTTAATATCCCTGCTGAGATATGGCGCGAAAACAACATATCCTGGCGCCCAAAAACTCCGGATCTTCGAATTCAACCTAAAGTGTGTTCTGTTTTGCCGCTATTCAACATGGGAAGGGATCTGTCAAATAACATCCAAGCCTTTGTCAACCAATATTTTCGACGCATCCTTAGTATTCATTAGTCGGACGTCATTATGAACAAAGATACGTCGGAAAAGACGGGACTGACAATAGTGATCAGTATTGGAAGACGAAAGAGGTAATGGATAGGCTATATTTTAACGAAAGGAGAAAAAAAAATTGCTCAACCGCACGGGACCCGAGGAAGACGCCGAATTGGATTCCCGTGGAATACATGGCGAAGATCCGTAAAAAAAGGTACCCAGATTAACAATTCATGGCAACATGTCATTAGCGCAGAACCAGATCAGGTGGAGGGCCGATGTAGTACCACCCCTTTGGGGGGGGGAGTATTTTCACGCAATCACACTATTATGAATCCCTGGGACGAATAAATACAATTCAAGTGAAATACTATGTAATTGAATATGTATATTTGTTTTCATGTCAGGGACATAGGGTTTGCATTTGAGTTCGATACTGGTACTGGAATTGTAAAAAAGTAAGAAGGCAGAAAGTGTTTTAACTCAAAGACTTTGAAGATTCAATTTTTAAAGAAATTTTTATATTTTAACATAAGTTTGAGAAGTTTAGGTGAGAAACAAATAAAATCCATACCCCAATAGTCTGTGATTCAGCAACTATAGAGAGAGAGCACACAATTTTGCATGAACTTTTTAATGGTTCAAAAATAAATTAAAACATGACAAATCTCAACCTGTGTTTTTTGTTGAGATGAAATAATACTTATTAGTTTAGTGATTATAATTTTTTCGAATTTTCCCTCTTTACGATACAAATAACATTTAAAAAAAAATATCTAACGAAGTTTCACCAACTTTTAAAACTTGAATTTAGCGGAGTGTGTTCACTGTCTTGTTACAAAATAAATAAATCATGAATACCTAGGGTAAAGGGGTAAAAGCAATCATCTTAGCCAGCTTGCCACTTCGTATTTATAAAATATGTTCTTTTGAGAAACGTATGTGCTAGATTCAATCTCGCAGCTTTATGCTTAAGGGAGCTTTAGTGCTTATGACGTTTGCAGATTACTGGAGCAAAACATCCAAAAGAAAGCGCGAGTTTCCTTTTTAAAGAATCGTCTGTTTCCAAACGGATGTAAATTCAGATTAAAGCTCCACCAACTCTTTAACGAATTTTAAAATGAACAAATTTTGGAAAGCAATATTTCTTGTTTATAAAACAAATGGAATATGGATAAGTGTAATAAAGTTGTATCTCCCAAAAATTTGGATTGTAGTTAAAAGGTTTTGAAAGTTAAAGACAACGTGGAAATAAAAGTAAAAGTTCAAGTGCCTTGACACGAAACTTCCTTATAGTGAATGCAAGATTCCAACTAGTCAGACACAGAAAGTATTAATCCTTGTAAGTTGGTTATTTGAGAAAAAATAAATTTTGAAGTTAATTTTTTCTAAACTTTTTTCAAATTCTTGCAAATTTTAACGTTTTGTCGTTGCAGAATAATTCTGGTTTTTTTAATTTTTCGAAAGTTTTTTGCTGCAATCACATCAAATTTTTTAATTAAGAAGTCTAAAGGGCGTTTTTTCGAGCTAGAGCTTGCGATAGGTAACATCACTCAGTACGTTTACATACAGATTTCAAATAAACTTCAGGTTAAACTAGAGTACCCAAAATATCATGTAAACGCGCACTGACTTAAAGTCTACTTCACTCAATTAAATCACATAATTTTGTTTGACTGAATTGAAATTTATCATGTAAACGTGACTTGAGTACTTGAGAAAATGTTAAGCTGAAGATGGAGAATACGAAAAATAAAAAAGAAGAAGGTAGTAAATAATAAAATAGTTTTTTAAAAAAAAGTTGAACCGACTTCACAAAAAACCGTAAAAAGCATAAAATAATTTTTAATTTTATATCTATTACGACATTTTCATGTTGGTACAAATTAAACAAACAAAACAACTACAACAAAAGTATTTATTCGTCCGTCCTTATGATCCCGTGAGCTGAACGTTCAGATACTTTTATGTATTATCTTCAATTGTGGTTGGGTAGTTATTTTATTTGTTTAATTTGATTAAAAATTGTTTTACGCTTTTTTGGGTTTTTTGTGAAGTCGGTTCACATTTTTTTTTTTAACTATTTTATTTTTCACTTTATATTGTCTTCGTACATATATACGACTCGAAGAATGCTGCTCGTGAAAATAAAGGAATTTCAAAAGTTGCAAATTATATAAATCCGGCAAAATATTATGAAATAAGTCACGGTCACCCTTTCATACCCACACCTTAGAAAATTCTTAACATGGCCCTAGTGCGCCACCGTACTCTATGCAGCAAAAAAGAATTATTGTTGTCAGAGAATCATCGTCGTCACTCTAGGTACAAAATTGTTATCATTAATCAATCAGGAAACGTATTCTGCACAACCGAATCAAAATCAGTCAATGCCTTATGAAGCTAGGTTTCGCACATCCTATAACTTTCACCGTACGCCACAATTTTTGTCAAAATACAAATAGATACTCTATGCATTTAGAATAATCGAAATCAGTCCACGCGTTACAAAGCTAGGTTTATCCTCCCCCCACCACAACCCTAGGTCAACATTTTTCCATAGACTAGCAATGGGGGATCATATAATACACAACAAAAAGTAATCTTGGAATTAGGTTTGTGAATTAAGAAATCGTGTAATGCCCCCTACGCACACCACCCAATTTATAAATTTTTGTCTTCGGATCTATGGGGCAACAGATTTTACTCATCAAAAGTAGATTCACCGAAATCGGTCCACGCGTTATTCTCCCATAAGCAATCGGGCATCATACTCTGCACAACAGCAAAAGAACCTACCAACATTTTATCCCATGGTATCAACCAGGGAACATACTCTACCCAACAAAGAAAGAATTATCAAAATCGCTCAACGCGTTACGAAGTTATGCCCGGTCAGCCATACAGACTTGCTAACTAACTTAGAACCTCTTTGTTTTTGAGAAGTCTGTTAAAAAGCAGGGAGTCGAAATGGGACCACAACCGAAATTATAAATCGGTTACGGTCAACCGAAACCAAATTGGGTTTTTTAAACCGCAATTGCAACAACCGTAATTAATTTTCTTCAATTCGGATTCGGTTAGAACCGAAACGTAAAATTTCATTTTCGGTTAAAACCGAAATGTGAAATATAATTTTCGGTTTCGGTTAAAAACCACGTAGATATAAAATTTGCGGTTTTGGTTACAACTGAAACGTTAGGATTAGAGTTAAATTGCTGTCGTTGGGATTTCTATATAATATAATGAAGTCATCCGGCTCCCCTCTACTTCCTACCACCCTCCCTTCATCTAGACATTTACTCCCCTTGCCCCTTCACCCCCTCCCCACACTTCCCCTTCACCTCCCCATCCTTTCCCCTTTTATTCCCTTCCCTTCCCCACCCCACTCCTTCACCCCCTTCCCAACCCCTCCCCACCCAGCACGGTCCACCTCCCTTCCCGTTCCACCTCCCTTCCCGTTCCACCACCACTCCCCTTCCCCTCCCCTTCCCCTCCCCTCCCCCCCTTACCTTCCCTTCCCCACCCCACCCCACCCCCTTTCCCAACCCCTTCGCCCCAGTCACTGTCCACCCTCCTCCAACCGACGGTGTCTTCATCTAGACATTAACCGAATATGCTATGTAATGAAGGTAGTGAAAAAATTGGAAAATATCGCAAGACCGGACATATAACTTCTTCCGCGGTCGGTACCAATTTAAATCGGTCTTTAAATTTCGGTCTTTGGATTTCGGTCTGGCGGTTACGGTCACATATTTTTAAGGTCTATTTATTTCGGGACATTTAATTTCGGTCGCTCTATTTCGGTACACTTTAAATTTCGGTTTTAATTTCGGTCGAAGTGACTCCTTTAAATCAAAGTGGGAATTCTTTTAGGCTTTTCAATTTATGTTCATTCATACCGTCGGAAATAAAATGACAGATTCCATGGTAATTTTTTTATATGCTTTTTATTAAATATAATGTCGCTCCCAGCGGACTTCGCCTTCTCGACAAAATACTTAAATTATTCACGAAAATTTTTTCCTGCTGTTGTTGTTCCTTTCCTAATATCTCGAAGCCATTTAGTTCTCTCTATTAAGAACCTAGATTAATAGTTTCATCTTTATTTTCTACGTCAAAAGTACCTGGAGGAGCGTAAGATCTTGCTGGCTGCTTCCTAGACATTATAAGAAGTTGTTAAGTACACAAGTAGCGTAAACAATTTTTTTACTGTATTGTGGGTAGTTCCAGTGGTCACCTTTATACTCGAAATCGCGCCGAGCACACTCCAAAAAAATTATCAATTATTCTTCTAGCTCGGTATATATACGATAGTTGCACACTCTTTCTGGCATACTCAAACGCTTTACCAAATATCTTTTCATATCAAAGGAATCATCTGCGACAACCACGAATGGTAATTTCTTTTTACTTCCATAAAGAGGTCTTGCGTTCGGAATATTAATATAATTATTTTCTTCTTAATTTAGAGTTTGCGAAAACTCTTGCGTCAGAATCACGTCCTGGTGCACCAATGTTCACGTATTTCAAGTTACACCTTGCATCTCCTAATGCCATGAGAATAACACTGTGCGAACCTTTGTAGTTTTAATATAAACTTCCGCGGTTCGCAGTGGCTTTCGCCTTAATGTGCTTACCACCTAAAGCATTGGAAAAAATCACAGTTTTTTTCAAAACCCTCGAAAATTTTGGTATAAACTGGAGAGCGACGCGACGTGAGAAATATTACAAAATTTCTCAACACGATTAGCGTTTCTGATAAAAAAAAAACTAAACTCCTTTGGCTCTTCCTCAACAGCAGCACCAAAGGGTTAGTTTTTCTTTTGCTCCTGGACGCTTTCACACGAAACCGAAAACTAAATCTTAAGCCTGCTTCCGATATCAACGGATATATCGACAACTCGTCTGAATATCTTGCGACAGAAAACATCGTGCGGCAGCCTACTGTGGATGGGGTTGCTGGTGGTTCACTTTCCGTCTCGGTGCAGCGGACGGCCGAGGAATTGGTTCCTACCGACCTGCATTCCGAATTGGTACAGTCTGTTCCAGATGCTGATGCTGCTGTTGGTGCGGTTAAGCTACATTGGTCCTCGAGTGCTGGTAATGTCTCTGATGTCGTGACTCTGAGACCGGCCTTGCTACCTCGTAGCGTTTTTGTCTCGCGAATTCATCATGATACCACCGCGGACGTCGTCGTGCATCACATTGCCTCACATTTTGGAATTTCACGAGATCTAATTAACTGTCGAAGAATTGACAAGTCACGCAACTGCCCTACCTCCTACTTCGCGTCTTTCAAGGTTGTCATCCCTGATGCTTTGTTCAATGCCATCGTTTCCCCTGAGATTTGGCCCAATGGAACCATCGTCCGGGAATTTGTTCCAAAAAACCGTTCAGGCTGCAGAGATGCTCCAAAAAACTCATCAGCAAGATCACGTTCTAATACGCTAACGTAACCGGCCTTCGATCAAAGACGACTTGCCTCTATATCAGCTCTACTTTTTCATGTTTCGACGTGGTCTGTCTGACTGAAACTTGGCTTTGTGGTATGATCGCCGATGCTGAGCTCTTCGGCCCGGAATACATCGTCTTTCGGCGTGACCGACATCTAAATGTAGTGACTCCTCCTGTAGGGGGAGGAGTACTATGTGCTGTTCGTCGCAACATCCCTTGCTCTGCTATTGAGATTTTGGACTTGAATATTTTGGAACTTTTATGTATAGTTCTCAGTTTACCGGATAAGAACGTGTTTATTGCCACCTCTTACATTCCTCCGGGAGCGACCAGGGATACTTACGACACACTTGCTTCCTGCATCGACACTCTTTCCTCCTCTTTGCGTCCTCAAGATGAGTTGTTGCTCCTCGGAGATTTTAACCTGCCAACTATTAGCTGGGTGTCATCAGATGTTGACGGGCTGATTCCTTCCCATTACCTCTTCGGGGCTTGTACAGTGTTCCAGCATCGCTAATGATTCCGGTAGATTTTTGGATTAGGTGTTCAGCACTGACCCATGCAGCACCTTGGGCAGGCATTGCCCGGTTCCTTTGGTTCCTGAGACATTTCAAAAATTGCTTTGGTCTTCGATCCATTACCTGCTGCATTTCTGATTCACGACGACTTCTCTTTTAATTTTAAAAAGGCTGACTTTTCTGTATTGAATAATTTTTTATTGAATTGTAATTGGTCTAATGTTTTTTATGAGCGGAACATTGATGTGGCGGTAACTGCTTTTTATGACAATTTGTTTACTTGTTTCTTGCATTGTGTTCCTGTTTTTCGTTCTTTTTCATCTTTCTCTAATACGACTTCGCTCAATAGCTCGCTGAAGCATCTTAAAAACTCATCAAGGAGCGACTCAGATTTTTACACGTACTCACAATTGCGCGATGAGTTCAATTCCGAAATTCATGCCTCATATAATAATTACGTTAACAGAATGAGGTCCATTATACGAGGTGAGCCTAAGCAGTTTTGGAGATTTGTTAACTCTAAGCGTAGCACCGACTGTAACCCTACTTTATTAAAACTAGGTGACACTGAAAGTAGTGATCCCTTGACGATTTCGAACCTTTTCGGCGACTTTTTTAAGACAGCTTTTCTTTCTGACAACTGTGATACTAGCTCTAAGGATTTTTGCTACTTGACACTATTTCCTTCTTCTTCACTGGAAGTGAAAGATCTTACATTTGATGACGATGCAGTCGCGAAATACATCAATAATTTGGCAGATAGTTTTTCGGGCTATCCTGATGGTGTTCCTATTTCCCTTGATAAGAACTGTTCTTCTTCCTTGGTTTCTGTTCTTTTTTATTTATTTAATTAATATATTTCTTGTGGAGTCTTTCCAAAATCTTAGAAATCATCTCTTATTATCCCTCTTCACAAGAAAGGCAAGAGGTGTGATATTTCCAATTACAGACCCATTGCAAACTTGTGTTGTATTGCTAAGATTTTTGAGGCATTAGTTTACGATACACTAAACTTTCATTGCAAACTTTTTCTTGGAAGTTTCCAGCATGGCTTTATCCAAAATTGAGGCTGGAAAGCAAGTGAATTGTGTCTTTACAGATTTTAGCAAGGCATTCGACAGAATAAGCCAACAAATTTTGATTCACAAGTTGACTGCCCTCGGGTTTCCTTCCTTGTTTGTAGACTGGGTTCGTTCTTACCTACTAAATCGGACCCAGCGTGTGTCCTTCCGTGGATCACTATCCAAGTTTGTTTTTAATTCCTCTGGCGTACCTCAGGGAAGTCATCTGGGCCCGATTTTATTTATAATCTACATCAATGAAATGATAAAAATATTCAAAAATTCTTTGTTATGCTGACGACGCCAAAATTTTCCGTGTTGTGTCCTCTGTTCGAGACTGTGAACCTTAAAATTCTGACCTAGACGCTTTCTACAACTGCTGTTCTGATTACTATCTTCCCCTCAATATTAGTAAGTGTACGTCTATGTATTTCACTCGTAGAAAGAATCCTCTCAACTACATCCATGCTTGGCTGTGTTTTGGAAAAAATTAAAAGGACCAAGGACTTAGGTGTCTGGTTGAATAGCCGTTTTACGTTTGACGATCACATTGATGAGATAGATATTAAGGCTAATTCTACATTGGATTTTATAAAAAGATGGGCAAAGGAATTTGACGACCCTTATATCACCAGGCTTCTCTACTGCACCTTTTTTAGGCCTATTCTGGAGTATGCTAGTTGTGTTTGGTCACCATTTTATCGTGACTCAATTGACCGGGTAGAGGAAGTCCAGTGCCGTTTTGTTCGCTTTGCACTGCGTGGGCTTCCTTGGAGCGACCCTCTTATTCTGCCGCCGTACTCAGATAGGCTTAAGCTCATAAAACTAGACTCTCTTGAGTTCAGACGTAACATCTCTAAAACTGTTTTCGCTTTCGAATGTCTTCAAGGTAATGTTGACTCTCCAGTCTTGTTGTCTTCTTTTAATATATCGATTCCGAGTCGCTACTTGAGAAATTGAGATTTTCTTAAAATTCCACAGTATCACACAAATTACGGTTTTCACGAGCCCGTCACGTCAATATCTCGGTTTTTTAATTCGCATTTTAACAACATTGATTTTAATCTTTCGAAATATTCTGTGAAAGCCAAACTTTCCTAACTACTCTATTATTGTTTTGTAATTATGTATTATTAATTATTTTTCTAGTTATTTTTATTAATTATTGTAATCTTATATTTTATTTTATAACTATTTATATTTACATGTTAAGTGATCAGCCCTTTGATGAATCTTAAATAAATAAGCCAACAAATTTAAACACCGATCTGGACAGCAATATAAAATTGCATGAAGATCTTATTTGGTGCGAAACAAAAAGATGAGCTCAGCGTCTTCGGGGACGGCATTGCCACGGAGTTTAGATCAATAAAAGATGCACCAGATCTTTTGCTAAAATTAAAAAAACACTATCCAATGAAGTATTCGACCGAATATGCGTCAAGGAAATTCAGTTCTTCATCATTAAATACTAAAACCGTTATCTCTAGTTCCCATATCCCCTTGTGGGGCATGGGGTAGAAGAACAACTTCACCCGATTCGAGACAACGAATGTGAGTGGACCTACAATTTAAAGTGGTTAACGAACCACTGACATTTTTTCTGCAACCCCCATGGCCCTTTTATCGCAATCTGTTGTGAGCAGAAAACAATCATGGGTCGTCGTCGCGTCGGTAGGATTCGAACCTGGCACCTCCGGATGGTTAGGTCGACTCATTTTCACTTATTCCACCGACGACATAATATTTAATATTTTGCTAGTTGAATTATTTGGATAGATTTGACATTTTCTTAATGAACAATAATATAATAGTGAATAAATATATGATGAGGTTTTCAATAATGGTTGGTTGGTTGGGTGGTTATTCGGGCTGTTTGTTGCTAAGAAGCATCAAGTTCATTCGGAGGCCATAAAGGCCCGTTGTGAATGCCCTTAAAAAGGAAGAAGCATGGTCAGAACTTAAAACCACCCAGATCTCTGTATGAATCTATTTAGGTCCACCAGTGCTATCTCAGCTAGGACGTCCAAATTGTCAAAGAGCCTTGCTCCCAAACAGGCTAGTCGTCGTTCTTTTAGAGCCGGAGATTCGCAGAGCAGGTGCAATATGGACTCAATTTCTTCTTCATCTCTGCAGCTTCTACAAAACTCATTCGATGGTACGCCTAATCTAATGGCCATAGCTCCTATGGGGCAGTGCCCAAGTTTTCAATAATTCTTACCTTCAATTATTTTTCTTTGAGTACACTATAAATTGCTTCGCAGGTATCCCTCAGTACTGAATAAATAGTACATGCAGTTACTCGGAATAAATAAATAAGTGATTTATAGCCGTCATCTTTAGAATAATAACTGCTGTAAATAATTCAATGGATATAACCTTAACCACATATAAATTAACCTATTGCTAAAAATATCAACTTTATAGCCAGTCGTTCTGTGGGAGATATCGCCTCCTTCACACAGGTGTCATTTTTCTTTAGAAAAGAATTCACTTGTGTTAAAATTTCATCAAAAGCTTTAGATGACAAGCACAAGAAATTTCTTTAAAAAATGTCATCCCCAGTACGTGATCTTTTATTACATTACTTACGGCCACCCTTTATTGCCTATCCATTGTTTTACCCAACATATTTTTTTATTTAACTTTCTATTTTGATTTTTTAAATAAAATTAATGCAAAATAAGCAGTAGCGTGTACCTCTGGATCGATGAAATATATAATTGCACTTGAATTTCCTGTCAACCAAACGCCAAATGAAAGAGCAAAACGAAACAAATTTTGCTGTACTCGTATAAGTGGCACCCAAATTTACATAAATCCTCTTTCTTCATCAACTGTAGTTGAAACAACATGCAATTAAGCATCGTTTCAAAACCTACATTTGATTTGCATTTGGGTAATATTTATTGGTTGCGGTGTTAACATTGGTATCGGTAACATTTTACAATTTCAAAAATTTTTGCAGTTGAGACAACAGAAATTTCGACATTTATCGAACTGTGTACCCAGTGTATTTTTCTCATAGTAGCAAGAGAGGATCATACCCTACACAACAAGAAAAGGATCAACCAAATTGGTCTACACGTGTTTTCAGAAGAAAGGTTGCCAAGACTTACAAGCTCATACCGCTTTCACTGTTAAAAAGTTGTCAGATGTAATGTGTAGCCAAGCCCCTAAATCTAGAAACTATACATTTTGGTCAAAAAGTATGCCTTGGCCTTGCCTGGATCCTTAGTCTTAGTAACTCTTGTTAAAGGACAACCCTATATGGTAAAGTTATATTGAAATGGAGACCTTTTTCGTGAGACAGACATAGATGTACACTTTCTTATATTTATTGAAAGGTCGTTAATGGAACACCAATTCTGAAAGGCGTCCAAGTCAGAATTTAAGAGTAGGCAATCGGCATTGTCAGACACAGTGCGAAATATCTTAGCGTCGTCGGCATAACAAAAAATATTTGAGTGAGACAGTATCGTAGATACATCATTGATATAAATTATAAATAACAATGAGCCAAGGTGGGAGCCCTGCGGTACACCGGAAGTGTTGAAAATTGCATCAGATAGAGCTCCACGAAAAGAAACCCTCTGAGTGCGTTCAGACAAGTACGAATGAATCCAATTTACAAAAACTCGCGGAAATCCAAGAAGGGAGAGTTTGAAGAATTCTATGATTTATTTTATCAAAATCTTTAGTGAAATCAGTAAAAATACAGTCAACTTGCTTACCAACTTCAATTGCAGAAATACAGAAGTTTGAAAATTCCAATAAATTGCTGGTAGTTGACTTACCAATACTGAAGCCGTGTTGAAACGGCTGCAACAACGGCTTGCAGTGGAAGTATAGAACATCGCAAAGTGCCTCAAAAATCTTGAACATACAACAAAGATTAGCAATTGGTCTATAGTTCGAGTTCACATTTATCAACTTTTTTGTGAAGGGGAATAATAAATAAGGCTTTCCAAGCTTTCGGAAAAACACCGCAACGAGTTGAGAGATTAAATAAATAACACAAAATAGGAGCAAGAACGGAACCACATCTTTTCAAGAGTGAGGCGGGGGTACCGTCAGGACCAATTGAAAAACTATCAGTAAAGGAAGTGATTTTCTTCAAAATCGTAACTTCGTCAAGTAAAACGTCTTTGGATTCGAGGGAAGTCGGTGAAAACCTCGTCAAATGAGTAAAATCCTTAAAGCTAATATCACATGTATCGTTCAAAAACGCAGTTTTAAAAAAGGCGGCAAAAAGGTTTGCTATCGTCAAGGGCTCATAGCTTTCGCTGCCTCCGAAAGACAAAGAAGATGGATAGCCATCACAATTGCGCTTCAAGTTCACGAACCTCCAAAATCGCTTAGGGTCGACTCGTAGGGACGCTTTCATTCTGTTAATATAATTATTATAAGAAGACACTAAGTCATTCCGTACAATTCCGCACTTTTAGACTTAAAAAGCTCGTTAGTTTCTTTAATACGGTATGGCTATTTTTACTTCATTCGAAAGATTATTTTGTTAACTTCAAGTAGAACAAAACAAGCAATAGATTAGGCACTAGGGCGAGTTAAAAGAAAAAACAACCCCCCCCCCCCCCGGCGGCCCTTCCCTCTGGTGTTGTCGGCTAAGGAAGGTGTTTCTTGCAGGACACAATTTCTTTCTTCATAACACACTCCCTTTTTAGTTGTTTATGTACTAATAACATCTAGCTTTGTTAAACAATTTAAGCTTTCTAGAACATTTTTCCCCTAAAGAAATTTTATATACAGACCTGCACCCTCTTTATGGAGGGTTGGAGGGGAAAAGTTCTAGTCTTTTCAATATTTTCGTGTGCAGATCCTAGTCTGCATACCAAATTTCAGCTTTCTTATGTTTTGGAAGTTTGGAAATTATCTTATAAATATAATATATAAAATATTATATCTAAAAAATATATAAATATAAATAAATTGTTATATAATACAGAACTAGATCCCCTTTTTCGAGGGGTTGGAGGATAAAAGTTACAAATTTCCTATTTTTTTCGTTGTTTGTGTGCTTATCCTAGCCGGCATACCAAATTTCAGCTTTCTTAGACTTCAGGAAGTATCCTAGAGGTTTTGATGAAGGAGGTTTTGATGACCATGAGTATCGAAATCGACGTATTTCAGGTATTAATAAAATCTAAAGTATTAAAGTCGGACAAATGAAACTGTGTGTGTATTTTATTAGTCTGATAACTACTTTTATTCTAAGAATTTGGGCTCGCTGGTATTATCCAGACCTAAGCTATTAGGGTTCGAAAATACTACGAAACGCTTCGAGAAAAGGTAGGTAGTGCCCAGTGTGCACTTATACCAATAGTCTAAAGTGTCTTCAAAATAAAAATGTACTTAACTATCACAATTTGGATACAAACAAGTTACTGAATTCTTTTTGGGAAGATTTACAACTTTACCTTTTGCTTCTAAGTAGAAATACCAATTATGAGTTCTGTAGTGGATGTCAATTCTTTGTACTATTCCCTAAGTCTAAACTAGTTACTGTAGTTTTATGCACTGAAATATTGCTCAAAACAATTTGCATTGTACGAAGTTTATAGGATAAGCGTGCATTTGCATATCCATTGTCCTTTCATAAGAAACTTCAAGTTAAATAGCAAAGCCTATAAAATTTAATGGATCTCTAAGCACATGGTATTTATTTAGAAGCGTAGTTTTATGTAAATAAGAATTTCCTTCGAGCGAGTGTACTAAATTTATTTACACTGGAAACTAAGCTCATGAAGTTGGCTAAAACTATTATTTTAATACCACGCCTCTTTTGTTTTGTTGCCAAAAGTTTCTTAAAATCGCTCCGAAGCGGATGCTCCGACAAACTCTGTGCATATAATAAAAGCAGAGTTTTAAGAGTATACTTATTGCCTGAATTTAGATTACCACAAACTCATTTCTTTTATGTGATACTCGGTTGAGGCAAACAAATTTGTTTTCCAGTTTCACTTATTTGATAGTTTAGAGAATTTATTTTGCCAAATCCAATTTAATTTACATTTAATTATATCCACTGACAACAAACATTGCATTTCAGTTTATTAGATATTTGTACGTTAGACAAAAATTTCAATAGGAGAACCTCGAGAAAATTTATGTGCATTTCACGGACGTAGCATTTGTTCTGGGTATTTATTGAAAATGCAATTAGAAAATTATACATGCAATATATGCAAGTTTAATAATATTAATAAATAACAAAATCATCTCGTAATATGTTAGGTTTAGATATACTTGTGTTAACTCTAAGCAAAATAAATAATACCATAAAAGGTATTATAAGATTTCTCGAGTTACAAGTCATCTTCCTAAAATCCGTCCGAGCTATCCGATCCGTATTAGACGTTACCTCCTTATGGTTTGGTTTTCAAATAAACGGGGTACATGCTGACCTATTCTATCCCTGAACGAGGGCTGCTACTTGAGGCGTACTGGATACCACCGATAGTGTATTTGTATTACGCATAGATTGTCTTTAAGCCGAGGAGTTCTGGCTTGCGCGTGGGTTTTCCTTTTTCTATTTCAAGCGGACTTGGGACCAGTTACGGCGGAGTTTGTTTTTTTATACGATGTGGCCAAATTGTAGGGACAACCCTTTGATGCGTTAGCATAGTTTCTTCTTCTTTGGCAATAACTCAAATAGAAAATCTTCCATTTCGCTGTACTCGCACATATTTTTTGGCCGATTTGCACGAATCTTCGGATCGTGTCACAAATTTTGAAATGCCACCTAGCTTTCGATATAGTCGAGATCAAAGATTAAATTGGTAAGCCTATGACTAGAAATTTATGAGCATACATACACCTAGGAGTGTTAAAATATCATAAATAGTTCCTATACATATATATGTAAGCTAATTTCTGCCTATTGCTAAACTTGGCTACCTGGCTTAACAAATACGCCACACCCGCCTCAGGTCTTTCTCTTTGTTGTCAATAATATTCCTCACTGTTCTGTACATTATTGTCCACTTTCTCTCTTCAGCAGTCAGACTTCGTCATATTGGATGCACAAAATGTCTCTTCCTTGTCCTCTCTGTACTCTCTCCGGACTTCAACCTACTTTTCGCAGATAAAAAGTATGTGTGGTCGGTTCATCGTTGCCTTCGCAGTACGGACAATTATCTGTGTCTCTTTCCTCTCTAAAAGAAGTCTCTGAAACAGCCGTGACCAAAGAGTGCCTAAGTTAGAAAATAATCCACCTCGTCGATCAATTTCTTAATGTCAGGTATCAGCTTGTATATACGTACATTTCATTTTGTCTACCATTTTCGCATCAGGTTTTTCCCGGCTTCAATTTTGCACATATCGTCATATTTTTCTTAGGCTATGGGATCGATGTGCGGTCCTTCCACTTTCACCTCGATTGCTTCGGTTGAAATCGTTCTTTTTTCGCTCACGATTCTTACATATATCCCTCGGTATATGATTGGCTTGTTCGTTGCGCTGCACCAGACAGGCGCCGCATATAGTATTTGTGAATGTACAACGCTCGAAAGTGTCCTTTTTGATGCCCTTGGGCGGCCTTTATTGCGCATAACACTGGGCAGTGTGCTATTATTGTCCTCTTTGCTTTAAGTATAACTTTGTCAATGTGTCTTGATATGGTCATCCTTTGGTCTACCAAGACTGCTGGGTTTGCCGCTTGCTCATCCAGTTACTGTTCCTCCCCAGTGCAGCGTTGACTCTGGTAATGAGCATCTACTCATCTATTGGACTGACGAACATTTCCACGTCATCTGCAAACCCTCCCAGGGTTACTCCTTCGAGCTGCTCTATCTCCATCAGGTCGTCATAATAAGCGTTGGGTCCAACACTGAGCCTTGTTAGAACCGCTATTGATGCTCATCTCTGCCACTCGCACTTCTGTTTCTAGCACTATTTTTCTTTCAGAGAGGTAGGATGCAATAACGGCTATCAGGCTTTCGTTTACTTGTCGCTCTCTTAGCTCTTCAAGTATTATCTGCCACGAGGCGCTGTTAAAGGCGTTCTTAACGTCTATGGCCAAAGGTTTCAAGCTGAATAGGTATGTGCTTCTCCTGCTACCCTTCTGCGAAGCCCACCTCGGTCACGAGATATGGCGATTTTTTATCAATCCTGGCGACAAAAAAAATGAAGTGACGACGGCGATTTTTCATCAATTTTGAGCGTTTTTTGGGGATTTTTCTTGATCTGTATATTTTTCTTTAAAAATCAGTCAGATATCCAACCTTTTTATTCTCAAGTTTAAAGACGAATTTGTGGTATCGTGTTGTCCTTGATACACTGGCTGCTAATAGTAAATTTCTCTCTTCGAAGAGTTGCAGAGATGGGCGATCTTCGATTCAATCTCGACGGATCGATATTTTAACCTCCGAATTGCCGATTTATGAATCGATTTTTCTCAGGACCGATTCAGCTTGAATCGATTTATTAATTTCCGATTCACACCCATTTAACACAAGATGCGACGCGCTCAAATAAAACTGAGCAGGCTCACGTGGAAAGTTCTTCGTATCATCATTAATTTGTTTAATAACCTAACCTAACCTAGATAAATGCGTTTTGGATCTCTATAATATGTTAGTGTTATCTATATCAGTGAGTACCATGAGTATCTATACTGCCAAACAGTGTAGTTGGCAGCATTCAATTTTAGTGCATTCCTGGTTAAATCTAAGGCCCTTGAAGATTTCTTGCTGCTAACTCGGATATCTCAAAAATAGTTCTGAACCTCTTTCACTAAAAATTAATTCTTAATATAAAGGGTGTTTCAGATCTGACGTGCCAAAATGAGTGGGGTAATAGATCTCAACAAGACAAACAAAACACTGTATGGCAGGAAGGGGCAATCTCAACCGTTTGGGAGTTATAGGATGATTCATAAATTTCAGTTTTTCAAGGTATGCACATTACTCTTTCGCTTTTATCTTTTGATCTCCCCAACACAATGACATCAGACTAACACTAAAAAACCCCAAATATCCCAATGACCTTTCATAAATTGTCAACAATGTTGATCTAGCTCATACCATTGCAGGTACAGTCACTTGCAAAAGTGAAGAAAATGGTTTGGAACTACCTAAAATTCAGAATTTTCTCCGAAATTCATGTAATTGGTACACCTCTTTTTTATTTTTATTGGATTTCTCGTGGTATTACCTTTCCAGCAAAGTGCAACATGGCAAGGTAGACAAAAGATTAGAAAAACCGCATCTTTAGAAATCCCGGACTACCTAATTATTTATTTGCACTTTAGGTAGGAAATTCTTTAAAGAATCAAAAATTTTAAGATAAAGGTTGGAAAATGTTTGTTTTGGGTTAGCAGGTAATTAGTTTTAATTATTGCTGCAAAAAAGTTATAAAAATGTTAGTGTAATTTTGTTTTAGTGCCCATTGTATCCTGGCGTTCTTTTACTCGTACCTGATGGAAATTTTGCTATAAAAAAGGGTCAATCAGCAAGAATACCTATCATAGTTGAAAGACAAATCAATAAGTACGGGTACATCTGCCAACGTCGAGCAGCAAATAATCACCATAGTGAGGCAAGACCCTGAGACAAGCACGAGACGAGTCGCAAGACGATTAGGAGTGTCTTCATCTAAAGTTTGGAGGGTTATTTATCGGAAGGGATTAGGTCCATATCACCATCACTCAGTCCAAGGGCTATAAGAAGGATATTCTGAAAGAAGACTGGAATTTAACACTTGGCTTCGGGAACCCTACATTGACGACAGGGCGTTTCTGAACCGAATTCTGTGGAGGGATGAATCTCAATTCACCAGGGTTGGTATCACGAACTTCCATAGCCTCCATACCTGGTCGGAAACTAAGCCACACCGGACAAAAGTGACCTCATTCCATCAGAGATTCAGTGTCAATGTTTGGGCTGGTATCATCGGCAACCATTTAGTAGGACCATTCATTTCAAGTTCTTAAACTTATGCGAACGTTTTGAACAATACACTGCCAGATTTAATAGAGAACATCCCTGCATATAATCGAACGCGCATATTTTACCAACACGACGGAGGACCACCAGACTGCTAACATTGTGAAGGCAATACTAAGTGAAAAACCTAACCGCTGGATTCGACGAGGCGCACCGCTTCCTTGGCCTGCTGGATCTCCAGACCTTAACCCATTGGACTTTTTCTTATAGACTATGTTAATACTAGGGAGGATTTAGTTAGCAGAATTGGAACTGGAAGGAGATTATTGGCATGCATCCAAAGTGGTGGTGGACATTTTAAACAACTCTTGTAAGTAATCAAGATCAATTGTAGTTATTGTAAACTCAATAAAAAGCATTTTAGAATTAATTTGAGTTCAATTTCTTGAAATTGTTGATTTTTACAATATTTTCCGATAGGATTTCTATTTATAAATTTCTACATAATTTCTCTACGTGGGCATGTTGCACCTTTCTGAAAAGGTAATAAGATGGGCAATCAAATAAAAATAAATTAGAAAATAAAATAAATAAATAGGAAAAATGTTGAATTTTAGGTTTGCCTATATGAGAGCTGTCACCTCACTCATTTTGGCGCGTCAGATCTGAAACACCCTGTATAGTTGTGAGAAAAAGCCCGTCTTTAAATAACTACGTTCTCCACGTTCCCATAGTAGCACATCTTAAATAGTGCCATAATTTAAAATTTAATAAAGTTTCTTCAAATTTACCTATAAAATCAAATTAAATTTCTCAATATTGAAAGCTAAAACTAAATCGAATATATTTTCAAAGTACCCAAGAATTCAACTTGCTCACATCAATTAATTTAACGACTCTGAATTCAATCTACAACATCCAATCAATCTAGCGTTGTCAACCTGAGCTATTTACTTCAAATTGTATCGTAACGTATTTACGTGAAATTGATGGTGATATCAACCCGAGAGTTGTTAAAAATTACCTTGTGGCGGTGGTATTTCCATCCATTAGTACACATTGCCTGGCAGTTTGATGGCTTTTCCTGAGGACATTGTCGTGCTTTATTAAGTATAAACAGGGGCTGCTATCTAAAAATAGAGTTCGATTCATATTTAGGTATTCAGTGGGTACGCACGGGGTCTGCCTGCGTTCCTATATAAATAGTGAAAAGGAGGCTTTTTAAGGAGATTTGTACGAACATTGTATAGTTGGACCAAACCCTTCTTTTCAACATCTTCGTGGTATATTTTATGCTTTTAACATTACGAGATTTTTACTTTAACTAGCGAAAGAAATATACCTTCTACCTACACTTCTCCTTTCTTTTATTTCGCAATTGAGTTGGCGCCTTATCTTCAGATCCTGATAACATTATGTCGCAAAGAAATAAATTGAGCGTCTATAATGATATCACTTACAAATCATGTGCCAGTAAATTGTTTGTGCCACCTCTTGCACTCGTGTAATAGGTTCGCCATCGCTGCTTTAGATCATGAGTTCATAAAGAGTTCGCTCCTATCTCAACTAAATGGTTCATTGTGCCCTCTTCCAGCCCTATCTACGACATACTTCTTTACGTCTTTGGCATTGTTCTTTAATGTTTCAATTAGAAATTATTTTGCGATCTCAACGGCTTTGTTGACTTAATTGAGTACACAGAATGATAGCCCATTTCGTGCAATTCAAGGGATAACATAAAATATTTTTACATAAAAGGATGCGAATGCCACGGCCTTTCAAAAGCTCCGGGATTTTCCGAACCAAATAGCAGAAAAGTTATCACTGCGTGGCAGCTATTGAAAAAGCGAAATTAACTGGGTCTTTTGATTTCCTGTAATAATTTCTAACGTGTTTCCTGAATACTAAACACAAATGGGGACGAGTATTGATTTTTCGAAAACGTGACCAAATACTCTGTGTGATTTATGCTATATTGGGTCATAAGAGATAAAAGCAATCGTAAATAAATAGAGCGCCCTTAACAGGTAATCTTTTAAGGAGGAAATATTGATGGCAATATTCTTGGCAATAAATGAGAATAAATTAGGAAAAATTAGATAAAGAAAAAATACATGCATAAATGAAACGTGAACATTTCAAAATTATAGATCGCGTAATAATAGATAATCTTTACAACATGTGCATGTTTCCTAAGTCATGATAGCATTTAAGATAAGTCTTCGGTGAAATAAGGCATAATGCCTGAGTGCATCTATCCGGTCTGTCTCGGGGGGCCCAATGGCCTTCCTGCTTCCTTCTTTAAAAACTGTCAATCATCTCTTGCCTGCGTCCTCTATTATTTATTCAACTTGTCCTTATGTTCCGGTCGCTTTTATGTGCTTTGGAAGAGCCCTCTGATTATCCCTCTTCATAGAAAAGGCAGTAAGTGCAATATCTGTAATTACCATTTAATTGATGGATTGTGCAATGTCGCGAAGATTTTCGAGGCATTGGTATATTATGTGCTTCGTTTTCACCGTAAACCTTTAATGTGCTCCTTCCAGTATAGCTTCCTTAAGGGAAAATCAGCTACCACCAACTTACTTGAATTCCTGAGTAACTCTTTGTCAGTCACCAAATCAGGTAAACAGATGGACTGCATTTTCACGGATTTTAGCCAAGCCTTTGGTAGGATCGACCATCGAATTCTAGTCCACAAGCTAACTCTGATTAGGTTTCCTACTCGTTTTATCGATTGGTTGTCTTCATATTAGTCTGTTCGAACGCAGCGTGTCCTGTTTCGGGAAACTCCATCCGAACAAATCATTGTCACCTCTGAGGTGCCGCATCCTCGGCCCGCTCCTTTTATTTCGGTATATAAATGATGTTTCGCTTTCTTTTGTTGAAAGCTAAAATTATGCCGACTATGCTAAGATATTAAGAACTGTTTCTCCGCCTATGATTTGTCTGCGTTTTGTGAATGGTGTGCTCGTAATCGCCTTCCCTTTATGACGTTTTCCCGTAACAGAAGGCCTTTGCTTTAAGATTACTTCGCGGATGGTATTGTCTTGAGCCGTGTTGACAAGATTAAGGACTTAGGCGTGGTTTCAAATCCTCGCCTTTCTTTTTAGGACCATGTGGTATCGATCGTTACTCTGGCTTATTCGCCGCTAGGCTTTTTGAAAATATGGTTCAGTGAGTTTGATGACCCCTATTTTACCAATGCTACCCACATCAGGTTTGCACTCCGTGGTCTTCCGGTAATAACCATATCGCGCTTTCTGCATTGAAGAGTTCGCTTAAATTGAACATAGTGGCTCGTTCATTCTAGTATGATTAATTGGTACTGTGTAATCTAAGTTACCTTATTTTAAACCAATTATACATATTTTTGTAGTACTCAGCATTGACGAATCTTTTAAAATAAGCCCAGCCCAAAATCCATTTCTGTGATGGTTAAGCAAAACTAATATACCGATTCCAATGCTGGATTAAGGTGAATGCTATTTGGCTCTTTGTTACAGTTGGGTAATGTATTCCTTGGACAAACATTTCCAAAAATGTTGTTGTTCTAACAAAGCGCTTCTCTGCCATCGCTCTGATTGGGATCACTTCTTAGACGTCAAATCGGGATTGATGAGACTTTCCGGGGCCTGGTTCAGGGGGTCAGATAACAGCGGCATGATCGGGTGACAGCGGCATGATTGGTCTAGAATTCAGAATTACTTCAATCTGCACGAACACTACTTTACGTTCCTCGAATGTAAGCAAACAGTCACACAGCGCCATGGTTAGTAAGGTCTTAGCTGACCAGACAGCTGCTCCCAGATCTCTTCATAGTGCGGATTGCGGGAGGGGATGTGATGAAAGTTGAAACTATTTTTAGTGCCCCAGTTGCGGATGAAACTTTTAAAGTTTACGTTTAACCCCAACGAAGTTCATGCCGTTATCGCAATACAAGGTTGAAAGTGGTTTCGAAGGTTGAAAGTGGTTTGTATCGGTCCGGAGAAGTTCACATCGGTTGCTAGGAATGAAAGTGGTGACACGTGATTGTGAGGGGCGCCCCATGATTGGTTGGAGTAACTTGGAGCGATATTTAAAGCAAAGAATACAAGCTCCAACAACCTTTTGTGGCGGATGATACTAACTAAAACTACGGTCTACGTGAAAATTAACAAAAGGAATATGTTTAACGTGGGATATTACAAAAGGATTATTTGTAGGAAGGTGGAGGGGATATGTGGCATCATAAGGGAGATTTGTCGTCTTAAGTCTTCCTCCAACTCTCAACAATTGTTGGCCGTATTTGTCACCCACAAAGTTATTGTGACCTTTCAGTACGCCCTGCTTCTGGAGAGGTGCATCTGAATTGCGCTGCAAGTATTGGAATTTGGCCAAATTCACGTTACCAAGGTATTTAAGATTTTTTTATTCACTCTGGTAAAATTAACAATTCATTCGAGTATTAACAAATCTACGACATAATTTATTACCCTTTATCCGCAAAACATAAACTACTGGTTCACAATTACTGAATAAATAGGTAGTCTTAGGTTACCAACTATATTTATATGCTTGACTCCGTACCCTAGATTTTATCTTTATTTTCAGGTAAGAAGGTTTAATCTACAAGGAAAATGAAGTCAATCTCATTTCAACCGTAATCTTTATAAAATCATGGATATGGGCATATACAATATAATTCAAGTCATTAACCAAAAACAAGAAATTCCTAAAAGTTCACAGCAATCAACTGGTGTGGAACTTGCGCACAAAGTTGGGGAACATGCTATAAAAAGGGGAAGTGGGGAAGAGTTCCAGCTTTTCTGTGATATGCCGAAATGAAGAGCTTTATTTCCCTTTCTTATGATGTCTGTAGTGGTAGGGCAGTTTCAACAGAATCTTACAGAGTCTCCTCAAATGTTGCAATCTGTTTTCCTAATAATATTCCAAAACAATTCATATAATTCTAAAGCTACTTATTATGCATTAAAACTTGCGCTAATTTAGAAAGTTTTTTACATTTTAAACCTTATTTCGCACAGATTAAGCTAAGAATTAGCAATATTAACCACAGTTGAAATAGCAACACTTTTTATTAAATTATATTAAGAGTGAGTGCTTTGAAAAATATTATTATTTGATGAAAACAGTATTTCCAAATTTTGACCGTTGGCTTTCGTAAAAATATTTAATTAAAATTTATTAATATAAAAATTTCATTACTGAGTTTGTTAGAAAAAGAACATTAAGTTAAAAGCTTGTGGCAAAGAATACTATTTTAGAGATTATGAGGTTTTTTTATATATACGATGTGAGGCCAAAGCCTAGGGGAGAACCCTTTGATGCGTTAGCGTGGTTTTGGCTAAAAGGGAATTAGGGTAATGGAAGTGAAGAAACTTGAATCTCTTGTTTTTGCCTTGCTGCGAGCTAGACAACAGCCTAGAGACGGAGTGGATTATTTTAATTTCTTAATAAAAGCTCACTAGGAGACCTGGTCTCGAACCCGGGACCCATGGCATGGTAGTCGTGCCGCTCAACGAATTGATCCAACTCCGTAGCTCCAAAAACTTCTTATTGTGCACTCTTATTTAGAATTTGTAAGACGCTCGAGCAGAGAATGTTTAATGCTTATTTGGAATCTACTAAAAGCTAAAAGCTAAGAACAAAATTTTTGAATTAACGCTCTAAATGTGTTAAATCAAATTAAATCGTGTAAAAAGGAAATTGGATTTTATTTCTAGACCAATTTAAATCAAAACCGTGTAAAAACATCGCGTAAAAACAAACAAGGAAAGACAATGTAATATGTTGGTCTTCCCTCGTTCCTATTTTGAAAAAGGAAATCCTACCACCTATGATTCAAATTCAAATTAATTTATTTGTAACAACTACACTTGTAAGAAATACATCTTTTAATTAAGCTTATAAAAGGAGCAAAGAAACAAAAGAAAGAAAAAAAAATTACGAACTGATGTTCTAGTAAAAAATAATCTAAAACTATAAAAATAAAACTTGAAACCTAAAGAAAGTGATAATGAATATTTGAAGAACCAATTAAATATCTAGTATGCAGCTAATAATTGTTAGGCTGCTGAAATAATAATCTTGTAATCTTGTGATTATAGTAGAAATTAAATATGTATGTATATATACAATATAACAAAGCCTATATGTACTCATATTAAAGTAATGAACAATTAATTGATGTATTAAGAAAAAAGAGCGAAATTTAAAAAAATTTTAAATTATTTAGTACAAAAATAATCAAAGAGAGTATTGGAGAAATTGAGTCTTTCGCTGCTTTTTCTAATTTTAAGTGGAAGAGCATTCCACAGCCTAACCGATCAAACAAGAAATTGTTGTTCGGTTACGCGAAATCGGTAATGGAACGTTGGCAATGACAAGGTGCGACTGGAGAATGACACACAATTTAACTTAATATAAAGGTAAATAAGGTAAATAAGATATTACAATAATTCATATCGAGGCTGTATCCGATAATAGTTTTGCTATAAGGAGAGGCATGAAGGCGACGTTAAGCTTACGTGATGATAGATAGTCCAGCTTAAAGAATAGTTCATAACAATACGTCATGATTAGTACAATTAACTATTTCACTAACATAATACGGCTTCTGTGTTGTGAAATGAGTCGTCATAGATAGTCGTCGCAAAATACCATGTACTCTACCAATGACGTTATTACTCCGATCAGACCAAGTTAAAGTCTGTTCAAAACAACGCCAAGATTTCTAACAGTGTTACTATACGGTACCGTAGCACCATTAATTTTAACAGAGGGACAGGAAGAAATATCAAAAGGACTCCTATATATAATAATGGCATTTGATTTACAAGAACTTAAAATTAATTCATTGTTTTCTGCCCACATGGATAAACGTTCGAGGTCGTCATTCAATCGACAAACGGCATCTTCGATTAATCCCAGTGGTCTAGATATATACAGTTGCGTATCATCAGCATATACGTGAAATTTACAGTCTCGTAGGACAACAGGGAGATCGTTAATAAAAATTGAGAATAATAAAGGACCAAGAATTGACCCTTGGGGTACTCCACTTTTGACGTCCAGAAAACCAGACGATTTATTGTCACAAAAAACCTTCTCTTGACGAGAGGTGATCAGCTTACATGCAGGTCCCAAAAATTCGAAATATTCAACAAGTTTATGAAGTAAGAGCTGGTGATTAAGTTTATCAAAAATGCTTTTAAGAAACCAAGGAGAACCAGTAAAGAAAGCTGATCGCGATCAATCGCATCTCTAATCTCTAAATCTGTAGTACAACTATGATTGTGTCTAAAACCAGACTGACATGGTGACATGGTTCTTGTCAAGATAACTAAAGGTTTGCTTATGCAGCAAATTTTCAAAAACTTTAGAAAGGAAAGGAGGTAGGGCGGCATTCAGCGAAGCTAGTGGAAGGTTTAAGAATTGAAATAACTTTAGAAAGTTTCCAATCAGTTGGGAAGGAGCACGTAATAAGGATAGTGTTAAATAAATGAGTAAGAATGGAAGTAAAATAGGCACATCTCGTCGATTCCGACAGCATTAGATTTAACAGATTTTAGAGCTATATAAACGTCCATTTAATTAACATTAATGAACGAAAACCCCTCACTGATATTCGTAGACCTAATTATCTCAAGAAAACTGTCATCAAAATTCTTGTATTTTCAACGCATTAGTAGTAAACTGTCGATTTAAGTCATCCGGGTTAGCTGAGCAATTGAAGTTTCTGGTCTGGCTCACACCGATGGACTTTATAGTGGGAAGATTTATGTCGAATTTAGAAATGTAGAAATTTGACTTGGCTCTAGAAATTTTAGCGCACAATTCGTTACGTAGAATGCGGAAATTATTCCAACATTCAGACATACGATAACGCTTCCATCGATTATTAATTTCCTTATATTTGGGGTAAACCACGGACAACCAGGACAAGTAATGCGAGTTTGTAAACGGTACGAACAAGAAATTTTCCAAAATTAACCAGAAACTCTAAGAACAGAATACTCGATGTCTTTACCAGGGTCAGATTTAGCTGCAAAAGAACTTCTCACATAAATATAAACACCTCCTCCCAATCAGTCCATACGATCGTTCCGAAATAATTTAAAGTTATGTAAAGTGATAAGTACATCGCAAATGCGTGGCTCTAACCACGTCTCCCAAATACATATAACATCTAACAGATTAGAAGAAAATAAATCACGAAATTCGTCAAACTTAGGGTACAAAGTATGTTCATTCAAATGACACATCCTCAATCCATGGCTCTGTTTACACAATATATTTAGGGGGGTACTAGTGTTGCTCGAACCATTAGACGCTATTATTTGACTTATTAATTAACTAATGATAAAAAAAACACCAAAACTAAGAGAGAAAAGCTGCGACCACGAAAATGAAAAATTCCATATAACATCAACTTACAGAATGAAAACTCAGCAAAACAATGCCTATAAGCTACAAAAAATTCATTTAAGATACTATAAACACTAAGCCTAATATACAATAAGTGAGGTTTTGTTACCAATATTAAATGAATGATTAATCTATGCCTTAATTCGTAAAAGGATATTAAAGTAATAGCGAATTCGGTTGCTGAAGAATGGACGGACGAGTTAAAGCCTTCTAGGATACGGTGATCCTCATCTTGATATTCTCAAGTGTTAGCTACACCTCCAAGTGGTAGCAACCGGGCAATGCATCCTAGAATGTAACCAAGTAACTAATGCGAGAGGAGATAACCTCTTGAAAAAATCCCCCTAACTCCAAGGGAGTCTGCAGTGTCGTCGTCCCCTCTGCAGGACCCAGAGGTAATTGGGTCGCGAATGGCGTTTCCTCGGGCGCTTCTGTGGGAGTGGAGGTGGATTATATGTTTCGGCTAATCCCCAGAGAGGTGATTTTAGTGAGTAAGAATCTCACACTACCGGAGGGCACGGGCTGTCTGGTGTTTTTTGAAAGATTTTCACCTCTCCCGCAAAAAAAAATAATTATAGCGAATTCAATATAAAGCACTGCTTACTGACTAAAAACATATGTAAACTGAATGAATCTAATCTTCTATCTATCTTCTATCTTCTTCTATCTTCTATCTTCTTCTAACATATATATAAAACGTGAGTACCTTTGATTTTGTGCGCGCTTAATCTCAGAAACTACCGGACCGATTTGGTTTGGGTAAATGCCCATCTATTAGAAATCCATGATATTGTGCTATAGGCAGGTCAAAATTTTGCCCCGGCCCATAGGAGGGCCCCAGTAGCTTATTTTTTTTTTTAAAAAACTTTTGCCAGATGATAGGAAATGTTAAGGGCTATCGTGTCCGCTCTTTAAAATTTGGGGCGGAGCTATAACAAAATGGGGGCGTGGCCTCAAAGTTGAAACTTTAAGAGCTTATAACTCGAGAACCAAGTGTCGGATCGAGTTCGGGTTTGGTTTGTCGGAGTCGGGTGCTGCGGGGCTATGGGTTTAAAAAAAATTAAGAATTTTAGAGTGGGCGGGGCCAAAGTTATTAAGGCTCGAAAATCGATTTTTTAATCGCCCATTTTCTTAAATCGGTAGACCCAAAAGCTCAAAACTGGGCCATCGGATCAAAATTCTAAAAAGTCCACATTCTAGAAAATCAGCGAGAAAATGGTATAGGCTATATTTTATTTCGATATAGGCTTAGGGGGAGTGGCAATAAGCCCCTCCCCTCTGGCACTTTGACTCGAAATAACTCCGAAACTATACTTCGGAGGGGGGTCATGTGTCGTATCATTTTTCACGTAGGGGCGAGGCCTATTCGAAAATGTAATAAAATTTTCAAAAAGTACTAGAGCAAAAAATACACCCCCGCGGGAGGTACTAGACGATTTTTGAAATTTTTCAAAAAACTACCTAGAATAGTTGTGCACATGCTCTATTACGTGGAATTTTCAAAAAAAAATAATTCCCATTTTGTACTAGATTTTTGATCTATTACATTTTTTTGAATTTTGAGTTGTTCGTGATCGGGGCCGAAGTGTCCGATCGAGTTCGGGTAAATTGTGTTCATTTTTATTTCTAAATATCTTTTAGGGAAAAATAAAAAAAAAATTTTCGGGGGTGTATTTTTCGGGGTGGGGGTGGACGCACCCCTCAAGGAAATTCCAACTACCCCTATGTGGGGTATCAAATTAAAGGTAATTTGGTCACCAATCGATTGGTGTATTTTTTTTTTTAATTCAAAATACTTCATCGCTGACTTTTTTCCCTTAAATATTCGACCGGGGGTGCCATCCCCTAAAATCTAACGAGTGGTCCAAAATCGACCGTTCTTTTTTTTAAAACTATCTACTCCGAAAGTTATGAATATCTCATTACAAAAGTTTTTTTCTATAACTAATAGTTTTTCCGCAAACGCGTTGGGAGCATTTTGCAAAAATTTGCATAAGTTCCGGTGCAAAAAAGCGCATTTTTCAATCATTTGCATTAAATTGACTGAAAATTTTGTCGGACGGGGGTGAAAATTACATCAATCGATAGGTAATCGATTCTAGAAGAGAAATCACCCCCATGTTCCAGATCGAAAATGCATATTAAGGGTAGTTACTAGCGATGCAAAAACGGCGTCAGGCGACCAAAATGCCGATAATTAAGTGCCGTCGGAAAAGTGACAAAATTCAAAAAATTATATCTCCGGTCAGTTTTAACTTTTTTCAATTATTCTTTTGCCTGTTATTTAAGGGTATGAATTAACATCCCCTAAAAATATTCCGGGCGAAAAAAATACATTGAGTAAAAAAATACACCTAAGAACGGAAAAATCTCAAAAACGCTAACTTAATTAAGTTAAGTTTGTTAAAGAAATTTTCACCGACCCGGGGGTGACTACCCTTATTCGAAAGGGGATGGTAGTAGCATATACAGGGTGTTTCTATTATTTCGCTACGGTTAAATTTTTTATACTAATCGTAGATTTCTAACTTTTGCCGACCTTTGATTTTAACATATGAATGGGGGTGAATTGTTTCGTATAAATTAAGGGTTGCTGACTTATTGGGGGTGTTTTAAAAGTTTATTAAACCACCCTAATATATTTTAAAAGTTAAATCATGCAAATCGGTGCATTGGTTGTAAAGTTATTAACAAGAGAGCAAAGTGTGAGGCTTTTTTGTACTAGGACCAGTTTACGTAATTTAGCGCAAAAAGTTGTTAATAATAGAATATTAAGGGATTTTTATTACTCATCCCTTTTCTACGCTATTAGGGCTATAATGTTGCCATACATGTGAAAGCTGGATATTACATACTTTGTTAGTAATAGTAAAATGAATTTGGTGTTTTCGGTGAAATTTTACCTACTTTCACTAGGAACTGGGTAGCAGCTTTTTCACTCATTTGCATTAAGTTGTGTGAAAATTTTGTCGGAGCGGGCTGAAAGTTATATCAATCGATAGGTAATCGATTGTAGAAGCTAAATCACCCCCATATTGCAGATCGAAAATGCATATTAAGGGTAGTTATTAGCAATACAAAAACGGCGTCACTTGAGCAAAATGCCGATAAATGAGTACCGTCGGGAAAGTGAGTATAATTCAAAAAATTATATCTCCGGTCGGTTTTAACTTTTTTCTATTATTCTTTCGTCCAATATTTAAGGGTATGATTTAACATTCTCTAAAAATATTTCGAGCGGTAAAAGTTCATTGGGTAAAAAATACACCCAAAAACGAAAAAATGTTAAAATCGTCAAAATAATTAACTTAAATTTGTTAAAGAAATTTTCACCAACCCGGGGGTGACTACCCTTATTCGAAAGGGGATGGTAGTAGCATATACAGGGTGTTTCTATTATTTCGCTACGGTTAAATTTTTTATACTAATCGTAGATTTCTAACTTTTGCCGACCTTGGATTATACTACATAAATGGGGGTGAATTGTTTCGTATAAATTAAGGGTTGCTGACTTATTGGGGGTGTTTTAAAAGTTTACTAAACCACCCATATATATTTTAAAAGTTAAATCACGCAAATCGGTGCAGTGGTTGTAAAGTTATTAACAAGAGAGCAAAG
This sequence comes from Leptarthrus brevirostris, assembly GCA_964036015.1. Lineage (NCBI taxonomy): Eukaryota > Metazoa > Arthropoda > Insecta > Diptera > Asilidae > Leptarthrus > Leptarthrus brevirostris. The sequence goes on along the minus strand of OZ038373.1, from coordinate 115,135,717 downwards.
TATGAGGCTTTTTTGTACTAGCACCAATTTACGTAATTTATTGCAAAAAGTTGTTAATAATAGAATTTGAAGGGATTTTTATTACTCATCCCTTTTCTACTCTATTAGGGCTATAATGTTGCCATACATGTGAAAGCTCGATATTACATACTTTGTTAGTAATAGTAACATGAATTTGGTGTTTTCGGTGAAATTTTACCTACTTTCACTAGGAACTCGGTACGTACTATTACTAATTACTACTCGAAATTATGAAAACGAAGCAGGTTTCTTGATATGTATCGATAGGGGAGGAAGTGTAGATATTATTTCTTACCTCATTTATTCTTAAATGTTTACATTTAGTAAACATTTTGAATTAAATTGCTTCACTTTCGGTTATTCAAATGAGGTAAAAACAAACCTCACCTTCTAGAGAGTTGCTCATGTTTGAGTACCAATAACTTCGGTATTTATTGACATCTCTTAGTAATTCTTTTAACAGTTTGTTAATACTACTATTAGTTAAATTATTGGATACTTTGGGTGGATATAAGTGCAGTATAAGACAAAAAATACACGTCAAAAGGACCAAAATAAGCCGTTCACAGGTGGTTTTTGTTAAATTTGTTAAAAAAATTTCAATTTTCGCGGGAGTGATTACCCTCATTTCAAAAGGGATGTAAATGTGTAGCTATGACTAAAATTTCATCCCGATCGGGTAAATTTTTTAAAAAATTTAAATTTCCATTGAAAAAATGAAAAGTGAAATTTTGTCCTTTTTCACTCATTTGCATTAAGTTGTGTGAAAATTTCATCAGAGCGGGGTGAAACTTACATCAATCGATAGGTAATCGATTGTAGAAGCTAAATCACCCCCATATTCCAGATCCAAAATGTATATTAAGGGTAGTTATTAGCTATACAAAAACGGCGTCACTTGAGCAAAAGCCGATAAATGAGTACCGTCGGGAAAATGAGCGAAATTCAAAAAATTATATCTCCGGTCGGTTTTAATTTTTCCCAATTATTCTTTCAGGTTTTATTTAAGGGTATGATTTATAATCCCCTAAAAATATTCCGAGCGATAAAAATTCATTGGGTAAAAAATACACCCAAAAACGGAAAAATGTTAAAATAGTCAAAATAATTAAGTTAAATTTGTTAAACAAATTTACACCCACCCGGGGGTGACTACCCTTACTTGCAAGGGGATGCAAGTAGGATATACAGGGTGTTTTTTTTATTTCGCTACGGTTAAATTTTTTATACTAATCGTAGATTTCTAACTTTTGCCGACCTTTGGTTATATTATCTAAGATGGGGGCGAATCTGTTGGTATAAATTAAGGGTTGAAACTTTATAGGGGGTGTTTTACACGTTTACTAAATCACCCTTATATATTGTAAAAGTTAAGTCATGCAAATCGGTGCAGTGGTTGTAAAGTTATTAACAAAAGAGCAAAATATGAGGCTCTTTTGTGCTACGACCAGTTTACGTAATTTATTGCTAAAAGTTGTTAATAATAGAATATTTAGGGATTTTTATTACTGATCCCTTTTCTACTCTATTAGGGCTAAAATGTTGCCATACATGTGAAAGCTGGATATTACATACTTTGTTAGTAATAGTAAAATGAATTTGGTGTTTCCGGTGAAATTTTACCTACTTTCACTAGGAACTGGATAGCACCTTTTTCATGCATTTACTATAAGTTGTGTGAAAATTTTGTCGGAGCGGGCTGAAAGTTATATCAATCGATAGGTAATCGATTGTAGAAGCTAAATCACCCCCATATTGCAGATCGAAAATGCATATTAAGGGTAGTTATTAGCAATACAAAAACGGCGTCACTTGAGCAAACTGCCGATAAATGAGTACCGTCGGGAAAGTGAGTATAATTCAAAAAATTATATCTGCGGTCGGTTTCAATTTTTTCCAATTATTCTTTCATGCTTTATTTAAGGGTATGATTTGTCATCCCCTAAAAATAATCCGAGCGATAAAAGTTCATTGGGTAAAAAAAAACACCCAAAAACGGAAAAATGTGAAAATCGTCAAAATAATTAATTTAAATTTGTTAAAAAAATTTTCACCCACAAGGGGGTGACTACCCTTATTCGAAAGGGGATGCAAGTAGGATATACAGGGTGTTTTTTTTATTTCGCTACGGTTAAATTTTTTATACTAATCGTAGATTTCTAACTTTTGCCGACCTTTGGTTGTATTATCTGAGATGGGGGTGAATCTTTTGGTATAAATTAAAGGTTGAAACTTTATAGAAGGTGTTTTACACGTTTACTCAATCACCCTTATATATTTTAAAAGTTAAATCATGCAAATCGGTGCAGTATGTGTTAAGTTATTAACAAAACAGTATAGCATTATGCTCTTTTATACTACGACCACTTTATGTAATTTATTGCCAATTGTTATTAATAATAGAAAATTAAGGGATTTTTATTACTTATCCCTTTTCTACTCTATTAGGGCTAAAATGTTGCCATACATGTGAAAGCTCGATATTCAATACTTTGTTAGTAATAGTAACATGAATATGGATCCACCGGTGCACTCTTTCCTACTTTCACTAGGAACTGGGTACCTGCTATTACTAATTAGTATTCGAAGTTATGAAAACGAAGCAGGTTTATTGATATGCATCGATAGGGGAGGAATTATAGATATAATTTCTAACCTCATTTGTTCTTAAATGTTTACATTTAGAAAATATTTTTAACTAAATAACTTCACTTGCGCTTATTCAAATGAGGTACACAAATCTCACCTTATAGGTGAGATTGAAATGTTTAGGTACCAATAACTTTGGTATTTATGAACGGATTATAATAATTCTTTTAGCTATTTGTTAAGGAAGCATTGAAGTATATAAACAAATAGCTGAGATACGTTTAACGGATACAAGCACAGTGGTAGAAAAAAAAATACACGACCAAATTACAAAAATAAGTCGTTCACAGGGGTTTTTGGTTAAGTTTATTAACAAAATTTCAATTTTCGCGCAAATGACTACCCTTATTTTAAAAGGGATGAAGATAGTTATCTTTGGTTAAAATTTCATCCCGATTGGGTAAAATTTTGAAAAATTTGAAATTTTGCCTCAAAAATTTTCATTGAAAAAATGAAAAGTGAAATTTTGTTAAGAAAATATTACGATATCTACAAAGTGTGAATTTATATTAAAGGGGTAGGTGGCGCTTAAGCGCTATACTAAGTTTCGTCCAAATCAGGATATATTTAGTCGATATTTTAAGGATATTTGTAATATCACTGATTTAGCGACTTGGAGCCACCTGGTGGGTACAAATGAAACCGCAGAGGTGCGCGGGTTATAGTATTAGTAGCTGAAAACCTCTGCTTAATTCTGCTTTTTAAATAGCTGAAATCCGTTTACTATTTTGCGAGATATGAATTTTTACCTGCAGCAAGGTACCTTTTCAATGCCGAAATCCTGGACCATCCCCTAGGAAAAATTACGAAATTTTTTTTGTTTTATTTCCCGGCAAGTTTGGTATCAAATGAAAGGTATTGCTGAGTAGAATTCAAATATGAAAACCATTTTGAATTTCCTTAGTTATAGTAGGATATATAACGGTTTCTTTCTGTTAAATCTTCTAAAATGTATGGAAAGTTTATTGTGCCGCCCTCTATCAATGCGATTAGAGCTTATAAAATATTGATAAGTGATATCGGGCATGAATGTGCAAATCCTGTGCTTTCTTTTAAAATTTATTTCATTGAAATTGGTAAACTCATTAGAAATTGATAAAGCCAAGAGCAATTGGATATTACGCTTTTTTACTAATTTGTTTGCAAAGGCTTGAAGAACTTAAGGGTGGTAGCTCGCACGGGGCGGGAAAAATATAAAGATGGTAGCTCGCACGGGGCGGGAAAAATATAAAGGTGGTAGCTCGCAAGGGGCGGGAAAAATACAAAGGTGGTAGCTCGCAAGGGGCGGGCAAAATACAAAGGTGGTAGCACGCAAGGGGCGGGAAAAATATAAAGGTGGTAGCTCGCAAGGGGCGGGAAAAATATAAAGGTGGTAGCTCGCAAGGGGCGGGAAAAATACAAAGGTAGTAGCTCGCAAGGGGCGGGCAAAATACAAAGGTGGTAGAACGCAAGGGGCGGGAAAAATATAAAGGTGGTAGCTCGCAAGGGGCGGGAAAAATATAAAGGTGGTAGCTCGCAAGGGGCGGGAAAAATATAAAGGTGGTAGCTCGCAAGGGGCGGGAAAAATATAAAGGTGGTAGCTCGCAAGGGGCGGGAAAAATACAAAGGTAGTAGCTCGCAAGAGGCGGGAAAAATATAAAGGTGGTACCTCGCAAGGGGCGGGAAAAATACAAAGGTGGTAGCTCGCAAGGGGTGGGAAAAATACAAACGTGGTAGCTCGCAAGGGGCGGGAAAAATACAAAGGTGGTAGCTCGCAAGGGGCGGGAAAAATACAAAGGTAGTAGCTCGCAAGGGGCGGGGAAAAATACAAAGGTGGTAGCTCGCAAGGGGCGGGAAAAATACAAAGGTGGCAGCTCGCAAGGGGCGGGAAAAATATAAAGGTGGTAGCTCGCAAGGGGCGGGCAAATACAAAGGTTTAGTCCAACTTCCTAACCCGTGGACCGATTTTGATAATTCTTTTTTTGTTAAATAGAGTATGATCTCTCCTCCCACCTACATACCCTCCTATCCCCCCGCACTCTCATTTTATTCGATTTTTTTTGTAGTATAATATACTACATTTGACTTAAGAGAAACTGTTTAACTGTTTGCACCTACTTTACTTTAGCCTATCTCCCTAACCCGTGGACCGATTTGGATAATTCTTTTTTTGTTAAATAGGGGGTCATCCCTCCTCCCACCCCACCCACTTTTCACCCACCCTTATATTTTTTATTGATTTATTTTTTTTTGATTTCTTTTTCATTGCATTCTTAGATTTTTCCTTACCTCACTTTTTTTACTTTACTTTAGCCTATCTCCCGAACCCGTGGACCGATTTCGCCAATTCTTTTTTTGTTAAATAGAGCACATCCCCCCTATGCCCTACCCCCACTGTAAACTACCCCCACTTTCCACCTACCTACAGTATCATCGCGGCGTAGGCGCGGGCATCCACTAGTCTTCTTCTATCTATCTTCTTCTTCTATCTTCTTCTTCTAACATATATATAAAACGTGAGTACCTTTGATTTTGTGCGCGCTTAATCTCAGAAACTACCGGACCGATTTGGTTTGGGTAAATGCCCATCTATTAGAAATCCATGATATTGTGCTATAGGCAGGTCAAAATTTTGCCCCGGCCCATAGGAGGGCCCCAGTAGCTTATTTTTTTTTTTAAAAAACTTTTGCCAGATGATAGGAAATGTTAAGGGCTATCGTGTCCGCTCTTTAAAATTTGGGGCGGAGCTATAACAAAATGGGGGCGTGGCCTCAAAGTTGAAACTTTAAGAGCTTATAACTCGAGAACCAAGTGTCGGATCGAGTTCGGGTTTGGTTTGTCGGAGTCGGGTGCTGCGGGGCTATGGGTTTAAAAAAAATTAAGAATTTTAGAGTGGGCGGGGCCAAAGTTATTAAGGCTCGAAAATCGATTTTTTAATCGCCCATTTTCTTAAATCGGTAGACCCAAAAGCTCAAAACTGGGCCATCGGATCAAAATTCTAAAAAGTCCACATTCTAGAAAATCAGCGAGAAAATGGTATAGGCTATATTTTATTTCGATATAGGCTTAGGGGGAGTGGCAATAAGCCCCTCCCCTCTGGCACTTTGACTCGAAATAACTCCGAAACTATACTTCGGAGGGGGGTCATGTGTCGTATCATTTTTCACGTAGGGGCGAGGCCTATTCGAAAATGTAATAAAATTTTCAAAAAGTACTAGAGCAAAAAATACACCCCCGCGGGAGGTACTAGACGATTTTTGAAATTTTTCAAAAAACTACCTAGAATAGTTGTGCACATGCTCTATTACGTGGAATTTTCAAAAAAAAATAATTCCCATTTTGTACTAGATTTTTGATCTATTACATTTTTTTGAATTTTGAGTTGTTCGTGATCGGGGCCGAAGTGTCCGATCGAGTTCGGGTAAATTGTGTTCATTTTTATTTCTAAATATCTTTTAGGGAAAAATAAAAAAAAAATTTTCGGGGGTGTATTTTTCGGGGTGGGGGTGGACGCACCCCTCAAGGAAATTCCAACTACCCCTATGTGGGGTATCAAATTAAAGGTAATTTGGTCACCAATCGATTGGTGTATTTTTTTTTTTAATTCAAAATACTTCATCGCTGACTTTTTTCCCTTAAATATTCGACCGGGGGTGCCATCCCCTAAAATCTAACGAGTGGTCCAAAATCGACCGTTCTTTTTTTTAAAACTATCTACTCCGAAAGTTATGAATATCTCATTACAAAAGTTTTTTTCTATAACTAATAGTTTTTCCGCAAACGCGTTGGGAGCATTTTGCAAAAATTTGCATAAGTTCCGGTGCAAAAAAGCGCATTTTTCAATCATTTGCATTAAATTGACTGAAAATTTTGTCGGACGGGGGTGAAAATTACATCAATCGATAGGTAATCGATTCTAGAAGAGAAATCACCCCCATGTTCCAGATCGAAAATGCATATTAAGGGTAGTTACTAGCGATGCAAAAACGGCGTCAGGCGACCAAAATGCCGATAATTAAGTGCCGTCGGAAAAGTGACAAAATTCAAAAAATTATATCTCCGGTCAGTTTTAACTTTTTTCAATTATTCTTTTGCCTGTTATTTAAGGGTATGAATTAACATCCCCTAAAAATATTCCGGGCGAAAAAAATACATTGAGTAAAAAAATACACCTAAGAACGGAAAAATCTCAAAAACGCTAACTTAATTAAGTTAAGTTTGTTAAAGAAATTTTCACCGACCCGGGGGTGACTACCCTTATTCGAAAGGGGATGGTAGTAGCATATACAGGGTGTTTCTATTATTTCGCTACGGTTAAATTTTTTATACTAATCGTAGATTTCTAACTTTTGCCGACCTTTGATTTTAACATATGAATGGGGGTGAATTGTTTCGTATAAATTAAGGGTTGCTGACTTATTGGGGGTGTTTTAAAAGTTTATTAAACCACCCTAATATATTTTAAAAGTTAAATCATGCAAATCGGTGCATTGGTTGTAAAGTTATTAACAAGAGAGCAAAGTGTGAGGCTTTTTTGTACTAGGACCAGTTTACGTAATTTAGCGCAAAAAGTTGTTAATAATAGAATATTAAGGGATTTTTATTACTCATCCCTTTTCTACGCTATTAGGGCTATAATGTTGCCATACATGTGAAAGCTGGATATTACATACTTTGTTAGTAATAGTAAAATGAATTTGGTGTTTTCGGTGAAATTTTACCTACTTTCACTAGGAACTGGGTAGCAGCTTTTTCACTCATTTGCATTAAGTTGTGTGAAAATTTTGTCGGAGCGGGCTGAAAGTTATATCAATCGATAGGTAATCGATTGTAGAAGCTAAATCACCCCCATATTGCAGATCGAAAATGCATATTAAGGGTAGTTATTAGCAATACAAAAACGGCGTCACTTGAGCAAAATGCCGATAAATGAGTACCGTCGGGAAAGTGAGTATAATTCAAAAAATTATATCTCCGGTCGGTTTTAACTTTTTTCTATTATTCTTTCGTCCAATATTTAAGGGTATGATTTAACATTCTCTAAAAATATTTCGAGCGGTAAAAGTTCATTGGGTAAAAAATACACCCAAAAACGAAAAAATGTTAAAATCGTCAAAATAATTAACTTAAATTTGTTAAAGAAATTTTCACCAACCCGGGGGTGACTACCCTTATTCGAAAGGGGATGGTAGTAGCATATACAGGGTGTTTCTATTATTTCGCTACGGTTAAATTTTTTATACTAATCGTAGATTTCTAACTTTTGCCGACCTTGGATTATACTACATAAATGGGGGTGAATTGTTTCGTATAAATTAAGGGTTGCTGACTTATTGGGGGTGTTTTAAAAGTTTACTAAACCACCCATATATATTTTAAAAGTTAAATCACGCAAATCGGTGCAGTGGTTGTAAAGTTATTAACAAGAGAGCAAAGTATGAGGCTTTTTTGTACTAGCACCAATTTACGTAATTTATTGCAAAAAGTTGTTAATAATAGAATTTGAAGGGATTTTTATTACTCATCCCTTTTCTACTCTATTAGGGCTATAATGTTGCCATACATGTGAAAGCTCGATATTACATACTTTGTTAGTAATAGTAACATGAATTTGGTGTTTTCGGTGAAATTTTACCTACTTTCACTAGGAACTCGGTACGTACTATTACTAATTACTACTCGAAATTATGAAAACGAAGCAGGTTTCTTGATATGTATCGATAGGGGAGGAAGTGTAGATATTATTTCTTACCTCATTTATTCTTAAATGTTTACATTTAGTAAACATTTTGAATTAAATTGCTTCACTTTCGGTTATTCAAATGAGGTAAAAACAAACCTCACCTTCTAGAGAGTTGCTCATGTTTGAGTACCAATAACTTCGGTATTTATTGACATCTCTTAGTAATTCTTTTAACAGTTTGTTAATACTACTATTAGTTAAATTATTGGATACTTTGGGTGGATATAAGTGCAGTATAAGACAAAAAATACACGTCAAAAGGACCAAAATAAGCCGTTCACAGGTGGTTTTTGTTAAATTTGTTAAAAAAATTTCAATTTTCGCGGGAGTGATTACCCTCATTTCAAAAGGGATGTAAATGTGTAGCTATGACTAAAATTTCATCCCGATCGGGTAAATTTTTTAAAAAATTTAAATTTCCATTGAAAAAATGAAAAGTGAAATTTTGTCCTTTTTCACTCATTTGCATTAAGTTGTGTGAAAATTTCATCAGAGCGGGGTGAAACTTACATCAATCGATAGGTAATCGATTGTAGAAGCTAAATCACCCCCATATTCCAGATCCAAAATGTATATTAAGGGTAGTTATTAGCTATACAAAAACGGCGTCACTTGAGCAAAAGCCGATAAATGAGTACCGTCGGGAAAATGAGCGAAATTCAAAAAATTATATCTCCGGTCGGTTTTAATTTTTCCCAATTATTCTTTCAGGTTTTATTTAAGGGTATGATTTATAATCCCCTAAAAATATTCCGAGCGATAAAAATTCATTGGGTAAAAAATACACCCAAAAACGGAAAAATGTTAAAATAGTCAAAATAATTAAGTTAAATTTGTTAAACAAATTTACACCCACCCGGGGGTGACTACCCTTACTTGCAAGGGGATGCAAGTAGGATATACAGGGTGTTTTTTTTATTTCGCTACGGTTAAATTTTTTATACTAATCGTAGATTTCTAACTTTTGCCGACCTTTGGTTATATTATCTAAGATGGGGGCGAATCTGTTGGTATAAATTAAGGGTTGAAACTTTATAGGGGGTGTTTTACACGTTTACTAAATCACCCTTATATATTGTAAAAGTTAAGTCATGCAAATCGGTGCAGTGGTTGTAAAGTTATTAACAAAAGAGCAAAATATGAGGCTCTTTTGTGCTACGACCAGTTTACGTAATTTATTGCTAAAAGTTGTTAATAATAGAATATTTAGGGATTTTTATTACTGATCCCTTTTCTACTCTATTAGGGCTAAAATGTTGCCATACATGTGAAAGCTGGATATTACATACTTTGTTAGTAATAGTAAAATGAATTTGGTGTTTCCGGTGAAATTTTACCTACTTTCACTAGGAACTGGATAGCACCTTTTTCATGCATTTACTATAAGTTGTGTGAAAATTTTGTCGGAGCGGGCTGAAAGTTATATCAATCGATAGGTAATCGATTGTAGAAGCTAAATCACCCCCATATTGCAGATCGAAAATGCATATTAAGGGTAGTTATTAGCAATACAAAAACGGCGTCACTTGAGCAAACTGCCGATAAATGAGTACCGTCGGGAAAGTGAGTATAATTCAAAAAATTATATCTGCGGTCGGTTTCAATTTTTTCCAATTATTCTTTCATGCTTTATTTAAGGGTATGATTTGTCATCCCCTAAAAATAATCCGAGCGATAAAAGTTCATTGGGTAAAAAAAAACACCCAAAAACGGAAAAATGTGAAAATCGTCAAAATAATTAATTTAAATTTGTTAAAAAAATTTTCACCCACAAGGGGGTGACTACCCTTATTCGAAAGGGGATGCAAGTAGGATATACAGGGTGTTTTTTTTATTTCGCTACGGTTAAATTTTTTATACTAATCGTAGATTTCTAACTTTTGCCGACCTTTGGTTGTATTATCTGAGATGGGGGTGAATCTTTTGGTATAAATTAAAGGTTGAAACTTTATAGAAGGTGTTTTACACGTTTACTCAATCACCCTTATATATTTTAAAAGTTAAATCATGCAAATCGGTGCAGTATGTGTTAAGTTATTAACAAAACAGTATAGCATTATGCTCTTTTATACTACGACCACTTTATGTAATTTATTGCCAATTGTTATTAATAATAGAAAATTAAGGGATTTTTATTACTTATCCCTTTTCTACTCTATTAGGGCTAAAATGTTGCCATACATGTGAAAGCTCGATATTCAATACTTTGTTAGTAATAGTAACATGAATATGGATCCACCGGTGCACTCTTTCCTACTTTCACTAGGAACTGGGTACCTGCTATTACTAATTAGTATTCGAAGTTATGAAAACGAAGCAGGTTTATTGATATGCATCGATAGGGGAGGAATTATAGATATAATTTCTAACCTCATTTGTTCTTAAATGTTTACATTTAGAAAATATTTTTAACTAAATAACTTCACTTGCGCTTATTCAAATGAGGTACACAAATCTCACCTTATAGGTGAGATTGAAATGTTTAGGTACCAATAACTTTGGTATTTATGAACGGATTATAATAATTCTTTTAGCTATTTGTTAAGGAAGCATTGAAGTATATAAACAAATAGCTGAGATACGTTTAACGGATACAAGCACAGTGGTAGAAAAAAAAATACACGACCAAATTACAAAAATAAGTCGTTCACAGGGGTTTTTGGTTAAGTTTATTAACAAAATTTCAATTTTCGCGCAAATGACTACCCTTATTTTAAAAGGGATGAAGATAGTTATCTTTGGTTAAAATTTCATCCCGATTGGGTAAAATTTTGAAAAATTTGAAATTTTGCCTCAAAAATTTTCATTGAAAAAATGAAAAGTGAAATTTTGTTAAGAAAATATTACGATATCTACAAAGTGTGAATTTATATTAAAGGGGTAGGTGGCGCTTAAGCGCTATACTAAGTTTCGTCCAAATCAGGATATATTTAGTCGATATTTTAAGGATATTTGTAATATCACTGATTTAGCGACTTGGAGCCACCTGGTGGGTACAAATGAAACCGCAGAGGTGCGCGGGTTATAGTATTAGTAGCTGAAAACCTCTGCTTAATTCTGCTTTTTAAATAGCTGAAATCCGTTTACTATTTTGCGAGATATGAATTTTTACCTGCAGCAAGGTACCTTTTCAATGCCGAAATCCTGGACCATCCCCTAGGAAAAATTACGAAATTTTTTTTGTTTTATTTCCCGGCAAGTTTGGTATCAAATGAAAGGTATTGCTGAGTAGAATTCAAATATGAAAACCATTTTGAATTTCCTTAGTTATAGTAGGATATATAACGGTTTCTTTCTGTTAAATCTTCTAAAATGTATGGAAAGTTTATTGTGCCGCCCTCTATCAATGCGATTAGAGCTTATAAAATATTGATAAGTGATATCGGGCATGAATGTGCAAATCCTGTGCTTTCTTTTAAAATTTATTTCATTGAAATTGGTAAACTCATTAGAAATTGATAAAGCCAAGAGCAATTGGATATTACGCTTTTTTACTAATTTGTTTGCAAAGGCTTGAAGAACTTAAGGGTGGTAGCTCGCACGGGGCGGGAAAAATATAAAGATGGTAGCTCGCACGGGGCGGGAAAAATATAAAGGTGGTAGCTCGCAAGGGGCGGGAAAAATACAAAGGTGGTAGCTCGCAAGGGGCGGGCAAAATACAAAGGTGGTAGCACGCAAGGGGCGGGAAAAATATAAAGGTGGTAGCTCGCAAGGGGCGGGAAAAATATAAAGGTGGTAGCTCGCAAGGGGCGGGAAAAATACAAAGGTAGTAGCTCGCAAGGGGCGGGCAAAATACAAAGGTGGTAGAACGCAAGGGGCGGGAAAAATATAAAGGTGGTAGCTCGCAAGGGGCGGGAAAAATATAAAGGTGGTAGCTCGCAAGGGGCGGGAAAAATATAAAGGTGGTAGCTCGCAAGGGGCGGGAAAAATATAAAGGTGGTAGCTCGCAAGGGGCGGGAAAAATACAAAGGTAGTAGCCCGCAAGAGGCGGGAAAAATATAAAGGTGGTACCTCGCAAGGGGCGGGAAAAATACAAAGGTGGTAGCTCGCAAGGGGTGGGAAAAATACAAACGTGGTAGCTCGCAAGGGGCGGGAAAAATACAAAGGTGGTAGCTCGCAAGGGGCGGGAAAAATACAAAGGTAGTAGCTCGCAAGGGGCGGGGAAAAATACAAAGGTGGTAGCTCGCAAGGGGCGGGAAAAATACAAAGGTGGCAGCTCGCAAGGGGCGGGAAAAATATAAAGGTGGTAGCTCGCAAGGGGCGGGCAAATACAAAGGTTTAGTCCAACTTCCTAACCCGTGGACCGATTTTGATAATTCTTTTTTTGTTAAATAGAGTATGATCTCTCCTCCCACCTACATACCCTCCTATCCCCCCGCACTCTCATTTTATTCGATTTTTTTTGTAGTATAATATACTACATTTGACTTAAGAGAAACTGTTTAACTGTTTGCACCTACTTTACTTTAGCCTATCTCCCTAACCCGTGGACCGATTTGGATAATTCTTTTTTTGTTAAATAGGGGGTCATCCCTCCTCCCACCCCACCCACTTTTCACCCACCCTTATATTTTTTATTGATTTATTTTTTTTTGATTTCTTTTTCATTGCATTCTTAGATTTTTCCTTACCTCACTTTTTTTACTTTACTTTAGCCTATCTCCCGAACCCGTGGACCGATTTCGCCAATTCTTTTTTTGTTAAATAGAGCACATCCCCCCTATGCCCTACCCCCACTGTAAACTACCCCCACTTTCCACCTACCTACAGTATCATCGCGGCGTAGGCGCGGGCATCCACTAGTCTTCTTCTTCTATCTTCTTCTTCTATCTTCTAACATATATATAAAACGTGAGTACCTTTGATTTTGTGCGCGCTTAATCTCAGAAACTACCGGACCGATTTGGTTTGGGTAAATGCCCATCTATTAGAAATCCATGATATTGTGCTATAGGCAGGTCAAAATTTTGCCCCGGCCCATAGGAGGGCCCCAGTAGCTTATTTTTTTTTTTAAAAAACTTTTGCCAGATGATAGGAAATGTTAAGGGCTATCGTGTCCGCTCTTTAAAATTTGGGGCGGAGCTATAACAAAATGGGGGCGTGGCCTCAAAGTTGAAACTTTAAGAGCTTATAACTCGAGAACCAAGTGTCGGATCGAGTTCGGGTTTGGTTTGTCGGAGTCGGGTGCTGCGGGGCTATGGGTTTAAAAAAAATTAAGAATTTTAGAGTGGGCGGGGCCAAAGTTATTAAGGCTCGAAAATCGATTTTTTAATCGCCCATTTTCTTAAATCGGTAGACCCAAAAGCTCAAAACTGGGCCATCGGATCAAAATTCTAAAAAGTCCACATTCTAGAAAATCAGCGAGAAAATGGTATAGGCTATATTTTATTTCGATATAGGCTTAGGGGGAGTGGCAATAAGCCCCTCCCCTCTGGCACTTTGACTCGAAATAACTCCGAAACTATACTTCGGAGGGGGGTCATGTGTCGTATCATTTTTCACGTAGGGGCGAGGCCTATTCGAAAATGTAATAAAATTTTCAAAAAGTACTAGAGCAAAAAATACACCCCCGCGGGAGGTACTAGACGATTTTTGAAATTTTTCAAAAAACTACCTAGAATAGTTGTGCACATGCTCTATTACGTGGAATTTTCAAAAAAAAATAATTCCCATTTTGTACTAGATTTTTGATCTATTACATTTTTTTGAATTTTGAGTTGTTCGTGATCGGGGCCGAAGTGTCCGATCGAGTTCGGGTAAATTGTGTTCATTTTTATTTCTAAATATCTTTTAGGGAAAAATAAAAAAAAAATTTTCGGGGGTGTATTTTTCGGGGTGGGGGTGGACGCACCCCTCAAGGAAATTCCAACTACCCCTATGTGGGGTATCAAATTAAAGGTAATTTGGTCACCAATCGATTGGTGTATTTTTTTTTTTAATTCAAAATACTTCATCGCTGACTTTTTTCCCTTAAATATTCGACCGGGGGTGCCATCCCCTAAAATCTAACGAGTGGTCCAAAATCGACCGTTCTTTTTTTTAAAACTATCTACTCCGAAAGTTATGAATATCTCATTACAAAAGTTTTTTTCTATAACTAATAGTTTTTCCGCAAACGCGTTGGGAGCATTTTGCAAAAATTTGCATAAGTTCCGGTGCAAAAAAGCGCATTTTTCAATCATTTGCATTAAATTGACTGAAAATTTTGTCGGACGGGGGTGAAAATTACATCAATCGATAGGTAATCGATTCTAGAAGAGAAATCACCCCCATGTTCCAGATCGAAAATGCATATTAAGGGTAGTTACTAGCGATGCAAAAACGGCGTCAGGCGACCAAAATGCCGATAATTAAGTGCCGTCGGAAAAGTGACAAAATTCAAAAAATTATATCTCCGGTCAGTTTTAACTTTTTTCAATTATTCTTTTGCCTGTTATTTAAGGGTATGAATTAACATCCCCTAAAAATATTCCGGGCGAAAAAAATACATTGAGTAAAAAAATACACCTAAGAACGGAAAAATCTCAAAAACGCTAACTTAATTAAGTTAAGTTTGTTAAAGAAATTTTCACCGACCCGGGGGTGACTACCCTTATTCGAAAGGGGATGGTAGTAGCATATACAGGGTGTTTCTATTATTTCGCTACGGTTAAATTTTTTATACTAATCGTAGATTTCTAACTTTTGCCGACCTTTGATTTTAACATATGAATGGGGGTGAATTGTTTCGTATAAATTAAGGGTTGCTGACTTATTGGGGGTGTTTTAAAAGTTTATTAAACCACCCTAATATATTTTAAAAGTTAAATCATGCAAATCGGTGCATTGGTTGTAAAGTTATTAACAAGAGAGCAAAGTGTGAGGCTTTTTTGTACTAGGACCAGTTTACGTAATTTAGCGCAAAAAGTTGTTAATAATAGAATATTAAGGGATTTTTATTACTCATCCCTTTTCTACGCTATTAGGGCTATAATGTTGCCATACATGTGAAAGCTGGATATTACATACTTTGTTAGTAATAGTAAAATGAATTTGGTGTTTTCGGTGAAATTTTACCTACTTTCACTAGGAACTGGGTAGCAGCTTTTTCACTCATTTGCATTAAGTTGTGTGAAAATTTTGTCGGAGCGGGCTGAAAGTTATATCAATCGATAGGTAATCGATTGTAGAAGCTAAATCACCCCCATATTGCAGATCGAAAATGCATATTAAGGGTAGTTATTAGCAATACAAAAACGGCGTCACTTGAGCAAAATGCCGATAAATGAGTACCGTCGGGAAAGTGAGTATAATTCAAAAAATTATATCTCCGGTCGGTTTTAACTTTTTTCTATTATTCTTTCGTCCAATATTTAAGGGTATGATTTAACATTCTCTAAAAATATTTCGAGCGGTAAAAGTTCATTGGGTAAAAAATACACCCAAAAACGAAAAAATGTTAAAATCGTCAAAATAATTAACTTAAATTTGTTAAAGAAATTTTCACCAACCCGGGGGTGACTACCCTTATTCGAAAGGGGATGGTAGTAGCATATACAGGGTGTTTCTATTATTTCGCTACGGTTAAATTTTTTATACTAATCGTAGATTTCTAACTTTTGCCGACCTTGGATTATACTACATAAATGGGGGTGAATTGTTTCGTATAAATTAAGGGTTGCTGACTTATTGGGGGTGTTTTAAAAGTTTACTAAACCACCCATATATATTTTAAAAGTTAAATCACGCAAATCGGTGCAGTGGTTGTAAAGTTATTAACAAGAGAGCAAAGTATGAGGCTTTTTTGTACTAGCACCAATTTACGTAATTTATTGCAAAAAGTTGTTAATAATAGAATTTGAAGGGATTTTTATTACTCATCCCTTTTCTACTCTATTAGGGCTATAATGTTGCCATACATGTGAAAGCTCGATATTACATACTTTGTTAGTAATAGTAACATGAATTTGGTGTTTTCGGTGAAATTTTACCTACTTTCACTAGGAACTCGGTACGTACTATTACTAATTACTACTCGAAATTATGAAAACGAAGCAGGTTTCTTGATATGTATCGATAGGGGAGGAAGTGTAGATATTATTTCTTACCTCATTTATTCTTAAATGTTTACATTTAGTAAACATTTTGAATTAAATTGCTTCACTTTCGGTTATTCAAATGAGGTAAAAACAAACCTCACCTTCTAGAGAGTTGCTCATGTTTGAGTACCAATAACTTCGGTATTTATTGACATCTCTTAGTAATTCTTTTAACAGTTTGTTAATACTACTATTAGTTAAATTATTGGATACTTTGGGTGGATATAAGTGCAGTATAAGACAAAAAATACACGTCAAAAGGACCAAAATAAGCCGTTCACAGGTGGTTTTTGTTAAATTTGTTAAAAAAATTTCAATTTTCGCGGGAGTGATTACCCTCATTTCAAAAGGGATGTAAATGTGTAGCTATGACTAAAATTTCATCCCGATCGGGTAAATTTTTTAAAAAATTTAAATTTCCATTGAAAAAATGAAAAGTGAAATTTTGTCCTTTTTCACTCATTTGCATTAAGTTGTGTGAAAATTTCATCAGAGCGGGGTGAAACTTACATCAATCGATAGGTAATCGATTGTAGAAGCTAAATCACCCCCATATTCCAGATCCAAAATGTATATTAAGGGTAGTTATTAGCTATACAAAAACGGCGTCACTTGAGCAAAAGCCGATAAATGAGTACCGTCGGGAAAATGAGCGAAATTCAAAAAATTATATCTCCGGTCGGTTTTAATTTTTCCCAATTATTCTTTCAGGTTTTATTTAAGGGTATGATTTATAATCCCCTAAAAATATTCCGAGCGATAAAAATTCATTGGGTAAAAAATACACCCAAAAACGGAAAAATGTTAAAATAGTCAAAATAATTAAGTTAAATTTGTTAAACAAATTTACACCCACCCGGGGGTGACTACCCTTACTTGCAAGGGGATGCAAGTAGGATATACAGGGTGTTTTTTTTATTTCGCTACGGTTAAATTTTTTATACTAATCGTAGATTTCTAACTTTTGCCGACCTTTGGTTATATTATCTAAGATGGGGGCGAATCTGTTGGTATAAATTAAGGGTTGAAACTTTATAGGGGGTGTTTTACACGTTTACTAAATCACCCTTATATATTGTAAAAGTTAAGTCATGCAAATCGGTGCAGTGGTTGTAAAGTTATTAACAAAAGAGCAAAATATGAGGCTCTTTTGTGCTACGACCAGTTTACGTAATTTATTGCTAAAAGTTGTTAATAATAGAATATTTAGGGATTTTTATTACTGATCCCTTTTCTACTCTATTAGGGCTAAAATGTTGCCATACATGTGAAAGCTGGATATTACATACTTTGTTAGTAATAGTAAAATGAATTTGGTGTTTCCGGTGAAATTTTACCTACTTTCACTAGGAACTGGATAGCACCTTTTTCATGCATTTACTATAAGTTGTGTGAAAATTTTGTCGGAGCGGGCTGAAAGTTATATCAATCGATAGGTAATCGATTGTAGAAGCTAAATCACCCCCATATTGCAGATCGAAAATGCATATTAAGGGTAGTTATTAGCAATACAAAAACGGCGTCACTTGAGCAAACTGCCGATAAATGAGTACCGTCGGGAAAGTGAGTATAATTCAAAAAATTATATCTGCGGTCGGTTTCAATTTTTTCCAATTATTCTTTCATGCTTTATTTAAGGGTATGATTTGTCATCCCCTAAAAATAATCCGAGCGATAAAAGTTCATTGGGTAAAAAAAAACACCCAAAAACGGAAAAATGTGAAAATCGTCAAAATAATTAATTTAAATTTGTTAAAAAAATTTTCACCCACAAGGGGGTGACTACCCTTATTCGAAAGGGGATGCAAGTAGGATATACAGGGTGTTTTTTTTATTTCGCTACGGTTAAATTTTTTATACTAATCGTAGATTTCTAACTTTTGCCGACCTTTGGTTGTATTATCTGAGATGGGGGTGAATCTTTTGGTATAAATTAAAGGTTGAAACTTTATAGAAGGTGTTTTACACGTTTACTCAATCACCCTTATATATTTTAAAAGTTAAATCATGCAAATCGGTGCAGTATGTGTTAAGTTATTAACAAAACAGTATAGCATTATGCTCTTTTATACTACGACCACTTTATGTAATTTATTGCCAATTGTTATTAATAATAGAAAATTAAGGGATTTTTATTACTTATCCCTTTTCTACTCTATTAGGGCTAAAATGTTGCCATACATGTGAAAGCTCGATATTCAATACTTTGTTAGTAATAGTAACATGAATATGGATCCACCGGTGCACTCTTTCCTACTTTCACTAGGAACTGGGTACCTGCTATTACTAATTAGTATTCGAAGTTATGAAAACGAAGCAGGTTTATTGATATGCATCGATAGGGGAGGAATTATAGATATAATTTCTAACCTCATTTGTTCTTAAATGTTTACATTTAGAAAATATTTTTAACTAAATAACTTCACTTGCGCTTATTCAAATGAGGTACACAAATCTCACCTTATAGGTGAGATTGAAATGTTTAGGTACCAATAACTTTGGTATTTATGAACGGATTATAATAATTCTTTTAGCTATTTGTTAAGGAAGCATTGAAGTATATAAACAAATAGCTGAGATACGTTTAACGGATACAAGCACAGTGGTAGAAAAAAAAATACACGACCAAATTACAAAAATAAGTCGTTCACAGGGGTTTTTGGTTAAGTTTATTAACAAAATTTCAATTTTCGCGCAAATGACTACCCTTATTTTAAAAGGGATGAAGATAGTTATCTTTGGTTAAAATTTCATCCCGATTGGGTAAAATTTTGAAAAATTTGAAATTTTGCCTCAAAAATTTTCATTGAAAAAATGAAAAGTGAAATTTTGTTAAGAAAATATTACGATATCTACAAAGTGTGAATTTATATTAAAGGGGTAGGTGGCGCTTAAGCGCTATACTAAGTTTCGTCCAAATCAGGATATATTTAGTCGATATTTTAAGGATATTTGTAATATCACTGATTTAGCGACTTGGAGCCACCTGGTGGGTACAAATGAAACCGCAGAGGTGCGCGGGTTATAGTATTAGTAGCTGAAAACCTCTGCTTAATTCTGCTTTTTAAATAGCTGAAATCCGTTTACTATTTTGCGAGATATGAATTTTTACCTGCAGCAAGGTACCTTTTCAATGCCGAAATCCTGGACCATCCCCTAGGAAAAATTACGAAATTTTTTTTGTTTTATTTCCCGGCAAGTTTGGTATCAAATGAAAGGTATTGCTGAGTAGAATTCAAATATGAAAACCATTTTGAATTTCCTTAGTTATAGTAGGATATATAACGGTTTCTTTCTGTTAAATCTTCTAAAATGTATGGAAAGTTTATTGTGCCGCCCTCTATCAATGCGATTAGAGCTTATAAAATATTGATAAGTGATATCGGGCATGAATGTGCAAATCCTGTGCTTTCTTTTAAAATTTATTTCATTGAAATTGGTAAACTCATTAGAAATTGATAAAGCCAAGAGCAATTGGATATTACGCTTTTTTACTAATTTGTTTGCAAAGGCTTGAAGAACTTAAGGGTGGTAGCTCGCACGGGGCGGGAAAAATATAAAGATGGTAGCTCGCACGGGGCGGGAAAAATATAAAGGTGGTAGCTCGCAAGGGGCGGGAAAAATACAAAGGTGGTAGCTCGCAAGGGGCGGGCAAAATACAAAGGTGGTAGCACGCAAGGGGCGGGAAAAATATAAAGGTGGTAGCTCGCAAGGGGCGGGAAAAATATAAAGGTGGTAGCTCGCAAGGGGCGGGAAAAATACAAAGGTAGTAGCTCGCAAGGGGCGGGCAAAATACAAAGGTGGTAGAACGCAAGGGGCGGGAAAAATATAAAGGTGGTAGCTCGCAAGGGGCGGGAAAAATATAAAGGTGGTAGCTCGCAAGGGGCGGGAAAAATATAAAGGTGGTAGCTCGCAAGGGGCGGGAAAAATATAAAGGTGGTAGCTCGCAAGGGGCGGGAAAAATACAAAGGTAGTAGCTCGCAAGAGGCGGGAAAAATATAAAGGTGGTACCTCGCAAGGGGCGGGAAAAATACAAAGGTGGTAGCTCGCAAGGGGTGGGAAAAATACAAACGTGGTAGCTCGCAAGGGGCGGGAAAAATACAAAGGTGGTAGCTCGCAAGGGGCGGGAAAAATACAAAGGTAGTAGCTCGCAAGGGGCGGGGAAAAATACAAAGGTGGTAGCTCGCAAGGGGCGGGAAAAATACAAAGGTGGCAGCTCGCAAGGGGCGGGAAAAATATAAAGGTGGTAGCTCGCAAGGGGCGGGCAAATACAAAGGTTTAGTCCAACTTCCTAACCCGTGGACCGATTTTGATAATTCTTTTTTTGTTAAATAGAGTATGATCTCTCCTCCCACCTACATACCCTCCTATCCCCCCGCACTCTCATTTTATTCGATTTTTTTTGTAGTATAATATACTACATTTGACTTAAGAGAAACTGTTTAACTGTTTGCACCTACTTTACTTTAGCCTATCTCCCTAACCCGTGGACCGATTTGGATAATTCTTTTTTTGTTAAATAGGGGGTCATCCCTCCTCCCACCCCACCCACTTTTCACCCACCCTTATATTTTTTATTGATTTATTTTTTTTTGATTTCTTTTTCATTGCATTCTTAGATTTTTCCTTACCTCACTTTTTTTACTTTACTTTAGCCTATCTCCCGAACCCGTGGACCGATTTCGCCAATTCTTTTTTTGTTAAATAGAGCACATCCCCCCTATGCCCTACCCCCACTGTAAACTACCCCCACTTTCCACCTACCTACAGTATCATCGCGGCGTAGGCGCGGGCATCCACTAGTCTTCTTCTATCTATCTTCTTCTTCTATCTTCTTCTAACATATATATAAAACGTGAGTACCTTTGATTTTGTGCGCGCTTAATCTCAGAAACTACCGGACCGATTTGGTTTGGGTAAATGCCCATCTATTAGAAATCCATGATATTGTGCTATAGGCAGGTCAAAATTTTGCCCCGGCCCATAGGAGGGCCCCAGTAGCTTATTTTTTTTTTTAAAAAACTTTTGCCAGATGATAGGAAATGTTAAGGGCTATCGTGTCCGCTCTTTAAAATTTGGGGCGGAGCTATAACAAAATGGGGGCGTGGCCTCAAAGTTGAAACTTTAAGAGCTTATAACTCGAGAACCAAGTGTCGGATCGAGTTCGGGTTTGGTTTGTCGGAGTCGGGTGCTGCGGGGCTATGGGTTTAAAAAAAATTAAGAATTTTAGAGTGGGCGGGGCCAAAGTTATTAAGGCTCGAAAATCGATTTTTTAATCGCCCATTTTCTTAAATCGGTAGACCCAAAAGCTCAAAACTGGGCCATCGGATCAAAATTCTAAAAAGTCCACATTCTAGAAAATCAGCGAGAAAATGGTATAGGCTATATTTTATTTCGATATAGGCTTAGGGGGAGTGGCAATAAGCCCCTCCCCTCTGGCACTTTGACTCGAAATAACTCCGAAACTATACTTCGGAGGGGGGTCATGTGTCGTATCATTTTTCACGTAGGGGCGAGGCCTATTCGAAAATGTAATAAAATTTTCAAAAAGTACTAGAGCAAAAAATACACCCCCGCGGGAGGTACTAGACGATTTTTGAAATTTTTCAAAAAACTACCTAGAATAGTTGTGCACATGCTCTATTACGTGGAATTTTCAAAAAAAAATAATTCCCATTTTGTACTAGATTTTTGATCTATTACATTTTTTTGAATTTTGAGTTGTTCGTGATCGGGGCCGAAGTGTCCGATCGAGTTCGGGTAAATTGTGTTCATTTTTATTTCTAAATATCTTTTAGGGAAAAATAAAAAAAAAATTTTCGGGGGTGTATTTTTCGGGGTGGGGGTGGACGCACCCCTCAAGGAAATTCCAACTACCCCTATGTGGGGTATCAAATTAAAGGTAATTTGGTCACCAATCGATTGGTGTATTTTTTTTTTTAATTCAAAATACTTCATCGCTGACTTTTTTCCCTTAAATATTCGACCGGGGGTGCCATCCCCTAAAATCTAACGAGTGGTCCAAAATCGACCGTTCTTTTTTTTAAAACTATCTACTCCGAAAGTTATGAATATCTCATTACAAAAGTTTTTTTCTATAACTAATAGTTTTTCCGCAAACGCGTTGGGAGCATTTTGCAAAAATTTGCATAAGTTCCGGTGCAAAAAAGCGCATTTTTCAATCATTTGCATTAAATTGACTGAAAATTTTGTCGGACGGGGGTGAAAATTACATCAATCGATAGGTAATCGATTCTAGAAGAGAAATCACCCCCATGTTCCAGATCGAAAATGCATATTAAGGGTAGTTACTAGCGATGCAAAAACGGCGTCAGGCGACCAAAATGCCGATAATTAAGTGCCGTCGGAAAAGTGACAAAATTCAAAAAATTATATCTCCGGTCAGTTTTAACTTTTTTCAATTATTCTTTTGCCTGTTATTTAAGGGTATGAATTAACATCCCCTAAAAATATTCCGGGCGAAAAAAATACATTGAGTAAAAAAATACACCTAAGAACGGAAAAATCTCAAAAACGCTAACTTAATTAAGTTAAGTTTGTTAAAGAAATTTTCACCGACCCGGGGGTGACTACCCTTATTCGAAAGGGGATGGTAGTAGCATATACAGGGTGTTTCTATTATTTCGCTACGGTTAAATTTTTTATACTAATCGTAGATTTCTAACTTTTGCCGACCTTTGATTTTAACATATGAATGGGGGTGAATTGTTTCGTATAAATTAAGGGTTGCTGACTTATTGGGGGTGTTTTAAAAGTTTATTAAACCACCCTAATATATTTTAAAAGTTAAATCATGCAAATCGGTGCATTGGTTGTAAAGTTATTAACAAGAGAGCAAAGTGTGAGGCTTTTTTGTACTAGGACCAGTTTACGTAATTTAGCGCAAAAAGTTGTTAATAATAGAATATTAAGGGATTTTTATTACTCATCCCTTTTCTACGCTATTAGGGCTATAATGTTGCCATACATGTGAAAGCTGGATATTACATACTTTGTTAGTAATAGTAAAATGAATTTGGTGTTTTCGGTGAAATTTTACCTACTTTCACTAGGAACTGGGTAGCAGCTTTTTCACTCATTTGCATTAAGTTGTGTGAAAATTTTGTCGGAGCGGGCTGAAAGTTATATCAATCGATAGGTAATCGATTGTAGAAGCTAAATCACCCCCATATTGCAGATCGAAAATGCATATTAAGGGTAGTTATTAGCAATACAAAAACGGCGTCACTTGAGCAAAATGCCGATAAATGAGTACCGTCGGGAAAGTGAGTATAATTCAAAAAATTATATCTCCGGTCGGTTTTAACTTTTTTCTATTATTCTTTCGTCCAATATTTAAGGGTATGATTTAACATTCTCTAAAAATATTTCGAGCGGTAAAAGTTCATTGGGTAAAAAATACACCCAAAAACGAAAAAATGTTAAAATCGTCAAAATAATTAACTTAAATTTGTTAAAGAAATTTTCACCAACCCGGGGGTGACTACCCTTATTCGAAAGGGGATGGTAGTAGCATATACAGGGTGTTTCTATTATTTCGCTACGGTTAAATTTTTTATACTAATCGTAGATTTCTAACTTTTGCCGACCTTGGATTATACTACATAAATGGGGGTGAATTGTTTCGTATAAATTAAGGGTTGCTGACTTATTGGGGGTGTTTTAAAAGTTTACTAAACCACCCATATATATTTTAAAAGTTAAATCACGCAAATCGGTGCAGTGGTTGTAAAGTTATTAACAAGAGAGCAAAGTATGAGGCTTTTTTGTACTAGCACCAATTTACGTAATTTATTGCAAAAAGTTGTTAATAATAGAATTTGAAGGGATTTTTATTACTCATCCCTTTTCTACTCTATTAGGGCTATAATGTTGCCATACATGTGAAAGCTCGATATTACATACTTTGTTAGTAATAGTAACATGAATTTGGTGTTTTCGGTGAAATTTTACCTACTTTCACTAGGAACTCGGTACGTACTATTACTAATTACTACTCGAAATTATGAAAACGAAGCAGGTTTCTTGATATGTATCGATAGGGGAGGAAGTGTAGATATTATTTCTTACCTCATTTATTCTTAAATGTTTACATTTAGTAAACATTTTGAATTAAATTGCTTCACTTTCGGTTATTCAAATGAGGTAAAAACAAACCTCACCTTCTAGAGAGTTGCTCATGTTTGAGTACCAATAACTTCGGTATTTATTGACATCTCTTAGTAATTCTTTTAACAGTTTGTTAATACTACTATTAGTTAAATTATTGGATACTTTGGGTGGATATAAGTGCAGTATAAGACAAAAAATACACGTCAAAAGGACCAAAATAAGCCGTTCACAGGTGGTTTTTGTTAAATTTGTTAAAAAAATTTCAATTTTCGCGGGAGTGATTACCCTCATTTCAAAAGGGATGTAAATGTGTAGCTATGACTAAAATTTCATCCCGATCGGGTAAATTTTTTAAAAAATTTAAATTTCCATTGAAAAAATGAAAAGTGAAATTTTGTCCTTTTTCACTCATTTGCATTAAGTTGTGTGAAAATTTCATCAGAGCGGGGTGAAACTTACATCAATCGATAGGTAATCGATTGTAGAAGCTAAATCACCCCCATATTCCAGATCCAAAATGTATATTAAGGGTAGTTATTAGCTATACAAAAACGGCGTCACTTGAGCAAAAGCCGATAAATGAGTACCGTCGGGAAAATGAGCGAAATTCAAAAAATTATATCTCCGGTCGGTTTTAATTTTTCCCAATTATTCTTTCAGGTTTTATTTAAGGGTATGATTTATAATCCCCTAAAAATATTCCGAGCGATAAAAATTCATTGGGTAAAAAATACACCCAAAAACGGAAAAATGTTAAAATAGTCAAAATAATTAAGTTAAATTTGTTAAACAAATTTACACCCACCCGGGGGTGACTACCCTTACTTGCAAGGGGATGCAAGTAGGATATACAGGGTGTTTTTTTTATTTCGCTACGGTTAAATTTTTTATACTAATCGTAGATTTCTAACTTTTGCCGACCTTTGGTTATATTATCTAAGATGGGGGCGAATCTGTTGGT
Organism: Leptarthrus brevirostris; assembly: GCA_964036015.1. Lineage (NCBI taxonomy): Eukaryota > Metazoa > Arthropoda > Insecta > Diptera > Asilidae > Leptarthrus > Leptarthrus brevirostris. The sequence continues at coordinate 115,110,153 of OZ038373.1, read as the reverse complement.
ATAAATTAAGGGTTGAAACTTTATAGGGGGTGTTTTACACGTTTACTAAATCACCCTTATATATTGTAAAAGTTAAGTCATGCAAATCGGTGCAGTGGTTGTAAAGTTATTAACAAAAGAGCAAAATATGAGGCTCTTTTGTGCTACGACCAGTTTACGTAATTTATTGCTAAAAGTTGTTAATAATAGAATATTTAGGGATTTTTATTACTGATCCCTTTTCTACTCTATTAGGGCTAAAATGTTGCCATACATGTGAAAGCTGGATATTACATACTTTGTTAGTAATAGTAAAATGAATTTGGTGTTTCCGGTGAAATTTTACCTACTTTCACTAGGAACTGGATAGCACCTTTTTCATGCATTTACTATAAGTTGTGTGAAAATTTTGTCGGAGCGGGCTGAAAGTTATATCAATCGATAGGTAATCGATTGTAGAAGCTAAATCACCCCCATATTGCAGATCGAAAATGCATATTAAGGGTAGTTATTAGCAATACAAAAACGGCGTCACTTGAGCAAACTGCCGATAAATGAGTACCGTCGGGAAAGTGAGTATAATTCAAAAAATTATATCTGCGGTCGGTTTCAATTTTTTCCAATTATTCTTTCATGCTTTATTTAAGGGTATGATTTGTCATCCCCTAAAAATAATCCGAGCGATAAAAGTTCATTGGGTAAAAAAAAACACCCAAAAACGGAAAAATGTGAAAATCGTCAAAATAATTAATTTAAATTTGTTAAAAAAATTTTCACCCACAAGGGGGTGACTACCCTTATTCGAAAGGGGATGCAAGTAGGATATACAGGGTGTTTTTTTTATTTCGCTACGGTAAAATTTTTTATACTAATCGTAGATTTCTAACTTTTGCCGACCTTTGGTTGTATTATCTGAGATGGGGGTGAATCTTTTGGTATAAATTAAAGGTTGAAACTTTATAGAAGGTGTTTTACACGTTTACTCAATCACCCTTATATATTTTAAAAGTTAAATCATGCAAATCGGTGCAGTATGTGTTAAGTTATTAACAAAACAGTATAGCATTATGCTCTTTTATACTACGACCACTTTATGTAATTTATTGCCAATTGTTATTAATAATAGAAAATTAAGGGATTTTTATTACTTATCCCTTTTCTACTCTATTAGGGCTAAAATGTTGCCATACATGTGAAAGCTCGATATTCAATACTTTGTTAGTAATAGTAACATGAATATGGATCCACCGGTGCACTCTTTCCTACTTTCACTAGGAACTGGGTACCTGCTATTACTAATTAGTATTCGAAGTTATGAAAACGAAGCAGGTTTATTGATATGCATCGATAGGGGAGGAATTATAGATATAATTTCTAACCTCATTTGTTCTTAAATGTTTACATTTAGAAAATATTTTTAACTAAATAACTTCACTTGCGCTTATTCAAATGAGGTACACAAATCTCACCTTATAGGTGAGATTGAAATGTTTAGGTACCAATAACTTTGGTATTTATGAACGGATTATAATAATTCTTTTAGCTATTTGTTAAGGAAGCATTGAAGTATATAAACAAATAGCTGAGATACGTTTAACGGATACAAGCACAGTGGTAGAAAAAAAAATACACGACCAAATTACAAAAATAAGTCGTTCACAGGGGTTTTTGGTTAAGTTTATTAACAAAATTTCAATTTTCGCGCAAATGACTACCCTTATTTTAAAAGGGATGAAGATAGTTATCTTTGGTTAAAATTTCATCCCGATTGGGTAAAATTTTGAAAAATTTGAAATTTTGCCTCAAAAATTTTCATTGAAAAAATGAAAAGTGAAATTTTGTTAAGAAAATATTACGATATCTACAAAGTGTGAATTTATATTAAAGGGGTAGGTGGCGCTTAAGCGCTATACTAAGTTTCGTCCAAATCAGGATATATTTAGTCGATATTTTAAGGATATTTGTAATATCACTGATTTAGCGACTTGGAGCCACCTGGTGGGTACAAATGAAACCGCAGAGGTGCGCGGGTTATAGTATTAGTAGCTGAAAACCTCTGCTTAATTCTGCTTTTTAAATAGCTGAAATCCGTTTACTATTTTGCGAGATATGAATTTTTACCTGCAGCAAGGTACCTTTTCAATGCCGAAATCCTGGACCATCCCCTAGGAAAAATTACGAAATTTTTTTTGTTTTATTTCCCGGCAAGTTTGGTATCAAATGAAAGGTATTGCTGAGTAGAATTCAAATATGAAAACCATTTTGAATTTCCTTAGTTATAGTAGGATATATAACGGTTTCTTTCTGTTAAATCTTCTAAAATGTATGGAAAGTTTATTGTGCCGCCCTCTATCAATGCGATTAGAGCTTATAAAATATTGATAAGTGATATCGGGCATGAATGTGCAAATCCTGTGCTTTCTTTTAAAATTTATTTCATTGAAATTGGTAAACTCATTAGAAATTGATAAAGCCAAGAGCAATTGGATATTACGCTTTTTTACTAATTTGTTTGCAAAGGCTTGAAGAACTTAAGGGTGGTAGCTCGCACGGGGCGGGAAAAATATAAAGATGGTAGCTCGCACGGGGCGGGAAAAATATAAAGGTGGTAGCTCGCAAGGGGCGGGAAAAATACAAAGGTGGTAGCTCGCAAGGGGCGGGCAAAATACAAAGGTGGTAGCACGCAAGGGGCGGGAAAAATATAAAGGTGGTAGCTCGCAAGGGGCGGGAAAAATATAAAGGTGGTAGCTCGCAAGGGGCGGGAAAAATACAAAGGTAGTAGCTCGCAAGGGGCGGGCAAAATACAAAGGTGGTAGAACGCAAGGGGCGGGAAAAATATAAAGGTGGTAGCTCGCAAGGGGCGGGAAAAATATAAAGGTGGTAGCTCGCAAGGGGCGGGAAAAATATAAAGGTGGTAGCTCGCAAGGGGCGGGAAAAATATAAAGGTGGTAGCTCGCAAGGGGCGGGAAAAATACAAAGGTAGTAGCCCGCAAGAGGCGGGAAAAATATAAAGGTGGTACCTCGCAAGGGGCGGGAAAAATACAAAGGTGGTAGCTCGCAAGGGGTGGGAAAAATACAAACGTGGTAGCTCGCAAGGGGCGGGAAAAATACAAAGGTGGTAGCTCGCAAGGGGCGGGAAAAATACAAAGGTAGTAGCTCGCAAGGGGCGGGGAAAAATACAAAGGTGGTAGCTCGCAAGGGGCGGGAAAAATACAAAGGTGGCAGCTCGCAAGGGGCGGGAAAAATATAAAGGTGGTAGCTCGCAAGGGGCGGGCAAATACAAAGGTTTAGTCCAACTTCCTAACCCGTGGACCGATTTTGATAATTCTTTTTTTGTTAAATAGAGTATGATCTCTCCTCCCACCTACATACCCTCCTATCCCCCCGCACTCTCATTTTATTCGATTTTTTTTGTAGTATAATATACTACATTTGACTTAAGAGAAACTGTTTAACTGTTTGCACCTACTTTACTTTAGCCTATCTCCCTAACCCGTGGACCGATTTGGATAATTCTTTTTTTGTTAAATAGGGGGTCATCCCTCCTCCCACCCCACCCACTTTTCACCCACCCTTATATTTTTTATTGATTTATTTTTTTTTGATTTCTTTTTCATTGCATTCTTAGATTTTTCCTTACCTCACTTTTTTTACTTTACTTTAGCCTATCTCCCGAACCCGTGGACCGATTTCGCCAATTCTTTTTTTGTTAAATAGAGCACATCCCCCCTATGCCCTACCCCCACTGTAAACTACCCCCACTTTCCACCTACCTACAGTATCATCGCGGCGTAGGCGCGGGCATCCACTAGTCTTCTATCTTCTTCTTCTATCTTCTTCTAACATATATATAAAACGTGAGTACCTTTGATTTTGTGCGCGCTTAATCTCAGAAACTACCGGACCGATTTGGTTTGGGTAAATGCCCATCTATTAGAAATCCATGATATTGTGCTATAGGCAGGTCAAAATTTTGCCCCGGCCCATAGGAGGGCCCCAGTAGCTTATTTTTTTTTTTAAAAAACTTTTGCCAGATGATAGGAAATGTTAAGGGCTATCGTGTCCGCTCTTTAAAATTTGGGGCGGAGCTATAACAAAATGGGGGCGTGGCCTCAAAGTTGAAACTTTAAGAGCTTATAACTCGAGAACCAAGTGTCGGATCGAGTTCGGGTTTGGTTTGTCGGAGTCGGGTGCTGCGGGGCTATGGGTTTAAAAAAAATTAAGAATTTTAGAGTGGGCGGGGCCAAAGTTATTAAGGCTCGAAAATCGATTTTTTAATCGCCCATTTTCTTAAATCGGTAGACCCAAAAGCTCAAAACTGGGCCATCGGATCAAAATTCTAAAAAGTCCACATTCTAGAAAATCAGCGAGAAAATGGTATAGGCTATATTTTATTTCGATATAGGCTTAGGGGGAGTGGCAATAAGCCCCTCCCCTCTGGCACTTTGACTCGAAATAACTCCGAAACTATACTTCGGAGGGGGGTCATGTGTCGTATCATTTTTCACGTAGGGGCGAGGCCTATTCGAAAATGTAATAAAATTTTCAAAAAGTACTAGAGCAAAAAATACACCCCCGCGGGAGGTACTAGACGATTTTTGAAATTTTTCAAAAAACTACCTAGAATAGTTGTGCACATGCTCTATTACGTGGAATTTTCAAAAAAAAATAATTCCCATTTTGTACTAGATTTTTGATCTATTACATTTTTTTGAATTTTGAGTTGTTCGTGATCGGGGCCGAAGTGTCCGATCGAGTTCGGGTAAATTGTGTTCATTTTTATTTCTAAATATCTTTTAGGGAAAAATAAAAAAAAAATTTTCGGGGGTGTATTTTTCGGGGTGGGGGTGGACGCACCCCTCAAGGAAATTCCAACTACCCCTATGTGGGGTATCAAATTAAAGGTAATTTGGTCACCAATCGATTGGTGTATTTTTTTTTTTAATTCAAAATACTTCATCGCTGACTTTTTTCCCTTAAATATTCGACCGGGGGTGCCATCCCCTAAAATCTAACGAGTGGTCCAAAATCGACCGTTCTTTTTTTTAAAACTATCTACTCCGAAAGTTATGAATATCTCATTACAAAAGTTTTTTTCTATAACTAATAGTTTTTCCGCAAACGCGTTGGGAGCATTTTGCAAAAATTTGCATAAGTTCCGGTGCAAAAAAGCGCATTTTTCAATCATTTGCATTAAATTGACTGAAAATTTTGTCGGACGGGGGTGAAAATTACATCAATCGATAGGTAATCGATTCTAGAAGAGAAATCACCCCCATGTTCCAGATCGAAAATGCATATTAAGGGTAGTTACTAGCGATGCAAAAACGGCGTCAGGCGACCAAAATGCCGATAATTAAGTGCCGTCGGAAAAGTGACAAAATTCAAAAAATTATATCTCCGGTCAGTTTTAACTTTTTTCAATTATTCTTTTGCCTGTTATTTAAGGGTATGAATTAACATCCCCTAAAAATATTCCGGGCGAAAAAAATACATTGAGTAAAAAAATACACCTAAGAACGGAAAAATCTCAAAAACGCTAACTTAATTAAGTTAAGTTTGTTAAAGAAATTTTCACCGACCCGGGGGTGACTACCCTTATTCGAAAGGGGATGGTAGTAGCATATACAGGGTGTTTCTATTATTTCGCTACGGTTAAATTTTTTATACTAATCGTAGATTTCTAACTTTTGCCGACCTTTGATTTTAACATATGAATGGGGGTGAATTGTTTCGTATAAATTAAGGGTTGCTGACTTATTGGGGGTGTTTTAAAAGTTTATTAAACCACCCTAATATATTTTAAAAGTTAAATCATGCAAATCGGTGCATTGGTTGTAAAGTTATTAACAAGAGAGCAAAGTGTGAGGCTTTTTTGTACTAGGACCAGTTTACGTAATTTAGCGCAAAAAGTTGTTAATAATAGAATATTAAGGGATTTTTATTACTCATCCCTTTTCTACGCTATTAGGGCTATAATGTTGCCATACATGTGAAAGCTGGATATTACATACTTTGTTAGTAATAGTAAAATGAATTTGGTGTTTTCGGTGAAATTTTACCTACTTTCACTAGGAACTGGGTAGCAGCTTTTTCACTCATTTGCATTAAGTTGTGTGAAAATTTTGTCGGAGCGGGCTGAAAGTTATATCAATCGATAGGTAATCGATTGTAGAAGCTAAATCACCCCCATATTGCAGATCGAAAATGCATATTAAGGGTAGTTATTAGCAATACAAAAACGGCGTCACTTGAGCAAAATGCCGATAAATGAGTACCGTCGGGAAAGTGAGTATAATTCAAAAAATTATATCTCCGGTCGGTTTTAACTTTTTTCTATTATTCTTTCGTCCAATATTTAAGGGTATGATTTAACATTCTCTAAAAATATTTCGAGCGGTAAAAGTTCATTGGGTAAAAAATACACCCAAAAACGAAAAAATGTTAAAATCGTCAAAATAATTAACTTAAATTTGTTAAAGAAATTTTCACCAACCCGGGGGTGACTACCCTTATTCGAAAGGGGATGGTAGTAGCATATACAGGGTGTTTCTATTATTTCGCTACGGTTAAATTTTTTATACTAATCGTAGATTTCTAACTTTTGCCGACCTTGGATTATACTACATAAATGGGGGTGAATTGTTTCGTATAAATTAAGGGTTGCTGACTTATTGGGGGTGTTTTAAAAGTTTACTAAACCACCCATATATATTTTAAAAGTTAAATCACGCAAATCGGTGCAGTGGTTGTAAAGTTATTAACAAGAGAGCAAAGTATGAGGCTTTTTTGTACTAGCACCAATTTACGTAATTTATTGCAAAAAGTTGTTAATAATAGAATTTGAAGGGATTTTTATTACTCATCCCTTTTCTACTCTATTAGGGCTATAATGTTGCCATACATGTGAAAGCTCGATATTACATACTTTGTTAGTAATAGTAACATGAATTTGGTGTTTTCGGTGAAATTTTACCTACTTTCACTAGGAACTCGGTACGTACTATTACTAATTACTACTCGAAATTATGAAAACGAAGCAGGTTTCTTGATATGTATCGATAGGGGAGGAAGTGTAGATATTATTTCTTACCTCATTTATTCTTAAATGTTTACATTTAGTAAACATTTTGAATTAAATTGCTTCACTTTCGGTTATTCAAATGAGGTAAAAACAAACCTCACCTTCTAGAGAGTTGCTCATGTTTGAGTACCAATAACTTCGGTATTTATTGACATCTCTTAGTAATTCTTTTAACAGTTTGTTAATACTACTATTAGTTAAATTATTGGATACTTTGGGTGGATATAAGTGCAGTATAAGACAAAAAATACACGTCAAAAGGACCAAAATAAGCCGTTCACAGGTGGTTTTTGTTAAATTTGTTAAAAAAATTTCAATTTTCGCGGGAGTGATTACCCTCATTTCAAAAGGGATGTAAATGTGTAGCTATGACTAAAATTTCATCCCGATCGGGTAAATTTTTTAAAAAATTTAAATTTCCATTGAAAAAATGAAAAGTGAAATTTTGTCCTTTTTCACTCATTTGCATTAAGTTGTGTGAAAATTTCATCAGAGCGGGGTGAAACTTACATCAATCGATAGGTAATCGATTGTAGAAGCTAAATCACCCCCATATTCCAGATCCAAAATGTATATTAAGGGTAGTTATTAGCTATACAAAAACGGCGTCACTTGAGCAAAAGCCGATAAATGAGTACCGTCGGGAAAATGAGCGAAATTCAAAAAATTATATCTCCGGTCGGTTTTAATTTTTCCCAATTATTCTTTCAGGTTTTATTTAAGGGTATGATTTATAATCCCCTAAAAATATTCCGAGCGATAAAAATTCATTGGGTAAAAAATACACCCAAAAACGGAAAAATGTTAAAATAGTCAAAATAATTAAGTTAAATTTGTTAAACAAATTTACACCCACCCGGGGGTGACTACCCTTACTTGCAAGGGGATGCAAGTAGGATATACAGGGTGTTTTTTTTATTTCGCTACGGTTAAATTTTTTATACTAATCGTAGATTTCTAACTTTTGCCGACCTTTGGTTATATTATCTAAGATGGGGGCGAATCTGTTGGTATAAATTAAGGGTTGAAACTTTATAGGGGGTGTTTTACACGTTTACTAAATCACCCTTATATATTGTAAAAGTTAAGTCATGCAAATCGGTGCAGTGGTTGTAAAGTTATTAACAAAAGAGCAAAATATGAGGCTCTTTTGTGCTACGACCAGTTTACGTAATTTATTGCTAAAAGTTGTTAATAATAGAATATTTAGGGATTTTTATTACTGATCCCTTTTCTACTCTATTAGGGCTAAAATGTTGCCATACATGTGAAAGCTGGATATTACATACTTTGTTAGTAATAGTAAAATGAATTTGGTGTTTCCGGTGAAATTTTACCTACTTTCACTAGGAACTGGATAGCACCTTTTTCATGCATTTACTATAAGTTGTGTGAAAATTTTGTCGGAGCGGGCTGAAAGTTATATCAATCGATAGGTAATCGATTGTAGAAGCTAAATCACCCCCATATTGCAGATCGAAAATGCATATTAAGGGTAGTTATTAGCAATACAAAAACGGCGTCACTTGAGCAAACTGCCGATAAATGAGTACCGTCGGGAAAGTGAGTATAATTCAAAAAATTATATCTGCGGTCGGTTTCAATTTTTTCCAATTATTCTTTCATGCTTTATTTAAGGGTATGATTTGTCATCCCCTAAAAATAATCCGAGCGATAAAAGTTCATTGGGTAAAAAAAAACACCCAAAAACGGAAAAATGTGAAAATCGTCAAAATAATTAATTTAAATTTGTTAAAAAAATTTTCACCCACAAGGGGGTGACTACCCTTATTCGAAAGGGGATGCAAGTAGGATATACAGGGTGTTTTTTTTATTTCGCTACGGTTAAATTTTTTATACTAATCGTAGATTTCTAACTTTTGCCGACCTTTGGTTGTATTATCTGAGATGGGGGTGAATCTTTTGGTATAAATTAAAGGTTGAAACTTTATAGAAGGTGTTTTACACGTTTACTCAATCACCCTTATATATTTTAAAAGTTAAATCATGCAAATCGGTGCAGTATGTGTTAAGTTATTAACAAAACAGTATAGCATTATGCTCTTTTATACTACGACCACTTTATGTAATTTATTGCCAATTGTTATTAATAATAGAAAATTAAGGGATTTTTATTACTTATCCCTTTTCTACTCTATTAGGGCTAAAATGTTGCCATACATGTGAAAGCTCGATATTCAATACTTTGTTAGTAATAGTAACATGAATATGGATCCACCGGTGCACTCTTTCCTACTTTCACTAGGAACTGGGTACCTGCTATTACTAATTAGTATTCGAAGTTATGAAAACGAAGCAGGTTTATTGATATGCATCGATAGGGGAGGAATTATAGATATAATTTCTAACCTCATTTGTTCTTAAATGTTTACATTTAGAAAATATTTTTAACTAAATAACTTCACTTGCGCTTATTCAAATGAGGTACACAAATCTCACCTTATAGGTGAGATTGAAATGTTTAGGTACCAATAACTTTGGTATTTATGAACGGATTATAATAATTCTTTTAGCTATTTGTTAAGGAAGCATTGAAGTATATAAACAAATAGCTGAGATACGTTTAACGGATACAAGCACAGTGGTAGAAAAAAAAATACACGACCAAATTACAAAAATAAGTCGTTCACAGGGGTTTTTGGTTAAGTTTATTAACAAAATTTCAATTTTCGCGCAAATGACTACCCTTATTTTAAAAGGGATGAAGATAGTTATCTTTGGTTAAAATTTCATCCCGATTGGGTAAAATTTTGAAAAATTTGAAATTTTGCCTCAAAAATTTTCATTGAAAAAATGAAAAGTGAAATTTTGTTAAGAAAATATTACGATATCTACAAAGTGTGAATTTATATTAAAGGGGTAGGTGGCGCTTAAGCGCTATACTAAGTTTCGTCCAAATCAGGATATATTTAGTCGATATTTTAAGGATATTTGTAATATCACTGATTTAGCGACTTGGAGCCACCTGGTGGGTACAAATGAAACCGCAGAGGTGCGCGGGTTATAGTATTAGTAGCTGAAAACCTCTGCTTAATTCTGCTTTTTAAATAGCTGAAATCCGTTTACTATTTTGCGAGATATGAATTTTTACCTGCAGCAAGGTACCTTTTCAATGCCGAAATCCTGGACCATCCCCTAGGAAAAATTACGAAATTTTTTTTGTTTTATTTCCCGGCAAGTTTGGTATCAAATGAAAGGTATTGCTGAGTAGAATTCAAATATGAAAACCATTTTGAATTTCCTTAGTTATAGTAGGATATATAACGGTTTCTTTCTGTTAAATCTTCTAAAATGTATGGAAAGTTTATTGTGCCGCCCTCTATCAATGCGATTAGAGCTTATAAAATATTGATAAGTGATATCGGGCATGAATGTGCAAATCCTGTGCTTTCTTTTAAAATTTATTTCATTGAAATTGGTAAACTCATTAGAAATTGATAAAGCCAAGAGCAATTGGATATTACGCTTTTTTACTAATTTGTTTGCAAAGGCTTGAAGAACTTAAGGGTGGTAGCTCGCACGGGGCGGGAAAAATATAAAGATGGTAGCTCGCACGGGGCGGGAAAAATATAAAGGTGGTAGCTCGCAAGGGGCGGGAAAAATACAAAGGTGGTAGCTCGCAAGGGGCGGGCAAAATACAAAGGTGGTAGCACGCAAGGGGCGGGAAAAATATAAAGGTGGTAGCTCGCAAGGGGCGGGAAAAATATAAAGGTGGTAGCTCGCAAGGGGCGGGAAAAATACAAAGGTAGTAGCTCGCAAGGGGCGGGCAAAATACAAAGGTGGTAGAACGCAAGGGGCGGGAAAAATATAAAGGTGGTAGCTCGCAAGGGGCGGGAAAAATATAAAGGTGGTAGCTCGCAAGGGGCGGGAAAAATATAAAGGTGGTAGCTCGCAAGGGGCGGGAAAAATATAAAGGTGGTAGCTCGCAAGGGGCGGGAAAAATACAAAGGTAGTAGCTCGCAAGAGGCGGGAAAAATATAAAGGTGGTACCTCGCAAGGGGCGGGAAAAATACAAAGGTGGTAGCTCGCAAGGGGTGGGAAAAATACAAACGTGGTAGCTCGCAAGGGGCGGGAAAAATACAAAGGTGGTAGCTCGCAAGGGGCGGGAAAAATACAAAGGTAGTAGCTCGCAAGGGGCGGGGAAAAATACAAAGGTGGTAGCTCGCAAGGGGCGGGAAAAATACAAAGGTGGCAGCTCGCAAGGGGCGGGAAAAATATAAAGGTGGTAGCTCGCAAGGGGCGGGCAAATACAAAGGTTTAGTCCAACTTCCTAACCCGTGGACCGATTTTGATAATTCTTTTTTTGTTAAATAGAGTATGATCTCTCCTCCCACCTACATACCCTCCTATCCCCCCGCACTCTCATTTTATTCGATTTTTTTTGTAGTATAATATACTACATTTGACTTAAGAGAAACTGTTTAACTGTTTGCACCTACTTTACTTTAGCCTATCTCCCTAACCCGTGGACCGATTTGGATAATTCTTTTTTTGTTAAATAGGGGGTCATCCCTCCTCCCACCCCACCCACTTTTCACCCACCCTTATATTTTTTATTGATTTATTTTTTTTTGATTTCTTTTTCATTGCATTCTTAGATTTTTCCTTACCTCACTTTTTTTACTTTACTTTAGCCTATCTCCCGAACCCGTGGACCGATTTCGCCAATTCTTTTTTTGTTAAATAGAGCACATCCCCCCTATGCCCTACCCCCACTGTAAACTACCCCCACTTTCCACCTACCTACAGTATCATCGCGGCGTAGGCGCGGGCATCCACTAGTCTAAATACTTAAAATGCGAGTTGTTTGCGGGTAGAGAAATCTATTGCAGTGTGTCTAAGAAAATTGGTTCGATGGATTTTGATGCGGTAAATGGTATATGATAGTGAAAGAATTAAACTGTGTCGTAACGGAGCCCGATTTTTTAAATTTGTTCTAGAAATATCGAATTTTTGGATGGGGAAAATTTTTTTTTTTTTTTTTACTAAAATATAAAGTGGGTTATTGCCGATGGAATGGTGTATATTTTTTTTACCATAAGGTTGATTGTTTCGAGTAGGCGAGGCCTTAAAGTTGAACCTTTGTGGGGCTATAGCGGAAGAACGGGGTGACGGATAGATGAGTTTGAAATATTTATGGATAGGGGATAATGTCGTGGATGTGATAAGAGTTTGAATGGATTTTTACCATTGAATATGGCAAAGTTATTAACGTTGCAGATGGAGTCCTTGAAAAAGGATCAAAAAAGGATAATTTTTTGCAATTGGTGGGACCAAAATAGAAAAAACTGTCAAACGGACTCCGTTCATATTTACGGATGTTGTAGATGTTATGACCGCATGTGAGATAGGCTATTTTTTTCGAGAGTTTTTGAAAAAGTGCAGGACCTATGCGAGTTGGTGTGCTATGTTCGTTTATAACTCGGGGAGTATTGATCGGAACCCTATCATGTGGGTATTCATTTTACGTAGAATCGTAAGATCTATTCGGAAATGGAAAAAAAATTTGAAAATGTACTAGAGGTAAAATTTTGCACGAGAGTGTAGTAGTAGAATATTTTTGAAATTTTTCAAAAAACTGTGGCGCATCACATGCTGGACCATCTTGCGAATGGGTGAGATAAAAAAATTTTTTTTTGATTTTGTACCAGACTTTTTTCATCTATTACAAAATGGATTTTCAAAAAATTATAACTTAGGTTGGGGATGTGCGATTGAAAAGAAGAAAATTATTTTCATTTGGTTTGTGATCGAAGCAATTTGGAAAAAATATAAAAAAAATTTTGGTGGTAATTTTTCGGGGGGTGGGGGTGGGGGATGGCTAACCCTGAAGTCGAAATAAGGGATGTGTGGTATCAAATTAAAGGTAAACCGGTCACAAATTGATTGGTGCAGTTTTTGTTTAAATCGAAAAAACTTTATCGCTGACTTTTTTTCGTTAAACATTGAAGCGGGGATGCCATCCTCCAAGTTCTACGGGTTGATCCAAAATGGACCGTTCTTTTTTTTAAAACTATCTACTCCAAAAGTTATGAAACTTTTACAAACAACACACCATTCCATCACTTATAGTTTTCGCGCAAACACGGTGGGAAGATTTTGCTCAAATTTGCGCAAATTTTTCGGAAAAAAGGACTTTTTTCAATCATTTGCGTTAAGTGGTGTGAAGTTTTCGTCGGAGCGAGTTGAAAATTACATCAATCGATAGGTAATCGATTGTAGAAGAGAAATCACCCCCATGTTCCAGATCGAAAATGTATATTTAGGGTAGTTACCAGCGACGGAAAAGTGCCGTAAGGCGACCAAAATGCCGATAAAAAGTGTCGTCGAAAAAGTGACAAAATTCAAAAAATTATATCTCCTGGAGTTATTAATTTTTTTAAATTATTATTTCAACAGTTGATTAGGGGATGGATTTACTACATCGGAAAATTAATTTGGTTGATAAAGGTTAATTGGGTCGAAAAATGCAGACAAAAACGGCAATATAGCAAAATTGCTAACTTAATAAAGTTAAATTTGTTAAAGAAATTTTCACCCATCCGGAGGTGACTACCCTTATCTGAAAGAGGATGTAAATGGGATGTGGAGGATGTTTTTCTTATTTCTCTGCGGTTAAATTTTTTATACTAATCGTAGATTTTTCACTTTTGCTCAACATTTGATTATATTATCTCAGTTGGGGGTGATTCTTTTGATATGAATTAAGGGTTGCTGATTTGTGGGGGATCTCTTAAAAGTTTAACTAAATACCCTAATATATTTGAAAAGTTAAATCATGCAAATCGGTGCAGCGGTTGTGAAGTTACTAACCAAAGAGCAAAATATGAGGCTATTTTGCATAATGACCAGTTCAGTTGCTTTATTGCCAATTGCTGTTAATAATAGAAATTTAAGAGATTTTTATTACTCTACCCTTTTCTCCTCTATTAGGGCTAAAATGTGTCCATACATGTGAAAGCTCGATATATAATACTTTATTAGTAATAGCAACATGAAATGGTTTTTTCGTTGTACTCGGTCTTGCTTTCACTAGGAACTGGATACCTACTATTACTAATTACTATTGGAAATTATGAAAACGAAGCAGGTTTATTGGTATACAGCGATAGAGGAGGAATTATAGATATAATTTCTTACCTCATTTGTTCTTGGATGTTTATATTTAGTGAACATTTTGAACTAAATAGCTTCAGTTCCGGTTATTCAAATGAGGTAAGCAAATCTCACCTTATAGGGGGTTGCACATGTTTGAGTACGAATAACTTTGGCGTTTATTGATATATTTTAGTAATTCTTTCAACAGGTGGTGAAGGATACTATTAGCTAAACTGTGAGATACATTGGGTGGATATAAGTACAGTAGTTGAAAAAAAATACACGACACAATGTGAGATATTTGTGATTGACTGGAGGTTTTTGCTAAATTTGCTAAAAAAAATCAATTTTCGTGGGAGTAATTACCTTTATTTGAAAGGGGATGTAAATACGTAGGTATGGTTAAAATTTCATCGAGATTTGAAAATTTAAATGTTGCATCAAAAATTTCCAGTGAAAAAATGAAAAGTTAAATTTTGTTAAGAAAATTTTACAATATCTGCAAAGTGTGGATGTATATTAAAGGGGAAGGCGGTGTATAAGCGCTATACTAAGTTTCGTCCAAACCAAGATATATTTAGTTGACATTTTAGAGATTTTTATAATATCACTGATTTAGCGACTTGAAGCCATCTGCTGGGTTCAAATGAAACCTTGGAGGTTCACGGGTTATAGTAGTGGAAAGCTACCAATCTCTGCTTTATTCTGGTTTTTAAATTACCAAAATCGGTTAGATATTTGGCGAGATATTAATTTTTCTCTGTAGCAAGGACCTTTTCAATGCCGAAATCCTGGACGAATCCCTTTTGAAAATTATGAAATTTTTTTTTGTCTTCTTTCCCGGCAAGATTGGTATCAAATGAAAGGTATTACTGCGTAGAATTCAAATATGAAAACCATTTTGAATTATCTTTGATACAGTGAGTTTTATAAAGGTTTATTTTTTCTATAAATTTAATTGAATGCCGTCGGCAAATTGAGAAAATTCAAAAAATTATTATATCTCCGGGAGTTTTTAACTTTTTCTAAAAATTTTTCAACATTTGATTAGGGGTTGGATTTACTACATTATAAAATTAATTTGGTTGATAAAGATACATTGCGTCAAAAAGTACACACCAAAACGGTAAAATTGCAAAATCGCTAATTTAATAAAGTTAAATTTGTTAAAGAAATTTTCACCCTTCCGGAGGTGACTACCCTTATCTAAAAGAGGATGTAAATGGGATATGCAGGATGTTTTTTTACTTCGCTACGGTTAAATTTTTCATACTAATCGTAGATTTTTCACTTTTGCTCAACATTTGATTATATTATCTCAGTTGGGGGTGATTCTTTTGATATGAATTAAGGATTGCTGATTTGTGGGGGATGTTTTAAAAGTTTAACTAAATACCCTTATATACTAACCAAAGAGCAACATGAAATGGTTTTTTCGGTGTACTCTCTCTTGCTTTCACTAGGAACTGGGTAACTACTATTACTAATTACTATTGGAAATTATGAAAACGAAGCAATTTTATTGGTATATAGCGATAGAGGAGGAATTATAGATATAATTTCTTACCTCATTTGTTTTTAAATGTTTACATTTAGTTAACATTTTGAACTAAATAACTTCACTTCCGGTTATTCAAATGAGGTATACAAACCTCACCAATAACTTTGGCGTTTATTGATATATTTTAGTAATTATTTTAACAGTTGGTTAAGAATGGCATTAGCTAAATTGTGAAATACTTCAGGTGGATATAAGTACAAAGGATACAAAGGTACTAGCTCGCAAGCGGCGGTAATGTACAAGGGTATTTGCTCGCAAAGGGTGATAGACTACAAAGGCGATAGCTCGCAAGGGGCGGTAAGATACAAAGACAGTAGCTCGCATGGGGCGGGAGGATACAAGGGCACTAGCTCGCAAGAGGCGGGAGGATACAAAGGTCGTAGCTCGCAAGAGGCGAGAGAATACAAAGGTTGAAGCTCGCTAGAGGCGGGAGGATACAAAGGTCTTAGCTCGCAAGGGGCGGGAGGATACAAGAGTAGTAGCTCGCAAGGGCGGGACGATATAAGAGTAGAAGCTCGCAAGGGGCGGGAGGATACAAAGGTCGTAGCTCGCAAGAGGCGGGAGGATACAAAGGTCGTAGCTCGCAAGGGGCGGGAAGATACAAAGGTAGTAGCTCGCACCATACCATTCGTTAATTTCACAAGGCGTCATTTTTCACACTATAGTTGCTTTAGTCCAATTTTATAACCCGTGGACCGATTTTGATAACTCTTTTTTTGTTAAATAGGGTATGATCCCTTCTTTCAATTGTATACCCTCCCACCCTCACCACACTTTACTTTTATTCAATTTTTTTTGGAGTAGTATATTAACATTTGATTTAGGGAAAACAGTTTTCATCGATAGTTGCTATTGTCTAACTTCGTAACGTGTGGACCGATTTGCATAATTCTTTTTTTTTAAATAGGGGGGTCTTCCCTCCTCTTACTCCAATCACTCCCTACCCACACTTTTTTTTAGTCAAATTTTTAAATTTTTTTCTTTTGAATTAAGATTCTGTGCTACCGGGACAAAACTTTTCACCTTCAGGTGCTTTAGCATATCTCCCGAACGTGTGGACCGATTTGCATAATTCTTTTTTTGTTAAATAGAGTAACATCCCCCCCCCCCATCTGCCCAACCACACTATTATCTATCTACACTATAGCCGCAGACGTAGGCGCGGGCACCAGCTAGTAGATTAATATAATTTGCGAATGCATCTCACTATTATATTCATTCTGTGTTAGTGGCTGCAAATTGCTGTAAATATGATATATTCTTAACAGGCTGAGGAATATCTTCTAGCGAAACCCTTATGTACACAACACCATTCTTAGAGAACACAGAAATCAAACGTTTATTCTTTTTGAGAGCCTCTCGGAAGATTTGGTAATGTTTACTTGTCAAGCTCTCATGAATAAAAATCTTTTTTGCATAATCAAAACCTATATCACGAAGAGTTATACCTTTCGCAGGAGATTTGTTCCTCGTTGATACTGCCTGCAAAATGCCAAACCTTGTCAGCAGAAGAGGGAAGTTACTAATAATAACTGATTTCCTCTGATTTCTTGCACGGAAAATCTCATATTCCTTTGGCACGGGATTGTCACAGTTCCGACAAAGAATGCTGAAACCATTGGTAAGGTTTTCATTAGGCGAAGCGGGACTCCCATTAATGATGAAGTCATTAGAATGAATCTGCCTCTGCAGATAATCAATTCTTTCCTCTTGTTTACTAATCAGTACGTTTAACTCATCAATTTTTGGGCGAAAAGTTTCGTTTACCATTTGCTCAAAACGCCGTTGAAAGTCGGTTTTAATATTTTCCAATTTAGAGGCAAGGTCATTGGTAACACTTTCGGTGAGCAGGTCCAGTGCATCCAAAGTAACAGTAGGAATTGATTTCGCTGGCGCTGGGCAATATATTTTCATTACCAGCTGCACTGATGATGTCTTCTGAAAAAGTTAATCTTTCTTTTATTTACGCTTTTCATGTAACAGAATTTTTCCAGGCCTGTTTATTTTCTAAATGTTTAATTTAGCGACATCTGTTGTAACAAGTAATATCTTGGATGACAATCTACAGGCTTATCATTTATTTTTGTTGCACCCTGGTTGAATGTTAAGAATGACATTTAATGAAATTAAAAATGCAAGTTTACTTAAGTATTAAGAATTGAAAATATTATTGATGAATCTGGAATACGGTATAACGTTTCTCTCTCCGGTTCACGTAACCCCCTGTGGGCATGATTCTGGAAAAGAACTTCCCCCGATTCGAGACAACCATTGCAAGTGGACCTACAATTTAAAGTGGATAAAGTCGGTCATTTAAAGTCGGTTAAAAATTAACATATTCTCAAATTTCCGCTTTTGGGATTTCAGAATACTGCGCTTCAGCGAGATTTGATCCTGCGACTGTTATGAGTATGCTTTAC
Organism: Leptarthrus brevirostris; assembly: GCA_964036015.1. Lineage (NCBI taxonomy): Eukaryota > Metazoa > Arthropoda > Insecta > Diptera > Asilidae > Leptarthrus > Leptarthrus brevirostris. The sequence continues at coordinate 115,091,990 of OZ038373.1, read as the reverse complement.
ATTACCGACAAACATAAAGAAGATAAGTATATCGTCGGTGGAGCAAGTGATAATGTGCCGGGCTACCAATCGGGAGGTCCAGGTTCGAATCCCACCGGCGGCGACCAATGGTTGTTTTCTGCTGGCAACAAATTACTATATAAAGGCCGTGGTGGTTGGAGATGCAAATGCCAGTGGTTCGGAATCTACTTTAAATTGAAGATGCACTTACAATCGTTATCTCTAATCGTGTAAAGTTCATATTTAAAATTGTTGTGTAAATTAAAACAGTTGTTACTGTGTATTTCCATGGTTTCATAACCACTTCGTTTATCCTCGCAGGTAAGTTTAACTTTAAAAAAATTAATTTCGTTTTATGGAGAAAACAAATGGCGAATATGCAGCAAATATGAATTTCGTTATGATTACCAAATGACTTATTACGCAATAATATAAAACAAGCGTGCATTTATTTCCTTAATAAAGAAAATTAATCTCCGCCGCATATTTTTAAAGAGTTTGACCTCGTTTCTTTTCGGTAGCTCTTCCAGTCAGAAACATTGGCTCTACCATTATCATAATTAAGTATCATCACGCTTAAAACATAAATTTTCACAACAGACTAAATCTGAAAAAATTATAAATGAAATGAAAATCCATGGAGGACGTGAAAACGGGAAATGCAATACGGTGAAGTTTTAAATATTGCAGAATTATGAGACATGTCCCGTAAAACTCATTTCTTTTTGAGATCATAAATTACCGTAAATCAAGATTAGTTACAATTTCATTTCCCAGTGTCGAGAATGATTGTACTTATTGGCTACATTTGGATACATTATCCGCAGTCAGAGCCAAATAATAACTAAAAAATATTTTTTATGAGTTCTACATGGAGAAGAAAGGTTCCCATTGCAGCACTTAGCTATTTTTATGATTTTGCAGCACTGCATTAGCATTTCGTTGAAGTGTGTTCACCAAATTAAACATGTTTTTTAATATATTAGTGAAGCAAAATAATATAATAATTAAAGTACTGTAAAGCTCTTGATTGTCAAGATATCTTTGAAAAAGTGAAAAAAAAATTTCAAAAACCATATGTAGTGCGAGTATTTGATATACAGTACAACTTCGGAAATTCGGACATGCTTCAATCCGGACACTCCAGCAATTCGGACACTCTTGATGTTCGGACAGTTTTCGTTTTTCGACCTCCGGTAGTCCGGACACCAGCATTTTCCTAGAAGGCAATGGAAAATTATGTACATAGTTTTCTTGGAAAATAATTGTTTTTCTGGTTTGGCTTAATGCGTTGTAGTAAATCATGCTTAGTCTAGTTTCATATTTTGTGAAGTTAAGAGCGTATGTAATGGCTCTTCAAAAGGAAGTACATAATAAATTCGCTATAAATGAAAAATGTAAACTATTAGATAACCTTGATAAAGGGAAAAGTGTGTGGGTAGTTGCAACCAGGGCCGTACGCAGGATTTACTCGTGTGAGGGAGGGGGAAGGGGGTTGGATGTACATAAAATAAGATATATGGTCTTATACAGTTTAGGTTATTTTTATAGTACTCGTATTTAAGTCAAATTTTTTCTAATCAAGAAGTTCAGAAAATTTTAAAAACCCTCCTGGGGGTAGGGGGGTTGGGGTTTGAAACCCGAAACCCGAAACCCCCACCTGTGCCTACGGGCCTGATTGCAACTGAATTTAAAAATTAACTGCCTAAGAAAAAAAGAAAAAAACTTCAATAAGGGCTTACTTACATCTCTAACAGATTTCACGGCATTGGTAAAAACAAGGGAAATTTTAAATGAAACTTTAAACTATTCTTTCTCGTATTTTCTAGGAAAAAGGAAAATTAAGAAAACAGGTGAGCACCCAGAAGTCGAGAAAGCACTATATTTGTGGCTTTTACAACAACAAAGTCTACATATCCCAATTACGTCCGATATTCTAAGGTATTTTACAAAGAAATAACCGGTAAATCGGATTTTTTTTGGGTGGTTGGACAATAGTATTCGCCATCTTTAAATTTGTGGTGAACGTGTTAGCTATGATACAAGTGCAGTTAAGCCATTTCAAAATAAATTCGCAAGAGTTGTATCAGAAATGGAGCTGAGCGAAGAACAAATTTATAACTTTGATGAACCTGCTGCCATTTGGAAACCCTGTGTTCATGAAGACGAGAAGTCAGTACCTGGTTGACATTTATGACATGTACCAATGCGGTAGGAACGCAAAAACTTCCTCTTTTGGTTATTGGCAAAACGGTTAATTCATGACCATTTAAAAATGTAAAACTACCAGTAACATATACGGCAAGTAAAAAAGGATGGATGTCCACGATGGTATCTCTGCTTCCTTTTTTAAGAGTTGCTGATTATCTCTGTTCCTTGTTATATGTTTCATCTCTCCTTACATTCTGGCCGTTTTCCAGCTCTGTGGAAGTCTTCTTTTTTTAATTCCCCTCCATAAGATGGGCTGTAAGTCCGACGTCTCTTACTATTGACCGATCGCCAAAATGTTCCATGTTGCGAAAGGTTTTAGTTCCCTCGTTAGTGACAGACTTCGATTTCATTGTAAGCCTTTTTTGGGATCTTTCTAGCATGGCTTCCTTAAGGTAAATTCGACGACTACTAACCTTCTTGAATTCATTAATTATTCTTAACCGACCATTAAGGCTGGCAAACAGGTAGACTGTGTATTTACTGATTTCAGTAAGGCCTTTGATAGGATCGATCTATAAGCTGTCCCTTCTCGGTTTTCATTCTTGGTTCGTTGATTGGCTGTCCTCTTACGTAACGGGTCGTACACAGCGTGTATTGTTTCGTGGAGTCCTTTTCGACCAAATCCTTGTCACCTCGGGGGTGCCTCAAGGTATTATCCTTGGACCGCTACTGTTTATCGTATACATTAGCGATGTTTTGCTTCTTTTGTCGAGTAATAGAATTCTCTGTTATGCTGATTATGCTAATATTTGCCGCACTGGTTCTCATGAATTAAACATTAACCTCCTGAACTCAGATTTGGCGGTGTTCAGCGCTTGGAGTTTACGTAACCGTCTTCCTTGAAATGCGGGCAAATGCACCGTTACGACCTTCTCCCATAGTAGACATCCTACCCTCCCTGAGGACTCCATCACGGCGTTGTCTTGGGTAGGGTTGACAGGGTGAGAGACTAGGGAGTGGTCCTCAATTCTCGTCTTTCTTTCGAGGACCATATTGACTCCAAGGCTGGTATTGTTAACTCGATGTTGGGCTTTGTTAAAAGATGGTTAAAGAAACTTAATGATCCCTACCTGACCAAGCTTCTAAACTGTACCTTTATTAAACCTATTTTGCAGCGTAGATACCTTAGGTTTGCCCTAACGAAGGCTTCTCTTGAATGATCATTGGGTGCTCCCCTCTAATGCCGATCGTTTGGGATTTATTTCGCTGCACTCCCTGGAAATGATGCGCAATATTTCAGAAATGTTATTTGTTTTCGATCTTTTGCAGGGAACTATTAATTTGCCGGAATTACTGGAAGCTGTTAATTGTTTTATCCCTGAACGCACCTTGAGGAATCACGACTTGCTGTTCGTCCCAGGCCACCATACTCTTTACGTCATGCACGAACCCATCACTTCGATGTCCCGCCTCTTCAATCAACACTTCGGCAGCTTCGATTTGGATATCTCTAGGCGGTGTTTGAAGTGTCTGTTAAGACAGTGCCTTGGCTGATGTGGTGATCGCTGTCTGGATGACTGTTTGTTTCGACAATTATCTTTGGCCGTAGTTTTATATTCTTTATTTTTTGATTTAATACATATTGTAGTAATTTATGTATTTGATGAATCTGTAATAATAATACTCTTTAAGAAGTGGTTTAAGTACACCTTTATGTCAATTTTAAAAGTTATTAATATATCTTTGCAAGCACTCTTGGTACTTGATAATCGTTGATGAGAATTTTAAGCTTATATTCATTCCTTCTAGTTGCACGGCTTTGCTTCAGCCTCTTGATCAAAATGTGATTCAAAATATTAAAGTTTCCTAAAAAAAAAAAACTCTTAAACTACTTGCTGCACCAAATATCAATAGATGTCTCTACTAAATTTTTTAGCTTAAGCTCCTGGACTCCTTAAACGAAAGGAATATTAATAGCATTTTGAAACTTTTATTACTACAAAACTCGGATTGGAACGAGAAGACTTAACTCTCCTTTCAGATCTTCAAAGGCAGGTGATACGCGATTCCTCATCAGCAAATTTACAAGAAATTCAAAAATGTGTTGTGTTGGTTTACAAGAAATTCAAAAATGTGTTGGTAAAATTGATCCCAAAGGTTTCCTAATGAGCAATTTAATGAATGTGGAGAAAATGAAAGTGTTTTAAATTTAGTAGATGAAGATTTTATTGAAGATGCTTCTAGTGCGCCTATTTCAGAAATCGATTCGATTGACATCACTTCCAGATCGAAAATTAAAGACACGGAAGTACTGCAATGCTCAGATGTTCTTTTACAATAGGTAAGATAAGATAGAGAAGATATCGAGTTTGATACTTAGGATATACTCATATTAAAACGATTGCGGGAAAAGTAAAATCAAAAGCACAAACTGCTTACAAAAACTATAAATTCTTTTTCTATAAACCATACTATGTTCATATACTATGTATAAACCATACATATGTAATGTAATGTAAATGGGGTTCTTCGGGCTCGACGGATTAATTAAGATAATTATTTATAGTCACAAATGTTCACAAATTTTATTCACTTCAATGATTAATTCGTTGCACGATTTTCTTGACAATATTTCTTTACAATACAACGTTTCATTTTGATAAATAGCACCTATCACTTCACGGGTTAAAATACACCTAACTATTCGCAGCCTCACGTATAAACACTTCGCAGTCTAAATTACGACTAAACTAATCAGGCTGCTACTCAGCCCTATTTATACTACTTAGCTTAACTCTAGAAACTTCTGCCACTTAGTTCTAGATGTTTCCGTTATACATTTTCACCTCATATATTCACCATTGCTTCGCGTCGTCCTTGACTTTCGACGTTTGACATTTCCTCCCATAGCTTTCCCTTTTCCCACCTGGGGCATGCGCATTACGCGGTTCACTATTTCCCTTTCCATGGCCTACCTCGTGCACGTTACACTGCCCCCCTCTTAGAACAGCTTTCATCCTCTAAGGCCTTTCTGCAGTTCTACTGTATTAATAATTCTTCATTCGCCTTTGTGCCTTCTGACAACTGCTCCTCAGATCTCAACTGCTTCTGTAGTTGTCCGATTTCTCTTCTTCGCACAAACAATTAAGGTCGCCTAGCTCGAATTCCTTATTGTTAGCCTTATCTTGACGCTTAGCTTTCAAATTTGCACATTCCTCTTCTAGTTGGTTGTAGTTTAGCTGAAGATCTCTGTAACGCCATGAAAGCCACTCCTGTTGATTACGTAGACCTTGATTGCATTCTTCCGCCTCCTTCAATTTCTGTCGCAGTTGAATAATCACATCTTCTCCAGCATGAACCGTTAGCATGTTAATTGCCTCGCTAACGTCACATTCTTTAACTTCTAGCTTCTTAGTCGTTTCAGGATCGTCTTCCAGTGAAGTTTCCAGTACATCTTTAAATCTTGCAATTCTTCATCAATAGTCTTTAGTTTCCGCTTTCCTTGGCTCGATGTCGGCCAGATAGTCAGTCTTCGTGCAGGTTCAATCTGCTCCTCTGGTAATGCATTCCCATGTTTCACATCTACAAATTGGCCTTGTTCATGACGCGTTCACTTTGCAACATTTCTTTCTTCATTCGTTGCTCTTCGTTAGTACTTCGATATCGACGTCCTCTCAAAACACCTTGATCGCTTCGGACACCTTCTGTTGGACGGTACTCTTCTGACAAGTGATCAAAGGTCTTCCTTTTGCAATCTTTTTGCAGCTGACCTTCATCATTGCAGAAATAACATCTATACTTGCATCGGGGAACTGTAGCTTCATTGTTTAATCGAAATTCTTTCCATTCTCTTTTGCTGCACAACCAGTCTTCCTCGCTTCATATCCCGGAAAGGTTGATCTCCTTTGCTTACAGCAATCTCGTCGGAGATGACCCTCCTGTCCAATATTTAAGATTACCACGTTTGACATGGTAACAAATACCTTTTATTTCGGTTTCTTCTGGTTGGGAAATAGGTCTTCTGAAGGCCTGTTTTGTGGCCACCCTAGCCAGAGCGTAAGCTAAAACTTCAGCGTTGGTGTTCTTCCCAGCCAGTCGTACTGCTTTTCTATCGGTTACGATCTGCAAGTGAATTTATAAATGCTTCGCTCGTGACCTCGTTGACATAAGCTTGACTAAACGTAGGATAAGCCAAATGTGTCAACTGCAACGGCTCTCCATGCTTCTGTGTTCGACTCCATAGCTTGAAACGGTAGACCTCTAGCATATGCTGGTAAGGGTTTTATTAAAGATGAATAATCTTACCTTAGCTCTGTTGGTATAGTCTGTAACAGTTCACCAGCTGCTTCTCTGAATGCCAAAATTAAAATTATTCTTATACTTTCAAAATGAATCTTTTGACATTTTTATTGCTTCTGGTTCGACCTTTGTTCGACCTTAAAGTACCACTTACGAAAAGTTCATATCAAAACGGTTGACACGATTCAGCTCATGACAGTCGTATAAAACAAAAAATTTAAGAAGCTTTAGTTTTATTATCCCCTTGGCTATCGTTTGACGAACGGAATTTTCAAAATTCAAAAATTTCGCCAAATTTTCGACATTTAAAAAAAACTTTTCATGTTTTTAGGACCAAAAACAGCTGTAAATATTGTTAGAATGAAAAGTTTTCAGAAAGCCTTCGTCAGACGATAGTGACATGTTTTTCAAAGATTTTGATGAAAGATTTGAGTTAATCGATCAATTATTGTTCGAGATATCATGTTAACCAGTTGCAAAAACGCAACTTTTCGGTAATCTCATTTAAAGATGTTCATGCATGAACCTTGGACGAAAAGTTACTTGCGATCAATCTGCAATGTTAGGACCATAGAGTTCATCTTCTGGTCGAAGAAGAAACTCCTGTGCTACTTGCTGTTCTTGTTGTTCAATCCAAATATTTTCAAAATCTCCTACCTCATTTTGAATGCACAGAAGAGCTTTATCATGGATGTTTTTAAATCAATTGCTAGTTTTCTTTTATTTTATTTCCGGCTTCTAAATTTCTTTTTATGGGTTTATCTCTTGTTGCAACTTCTACCATTTCTCTTATGCTACCCCACAAATAAAAATCAAGTAGGGTTAGGTCGGGAGAACGAGCCGGCTAAGGAAAAGTGTCCCACCGCCGTATCCACCTTACCCCGTAATTTCCATTAAATCACTGGAGTACGGTTCTTCCGCAATGTGCCGGCACTTCATTATTTTGATGACGCCTGTTCTTGAACAGGTGCTGCATTAAAAGGATAAAGTCCTTCTCTTCGTAATACGCCACGCGCCTTGGACTTGTAGTGAGATTAGTTCTGCTAGCCAGTAGTGAGATTAGTTCTCTTCTCCATGTCTCCTGAAAACACAACATTGACCTCCGCTTCAGTCGAAAGTGTATGAATACTTCCAGTTTCTCGAAACTTTGAAACGCTCTTTGAAAGACACCTCTAAAAACATATTCGTACTTTAACAATAACAAGACGGAGTTGGATCAATACGTTGAGCGGCAAGACCAACATGCCGTGGGTCCCGGGTTCGAGACCAGATGACCCCGTGAGCTTTTATTAAGAAATTAAAATAATCCACTCCGTCTCTGGGCTGTTGTCTAGCTCGCAGCAATGCAAAAACAAGAGACTCAAGTTTCCTCACTTCCCTTACCCTAATTCCCTTCCGGCCAAAACCATGCTAAAACGCATCAAAGGGTTGTCCCCCAGGATTTGGCCACATCGTATAAAAAAAAATGCGTATCTTCTTTATGGGAATTGCAGGTGATACTCAAGTTGTGCTTCGAGGAAATTTCCCTTAATAAATTTGTAACAGAAAATTATGTTCGCGTATTCTTTATTTGCAAATTGCACATTGATTTTTTTTTTCCTAAAATTTAAGTTTTAAGATCAATTTTTTTTAAATTCATTAGCAGTAACAAAAAAACACAGTCTTTAAAACCGTTGTGTTACCTGTTAATTAAGATATCAATAACGTCTCTAACACTAAAACTGTAAAAAATATACGATAAAATGTAAGACGGGTTAATTTCATCGTAAAAAAACTTCAAAATCTTATAGCAAGGAGATTGAGCCAATCATATCCAATTTTTTCGTTTCTCGCCTAGTTCTAATAGTATTGCACACAGGCTAAGAAACACCCTGTAAAATTGAAGACGTCTGGCTTTAAATGCGAGCCATATAAGAAAGTACACCAAATAAATTTGTGCAATTTTCTTTCTATATCTTTGATATAATAATAAAAATATAAGGGCTGAATATTGATAATAATGGCTTTTTTTCTACACGAAAACTGAGCATTTTCTTGGATTTTCCGACTTACAGAGTGATATACAAGCTGAATATACTATATTTGTCAATATTTGTGTCTGTTTCCCATATTTAGTAAACGGTAGGATAATTTTAGATTAGTTTGCTATGTGTATAAATACGTATAAACATGATATTCATGTTTTCAATTTGGCTTGGAATTTCATTTTCAATTATTTGGTGAACGTGATTTTCAGTGAAAACCTCAACACAAACATGATGAGAGACAACAGCATGGCCTATGAAAACTGTTTGGGAATTTCATCTATTTGACAAATTCTCTGGAATTAATTTGAACTTAATTTGTGGTGATTTATTTAAATTTGAAAATAATTAATACTGTATAATTAGTTTTAAGGGAATCTGCTTGAGCTTAGTTTGATTAAATCTTTAGATTTGTATAAAATAATTCTTTATTGTTTTCTTAAAAAGCCGCTATACACTTAAATTGCCCTTTTTTTGAAGATAGCTCTTCAAAGAATCGCACCATCTTAGAAGTTGAGTACTACGTGTGGTTAGGGCGTATACAAATTGAGAGAGTGGTTGGGGGGGGGGGGGGTTATGACTCTGTGACCACCCTAAGAATTAAAGAGTTACACTAGATATTATGAGGAAATCTGAAACTTTGTTATTCAAAGTAGTTAGATGAAGACTGTCTCATGACTCTATTAATAAATTTTCAACGACAAAATCTTTTCAATTAACATTTTATATTATGATGATTAGCTGCTTGACATACGCGTTGAACCTAGAACCTTCTCGTTTTTATGAAGTCGGTTAAACATTGATTTGATTTCACTTCCAATGGCCATTTCTTGCATCTCTCTCTACGAACTTCGTTAGAAAAGCCCTGTATGTATACAGGGATTTCCAGAACTATGTAATAATAATTTCTTTAATGCAATAATTTATTTATTGCAAAATTTGATTTTTTGTAAATAAGTAATTAACGAATTTGCGATCAAGAAAATGTTTGTTAACTAATGACTCGAAAACAAGGAATTGTGAAATAAAAACGTGAAGCCAAAGAAGGAAATCTGCCTACAAATACCGTTTTAGAGGGTCTCTGGACTGTTGTCTAGCTCGCAAAAAACAAGACATTCAACTCACTTCCCTTACCCTACATTCCCTTCTGACCAAAGTCATGATAACGCATCAAAGGGTTATCCCCTAGGCTTTGACCACATCGTATAAAAAAAATTATCTCCCCCGAGGACTCAGGCTGTACGCCTCTGTGTGTGTTTTTTCTTATTACAAAGGACTACATTAATTAACATTATAATAATTAATTGTTAATATTGTAGTGGAAATAATGATAGTTAGCTAGATTGATATCTTCCGAGTTCAATTCTGCAGCCTGCCGAAATTGAGCCCGAAAAGATGATTGTTAAGATAGTGCTCAGATGATGTCCTATCATGCTTAGAACAAACGGCAGAAAAGGAATTATGGGTAACGGAAATGGTTTGAAGGTGCCGATATATGTTAAAAGTTTCAGACTTATAAGACGAAGGGAAACAGAAGATGGTAAAATGTTCCATATTGGTGTTGAATACATTCACGGTATTTGTCTCAGAGAGTATAAGGTAGGAGCGACTTGAAGTTCTTGTATCGGGCTTGGCCGTGGAAATAGCGATAGAAGAGTGAGCGTCAACTAATTTTACGTCGATGCTTCAGTGAGTAAATGCTGCGCTCCTTTGCCAAATATAGGAATTATATTCGAGTCTACGTTTGATATGAAACTAAATTATTTCTTACATCTCTGTAGAAAATCCACCATGTTACCCCATTTTTACCATTTTTAGCGTTTACAAATATATTATCAGTCCGGCTAAGATTGCTGCATACCTCAATCCTATTAGCAGCTCCTGACTCTACCTTACAACTGCGTCCACCAATGTGTGGCCCACACTAGGTGCGGGTAGGATGCAGTCTTCATGCAGCATATACGCCAAAGTTAGCCGCGTTGGCACTATGTTACTGCCTTCCCCTTGGATGACAGTTAAGTCGTCGGTATTGGAATTTGACATTAAAAATAAGTTAATGTCTTTCTTGAATAGGTATATTTGTGTAAAATAGGGTGAACAACTCGTTCTTTAGTTTGAACATGGCACCATTTTTAAACCACGGTTCATGGACGAAAGCAATGTAAGTAATATAGAGAATAATGGTATTCTCCTTTTAAAGGATACGTAAGCTCTTCGATTCAAGCTTACTGTGATTGATATTTATCTAGACCATTTGCCTTCGCAGTGTTCACCTCCTCCTAATCCGGATTAACTAAAATCGGAAGATCAATCTCCATCACAGTAACGCTCGCACTTTTTTCCACGCCTACTCGGTTAGCTGCTGCCTGTGCTCTGGATGCTCCAAGTTTTTCCGCCAAAACAAATTTCAATGGCCCGAAATGACACGAGTTGCATCCGAAACAATAGCCATGACAAGAAAAGTGCAAAATAGCTTCCGATGTAGCTTAGCGATACATAATAGATCCTTATGTACATATACGGGGTGTATCAGATCTGGTTAACAAACCAGTTGCACCTGAAAGCAGTCACCTGTGTGGCAGAGGTGGGGGGGAGGTTCAATCTTAATAGTTTGGGAGCTTCTGTGTGAATTCGCAATTTTCATGATCTGCAACTCACTATTTTATTTTTATCTTTTGATCTACTCAACGTAGTGACATCAGACTACCGACAAAAGACTTCTATCCCAATAAAATTCCCAGCATTGTCAACAATGTTGATCTAACTCACACCAATGCAGGTACAGTCACAGTGAAAAAATATTTTGCAATTACCTAAAATTCAGAATTTTCCAAAATTTTCTCCGAAATTCATGTAATTAATACACCGGCTTTTTATTTTTATTAAATAGCCCATCTTATTACCTTTCCAAAAAGGAGCAAGACGTCTAGGCAGATAAAATATCTGAAAATTAATACGTAGAAACCCTTTTGGGGAATATAATAAAAATCTGCAATTAAAACAAATTTTACTTAAATTAACCCTAAAATGCTTTTTATTGAATTCAAAACTTATTACAACTAATCTAATTATGTTACAAAAGCTGATCAAAATGTCCTCAGCCACTTTCGATGCAATCTAATAACCTTCTAATTCCGTGTTTAAGGCGTATTGTAGAAATCCTCCCCCGTATTTTCGACGCTGCATTCCCAGTTCTTCTAATTAGTTCCTGTATATTGTTAACTGGCCTTGAAGCCAGGTGTAGGATGAATCCTTCATTGTTCCCCAAAGGAAAAAGTGCAGTGTAATAGGATCTGGAAATCTAGCAGGCCAAGGAATAGGTCTACCTACCCAAGCCAGCAGGCAGGACATTTTTCATATAACAATGTTGTCTACCACACTTACTTTTTTAAAACGAACACGGAGTGTAGACCGGTTTCAGCCTTCGGCCATCATCAGTACACTGATGTACTGATGACGGCCGAAGGCTGAAACCGGTCTACACTTCGTGTTCGATTTAAAAAAGTTAAGTGTGGTAGACCGGTCTACACTCCGTGTTCGATTTAAAAAAGTTAAGTGTGGTAGACAACATTGTTATATGTTTATTTATTCTTGTTAGTTAGGAAATTTTTCCTTCAGTAGTACCTTTACAATAATACCAGAATGTATCGTGCTCCATCGTGTTAATAAAACATTGGCCTAAGATTATCCAGAGGGACGTAGATCTGGCAGTGTATTCTTCAAAATTTCGGTGTAAATTTGGCTATTAAGCACTTGCGGCAGAATGAATGGTCCTCTTAAATGATTGTCGATGACACCAGTCCTAACATTGGCTCAGAATTTGGAGGTCCCCTTCCACTATACCCTCCGGTTGTGTGAGATTCTTACTCAGTAAAAGCACATCCACTAGGATTACCCGAAACAGACCACATAGCAACGGGTTTCTTTTTGTCCCCTCCCAGTCTTCCTTAGCGGGGGCAATTGAGTTATCCAGTTATCCAAATATCGCTGCTAACCTCGGTTCCCTAGGTCAATGCTACAATCCCTATCGACTATCTGCAGGAATCCGTGTTGTTGTGACGTCTCCAGTGCTGCTTCTTAGCCCATGCGTTAATCATAACCTTCACCCTTTCCCTGCCTACGGTAGTGAAGAGTTCCGGGACATAAAACTCTAGTTCAGAGCCAGGAGAAGTACCTTCTTCCGGATGAACTGTATTTTATACTTTGAAAGGCATCCATCTCGTTAGAGTCTACCATCTCTACCACTGCCGCACTTGAGGACGCGCTTGTTATTATTTTGCCAATGGCACCTTCTTCCAGGACTGCTCTTCAGGGCTTGAAAATCTCCCCTTCGATTTTTTTTCACTTTATGAAATTCGCTGGATTTTAAAAAATTATTTACTCGTCCGGGCTAATTCTCAAGAGGTGGAAAACTGAAATCATGGGGGGGTAGAATCTTGTAGGGATGCATTCGTAATGAGTAAAATGTTTTCAACCCCTAAAGATCACCCTTCGATTTTTTTTTAATTTGTGAAGTTCGCCCAGACTTGGGACCCAGTTTGGCAGTTTTTGCGTTACCTTTGGGGGTTGTAAAATTTACCGAAGGGGATGTAAAATTTCCTGAAGGGGAAGTAAAATGTTTTTTCTGTTAAGTGTATCGTACTTCAACACTGTCAACCCTTAAAATTATCATATAACAGCGAATTATGTCATTTTATAGAAAAATAAGCTTTGTTATTAATTGATGTTATTTTGGGAGGGGTAAATATGAAATGAATTATGGGAAAAACGTGGACTAACCAAGGCCTTCCAATTGCGACGTTTTACCCCCCAGCCCGGAAAATTTTCCGGGCTTGTGAAGCTAGCCTGGAAATGTTGTTTTTCGAATATAAAAAAAATGTGAGTGGTAAAACGAAACCAATTCGGGGGTAAAATGTGGTCTAACGATGGACTATCGATTGGGACATTTTACCCCCAAGCCCGGAAAAAATCCGTGCCAACTTTACGCACCTATGCATTTTCTAGTTCATATTCTTTTTTTTCTTTTTTGAGCAAATAAATTGGTTTTCATAAGGATGTTTTATTTGGTATTGCTGCTGGTATCATTATTTTTGTTTTTGATAAGGGTCAACACTGGGCAGACTGCGTCATTTATCAAATAAGTGAGGTAACTTTTAATTTGGATGCCGTTTGTTAAAAACTGCTCTTGTAGTGAGGTCACATATAACATTTTCGCAAATTAGTGATAAACGTGCATCTCCACGAGGGTTACATGATCTCAATCATAGACACAAAAATACTCCAATACAACTTTTCGGAACGCCTTGTCTCCAGTGTAGGAAAATGTGACAGGAGGGGCATTTCACGCGAAGCGGACAACCAACAATTTTGAAGAAGTTATGTATGACCTGTTTCAAAGACAATTAATCATATTAAGAAACTTATATAAAAATAATTAAAATACTGATTCTTATAGGAAATTGCATGCTCTTCACAGTCGTGGTATCGAATTCGAAATTGGATTTTTTTTTCATGTAAAAAAACCAATATTAATACTTAAAATTAAATTTTGACAAACTTCGGCATTTTAAATTTTTTTTTTAAATAGCTCAAAAAATAACTTAAAATGTATAGTAAATGCTTGTTCAGTTACATAATGGGATCTGCATTTGAACACAGTGCAGCGCGTAGTCGGCGTTTGACCAGTGCGATTGTTTTGTATGGAAGCATTAAAAAATTTAAGTTTAAATTCTCCGAAACGAATGCAGATCCCATTCTAAAATTTTACACACATTATTTATGAACTATAAGATACATTTTGAGGTAAAAATAAAAATTTTTAAAAATACCGAAGTTAAATAAAATCTGATTTGATATGTTTACTTCCGGTTTTTTATATGAAAAAAAATTTTTTTTTTCAACTCTGTAATAACTGCCAAGAAACACATTTATTTGTCTCTAAGATAACACTATTTACTTTTCTTCTATCACTATGAATAATAGCAAATTTTTTTTTTCAAAAAACCCGCTCCTCAAATTTTGTCAATTCTTTAAAGGCTTAGAAAAGGGCAACTAGGCTTCATAGAAAAAAAATAAAAATGCACATTCATTCAGGACATATAAAAGTACAATTAAACCAAATATAAACAAAATCCAGAACCTGACATTTTTTTCGCTGTCCGCTTCGCGTGAAATGCCCCAGGAAAAGGATCACTATTCCTCGAAAATCGTAAAAATAGTGTGGCCTGTCTAACTACGACGATAAACAATGAGGGAATTGAAGTTTCCAAATGGATAGTGCCGACGTGTTGGCCGACCAGGGCCTGATCGACCGTCGGCCTATAAAAAACCACTCCTCAACGAGACCTTGCAGTAGAAGCGACTGCAATGGGCTAGTCGACACCGGAATATGACTGTTGCATACTGGAGTCGAATAAGTACAACTTATTTAAATAGTGCAGTTTGTGAATAACAATTTTTTGTGCTTATTGTAATATTTTACAGGTATGCTTCTCCAACGAATCAACATTTTTGATGTTCCGGATGAGCAAGGATGGGCTGTAAGCTAAATGTCCATGTGATTTCCGCACGTGAACTCACAGTTATTTTCTCTGACTCCAAATCGAGCAAATGTTCACCTTTTCAAATTAAGGGACTCTAGCCGAGTGGCACATTTAATTTCACTGCACAAAAACGCAAAGGCAACTTTATACTCCTTAATTATTTATTCCACTTTAAATTGATACATATGATCGCTATGAGTGCTTCAACTAGAGTGAGTCTGATGAGCAAATTAAAACTCTACATAACCAACTATACTGCACTTTGAACAACAATGTATACTTTCAAATGTTATGAAGCAACTACTACATATGCTTAAATGAAATGAGCAATTTGTACATTTAGTTTATAAATACTATGTAAGTGTGCTATTGTATACATATATAATTGAAGCTAAGAATTGGGAGAAATTTATAATTGAAGCTAAGAATTGAGAGAAATTTCATTTTTGATTATGGCAATAAAATATTTGTTTAAGTAGGTGAATGGTGAACATCCTCCCCCCGTTGATAAGCGCGGCTTCTCAATCCACTGGTAGTTTTGCAATCTTGTTTATGCCTCTTTCAAATACTCCTCGATGTGTTCGAACTGAGACGACTCGTACCAAGTTATCAGAGCCTGGATAACACGCCAAGATTCTGCCTAACAGCCACTTTGATGGAGGAAGGTTATCCTCTCTAATAAGGACCAGATCCCCAACCTTTATATTGTGTTCTATTTGTCTCCATTTTGGACGTCCTTGTAGTGAAGTTATGTACTCACACCTCCATTTTCTCCAAAACCCTTGCATCATTCCTTGGATATGTGCCCATCTACCGACTCGTGACAAATTGTTATCTTCTATGGTGACTTCTGGTAATGTAGTAAGTGGTTGGCCTATTAAGAAATGACCTGGAGTGAGTGCTTCTAGGTCATTTGGATCGGAAGAAAGAGCAACATATGGACGGGAATTCAAGATCGCCTCTATCTGAGTCAGCAAAGTTGACATTTCTTCAAGGTTCAAGATGGTGTCTCCAATGACTCTGCGGAGATGCCATTTAACTGACCGAACTCCAGATTCCCAAAGACCGCCAAAGTGAGGACTTCCAGGAGGAATGAAATTCCACGTGATTTGATTCTGAGAAAGGTAATGAGAAACAATAGGATTATTAGCATGATCGTGCATTTCCTTTAGATTTCTTCTTGCACCAATAAAGTTAGTGCCATTATCACAGAATATTTGAGACGGAATACCCCGTCGAGACACGAATCTTCTAAGCGCAGCTAAGAACGCCTGCGCGCTGAGACTACTAACCAGTTCCAAATGAATTGCCTTAGTCGAAAAACAGATAAATAATGATATATAGCCCTTAACTGCTCTTATACCTCGGCCTGTACGATAGGTGAGCATTATTGGTCCTGCATAGTCTACTCCTAATGTGCTTCCTGGAAAAGTGACATAGCAGGTTGTTTCCTCTCCTCTCTTTGAATATCTGAAGAAGCTGCCTTGAAAGTTCGAGATGGCCAGTTATCAGTTGTCTTGGATAGCCAGTTTGGGCCCATCCACCATAAGTCTAAGTTTTTGAGTTGCTTAGGCATGACTCCTCGTGAGGCAATGTCGGCTGGATTGTCAGCTGAGGGTATGTGTCTCCAATTTGTGTTTGGAACTGTTTCTAAAATCTCCGTGGTTCTATTGGCTACAAATGTTTTCCAGCGCCGAGGAAAATCAGCCAGCCATGCCAAAACGATCGTAGAATCGGTCCAAGCGTAGAGTTTTGCGTCTGACAAAGACAATGCCTTGATAACCTTACTCATAAGTCGAGCTAGTAAGAGAGCTCCACATAATTCGAGTCTGGGAAGTGAGACTTGTTTAATTGGCGCCACCTTTGTTTTAGATGAAACGATCCTGATCACGATTTTTCCTGACTCATCCATGCTTCGGCAGTAGACCACTGCTGCATAGGCCTTCTCTGACGCGTCAGAGAATCCATGCAACTGAATGTTTTCTAGGGTATCAAATATTCGTCGGTGAATCGTAATATCACTAACTTCTTGTAGCTCGTTTTTGAAAGTTTGCCACAACTCGGCTATATTTTGAGGCAAGGGATCATCCCAATTAAGTTTGGTGAGCCACAATTCTTGATACAGAATCTTTATTGACACGATTATTGGTGATAACCACCCCAAGGGATCAAATATTCTTGACGACTCACTGAGGATTGTTCTCTTTGAACACCAGCCGCTATTTGAGTCTATTAGTTGAAAGAGAAATACATCCCGATGCGAATCCCACTGTACTCCTAAGACTTTAGCTATGCCAGTGTCGTCATCTATTTGCACAGGACTCAAGTTTTCTGAGGCATGGTGCCCTTTGTCTTCAAGCATTGGTAAATTGGATCTCCATTTTGTAAGATTGAAGCCGCTCTGACGTAACAAATCCGTGATTTCATTCTTTAGTTTCAGTGCTTTATTTACGGAATTAGCTCCACTCAGCAGATCATCAACGTAAAAATCCTCTGCGATGATTGATGATGCTTCAGGATATTTCGCTTTATTACTTTGACTAATTTGCTTTAAAGTTCTGGTGGCCAGAAAAGGACCAGAAGCAGTTCCATAAGTAACAGTGTTAAGTCTGTGCGCATGAATTTAATATACTGCTCCTTTAAAATAGAATCCTTTTCAAACCGACGTTCCATATTGTACAGCCTCGATAATGCATTTCGCTTGGAATCGCCGAGTGAAGCCACGTCTTCCTTAAATGGAAGAGAAACAACATATCTTCCTGATTCATCCCGATAATAGCTGTCATTGAATTTTGTTTCACACTGAATTTCCTCAGCTGTCAGACCCTTGTCAACTGTTGAGAGCTCCTCTATTTCCCAGAAACGTGTCAAGGACTTATCTAGGTCAACAGCAACTTTTGTATGGCAGTTCATGATCAGTGATGGTGCTGCAAATAAGCTACCAGATAGCACCCAGCCAAAGATAGTTTCTTGAGCAACTATACCGCCGTTTTTATCGCGTTCTTGACCAGGTAGTAATGTGTCAAAGAAGTAGTCAGATCCGAGAATTATGTCTATTGCTGATGGGTTATTAAATTGGGGGTCAGCTAATTTCAGGTTTTTGAACCAGTTTCCGGGCGACATCTTAGTCCTTTCTGACGGTATTAGCGAAGTTAATTTGTTCATTATGTAGGCGATGACTTCTACTTCATTATGCTTATTCCAACGTGAAGATATCTTTAACTGTACCTTTCCTTTAGTTACTCCAGCCTGTGATGAAGATAGCCCATTGATGAGTAATCGAGCATTATGTCTTTTTAAAGCTAGACGTTGAACGCAAGACTCAGAA
This sequence comes from Leptarthrus brevirostris, assembly GCA_964036015.1. Taxonomy (NCBI): domain Eukaryota; kingdom Metazoa; phylum Arthropoda; class Insecta; order Diptera; family Asilidae; genus Leptarthrus; species Leptarthrus brevirostris. The sequence goes on along the minus strand of OZ038373.1, from coordinate 115,073,646 downwards.
ACTAGTGAGACTTGTGATCCTGAGTCTAAAAGTATCCTACATGGTTGCAGGTGCCTATGATTATCTAATACGTTGGCGATTGCTGTTGGTAAAAGAGCACCCTTATGAGGCATTGAATTAGTGTTGCTTGGATTTAACTCAGAATTTGAAAGACATGTATTAAGAGAAGCAATTGCTGTAGGTTTGTCAAGAGCTAATATAGAGGTATTCCCTTCTTCCTGGTTGATTGTAGAACAAACTTGAGTGCAATTAATTGAAGCTTCCTTTGAAGTAATTATGGCATCAGCTTGGTGAGGTTGATGGAAGTTAGCTTGTTTTGTTAGTGTTGACTTAGCAGGAACCTGAGATATACTCCATCTTGCCTTTGATGATGAAGAAGTATGCAAAAGTGGGTGATGACTTCCCTTACAGGAATTACATCGAACCTTTGAACGACATGTTCTGACTGAATGCTTCTGTCCCAAACATTTAAAACAAAGAGAATGTGAAATTACAAACGATCGTCGTACATCCGGTGGTTTTGCTTTGAATTGTTGACACTGAAAAAGTAAATGATCTGCAGAGCATCTTGGACATATCTTTGTGTCAACTATTGACTCTAAATGTAATGACTTTATGGGTGATGACGATTTTTTAGCAATAGCTCCACACGTCTCGAGGGCATCACACCGTTTGCTCAAAAAGGTTAAAAATTCTGAAAATGTTGGGAAGTCTTTTCCAGCAATTTCCTTTGACCATAGTTCACGGGTATCTGTATCTATTTCAGTAAGGCCGATATAAATAAGCCACGGATCTCTGGCTTCCGCATTTGTGCCAAGCGATTTGAGGCCCCTTATAACTTCATCACTCAAGTCGCACATATTTCGTAGTCCCTTTAATGTGATTTGGTGAATTTGCGGCTGTTCAATGAAAGTTTTGATTAATGAGGTAACAATATGTGATTTTTTGTCAAATCTTTCCGTGAGCTTTTGCCATGCTTCCTCATAATTAGAATCACTAATAGTCAAATAACGAATGAGACTAGCTGCATTGCCTCGTAACAAACCCTTTAAATACTGAAATTTTTGACTTGCAGAAAGGGAATTGTTTCTATGCACTGATGCTTCAAACAGGTCCTGGAAAGAAGGCCACTCTTTGTATTCCCCAGAAAAATAGGGAATATTTAGACGAGGTAATCGTGTGTTTGTTGATGCTTCATTGCTTCTATCAAGTCCCTCAAAAAATGATTGCTGTTGTTGAATGAATCTCGACATTGATGCATTCAGATCCCTCACCTCTCCCCTTTCCGTTGTTGAAGCGTTATAAGCTTGAACGAGTATTGGCTTTGCTGAAAGGAACTTTTCCTCATACTCATCCATTTCTGAATTTTGACCGTCAAACTGAAGCAATTCATCCTCAACGTCACAAAATTCAGAGAAAACTTCGTTAAGCCTATCTAAACGCACTGAAATCTCTTCCTTGCTCGTGTTTTCGTTAATAGTGTCAACAAAGGATTTGATTTTTGTTATTGTGCCTTTAATTCTTCCCCTTTTTTGTAAAAGGAGTTTGTCATTCATAGTTGTTGTTGACATTTATGTGCCTGCTGCCTGTTATAATTTCCTAGGCACTTTCTTTCTATTTGAATCGACGAACTGGAGAACAAATAGGAAATATAGAATAGCAATCCTATTTCGTAAATTAAATCAATTTCTAAATCAAATGCGCAAACCAGTTCAAGTTCTGCAATATTTATTTATTTAATGTAAAGTCTATCTCACACATTCATCGAAATCGCGAATATCTCTAAAGAAATTGTATTTCATACCACGTTAATTCTTTAGACGAGGTTTTGAGTAAATTCGAGTATATTTGCTGCTTGTAGAGAGAGTTAAACACCCGAATAGTGTTATGGTGTAGTCTGTTACCTCAACCAAGGGCATGGGGCGCCTATACATCTTGGGAGGGTCCATGAGGCAGGACCAGTACAAGCGAATGCTAGTAGCTCGGCTACTGCCACAGCTCGAAGAATGGTTCCCTGATGAGAGTTACCGCATTCCTGGACGGAAAAAACATTACCGATTTTTCCTGGCTGGAAACTCACCTGATATGAACCACATAGGGAACATGTGGGAACTCACCAAGTAAGTGATCACCACCAAGCGCCAGTTGGTTGATACATTCATCAGAGAATGGCATTACAACACCGAACTCCCAACAGAATCCAAAAGTCTGTATAGAGAGCGTGTCCCGACACATAGAAGATATAATTACAGCAAAGGGTGGCATCACTAGTATACTATTTTATTTAAAAAAAATACCTACAAGACCTAGAACTAATTATTTGTACCAGAAATTCAGTCAAACTAGAAAATACAAAAAAGAATACTGCCACTAATAATTTGGCCACCCAAGCAGGAACCAATTGATCGAAATATTCGGAATTAGCGGACCAAATATTACAAATTATGGAAGCGGTTAAAGATGAAAAGGATATAAAATAATAAATTAAATTTTATTTTCTCAATCCATTTAATATTGAGGATACAAATAAGTTTTGAGGTTTTTTTTTCATAACTTTGAAGCTTTATTCAGAGGAATTGGTACAATGTATTTTATTCAAAGTATTCTCCATCGTTAGCTACAAATTTTTCCCATCTTTCTGGTAGAATACGGATTCCGCGTCGACAAAATTCCTTGTCTTTTGAGTCGATCCAAGAGTCGACCCAATTTTGCGTTGCTTGTCCAGGCCATGAGTTATCGACCTGAATAAGTGGTAGTCCGAAGGAGCTGTCTGGTGAATATGGCGGGTGGGGTATGACATCCCATTGAAGCGCCTGCAAAGTTTCCTTGACGACTTTTGCAACATGTGGCCGAGCTGTGCTGAAAGATCACTTTGTCATGTATTTTGTCATATTGTGGGCATTTGAGCTGCAATGCTCGGCTCCATTGCATAAATTTTTGTTGGTAACGTTCCCCAGTGATGATTTGGTTAGGCTGGAGTAGCTCATAGTAGCTCAGTCTGAGCTGATCCCACCAGATGCACAGCATTAGCTTCTTGCCATGAATATTCGGTTTGGCCATTGAAGTTGGTGCATGGCCGGGCTTACCCCATGATTTTTTGAGCTTTGAATTGTCGTAGTGGATCCATCTTTAATCCCCCGTCACGATTCGATGCAAAAAATCCTTCCGATTTTGTCTTTGGAGCAGTTGTTCGCACGTCAAAAAACGGCGATCGGCGTCTCTTAGCTTGAGTTCATACGGAACCCAATTTCCTTGTTTTTGCACCATACCCATGGCCCTAAGACGATTTTAAATCGCTTGTTGAGTCATTCCTAAGGTTTCAGGAAGCTCTTCTTGTGTTTGGCATGAATCTTGGTCCAATAACGCCTTCAACTCAGCGTCTTCAAACGTTACTGGCCTCCTTTCGCGTTCTTTATCACTGGTGTCAAAATCGCCACTTTTAAAAAGCCGAAACCAGTACTCACATGTTTTTATTGATAGAGCATGTTACCTGTATGCTTCACACATCAATCGATCCATCAGCCGCACTTTTCTTCAAATCAAAACAAAAAAGCAGCTCTTTTCGCAAATTCTGTTTTGTTGGCACAAACGTTGACATAGTTAAAGTACAAAAAAACTGTGTTGTTTACACTTCTGCGAAACGATACATACTGATTTTGGACGGGAATTGATGACGCTTTAACATGAATACACATGTTACATCTGGTCTGATGCGATTTAATACTAGTTACGCTATCTTTTGTAAAATCCTCAAAACTTATTTGTATCAACAATATATGCGTTACATGCTCTACCGTGTTTCAAAAATTCTACTTACGCAATCCCTTTTACGCAGGGATGGTTTGAAAGTTTATGTATTCTTAAGACTATTTTCACTCAAAACCAAGAATAAATTGCTTGGTTTCGTAAAAGTTCACATTTGTCTTATACTGTAGTATACACATTTAAGTACGATTATACAAAGTTAGCTCTTGTTCTCAAGTTGCCGATATGATGGTTTATCTGCAAATATCAACTATGTAATCGGTTTATTCGTTTAGATCTGAAATATTATTCTTGTGCAATTCAAAGGATAATCTAGACTAACTACACTAAACGTTTTCTCTTTGTCTTGAGTATTACCACATAAATCATACCTGCCCAACCGGAAACGTATGTGAAATTTATCACACGAAATGGTTTATGATGTGGAGAATTTCACTTCCCATTTTTGGGGACTCGTTAAAGCCATTTACCAAATGCTTCGTTTATTCTATTCCTGGAATGAGATATTAATCATTGTTTATTGTGCAATTGTCGGAGTTTATTCAAGCCCTCCTAGATATATATTTGTACCTGAGTCCGTAGCCAACGAGGTGTATTATTAAATTTATATCGCATTTATTATGTTCATCTCTGAAATATCGTCTCATTCAAAATCTTAAGATTTCAACTCATTCCCTGTATACCTATCACCACACAAAACAGACGTTGACAAAGAATGCTTGGTGACAATGGTAGAATTAAGCTATAACTCACTTGTTTCTCGTCTGTTCTTATTTTCGTAAATAATCGTTCCTTTCTTGGGGAATTCGCATAGAACACCTGTCTAGGAGAAAATTTTATTTCCATCGAAAGTTATGTAAATGCTGACAGCTATCCATAACGTAGGTATAGGATGTTCATCGTTCCCGTATTTTCTATGGAGTAGATACAATTCACTATTGTTCAAGAGTTCAAAATATAGAACATAATAGAATTAGGGTTTTTCTTAAACTCGATAAGCGCACAATGTAACAGAAATGATATGTTTAAAATGTTTGAGAAACCTTCAATACTTAAAATCTAAATTGCTTGGAACTGGAAATACAAGGAAAATATCAAGTCGCAGCAATAACGTAATTGTTAATTTAAATATTTTAACCCCAGAAATAACATATATGTGTGAATACATTAAAATAGTTCCAAACTTGACAATATAGAATATTTTCCACTATTTACTATGTAATAACAAAAATAATCTGATTTTAAAATACCCCGCGTAATAAAGACTTAACTATAATTTTTAGCTATGAAAAACAAATTTTATGACATAATTACAATCGCATGTTATTTTTTGACATGCGAGCATAATAAATTTAGTAATTTATTTTGCTGGAATGTCCTTTAATTAAATTATAAATACAATTGGGCATACTATTGATTAAATTTTCTATAGTTGTTTTGTCGTGTTATGAATTTGCGGTTAAAAAAAAATTCTCAAAGGCTATACTTTCATTGGGTTACAATACAGGCATTGAGTAGTCAAATCAAAAACAGATATAGCGTTTTTCGCAAACCAGTCTTTCAGCATCAGCATGATCGTATTAAGCCGGATGGAAATTAATTGAAAAATTGGATTGTGAAAATTACTTTCAAATAAGATTCATTGCGGCAGCTCCCGCATTAATTGAATACAAGTAAGATGCAAACAGGAGGTAAAAGTTTTATATTAAAGTATTCGTATTGCGCTATGGCGGATCAAATTTTCCGGATTATGAGTAATTTTTTTGGGATTGCTAGATGAATTAATATACTTTTCTCCAAATTTAATATAACATGATTTATGTTGAGGTCTGACAGCTCCAATGGTTCAACGACAAATAAATATTAGACCCAAGCAGGCCCGTGTGTACGGCCGGTTCAACCCCCCCCCCCCCCCCCCCCCCAGGAGGGTTTTTCAAATTTTCTGAACTTCTTGATTACGAAAAGTTGATTGAAATACTAAAAAATTAACCTGAAATGTATATGACGATATTTATTTTTTAATTTTGCATAATATATATTTTACCTATTTTATGTACATCCATTACTTGATAGTATTCTTTGAATAGCTCCTTTATTTTTTATGATGAAATTAGAGATCCCCCCCACCACCTCAAGGAGCAAATCCTGCGTACAGGCCTGGATCCAAGTAATGCTTTTTAGAGCCAAGTTCAATTTTATTCAACTTCGACCAGAGTGTTACACAGAAGGTATTTGCTACCCAAGAGGGCAGTAGCGGCGTTAGGGTAGGGCGCGGTTCGGCGACCGCCCCTTTATATTCGCTTGTTTATTGTGCCAATATATTCGCTTGTTATCAAATTAGTGCCATTCATGACGCTTTAATTACTTTGGCTATTGAAACTCAGAAAACTGATGTTCAAGTCTCTGATGAGGATACTACTCTAGCCCAACAGTTAAAAGATTTCAGCTTCTTAGTTTCATTGGTTGTTTGGTATGATATACTTTTTCAAATAAATGTCGTCACTAAATCTCTACAATCAATAGACATGGATCTCGGTAAATGCACAGAAATGTTAAAAAATTGCTGCGCTTTCTTGGAAGAATATCAAAATACAAGCTTTAAAAGCGCAATTTTAACTGCGAAGGAGTTAGCTGAAGAACAAGAAATTGAACCTGTGTTTAGAGCGACAGCAAGAATTCGACGTGTTAAACGCTAAGCTGGTGAAACTGCTCGCGATGAGCCTATAACTTCTCCAGAAAAGAAATTTGAAGTTGAATTTTTCAACTGTCTTTTGGACACTTCCATAAATTCACTTAATGAAAGATTTGAACAGTTAAATACTCGAAAGCTTGGTCTTTTTTGTACAATATAAAAAAGATTCCGGAAAAACCAGACCTTTTTAAATTCTGTAGTGATCTCCAATTGAAATTGACTATAGACTCTAAATCAGATACAGACCCACTTTTTTCGACAACGAAATCTCGCGACCAAAAAATGATAACGACTTCGCTATGGTGCCATTCGAAGCGTATTATTGTCAATAAGAGCTGAAAGAAATTTAATCAATTTCGGTTCAGCCGTTTTTTTGTTTAAACAAAAAAACTGAAAAAAAAGTTGATTTTAGACTTTCTTGAAAAGGATTTCTTCGATATAATTTGAAAATTGAAAATTGTTATTAACTGGGAAGTTATTCGTGTGGACCTAAAGGGTCGCACCAATGATGCGACACCCAGAACCTGGACCCACCCCACTAGTTTTAAATTTTATCAAAGATCGCAACTTACAAGAGCTGTATCCAAATATATGGATAGCATTGCGAATATTGATCACTACATATACCTGTAACTGTGGCTAGTGGGGAAAGGAGTTATTCTAAGCTTAAGCTGATAAAAGCCTATCTGCGATCAACAATATTTCAATCTTACTTTGTCAATCGAAAATGAAATTGCTTAAAACATAGACTTTGATGTCTTAATAAAAGAGTTTGCCGATAGAAAGGCTAGAAAAGTAAAATTTATTAGTTTTTTAATAAATGGTTATTTCATTATATCCCATGCCTTTTTTGTATGGGTTTCAATGGCAGATAGGGGGCGCCGTAGAAATCTCGCCCAGGGCGCTGGTAGTGCCAAAACCGGCACTGCAAGAGGGTAGTAATGGCTTCTGGTCTCTTTTCAAAACCGGGAAGTAAAATTTTACCAGTTCTACATTACCACCATTTTTCCATAATAGGAATGCTTCTGCTGCTTCTTTGGACAAGTTAATTTTAACTTACCAGTTTCATCGCAGCCTTTTCCATCTCTGCCGCACTGCACCAGCAGGCAAAAGCCGCTACATTTTCGCACTCAGGAAGTTTAAAATGTACCTTCTAAATTCGAAATGTTCAAACCTACTGGACCAAATGAATTTTCGGCCCTGATCTTAAAATTCTACACCTCTGCTTTGGCTAAATCTCTGCGCAAACTCTGTCACCTATCGTACTCAACAGGATTGTTTCCTTCTGCATGGAAGCTTCCTCATGTTCAGCCGATACCAAAAAAGGAAAGGAATTCGACTCCTCTAACTGCAGACCAATTGCACTCACTTCGCTTTTGTCGATGCCCTATGATGCTAAAGCATAGCCTTGGCAGGAAAGGAATTAAGGATGAAATGGAAATGGGTTAGGAGGTTGAGTGAAGGAGAAGGAGACATTCCGTCGATGTTCCAGAGAGTAAAGGCCATCAGAGATTTAGGAATCGCCAATAAGTTTAATAGCCTTCCGCTGGACTTTGTCTAACGCGGACAATGCGGTGTGTCCGGGACCTGACCGAATATGGGAATTATATTCAAGTCTAGGCCTAATGGGGGACTTGTAGATCAGCGCTAAGTCAGGTGCGGTGAAATATTTTTTACATCTCTGTAGAAAAGCCAACCATTTCGTAGCACATTTGGCGATTGCAAATATATGATCAGTCCAGGTAAGAGTACTAGATATCTGAATACCCAAGATTTTTAGGAAGGGCGAATTGGGTATATTCACTGCATCGACTGAAATGGGTTGGGGGTGAACTGGGCATTTTTTAGGGACATTAAACAGCATTTATGCATTAAACGAAACACGGTTTGCTCTGCCCCAAGGGAGTACCATAGAAATGTCGTTGTTTAATTATCTAAACTTGCTTTCTCGATTGACTTCTGTAGAATTTCCACGTGAATTCATTACAGAATTAAATGAGTACGCGAAATCAAGGGTGCTGTCGTCGGCGAAACTATGAATAGGATTGAGAGTAAGGGATTAAAGATCATTAATAAAAAGATGAAATAAGGTTGGTGAAAGAACTGAACCCTGAGGTATACCGAAATTTATTTCGTAGGAATCAGATATAACACCGTCAATTACTACACGGATTAAACGGTCTTACAAGAAACTCTCTATCCATTTAATCAGGGTAGGGTGCAGATCAAATGTTTGAAGTTTGGCTAAAAGGACAGAATGCCAGACTCTATCAAAAGCCTTTGAAATATCAAGAGCGATGATTTCGGACTCACCAATATTATGAAGGCAATGATTCCAACGTTCGGTTAGTGCCGTTAGTAAGTCTCCGGTTGAGCGGCCAGCGTGGAAATCGTTCATAAGATGTTTATTTTCTAGATATTTCATAAACTCAGAGTTGATGAGGGATTCAACAACTTTAGATATGATCGAAGTTAGTGCAATTGGTCTGTAGTGCACTTGGAAACATTTTTGTTAAATGTGACAGGTCAATTGATTCCAGGCTTCTGCTTGTGAAGTGCGCCTTCTGATTAAGAAGGCTTAATTCTACTAACAACATACAAAGTTTACTCACAAATAAAACTGTGGATCTGCCTACTGGAGGCCACTTGGTATCAAAAGCAATGTCTTCAGTGGTTGCATTGGAAGGTCACCTGCAATTTTAGGTAATACTAAAAATTATAAATTTGCTTGAAAATTTGAAATGCGAGATCTGATACTAGTTGCAACCTTAGAATAAAAAACTAGAAGGAAGTGCTAAAACAAGTAAACGATGTTTATATTTGGGAAAGTGGGATGCAAATAGAGTACCTGGCGTGAAAAATCTCCTATCAAGAATTGCACGACGTAAATGTTCATTTCCGCACTAGTCCATTACCCAGAAAATAGTGGTCGCTAAAAGTATTTAACAGTCCTTAAATACAGATGAATAAAAGGAGAGTCTGTTATTTAACCGAATTGTGTGTATTCCCATCAAAATCACTGATTTAACTTACCTTGAACGTTAGTGTCCTGATTGTTCCGAAATTTATGCAATAGCGTATGCTGTTGTTTATGACAAACGCGACATGATCCATATTTACAGTAGGTCAGGCGCGAAGTATCACTAAAACAGTTTAAACATAGTTTTTTGCAATGAATGAGCACGAGGTAATTAATTAATTACGAGTAAATTAAGATTAAAAAACTATCTACAAACTTCAATTTATGAACAAATATTAAATTTATAGCAGCGTTAGCGCACCAAAAACGAGATAAATTTTTTCCTCCCGACCTGGAAATGGAACGAGCTGTTCATTTAAAGTTTTCTTATAGTACGCTTCATCTTTGAAGATGTTAATACTGACAAAGTTTTCCTTTTGTCAGAAAATGATCACAGATGGTCTACTTAATTGGTATTTAATTGACTTAATGCCGACATACCACCGACCTCCAAAGTATGGAGACGCCGCTGGTATAAAGTACCATGAAGTACAGTGAAGTGTGAGGGCATTACGTTTTTCAGTGATGAAGTTTTTGAAAAAGAGAACTTCTTTATTTACGAGTTTAACCTTGAAAGTTAGTTCCGATGTCGGAGAATATTTTCTTTGTACTTCTCGACGATTAAGAAATCGCTTTAGTGCAGCTATGAACCTAGCATCACAGTTGTGAAAAATAAAATCGATTGTACAAGAATCAATTGATTTCAGTTTTACTTCCTGGGAATGGGAAGGGAATTACATATAATGATCGCAACGAAAAATGTGATGCAATAGGATTCTTCCATGAGCAGCGCGTTTCATTTTTCCTAGAAAACCTTTTACTCCCCGCAGAAAAGATTTTTCGCATTTTTCGTTCACATAAAATAGTTTTTAAAAAAAATTACACCGACTTCAAAAACGCTTAAAAGCATAAAATAATTTTTAACTTTACATATATTAATATTAAACAAACAAAACAATGGTATATAATCGTCCTTCCTTATAATTCCGTGAGCTGAAACGTTTAAGTAGTTTTACATGTATAGTATCTTCGATTGTGGTTGGTATGTAAAATTAAAAATAATGTTATGCTTTTAAGCGCTTTTTGTGAAGTCGGCTCAACTATTTTATTTTTCACTTTTTAATGCCTTCGTATGTATGACTCGAACAATGCTGCCCGTACGAACAAAGCAAATTCAAAAGTTGCGACTATATAGAAAGGAAATAGAATTATCCAAATCCGTCAATATATTACCAAATTAGTCACGGGTCACTCTTTCATTCCCTCGCCAAAGATACAAAATTCTTATCATGGCTCTAGTGCGGCACCGTACTCTATACCTCAAGAGAGAATCATCATAGTAACCATTTTTATCATTTACCAATCAGGAAACGTATTCTGTACAACAGAAGAATCAAAATCATCTCTCCCACCACCTAGCAAGATTTATCCTCACATAAGCAATGTAACATAAAAGGAATCATCCAAATCGTTTCGAAATTGATATCCACCCCAACTCCTACTCCAAGCCTTCCATTTTAAAACTGTGTCGATGGGAGAATATCTCTATACAACCAAAAAAGAATCAAAAAAGTTAGTTAGTTAGGTTTTACACCCACACCCACCACCGCCCTACCAACAATTTTTTTACATGGTACCAATCGGGCGTACTCTACCCAACAAAAAAACAATAATCAAAAACGGTCCACGCGTTGCGGAATCAGAAAAGAAATAAAAAAATAGTTTTTAAAAAACAGTTGAACCGACTTCACAAAAAGCGCTAAAAAGCATCAAATAATTTTTAATTTTATATCTATTACGACATTTTGAAGTCGGTACAAATCAAACAAACCGGAGTTGGATCAATACGTTGAGCGGCAAGACCAACATGCCATGGGTCCCGGGTTCGAGACCAGATGACCCCGTGAGCTTTTATGAAGAAATTAAAATAATCCACTCCGTCTCTGGGCTGTTCTCTAGCTCGCAGCAATGCCTCAAGTTTCCTCACTTCCCTTACCCTAGTTCCCTCCCGTCCAAAACCACGCTAACGCATCAAAGGGTTGTCCCCTAGCATTTGGCCACATCCTATAAAAAAAAAACTATTTAATCGTCATTTCTTATGATCCCGTAAGCTGAAACGTTCAGGTAGTATTATATATTATTTTCAATTGTGATACTGTAGTTGTTTTGTTTGTTTAATTTGCACCGACTTCAAAATGTCGTAATAGATATAAAATTAAAAATTATTTTATGCTTTTTAGCGCCTTTTGTGAAGTCCGTTCAACTTTTTTTTTAAACTATTTTATTTTTCACTTTTTAGTGTCTCTAACTCTATACAACGAAGAAAATACCATCCAAATCGGTCCACGCGTTAAAAGTTTGTTTTAACCCCCTACCCCACCCCCATTCCACTAAACTTTTTTTCCCATGGTATCAATCAAGGAACATACTCTACCGAACAGAAAAGGAATCATCGAAATCGGTCCACGCGTTACGAAGTTACTACTCCTCCCCCACCACCAGCATAGGACAAATTATTCTCCTATAAGGAATGGGTATCACACTCTATACAACAGCAAAAGAACCATCCAAACCGGTCCACGCGTTACAAAATTAGGTTCCACTACAACCCCCCCCCCCCCCCCCCCTCCCCCCACCCCACCCCCTCCCACCCCCCCCCCCCCCCCCCCCCCCACCCGCGTTACAAAGTAACGCCTGGACCGATTTTAATGATTCCACTTTTGGTATACGGAGTATGTTCACCGATTGGTACCATGTCAAAAATTGTATTGCCATGGCGTGGGTGGGGGGGGGGGACCTAACTTCTTAATGTGTTATCCGATTTGGAAGGGGGCGATGTAACGCGTTGATCGATTTGGTTGATTCTTTACCTGATGTATAGAGTATATACCCAATTGGTACCGCTACTAAATTTTAAATGGTTGAGTGGGGTGGAGGATGTCTTCCGATTTGGATGATTCTTCTTTTGATGGCTGAAATATGTTGCCCCATTGGTACCACGACAAAAATTTATGGGGTTGTAGGGGGAAGGGAATCGGTCATAACCCAACATTTTAACGCATAGATCTATTTGGATGATTCTTTTTGTTCCATTAATGTCTAGTATAAAGAAAAATATTTACCAAGGGCTGTGGTGGGGGTAGTCGAACTTTGTAACGCGTGGACTGGTTTAGATGATTCTGAATGCATAGCGTATCTATTCGTGTCAGGGTAAAAAATGTGGCTTATGGTGAGAGTTGAAGAAGAGGCGGCGTCTAGCTTCGTAAGGCGTGATTTCAATGACTTTGATTCTGTTGTGCAGAACACGCTTTCTGATAAGAATTTTCTAACTAGACGGACTACGATGATTCTCTGATTATGATGATTCACTCTTGCTGTATAGAGTATGGTGACGATGGTACAAATTTAGTATTTAGCCTTGTTAGCCTTTGCTATTTTCACAGTTTGTTTTTCTCGGTTTGCATCATTTTGCTATTTGGTGTATGGATAAGCTCTGCCGTAGTTTAGAAACAATAGTTGTCTCAGTTTACATACCTCGGCAATAGTAAAAACTAATTTGCAACGTATATACTAGATACATATTGTTTTTCAAATAGTTATTTGTATGTATTTTATAGTTTTTGGAATGGATCTTAGATTATAGTGTGCATAACCTGTTTCTGTTATAGTTTCCCCTGAAGATGACCAGGAGGCCGGTCGAACCGCCGCAAAGTATTTAATAAGATTCGATAAAAGAGGTTTTATTATTACTCATGTGCGTGTTACTGTTCGTTAATACATGGATATAAAATGACCATTAACCCGATATAGCTTGCACTTATTATTTAGTGCCAGCGCATTGCCGCACAATTTGGGAGATTGGAAGGATTCAATCACTCTCTTCGTTGTGAGGAGAACTGTTTCCGTTTTCTGCGAGTTGACCGATAAGCCGCAGCCCTCCTGTGGATAATACCATTAGTTCGCTGATGGTGCTTACGAATTTTCATCAGGCAAATATGGCCAGGTCGTTTGCATAATCCACGACATTAAACCCCTCATCTTCAAGTGATACCAGGATTTTATTAACTACGAAGATCCAGAGTAATGGTGACAACACACCCTTTTGCGGAGTTCCTCTACATACGGTCTAACAGCCTCGTAGTTGCCTTATTTTGTGTGGATCTCAGGACTTCCCAGTATTGCGTCAACCCAGTTGCAAACGAGTCTATCGGTGCTGTGAGATTTCAGAGCATCGTGTATTGACATTATTGAAGGACCCTTCACTGCCGAGGAATATACTGACATATACTGAATATACTGTCAACTTTTTTTTCACAATATACCGGTTCACTTTACTTATTTGCACATATCACTTCATTGGTTAAAAAACAACTAACTTACTCGGCTGCTACTCAGCTACTTATACTACTTAGCTTAATTCTAGAAAGTTCAACAACTTAGTTCTATAAATTTCCGTTACTCATTTTCACCAAACCAAGTCATCACAGGTTCTAGTCGGTCTGTCTCGTTTTCGCTCAAACTCTACTCTGTGCGGCCAGCGTAGAGTTCACCTGGCAATATTAATCAATTATAACGTACCCAGGGTCATTTGGTTGGTCTGGATTTGCTCATTTTTCTTAAGATTTTGCTCGTCCTTTGTTTTCTCGCGATACAGCAAAAACGATGCGAATCAGTTTAAGGGCTCTCTTTGGAGTATCCCCTCGTCTCTCGTTCGAGTATCCCCTCGTGGGGTATGGGGCTAGAGAAGGACTTCACCCGATTCGACACAACGATTTCAATGGACCTACAATTTAAAGTGGATTCCGAACCACTCACATTTACTGTGCAACCCACATATTATGTAGATAACCACCATGGATCGCGGTCGGCGGGATGCGAACCTGTGACCACCGGATTGGCAGGACAACATGTTATCACTTACTTTACCGACGACTAAAAAGTGGCTGTAACTCCCTCAAAACTTGATGAATCAAAAATAAGAGAATTTCTACGAGTCCCATCGAATTAGCTTACACTTTAAAAGCAACTAAATTTTGGTAAAGTTTTGCTAAAAGACGCAAAAAACTTAACATTTCGTTCAAAAAAATTAAAGCTCAATTAAAGCTCGTTAAATGAAATGTTAGGTTTTTCGCATTTTTTAGCAAAAGTTAAGGGTGAGCAAATTCGAGGGGACTCGGAGAAATTCTCTCATTCTTGATTTATCAAGATTGGGCATTTTTTTTAAGGGAGTTACAGCCGTTTAACTGGTTCACGCTGTTTTTGCAATAGTGCCAGAAAAGAAAGAATAGGCAAAATCTAAAACAAATTTGAGAAAAATTACATCAGATCATATATGAGCATGGGTACGTTCTAATTGGTTAATAATACCCTACACGGGGCTCTGTGCGGCGTACAAAGCAGCTTTTGTTTTATTTTGCGTTACGTAAGTGATAAAAGGTCAAAAGTACATTTTTCCGAAATTTCAAATGTTTAATACTTTTCCATATTTCAAAAGATATTAGAAGGCGTTAAGAGTACTCACAAATAGTATTCCCATCGAATGTTTTTCGATATAGAATTGCAACTAACTGCATGGGAGACTGCTTGTACTGAACTAATTGCTTTTATTATTTACAATTATTTAGAAACAATTTTAATTTCCCAAATGACTTGATTTGTAGTTTTAATATTGTATGAAGAGATGGTATAGATGTGTTATATTCGTTAGGATATGTTTTAACAACGTCTATATTGGGTCCCACAGTGCACTGGGATGGCATATTATCCAATTTGATTCCTGGCAATACGTACATCGTAAATTCTTTAGTTGTATGTAGTTTAATTGAGATTTTCATAATGACTTAAAAGGGACCTGAAATTAGTAATTCGTTCCAATTTGTACAGCATTAGTTGTAATTTATAATTGAATTAAATCTGACATTTTAGAGCAGTTAACTAAAATTTTTTATTGCGCGACTATATGGTAAAGGTTGGGAATTATTAGAATGCATTTTACAGCTTGTATAGCGAACTGATCCTTTAAAGGGTCTTCTATAAAAACTTTATATACACCCTTCTTAGAAATAAGAATGTTTTTCATAAAAGGATAGAAATAGGAAATTAGGAGTGTTATTTTATTTTATTTACTAATACTAGAAGCTATAATAAATGATAAGACATAATAAATAAATAGTAAAAGCTACGATATGAGCTATAATTATAGTAGATACGGGCTGACAGGAAAAAGAATTAAGAAACGCGATCAAGATGGGCGGGATCAAGATATAAGGCTTTCTGAAGGGAAGATTTACTCAGATGGAAGTCAAAGGAGGAAAGGTCGTTGACTTTTCGTAGCATCCTGGTAATTAGCTCGCTTTGACTGTAGTTTGCGCGATGGCGGTCGAGTCGGAAAAGGGGAGTGGATCTAAGGTTGCCGGGATTGGTATAGATGGGTAAAGATTGCAGGAGAGAGCAGTCAGTGCCGGCTTATCGAGTTATAGAGTGTCTGTCAACTTTAACTGCGTTTTTCTCGAAACTACGTTTTTGGAACTGATGGGCAGGATAGCGTCTAAACTACTTTCCCGATTGACTCGAATTTACCTGCTAATAAAAGACAATTATTGGATACAGTACATGACGTCGAATTTTTGAAATTAAATTCTTTAAGCAATTTTTATAGCAAAATTACGGAGCAAAAATGTGTCGAAAATGGCATGCCTCAGTTTGTAGTTGCGCCATTTCCGCAGTTTTTCACAAACAAGTTTTTTTTCGAACGCAGTCCTGCAAAAATTTATAAAGAATGAAATAAAAGTTCAAATTTTGATTTCAGACTGGCCGCAACGCCATCTTTTTATTGGTGCTGTATTATTGCAATAACAAAATTAGGTTAATCAGACGTTTCATTATGCAGCGAAAATTCCCACTAAATTCCCTTTTTTGGTTTTCTCACTACCTTCTTAAGAGGGAACAAGACTTTGTCGGTTTTGATAAATTTAATTTTTTTAAATAATTTTGGAAAGTGTGAATTCTGAAGAATATCTCCCTGGATTACTACAGTTAAATTCATGAAAATTAAGCAACACCGCTTTCTCGTGCATGTAAAAGTCGTTACGTCAGCCTACCAATCCGGAGGTCTCAGGTTCGAATCCCACTTACGGTGACCCATGTTTGATTTCTGCTTACAGCGGTTGTGAGAAAGGGTAGTAAGGGCTTCTGGTCTCTAGTAAAATCTGAAAAGTATATTTTCACCTGTTCGTCAACACCACCAATCATTTATAATGGGAATGTTTTCACTGGCTCATTGGACAAGGCCAACCTGTTTGCTGCTTATTCGTACTTACTACCTTCATCGCAGTCACTTTCCATCTCTGTCACAATGCACTAGCAGGCAAAATCCGCTACACTTTCGCATTCGGGCAGTTTTTATGGTACTTTTGGGACTCAACGTGTCCAAATCAGTAGCTTTGGACTGATGCCTGATGGTTTCTGGCCCTGGTGTTAAAATGACGCCCATCTGCTTTTGCTAAACCTCTGCGCAAACTTTTTTACCTGTCGTATTCAATAGCAGTGTGATGTCTAATATCTAAAAACGGAGAGGTATCTGACCCCCCTAACTAGATACAGACCGCTTGCACTAACTTCAAACTTATCTAAAGTTTTTGAATCACTCATCAACTCCTAGTTGAAGAAATCTCTAGAAAAGAATCACCTTATCAACGATTGCCAGTACGGTTTGCGCACTGGGCGGTCAACCGGATACTTACTAATGGTTCTAAAGGAGCATTGGAATCATTTTCTCATTTTCTCCGTACTTTTGGTGAGTCCGAAATCGCCGCTCTTGATATTTTAAAAACTCTTGATAAATCTGGCATGCTGCACTTCTAACTAAATTTCAAGAATTTGGTCAGCACCCTTAACTTGTAATATGGATGAAGCGTTTTTTGTCTGGTCGTTCAATCAGTGTAGTAATTGACGGCGTTATTTCTGAATGATGTAAGATGTAAGAAATCTTTCACTCCGTCTGACTTAACGCTATTCTACAAGTCCCACATCAGGCCTAAGCTAGAATATAATTCCCATATTTGAGTAGGGGCTGGACACACCGCTTTGTAAGCGTTAGACAAAGTCCAACGTAAGGCTATTAAACTTATTGGCAATCCCTAATTCTCTGAGATCATCGACTCTCTGGAACATCGACGGAATGTCCCTTTTTTACTCTTCTATCGCTATTTCCACGGTCATTGTTCTAACGAAATTGCTAGCCTGATTCCTGATTGATAGTTAGCACATGACAATACGCGATAAGAGCTTCATGTCGTTCCCACCCATATCCAGGTCAAATTTGGACGTACTGTTAAATTTCGGGAATCTTTTCTAAGCAGAACAACACGAATGTGGAACAGTTTAGCATCTTTTGTTTTCTGTCATGTTATGAGTAGAGAAGTTTCAAGCGATGAGTACATCGACACTTCCTTCGCTCAGCCTCTTACTCATTTCCCTCACCTTTAATTTCTTTCCTGCTGTGCTTGAGCATCATAGCGCATCCCCTGAGCTTTGGCAATATCATATGAAAAAATGAAGAAAATCCCAGCCAGCCATTGACACCCTCACTTTAGATACAAAAACCTTACCGTGGTGTTACTCTATACAGCAAGAGAGAATCGTCAAATCGGGGCACGCATTACGAAGTAAGGGGACTGTTCCCTTATCTACCCGTAGTGTTTCTAGATGCAAAATTGTTATCACTCATCAATATGGAAACGTATTCTGTGCAACAAAATAAAAATCATCAAAATCATTCTAGGTCTAACGAAGCCAGGTGACGCCTCTAGTCCTACGCTCAACCTAAGCCACAATTTCTACCATGATACAAATAGAGCATAGTACTCAGTTCATTAATAAACGAATGATACATATTGGTTCACACGATAGAATCCACTGCTCCACCTTACCACATAATTTTTTTCGTGTTACCACTGGGCACACACGAGGTGTGATCACAAAATAATGAGAATTTTAGAATTTCGCGGGTTTTATAAAGATGATTTTCAAAAAACAATTTATCTTTTTGGTACACATGTTCTTGACGTACATATATTGAGTTTTGCAGCCATTTTGAAAATTTTATTTTATTTTCGACAGTCGGAAAGGCTATGTGTTTGGTACGCTAGTGCAGCATCACATTCGAAATGTTGACTGCGACTATTGATGTGTCTACTATGAGTAATACAAGAGTTTACTATTGGTACAGGCGTTTCAAAGAGGGCCGTAAGAACGACTGGACGCCCTGGACGCCCCAGCACATCAACAACGAATGGAAGCGTGGAAAAAATTAAAGAAGTAATTATGAAAGATCGCCTAATTACTATCAGAGAGATTGTTGATGATTTCGGTTATCCTTTGGCTCACGCCAAGAAGTTCTATAGAAGTATTTACATCTAAAATTAGAGAACAACGTATATCAATCAACAATATATAAGGAAATTTTCGCTCAGATACCCTTCATGAGCTTTGTTTTACATTGTTATTTGTCATTGGTGGAGTAAGTAATAACGTGTCGGCCTACCATTCCGGACAGTAAGGGTTACAGAGTCATATTGATCGTTCAGAATACACCTAGCAAACGTTATCTGGAATCGTCTGAACTTCTTTTCTAACCCCATGCCCCACAAGAGCTAACGTAAACTAGAAAGAGAGAGACATTGTCGATGGAGTAAGTGATAACGTGTTGTGTTGACCTTCCATCCCGGAGGTCCCAGATTAGTACGCCACCGGCGGCGACCCATGGCTGTTTTCTGTTGACAATAGATTACAATAGAAAGGCCATTGGGGGTTGCAGAGTAATATCGGTGGTTCGAAACTCAGTTATAGTGAAGTTATTCTACCGCCCAATACTTCACATGGAGTTACAGAAACTAGAGAGAAAAATAGTTGAATTCACACCATGCGATCGAAAAGCAAAATTATTTCAAAATGAAATTATTTTAAGTAGCATTCCTCTTCTGCTGTATTTTTTAAGCGCAGATTCACGGTTTTAAAAGAATAACTTCTTTATCGGAACATATTAAACCCCAGCCCAATGGCCCTAGGATAATAGAGAACATGTATAGTATGTGTGAACATATTTTATTAGGCAAACGTCCTTTTTGTCGTGCTAACTTTCCATGTCTCTTAGAATATTGCTGGCGTTACACCAGCACCTGTCCCGAAAAATAATTTTTCCAAGTCCATATTGTATTAGACAGGGACAATAATTTCTAAGAATTTCTGACATAATATTCCAGCAGAATTAATAAATAAATTCTGTACAGAAACGACTACATTTTTCCTCCTCATATTCTACCCTTGTATGTCACGGAGTTGTATATTGCCCCTACCTACATGAAATATGAATGAATTACTGCTCAAGAAGTTCTGTGGGAACTGTGAGTTAGAGCCCTTGCCAGAGTAGGTTGTGGGAACAAATCTCGGATGCTCCCAGTACCACTATTATAAATTTAGACGGTAAAGTGCCATCGAACATATGTGTGCCGCTAAAGAAGTTTTAGTATCGATCTAGCAAATCTTTACCATCAAAATATCAGGAAATGGCAAAAGCAAAGATATATCCGAAACCTCAACTATGGAACAACTTAGCAGAGAGTTTCAACGGAATCTTAAAAACCATTTGCCTGATAACGTATATTCACACAGTACACTTGAGCTGAACATAGCATGACTGCACAAGTTAACCACTCACCGAAAAGGAATAGATAAACGGCGGATAGTTTGACCTTTTTGGGCACTTTACAGGAATATTCTACTCTGGAAGTTATTCAAATAGCAAAATCCCTTACATGAAGCTTTTCTATTCAAATTTTTCATAACGTTAACCCTGTGGTCCTCACTTTGGCTTAACTCTTGCGCTATAGTACCGCTTACGAGATTTATTGAGTATGTTGTCACCAACCTCTATATCCTCTGAGTTTTATGGTATGCCTGCCCATTACGGCATTTGGGTTGAATCTGTTGATGCAGTCATTTTGAGATTCAGTTCAAAATTTCATTTTACGAATATCTCCAGAGCTTTTGGTATTTGGATAAAAATCAATACCTGCAGACCATCACGTTGCTAGGTGAGGTTAATTGAAATTTATTGAACCGGCTACGGGCTTGTAAATTTTGCATTTAATGTTACGTATACCTCCAACAAAAACTTCAATTTCGATGTTTAATAATTAACTAGATATCTACATCACCATAGCTTTGTAATTTACTGGATTTACTAGCTGGTTATAACGATATGGATTACCTTAACTTAATTAAGAGGTTTTATTTGCTACCTCCAAACTGTTTCACACTCTTATCTTCTGAAGCGCCAACTTTGATTTATGTGAGTACGGTCCGGGGTCTTGGTTAGTATTTTCAGCTCTGTGCATTTTCTAAGCAATTCATTTTATTGATTCACAGATTTTCCCACCAAGTCACCTCTTTAATTAAAAGTATTGCGCTATGGTTCCATTACTACATAGTAAAGGCTCTACTGATTGGTATTAATTTGAAGAGGAGGAATTTTAACATCACCATACTTCCTCTCGGCTGACTACGTCAACGAGTGTTTTGGTTAATTAAAATTTTAGCTGCAAGGGGACTCTGGCAACCAATATAATAACAGGAGGCTTAGGTATATAGTCTGATTTTTAATGCGATATACACAAAAGATTTTTTAAACCATCAAGCAATAATAATAATTATATAGTACATACCATATATGCCTCAGATATTAATAAATGAAAAGTTCAAAAAATTTTAAACGATGAAGAACTCTGTGGAATGATCATATACACGGCGGCGCACAGTGGGCCAAAAGTGATTTTTGGGTGACCCCCCCCCCCCTCTTTGGGAGGCAGAGACAAATTTGAATAGGTCATTTTGTTTAAAAAATTTTCGAGTTTTCTATGATTTCAAAATTACATTGTGAAAATGTTTGTAAGCAGAGGTTGAATTTTTATTAATGAAATCACTTACTATACAGGTTGCTTCAGATCTGACGTTCCAAAATGAGTAGAGTGATAGATGTCAACTAGACCTAAAAAATTGTATGGCAGGGGAGGTAATCTCAAACGTTTGGGAGTTACAGGTGATTCATAAATTTCAGTTTTTCATGGTATGCACATTACTCTTTTATTTTTATCTTTTGATCTACCCAACACAGCAACATCAAACAAACGCTAAAAAAGAACTATCCTAATGTCAACAATGCTGATCTTACTCCTACCATTGCACCTCTAACTCATACCATTTTACTTTACCTTCTACATCTACATCGGAATTTTCTTCATCAACATTGGAGTCTTCTGCATCAACATTGGAACCTTCTACATCATCCGGCAAAGGCAGACCAGCAAAGTCCCTGGATCAGTGCTCGGCAATCACCAAAAAGCGAAAACTCAAACAGCATAATGAAGCTTTATCAACGGAGTCAATAAGCCAGTCACTTTGGCAACGATATACGTCGGAGAAACTAGTTAAAAAAGCCTTTACTGTAAAAGGTGTTGTTGAAGCTAGTCTAAACCGCGTGAGCAGAATTAAGGAGAGTATCGCCACCCCAAAAGACCAGCCGCAGAAATTCACTCCAAAAAAAGCTTTATCCTTATTTTAAAACTTGGGACTTTCTAAAGATAAGTACAATTTTCTTAGATATGAATTGAAAAAAAACCATAATGCTTTACCATGGTATAACAAGCTTAGAGACAGAGTTGGATCAATTCGTTGAGCCGCGCGACCACCATACCATGGGCCCCGGGTTCGAGACCAAGTCTCCCCATGAGCTTTTATTAAGAAATTAAAATAATCCACTCCGTCTCTGGGCTGTTGTCTAGCTCGCAGCAATGCAAAAACAAGACTGAAGTATCTTCACTTTCCTTATCCTAATTCCCTTCCTGCCAAAAACAATTCTAACGCATCAAATGGTTGTTCCCTAGGATTTAGCCACATCGTAAAAGACAATTTCTAGAAAAAAAGGACTGTTTGCCTGAAATCCTGCAGACTACCGACACTTCAGCCGCGAACAGAATTTTAAAGATAAAATCACACAGGACGAGAGCTTAGATGACACCACTTTAGTATTAGTGAGTAAATGGGAATGTGATGGATCTTTAGGGCAAAGCGAAATTCGGAAGAAGAATCCGATATTGATGAAAATTGTCAATACGTGCTTTCGCCTCTTCATGCAAGGATTCGATTTATGGAATTTATATTGCACATGAGTTATGACTTGAGTTTCACTGATGAGGGTGTACGAAGTAACCCTGATAATAAGCAAAAGAGACTGGAGGAGAAATACAGGATACAAGAATTCAGACGACAACTGGGTTTAATTATAGATACACCTTAACAAGGATTTGGAAGTACAAATGACGAGAACACAGCAAGCAAGCTTTTTGAATACCCTGAAATAACAGCGGATATTACCAAAGTGGACGTGGAAATTATAAGGAGACTTAAGACCATATTAAATGTTCTTTCTTGTGGTCTTCCTATAAATCCGGAAACATATGCAGAAAAAAATTCGGAACATAAACAGAAATATGACTAACATGCCTGGAGAAAATTAGCAGCGACAGTCCACAAAGTTTTAAGGCGTGCAAAAAATATAATACTAAACTGTCTTTTTTAATTAAATATTGTTATGGAGATAATAAAATTAAAGATAAAGTTAAAAAAAAAGTTTTTCAGTAACGTTAATAATTTATTTATTGACTACTTCAAATTTTGTTAATATATTTTGGGGCACCCTATAAACCAATTAAACTTTTCTTTATCAATTAATGGGTAATAATGTCAAGATTGATTTCCCAAAGTTTCATCATGATATCTTCAACACAACAAAAGTTACAGATTTTTGATAGCCATCAAGCCGTTTTGATCCACTGTGCGGCGGCGGTCTTAACACTAAATTTTCCTCTCTCATTCGAGTTACACATTTTTAATTTCCTTAATTTAAAACTGCTTACCTAATCATTTTCCTTGGTAATTTCTGATAAAGGTTTATTTTATTTCAGGTACTCTTTTCCTGTATTTTGGACCATGTGTAATTCATCCATGGGTGTCTTCGGGTCTTTAATCGTCCTACGTATTCTATACCACAGCTTACAAAACATTTCTTCGCCCTTTCCCATTTTTGGTCTATGAAGTCTGCAAATGTTCGGTATTTTAAACGTTTTTACATTGACCCGTGTCATATTAGATGTTGTGTTACGTTTGCGTATTGCTGCTGTGCATAAGCGAAACTTAGCTCATATAAGATGTTTATCGTTGCCAATATCAACACTACGCTTAGACCTTACGTTGAGAAGACACTTTTTCGAACTTTTTGAAACAGCTATATAGTCAACGTATTTCTCAGCTCCGCCATCTGGGGAAACCCACGCTGTTAAATGGCATTTTTTGTGTTTAAATAAGGATCCACCGATGACAAGTTGCCGCGAATACAAATCTCAACAAACAACACCCATTTGCGTTCCTGTTTCAGAGTACAAACTTCCCCATTACATGGTCCAGGCCGATGTTGTTAGATATCACCTTTAGGAGTCTTATCAAAGGATTCTACAAGGAGCTGGTAGAAGGCTTCCTTAGTTGTTATCTCCGCTTGTTCGGTAGGCGCATAGCATTGAATTATTTAGATTTTACGTTCCCTTGTCCGGAATCTGGCGATGATAGTTTGTTGACCAGTCCAGTAGAGATTGGGTGGCAAGCTTAGTTTGCAACAAGCCTACACCTGCCAGGCGTGGAGTATCTAATTCTTACTGGCAGAGTATAGCAGCGCATTTTTGATGTGGGTGATGTAAACTCTCCACTTCCCTGCCATCTATTTTCGCTTAGTCCCAAGATATTTATTTTATAATGGGCTATTTCTCGCTCCACCCCTATGATCTTTGCGTATCCACACTCGTACCATAGAGTTCTCACCGTCCGTTGTCTGTAGCCATAGTTCGTCATCAAGACGTTTCGTGTGTTTGTTGGTTTTTTACGGAAAATGTTAACGTTTTTTAAGAATTTTTGTGCGGTTCGTTACAGAGGTGCATAGGACACATATTCACGACTCTATACATGCGTTCTATAATAATAATAATAGTGTTTCCATTCGAATACAGAAGGCTCTAAATGCAAAACATACAAAAACTAGTGCGAGCAAAAGAATGAATTACAAATTGTAGATACTCCTTTTAAGTATCACTTTGTCCACATTAGTATCAAAAACCTCTCCGATATCATTAGCAGACCTACACATGCGGTTACTAGGCTTGAACATGCCGTAATTAGTACACGAAAAAGCAATCTGTAAAGGTGATCGATTGCGTAGTGAATGGGACAGTTATCTAGGCAATACTTTGCAAGCCAGTTCAACACTGTCTAGCTTTCCCTGCAGAAGCTGATGCAAAAATACCAAATCTGCAACCCAACGACGCTCCTGGAGTGTAACAAGTTGCAGTAACCCTAAGCGCTCCGCATAAGGTGGTAGAATAAGAGGGTCATTCCAAGGCAAAGAACGCAGGGCCGATCGCACTAATCTGCGCTGGACGGACTCGTTACGTTTAATGTGGCATCCGTAAAACGGAGACCAAACCTGACTAGCATATTCAAGCACTGGTCTAACCAGGGATGTAGAAAGATCGAGTCTAATTTGAGGGCTTGGAAATTCCTTGGACCACCGAACAATAAATCCCAGCATAGGGTTTGCCCTAGCAACGACGGTATTAATATGGGAGATGAAGTTCAATTTAACGTCAAGATACACTCCCAAGTCCCTCACCCCTTCCACCCGTTTTATACCAGTACCCTCAAACATGTACAGAAAAGTACGGAAGCTGCGAGACCTCGAGAAGGACATAACCTGACATTTCTCAATGTTCAGCTTAAGATTGTTGTTGTAGCACCACTCATAGAAAATGTG
Organism: Leptarthrus brevirostris; assembly: GCA_964036015.1. Taxonomy (NCBI): domain Eukaryota; kingdom Metazoa; phylum Arthropoda; class Insecta; order Diptera; family Asilidae; genus Leptarthrus; species Leptarthrus brevirostris. Next base: position 115,048,257 of record OZ038373.1, on the reverse strand, counting down.
TAACTCTGATTGCAAAATCTCACAATCAGCATTAGAAAAAACTTAATATCGTCAGCGTATATAAGAATTTTACATCTTTGAAGCAAATACGAGATATCATCTATAGATAAGATGAATAGCAATGGACCCAGATGACTGCCCTGGGGAACGCCAGAATGAGCCACAAAATCATCAGAGAGTGCGCCACGAAAACGTACCCTATTAGTCCTATCAGATAAATACGACTTAATCCAACCAATAAGCGAGGGCGGAAAACCTAACTTAGCCAATTTAAAAGCAATGATAGAGTGAGACAGCTTATCAAAGGCCTCACTAAAATCAATGTTAATGCAGTCAGTTTGGCAACCATCCGTGAATCCACCCACAGTGCAGGAAACAAACTCAACCAAGTTTGAAACCGTGGACCTACCCTGAAGAAAACCATGCTGCCGAGTGGAGATTAAGCCTTTACACACATCGGATAATTGGGATTGAATTAGCAGTTCGAAGAGCTTAGGAATACACGACAATTTAGCAATAGGCCTGTTATTGGAAATGGCTCTTCTATTGCCACTCTTGAAAATAGGAATTAAAAAGGACATCTCCCAGAGTGCTGGGAAATGGCCCCGCGAAAGAGATTTCCTGAATAGAAACAGCAAGGGCCATAATAACACCGAAGAGCATCTCTTCATGACTGCAGCAGGAACCCCGTCAGGACCACTAGAAAAGTCAGTTGGAAGTGCAGTAATATGCTTCAAGAAGATCTCTTCCGTGATATATGGAACTGATACCATGGGTGAAATTCGACTATTTATGTGCGAAAAGTTTCCACCATCCGGGATGAAATCAGATGATTCAAATGCACCCTTAAAAGATTTAGCAAATAAGTTACAGATAATATTAGAATTATTGCTGGAAATCCCCCCTAAATCCATAGTAGATGGATAGTTATCGACCTTTTTCTTCAAGTTGACATATTCGAAAAATGCACGGGGGTCAAAGAATAATCTGTTCTTTAAACTCTGAAGGTTTTCTTCATAGAGAGAGCAAGAACGGCTTATAAAATGTTCATGGCAAATACTAAATTCTTGCCAGGAGCCAACACTACCAACACGAAGGTACTTTTTCCAAAGTCTGTTCTTCCTATTCCTAAGAGTTTTCAATTCTCTGTCAAACCAGGGTGGAGCGGAGTCTTTACCTCTTACCCGAACTAAGGGAACAAACCTCCCAAAAGCCTCATACAAAACGTCGTAGAGGCTTGATACATTACTGTCGATATCGTCACCAGACAAGCAAGTTTGGAAGTCTATCACATCAAGATAATCATTCAAAGACTCAAAATCGGCCACTCTAAAGTTAAAATGATATTGGCTTTCGAGGTTATCGAGAAGCACGTCCGACAGACAATGAAAAGCAACAAGCAGTGCGGGGTGAAACACGTCAAGATCTGTCAAGGCAAGGAGGCTGGGTACAACAAATGAGAGCGTGGCGTTCGTAGAGAACACCAAATCTTCCCATATTCTTACTCACATTGCTCATTTGGCAAAACCCCAAGCTAGCCAGGTGTCGAGGAATAACGATTGCCCTTCTGTCAAGTCATGGGGAAGAAAGCTATCGTCATCATCATCTGCTACCCAAAGTACATTGGGTAAATTAAAGTCCCCCGTTTGAAAGTTTCAGGCTTATAAGAGAAGAGAAAAAAAAAAGATGGTAAACTGTTCCACATTCTTGTTGTTCTGCTTAGAAAAGATTCCAGAAATTCGACGGTACGTCCAAATTTGAACTGGAGAGTATTGGGGTGGGAGCGATTGGTTGATCATGTATCGCGCGTTGTCATGTGTCTACAAGGAATCAGGCCAGCAATTTCGTTAGAGCAATGGCCATGGGAATAGCGATAGAAGAGAGAGAGACAACTGACATTCCGTCGATGCTCCAGAGAGTCAAGGCCCTCAGAGATTGAGGAATCGCTAATAAATTTAATGGCCTTACGCTGGACTTTGTCTAACGCGGGGCAATGCGGTATGTCCGGCCCCTGCCCAAATATGGGAATTATACTCAAGTCTAAGCCTAATGTGGGACTTGTAGATCAGCGCTAAGTCAGGTGGGGTGAAATATTTCTTACATCTCTGTAGAAAACACAAGCGATTGCAAATATATGATCAGTCCAGCTAAGATTGCTGGATATCTCAATACCCAAGATGTTTAGGGAGGGTGAATTGGGTATGTTAACTCCGTCGACTGAAATGGATTGGGGGAAAACTGGGCGTTTTTTAAGGGACATTAAACAACATTGAGTTTTGGATGCATTAAGCGTAACACGATTTTCTCTGCCCCAAGCGAGGACCATAGAAATTTCGTTGTTTAATGATCTAAACATGCGTTCCCGATTGACTTCTGTAGCATTTCCACGTGAATGTATTAATCAAATGAGTACGCGAAATCAAGGGTGCTGTCATCGGCGAAACTATGAATAGGATTGAGAGTAACGGATAAGAGATTATTAATAAAAAGAAGAAATAAGGTTGGTGAAAGAACTGAACCCTGAGGTACACCGGCATTTATTTCGTTGGAATCAAATGTAACTTCGTCAATTACTACACGGATTAAACGGCCTGACAAAAAACTCTCTTACATTTAACGAGGGTAGGGTGCAGACCAAATGTTTGAAGTTTGCTAAAAGGGCAGCATGCCAGACTCTATCAAAAGCCTTTGAAATATCAATATTTCATACTCACCAAAATTATGGAGACAATGATTCCAACGCTCAGTTAGAGCCGTTAGTTAGTCTTCGGTTAAGCAAACAACGCGAAAACTGTACTGGCAATCGTTTATAAGTTGGTTATTTTCTTGATATTTCAACAACTGAGAGTTGGTGAGTGATTCAAAACTTTAGATATGATCGAGGTTAGTGCAATTGGTCTGTAGTTAGAGGGGTCGCATGCCTCTCCTTTATTAAGTATCGGTTGGATATGACCAAGTTTCCATACACTTGGAAACATTCCTGTTTAATATGACAGGTGAAAAAGTTTGCGCAGAGGTTTAGCCAAAGCAGAGCCGCAGGATTTTAAAACAAGGGGCGAGAAACCATCAGGCCCAGTAGCTTTGGACACGTCGAGTTTCAAAAGTACTCGAAAAACTTCCCGAGTACGAAAGTGTAGCGGCTTTTGCCTATTAGTGCACTATGATGGAGATGGAGTTGCCTGCGATGAAGGTGGCAGGTACGAGTTAGCAGCAAAATTAGCAGCAAACAGGTTGGCCTTGTTCAATGGGTCAGTAACAACATTCCCATTATAAATGAGTGGTGGTGTTGACGAACAGGTGAAATTGTTCTTTATGGTTTTTACTAGAGGCCAGAAGCCCTTACTACCCGTTCGAGAGGAAAATACCTTCTGTCTGATGCTCTGGTCGAAATTGAACTTTGCCCGACTAATTGCTGAATTGCAAATATTCCGCGCATATCTATAGAGTTCTTTATTCTAAGCTATTAACAGTCCAGTAAATGTAAAATAAACTTAACTTATTTGTTTTCTGCTTTGATGAATGTGTTAGAATTCTAGGCGCACTGATGTGAAATTAGTCATATAAGTAGTAATAATAATCTGTATGTTAACTAAAAAAATTACCAGCAGATCTTTCTAAGACCATTTGTTATATCAATATCATAAAGCCCTTAATATCGCCATTGTCCCAACTTCATACATCTCATAAATCTTTCCATCTAAATCTGTTCCACAGAATTAAACTCTTATCCGCTTACTGAAAGAGGATTTAAATGTCTGCAGTGCACCGCCATATCTTTTTTAACGAACATTATGTGGAAAGAACAAGTAGCTGCGGTTTTTCTTTATAAGAACTTATAAGATAAGAAGTTTTGCGGCACGAAGTTCTCGTCACTTTAAGATTTTTGTTGCCATCGGTTCGCCCTGCAGTTTATGTGAATGCAAAAAAAAACTTTCCAAAATTCATAAACTTTTCTCATGGCAAACTTTTATGAAAAAGTGGAAAGGAATTTCTGGGTAAATATAAGAGCTGGCAGACTATTATTTGTTCTTAAAATTCTAGGGACGATAAAACAGGAATACTTTTTACCGTGAAGGATACACTGTCCGGCTGTCAAAAGCTCAAATAAAGACATCAATTTAACATTGGCAAGATGTTGAATCGTTTATGCAAAGAAAATTTTGTCTGGGCTGTTTTTTCCATGGTACAATTTATTTCTGTTTTATGGTACTAAGAGGTAACAAAGTGTATGGGATAACGTGCTGGCGTTATGGTTTTTACACGAGAGTCACAGGTTTGTATCCCGGCGGCGGCGATAACACAATGTTTTTTGTAGACAACAGTTTGCGTTAAAAAACCATCGAGGATGCAGAGTAATGTCGGAGGTCGAAACACTCGAAACCAATCGTAAACTGTAAGTTAATTTGGAATCTTTCTCATCAAATCGGAAGGAGGATTCTAACTTTGTAACGGATAAATCGATTTAGATGTTTCCTTTTTTTAATACTACTACTGCATGTGTAGTGAAATCTACAGTACTAACCAAAATTTATTACTTTTAACAATATTTCTATTGAATGAATGCACGTAATGTAATTTATATTAATTCAGTAAGTTTAGGGGAGGTTCTAGTTCTTTTGTTGAAAAAAATCGATTTTGTTGGCATCTCTAAGGTGTCTAGAATGTACCGCTTCCCATTTAAGCACAACCATTTCCCAACTAAGCAAAACTTAAACAAAATTGAATAGACACTTTTTCAAATTGAATTAAACTTATCCCAATAAATTTGAAATTTTTCTAAAATGAATTAAACTTTTTCCATTCGAAAAAAACCTTTATTTCATTGTAATTAACCAATTTTTCAAATAAGTTAAACCTAAATTAAAATAGCAAAAAAAATTGTTTTTTAAGTGAAAAGCTCAATGTAGTGGCTCTCTAGTGGAAGCTGGCCCAATTTTCATCATCATATCCATTACGTAGTTGGTGCAGTCTTCTTGTGAAACAGTAATTAAGCTGTCACGTATAACGGAAACAAGATCAGCGGCAACGGTAGGATCACTGAGAAGTCGTCTTGCTGATGCTTTAACTTTAAAGAAAATTTTCTCAATGAAATTTAACATGGGTGAATATGGTGATCAAAATTCTAGTCGGATACCATTGACTGAACAAACCATATCCCTCACTCGTTGGGTTTTATGTATTGCAGCATTATTCAAGATGAGCCAAGTACCATCTGAATCTCGCTCATTTTGGGGGGGAGGGGGTTAATTTTCATTTTTATTTTAAACAAATCTTTAAATAAACAAACAAAAAATATGGTAAATATAAATTTATTTTTAACTTAATAACATAATAGTACAACATTTCAGGAATCTTCTGTTACATTTTTGTGTAAAAATATTGTGAATTGAGCGACTGACAGGAAATCTTCGTATACACAAATATAAAAAAAAGGTACTTTGCGGTGATCATCATAACTCATTAAGATTTCGTTAGTTTATGAGTTTCTCGAGGTAGCAACGTCGAGACTTTGTTTATTTTATTGATTTTTCAATTTTTAGCACTAAAAAAAGACGAATTTTTTGAATTTATGAAAATTTATTGATAAAAATCGGCGAATTTGTTGTTGTAAAATTAATAATAATGATAAAAAATACAAAATCTCGACGTTGTTACCTCGTAATTTATGTATAAAAGAAGTGTGAAAATTTGAGAAGGATCGGATGAGTAGTTTTTAAGTTACAGTGATCACCGATTTTGAAAAACGAAATCTGAGAAAAACGCGTTAAAAGTTTTAACACTGCTCTTTTGTATATGGGATGTATCGAATGGATGGAGACCTGAGGCACTGTATCTCCGGCAGTTTTGCTTCAATCGACCTTTTTTAACTAGATACTCTTAAAGAGTTGTACTATCAAATAAAAAAATGCAAAAAAAAATATTAATACCCTGGAGACATAGTTAATAGCTGGAAACATAGTTGCTGTAGTCTACTTAGTGCTATTTTCTTTTTGTCTGTTTTGAACTCTCTCACAATAGATCTACATCTCTTAACGTAGGCTACAATAACCTCTGCATCTTCAGTAAATTTCAAACATTTTTTATTTTACATTAACAAGTGCTGCAAAAAGTGTGAAAACACCTACATGCACATAATTTCATAGCTTTAGACTTTGCTAAATGTCCTACTTTCGCATTTTGTTTTACATTAGATGTTATACATCAAGCACCGAATATATTAAAAACTTATTTCAAACATCCTCAAATCTCGAGGAAGTTGTTAGAATTTGCCCACAAGTGGAAAGATCCTGTCAGAAGAAAAAGCGTTCAGGAGAAGTATGGCGCAACATGTTTGCAAATTACGATGAATACCAATGGAGGGAGTCTTTAAGAATATCCAAACAATCATTTCAAAAATTAGTTGATATACTTCGAATAAATTTAGAGCCTAAAACCAATCCTATTTCTAACTTTCAACCAATGCCTGCGGAAAAAAAAGTTGCAGTTACTTTGTATAAACTTGGCTGTAACGCTGAGTACAGAGCTGTTGGAGATGGGATTCACAAATCGACTGTTCACAAATGTTTTAATGAAACAATTAAGGCGATAACAATATATTTACTTCCATTTGTAATCGTAATACCTACTTTAGAAAGGCCGAGAGAAATAGCAGACGCTTTTGAAAACTTGTGCGGCTTGTCTTAAATAATTGACTGCATTGACGGCAGTCATATTCCGATACTTGTTAACTATGATGGATATTCCGATTTCACGAATAGAAAAGGGTGGACATCCGCAGTCCTTCAGGTTGTCGTAGACTATCGCTGGATGTAAGTAAAAGTTCTTTGGAACTGCATTACAAACCTAATTCTTAACTTGTTTACTTTATTAGGTTTCAACACATATATTTCCAAATGTAAACATTAAAAAATGTTACTTTGTTTATATGAAATATTAATTAATGTTAGCTTAATTTTGTGGTTATATGCAATTTAAACAGTAAGCAATTATTTAAACAAAGTCCACATGATCACAGAATTAATAAAATGTAGAAAATATATGCGTTTATGAAATCAACTTTAGTTTGTACAATTTTTGGGAAGCAAGCTGGTTGATGGTAAAGAAATAGGTTTCTTTATAGTGGATGATGCAGTGTATACTTTGTTACCGTGGCTATTAAAAAACTATCCAGGGAGTGGAGTAATTCCTGAAAAAGAATTATTTAATAACGTGATGAATTCAGCACGGATTAAAGTTGAACAAGCCTTTGGTATCTTAAAGGACAGATTTAGAATTTTGTTAAATCGCGCTGATATAAACCACACGTTAAGTTATTGCCGCCTGCTGTGCACTACACTACTTTATTAAAATGGAAAATGACTCATTTAACGTTAACTGGCTAGAAGAAATCGAAAGCTCCCACATTAACTTCCCACAACCTTCAACACAAACTGTGGTAAACCAACATAATGATATAAGGAATCTCTTGAGCAAATATTTATTTAATAAACACACACTGTAACTTTTATACTCATTTATTTGTAAACAAAAAGAAAACAAAAATAAAAGGATCTTCGTTATAAAAAATTAACAAATGTAACTTTCATTGTATAAAAAAAAACTAAATTAGACTTCCTGTTCTTTTCAACTCCAGTTGAATTCATATAGCGCCTTCTTATCAATTATTATTCGTTAGTACATAATAGCCGGACGACTGCTGTTGCATAAAGATATTTGTGAAAAATTTCCGATCCTCACGAATTAGGTTCTCCTTCCACATTTGCCGCTCATGTTGGAGTTGTTTGAGCTCATCCATAAATTGTTGATGCTCTTCAAAGAATTTGTTTTGTAATTCTTCTTGTTTTTTGTTGCCAATTCTCAGCAAATTGTTCCAAAGTTTTCGAATAAGACAAGCGCCCTTTAAAAAGTAAATAACATTTTTAAATTATGATGTGTGTACAATTAGTGTACTTACCGCCCCGTCGCCGGTGTGTTCGTCTTAATACATCATTAGAATTATCTTCCGAAAAGTTTTCTGGAGAATATTATATGGTACTTTCTTCGAGGAACGATAATGATCAAGCTCAGTAGAACCTAAAAATATATTTATCGGTTAATTTTCATAAGTTAATTACATAAACAAGTAGGTATTGAATTTTAAACAGGATCGCCGGAGTCAAATCCAGATAAAGCAGGGAACACTTTTTTTGGACGTAAATTGAAAAGGTCACTTAATTTGTCCATAAAATCAACAGATTGACGACCCACTCCACTTTTAGAGTTGTTTAATTTAACTCGACCTTTAGTTTTTTATATTTTACAACTTACTGCTGCACGCTTTTCTCGTATCCGCATTCCAACATTTTATCTTTCACCCTTTTAAAATTTTTCTGATTTGTAAACTTTTTATCATCCATCATTTATGGGAGTTTCTCCTTCATACAAATGCTTAAAAAGTGTCCACTTCTTCGTTACAACAAAAAGCTCCTTATTTACACTGGTTTCGGTTCCCATTATGATATATTTTACACCGATCAGTTGTTGGCGCAAATATTTAGAAGTCAAGATTTTTATCTGACAAGTGACAGCAACTCAGTTCTTTTGTTCCTGTTTATACCGCATCAATTAAGTTCTAGTCCGGCATGTTATGCAGGAGTAGAATTTGTCTACTAAAAGTATTTATATCGCCAAAGTTATGCTGCATAAGTTGGCGCTGTCTAAACATACATATGTAGTGATTGGCGCTGTATATCAATTGTATGAGGAGAATTCATTCGATCTACCTCAAATCGTGCAAACTTGAGTGTAATTTTAAGCTCTTTCAAACCTCTATCCACAGAAGATCGAGAAAGGTTAAAACCTTTTCCTGCTAGATATCGCTGGATTTCTTTTATTGTCATTCCAGGATTTTCCTCCACAATTTCTTCGATAGCGTCTTCTTCAGTCACTATTTTTTTCCTATTTCCACCACGTCGCTTCTCTATAATATTGTCATCGTTGTGGTTATAAGCACGAATAACGCTTTTAACAGTATTTATACCATTTCCCATTTAAGTACAACCATTTCCCAACTAAGCAAAACTAAAATCCAATTGGGTCTTTTTCCAATTGAATTAAACTTATCCCAATGAAATTGATATTTTTCTCAAAAAAATTAAAAAAAATTAAACTTTTCTTCATTTTCAAGAAAACTTTTCTTTTCTGACCACATCAAGTACGGTCACTGACACTTTGTGTTATTTATGGCATAGCTCACACAGGCAATATGTAAACAGCACGTGAGGCGCCAAGGACATGCTTTCAGCACAAGACAAACTACATACTCTTAACGCAGTAAATAATTTTGTTACCCTGGAAAGAAATGACTGCAACCCGAAACTTTGTTTACTTTCGTGGAATTGCATTTGAACCGGTCAAACTGTTGAGCCATTAATGATCAATTAAGAATAGATGATAAGCAAGAAATTTGTATAAATAGGGCAGTTTAATTAATAAACGATAAAGTCCTAATTCGACTTTCTATTGAAAGAGTTCATGCTGTTCAGCAGCTCTTAACCAAGAAGAGTTCATGCTTTTAAGCAGCTCTTAATCCAAATTTTATCTCGGAGCAATAGCTAATTAGCTGCTCTTGTGGAGTCATAGCCTTATGGCTGTTCCCAGTTATCATGCTAGTAAATACAACTGTTCCGGCGAAGCAATAGCCTTGTGGCTGCTTTTTGTTGTTGAAAGTCATTTAACTACCCAACACTATAAAAAATAAATAACAAAATTGAATTATAAGCTCAAATGAGAACGCTTATCTCATTTACTGCAATTTTTAACACTAGGTACAAATTTCTAATCATTTGCCAATCAGGTAACGTATTCTGTACAGCAGAGCCAAAATCATCAAAATCGTTCTAAGCCTTATGAAGCTAGACACTGCCTTGCCGCTCCTCCAACTCTCAGCACAAGCCATAATTTTTTTCAGAAAACAAATAGATACTCTATGCCTGCCCTCCCCCAGCCTTAGGTTAACATTTTTTTATATAGTAGCAATGCGGGATCATACTGCATACAACAAAAAAGCACCATCCAAATAGGTCTACGTAGCACCCCACCCCATAAATGTTTGTCGAGGTACCAGTGGGGCAACATATTCTACACAACAAAAGAAGAAATATCCCAAATCGGTCAACACATTATGAAGTTAGACTCCCTCCACCACCACCGAAGAGCAACATTTATTCTCATATTAGCAATGGGGAATTATACTCTATATAACAAAAAGAGTCATCAAAGTAGGTCTACCTGTTAAGAAGTTGACATCCATCCACTCCCGCACTACAACCCTATCGTTTAAAACGATGTCGCGGTACGAATGGGGGTACATACTCTACATGTCAGAAAAAGAACCATCCAAATCAGTCCACGCATTACGAAATAACAATGGCCCGTCTTCTGAGTTAGCAATCTATGTATTGTGGAGTACGTAGCAAAGTCCAAATTTTTTCTATATTATTAATTGGGGACCATACGCTATACGACAAAAGTGGAACCATCAAAATCGGTCCACGCGTTACAAAGTTTGGTTGCCCCCCCCCCCCCCAACATTTTTTTGATCATGGTACCTAAAAAATGAGGGAACATCCAATTCGGTCCATGCGTCATGGGAGGAAGAGGTACACAACATGTTCTGTCAACTAGACTTTCTGGGAGGAAGAGGTGTATTAATCAGGCTTTTAGTTTGTATCTAGAACAGGGTGTGATAAACTATTACCAGCAATATGAATATGGAAGTGACTATTTGCAGTTATCGTGTACTTACTTGTTGTTCCATGTAGTCGGTAAAATATGTACTTGTATTTTCCGTGTACTTTCCGTGTACTTTCCGTATACTTTCCGGGTACTTTCCGTTTACTTTCCGGCTACCTTCCGTGTACTTCCGTGTTATTTCCGTGTAATTTCCGTGTACTTCTGTGTCGTTTCCGTGCACTTCCTTGTACTTTCCGTGTACTTCCGTGTTATTTCCATGTACTTTCCGTCTAATTTCCGTGTAATATCCGTGTACTTTCCGTGTATTTTTGTGTACTTTCCGTGTATTTCCGCGTACATTCCGTGTACTTCCGTGTACTTTCCGTGGCAATTTGAGGGTGGTAAATAGACACTGCCATAAAAATACGTGCGAACTTAGAACCTCTTTGCTTTGGGCAAGTAGGTTAAAAATGGTTAAGGTCTGTGTAAAACTAATTTTTTTATAAAATCTTTGAACTAGACAAAAAATTGTTTTTATTAATAAAACATGTATGCATTTTTTTTGTCATCGAGCCTTGAAAAAAACATGATTAACCTCCGAAACACCTACCTACGCTCGAGATGATTTGAAATCAAAATTCGAACCTCTTATTGTTTCTTAAGATGTTACGCTAGAATCGTAAATTTCCAAATTATCAAAATGGCGGATTATATCGCTTTTTTGGTTTTTTTTACCTTTACATTGTTGTTACAAATCGCAAAATAAATTTCGCTTTGGTGTAATCTACTCTTTGCAAGAATGTATTTTGAAGCTACTGTTAAAATTTCTAGTAAATCGTTTCATTAAAACATCCAGTGTTATCTGTAGTGTTAAGAAAATAACGTGTCTAGATAATGGCGTCTAAAGTCGACCGTTTAGACTTAACCTTAAATTTTGTTTCCATCTTTGCCATCGAATCAGGTGAAGTACCTCACTTCTTGTCCACAAGTCTTTAGGGGAGTTAGAGATATATGCTCGCAAAGTTTTTATGTTTCGCAAATAAAAGGAAGTAGTTATTAACAAAGTATAACAATGTATTCTTCAACAATATTGTACAATAGTAAGTTTATGTATGTATATCAATTATTCTAAAGGTAAAGACTCGTGCAGCCAATGGCGGCCACCACCTTCAGCAAAATCAGAAGCGGCATGATCTTGTCCATTTAAAATCCACTTGGTTGTTAATAGACCCTCAACACCAACAGGTCCTCTGGCATGAATCCGTGCGGTAGAAATTCCAACTTCAGCACCAAGTCCAAATCTAAATCCATCAGCAAAACGGGAGCTTGCATTATGGAATACGCAAGCGCTATCGACTTGTTCTTGGAATGATCTTGCTGCATGCTCTATAATAATATAAAAAAATTGCAAAGTTAGGAAGACACATTTGTCAAAAATTTTACCATTCTCTGTAACAATGACATCTGTATGACCGCTGCCAAAGCAATGAATATGTTCAATAGCGCTGTCTAAATCCTTTACGACTTCAATACAGCATTCCAAGGAACCATATTCGAATTTAAGACTTTTAGCAGGTGGAGGTCCGAATGTGAGAATTGAATTAAGTTTTGGTCCTGAGTATATTTTGACACCTTCTTTCTTTAGCATATTGCAGACTTGATTAAAGAAATCTCCAAAAATAAGATCTTCATGAATGAGTAAAGTTTCCATAGCGTTGCAGGCTGAAAGTAAATCGTTAAGATTTATGTGAATTTCACACCAAAACTTAAAAGCTTACCGGCTGGGTAGTCACATTTAGAGTCTCTAATAATTTTTAAGGCTTTACTAAAGTCAGCATCTTTGTCCACAAATACATGACAGACCCCTTCAGCATGACCAAGGACAGGTATATGTACAGATTGCTGCTGAATGCTACGAACAAGTTCTGTGGAACCTCTAGGTATGATCAAGTCGATGTGGTCTTCCATTGAAAGTAAATCACTTATTTCTTCACGGGTAGACACCTAAGCAAAATAAAGACATATACAAGTATAAATAAGTGTTCTACACTGCATTAACGAGTGTTTCTATGGTATTATGAGTGCTAATCGAAACGAATGATTTTTTTAACAATATTTTATATGCCAAATTTATAAAATTCTAAATTTATACAATTTTTCTCAAAATCATAATGAAAGTTCAACTCATCGCTGGAGTAAGTGAGACCGTGTTGGCCTTCCATATCGGAGGTCCCATGTTTGAACTCCAACGGCGGTGACCCATGGTTGTTTTCTTTGAACAACAAATTACGATAGAAATTCCATTGGGGGTTGGAGGGTAATTTGAATGGTTCGGAATCCATCTTAAATTGAAGGCCCACTTGCAATCGTTGTCTCGAATCAGATGAAGTTCTTCCGCTCCATGTCCAACCAAGGGTTAGGGAAACCAGAGCGAGAGAGAGAGAGATATTTTTCAATTGACTTTCGCGGTATTTACAGAGTGAGATATACTGAGATTCTTTAAGCTCTAAGTCGAATGTTTTTATGGAGAGATCTGAATTCGTTTTTAATGAGATGAAACTTCACTCTCAGAATTGAAGGCTTTTCCAGGACGTTATCGACGAACAACGAAGCTTACTGGAGAATCTTGAGAGTATTAGCACACTGGTTCTGGATATGGTAAAAGATATCAATCGGAGTAGGAGAATCCTAGGGTCTGTACTCACAGACTTGACATTATTGTGCGGATCCTGAAGGATTTTCATTCGATGACTCCACTCGACCATTTTGGATCCACTACTGACCATCTTGTCGGGTTGGAGAGGAATATTGAGAAAACTGTAGAAAAGCTCGGTCTAAGCATTCTTCTAGGTTGGATTTCGTTCTTTTGAGCATCGCGTTATTATCCCCAGCTTCTTTTCGCGTTAATGTTGCTAATGATACCCATCTTATTAACTTCCTCGAGGTGATGTTGTCACTGAACTGTCTCCTGGGTCTGTCCGAGGAAATTCCTCTCTTTGAATGATGATACTGCGTCTTCACGGCGCGGGACTATTGTCCCGTGTGCCGTTTGCTTTGTATTGAGCGATATGCGTTCATCATCTACGCAGCCTGAATCGTACGCAGCCTGAAATCGTAATGGTGGGTTTCTTTCTACATGTAAGTCCATCTATAATACAAACGGCTTTCTAGCCACGGAATGTTTTATCTACCGCATTGATCCTGATACATGGGTGGATAACATCATCAACCATATTTCAGACGCTATAGGTGTTTCTAGCAACTTTTTAATCCTTTTTAAGCTGCTTATTCCTGGGACCTGGTACTCTGCGGTATTGATTTCATCAATTTGGCCTTCCAACTTTATTTTGGGAGAACCCGTGACTGAGTATCCACTTTAAAACACATGTTAACCAGTTCTAAGTATAACTACGCCAACGTAATTGGCTTGCGCTCCTAGACAACTAGGCTGTTTGATGCCTCGACTGATTCGGTATTCGACATTATATGCCTCTCCAAAATCTCGCTTTACACTTAAGAAACTTTTTGATTTCTAAATCCAAGATTTTCCGTTGAGATCGCCGTTTTTTATGTTTTATTTTTTTATGCTGCTGTTTGTGTAGGCGTTCTCTATGAGGTGCGTTGTGGCTTGTAGTCCTCTTTAATTGAGAATCCTGGCGCTGAGGCCCTGGAAAATGTCTCCCACAGTTTCATCATAAAATCATATATGTTATGACCGTCATCCTGCTTTGCCGTCTTCAATTTATGATCTTTTGTGACCCCCAGGGATAACGTCTTCATTTAAATTTACCATCCGTTACCTGGGAATATGTCCCTCAGCAGGAGTATACTTTTCTAGAGTCTGTTTCTGTGTCCGGTCGCCGGCAAACTAAAGTTATTGGCAATGCTTCGGGTGCATGATCGACCTGGTGTTCCCCACAGACAATGAGATATTTGTCTTCATTGATTCCTGGGTCTGACTATTAAAATGCTCTTCATATTGTTTTCTGCTCTGAACTTTGCATGAACCTTCTTCTCAATTTAGATACCTATTGTGACGACTTTAAAACGGCTGATTACTCGCTAATAAATCAAATTCTAGAAGATTTCCCCTGGGACTGTTTTTTAACGTTCTATTGAGTTATGACTTTATGTTTTCATGATTCGCCCGTTGTATGCCCCTATCGCGATATAGGGACCCTAACTCTTTGCGACCTTGGTTTAATAAGCCTCTAAAACATCTTAAAAGTAAGGCTTGGTGGAGGTTTGGATTCTCTCGGCGTGCAAAGGGTTATCTTGTTTATTCAGATCTGCGCGGCCGTTACACTGCTGAGTCTGAGCTCGCCTCTTACTGAGGTTGGGCGGTCGATCTTTGTTAATCCCAGAAAGTTCTGAAGTTTTGTTATACGTAGGAGTGATGGCTACCCCTCTGTGGATTGTTGTGATATTAGTTTAGATGATTTTAATATTTTGGACGAAAAAACCTTCAACTTACTTAGATCAAAATTAGGCTGTCAGTCGTGAGGTACATAGGGGGAACCCATATGCACATAGGGGGAATAACATGTAACACATTATACACTAATGGAAGTTCGACTACAAAATCCTCATGGTGGCGGCTGGAAACAGACTCCTGACACGATCATGTCTCTATCAGGAATGCTGGCTAATTGTAATCGGGCAGCTAAGGATATTCTAAAATATCCTAAGCCAATGTGGAACAGCCGAAACGCCGGGGGCTGTGTGGATAAGGGGGCGCTTAGTCGCTAGTACATACTAGAGCTCTCAGTTGGAATCGGATAACCCGAAAACCCGGTTTCCCACAAGACCGGGTAGGAATCGATTCCTGCCAAAAATTCGGTTCCAATCGGGTTCCAGACGAGTACCCGGTTCCAAATAGGAATCGATTCCATCAACGGAACCGGTTCCACTGTGAGAATCGAATCCCCCACCGGGAATCGATTCCGTCGTATGAACTGGTTAATAAGAATGAGTGAAATTGCAATAAAAAATTGTCACTAATAGTAGGGAGTAGAAGGAATTTTAAATTTTTATTAATAAATCTTAAATGGTATTTTGTAATTTCATTAAAAAAAATCAGTAATTTCCAAAGAAACTAGACATTTCCTTAGTGAAATGCAAAATTTCCTCTGTTGGCCTTGAAACTGAATCTGTACTGCGTGATTGCAAGAGGAAACGATCCCTGTGACGAAATCGATGCTGGCGTTTGAACCGACTCTTATAATGGAACCCATTCTCCCTTGGAACCGGGTACCCGAGTAGGAACCGGGTACCCGACTTAAATCGGGTACCCGGGTGAGAACCGGATACCCGGGTAGGAACCGGGTACCCGCGGGTCGGGTTTCTGAGAGCTCTTGTACATACCAGGCGAGCTCCAGTTTCAAACAGCCTTCCTGCAGTATTTCGGTGATCTGTTGCACGTGACCGTTTATTTCTGGCGCTACTCGTGGGATTTTTATGGACAAGCAACGCAAACGACAAAAAAACGGATGGTGTTCCATCTAAAACACCACTGGCAGGCACTTGATCTAAAATCCTACAGGTCCGAGTTACAAAGGAGCAAACAGTCTCAAGGGACAGTTAAAAATCTGCCAGGAGGAAGATGAACTAAGACTTACGACGAAAACGCATTTTTGGTACGGCTATGCGCATGCTCGGCATTCTCTTCTATAAGCAACCGGAATCACTTACGGAGAAAGAGCGTAATAGCTTAGCATGGGCAAGGGAAGTCGTAGACAAAGACGTAACAATCCGACCCGAAAAGAAGGAACCTTCAAAAACGGGGAATGCGAAACCTTCCACTAAGGCTCCAAGGATATCCAATGGCTCCGCTGCTGAAGCGAGCGGGTATGCGAAGAGCATGTGGAAGAAGTGGAAGTAGAAATGAGACAGCTTGGCTGAGGAGGTTGAAGCCAGGCCCTAGTAAACTAGTGGCTACCACACCGAGTTCCATTAAATCAGGCTAGAGGTATAATACGCAGTCTGATCGAAGTACCAGCAGGTGCCCGAAGGAAATGGTGACGAGGCTTTTCAATGAAGTGGCAATGGATAGCCCTAACCTAGCATCTTTTGACAAAAGCAATCAATACGGATGTTCAAGGAAACAGTAGAAGATGGTGGAGAAACTATTGTCGAGTGCCGTTATTAACTACGTCCTTAAAAATACTTCATTGACTGCGCTAGTTTTTAATAGATTGAGTTGGAATTATGGTGTGAGAGTCCTGGAATAAAATGATCAGGCTACATACGGCTTCCATGGGAAGGAGCTAAATTGAAGCTCGTCCCATTACCCGAAATCCCAACGAGACCGAGAGGTAATGCAGTCATCCCAGAAGTGGAGGTAGATAAGACCAGAATGAGAGAGTGCTTTCGGTGGACTCTGAAGTTGAACGGGGTTGGGACCTTATAAAGTGCGAAAGAGCCACAGCAGTAAACTCATTTGATCCACTTAAATCCCTGGAAGTCGATTGGTTATGGCTAATCAATACTCCATAAGGCACTAAGTCATATAAAGACCCGGCTGGTGTCGTTATACAGAAGCTGTCTCTGCCTTATGCGAAATACTCTGTATATACTGGGAATTTAAAAATTTATTCCTGTTCTACTTGAACAGTTTTAAGGAGTGATATCACATTTGCCTAGGTGGAAAAACAACTTTTTTTTTTATTTCGGCGCTTTTACACGTACAAGAGCCCCCAAAAATAATAATTTCCTAAGATTTTCAGCAGGATTTTGTACGTTGGGTACAATTAATACATTATGTGTAAGCATTTTAAGTACATTACTAATTTCATTTACAATATGACACTAATAGTCTACGTTTTATATCCTTCGATACCGAAAGCCACTGTGCATGATATAGCTACATTTTTGGTAGATTTCTTGAAAGTGCTCACGTACAAAGCTTAATTTACAATTTGTGCAAATTACTAATACGACGAAAACTAATATAATGTGAATGAAATTTACCAGCACGTTGCATAAATATAATTTTTATCGCATACAGCATATGTACATATGGATACGTTTAGAGTACCAAATTTTCGTGTCAAGTTGCTCATATCATTGCTGATGGCACATGAATTTGAAATTCTCGAGGTACACCTAAGAAGTAAGCACTTCTATTATGAGCACGTACGTAATTTTGTAAGCATCTCAGGTACATTGAATACCTTCGCCCAGAGCACATACACAATTTTAAAAATTAAATACCCCATAAAAGTGCTCAATTTTATAGCTATATAGGTTTCTAGCAAACTGTCTATTAAAATAAACCTTATATAAATTAAAATCTGGACTACTTTCCTGCACTTATCTTCTTAATATTAAATTTTTTTACTAATTTAGTGTTAGTAAAACTTACCATTATACATAATAATGCAGAGCTTAAATGAAGATTATTATAAGGAGATACGCTCCAGTTGTCTCTACCTGATTAAGAGCACATAATTTCCGGTGGGGTTATTGGCTCAACTGCATTCCCGTAACCACAACTTACCAAAGATATTGCATTGGAAGCATCTACTCCAGCAAGGGATTCCTTAACTAGTTCCATCAAAGCCCGGTTGCTATGAGCTGCTTCCTTTCCGCCCTTAAGGAGTAAGCCATTTGCAGAAGCCATTGCTAAGGCAGCCACTTGGGGTAATGAATCTGGTCTAGACTCGAAAATTACCAATAAAACCCCAATGGGGACTGTAACTTGTTTCAGGTTCAGATTTTCCGCCAATTTTGTTCGGCGCAAAACTCTACCAACATTCTGCAACAGTAAAATAAACAATGAATTAGAAAAAAGGTATATTGCTAAAATTAAATGATTTTTATGAAAAATTTTCTACATATAAAGCATGATTGGAAAAGTTTCGATTAGTTGTGAAATTTCATTCAGTAGCTGGAAAAACTTTCTCTGGAAATGTCTTAAACTTCCGTAAGCATTATACCGTACTAAGTTTCACCTGAGACGACATTGAAGTAACTCAAATTACTTCGTACTAAGGGAAAAACTCAAGTCTTCAAACTCCGCCTTCACATTAAATGTGGAATTTATTTTTATTGAATTTTGTTGGTGCTTAGAACAAGGACATAAAACAATTTCTAAATTTCAATTTTGCAGTAAACGAAGTTTCAATTGCTCTCGCAAAGCAATTTCAGGAAATACGAAATTTCGTTCGTGGAAAAGTAGACTATTATGAAGAGGTGGATTGACTCAAAGTAAGAATTCCGTAATAAGAGAATTTTTGCTAATAATTAAGTAAAAATATTTTTCAGGTTAACTTACTTTATGACTTGAATCTGCAATTTGCTTTAATCCAGTTGAAAGGCTTCGTAATTTTGCTGAATTCAATGAAAGTCTGGAAAGCAATGGCTTTGCCAAACCACTTTTCTGACCTTCAGCCATATCCTGTGCATTTGCATCCAAAATAAATGATTCTTTGGATATTAGTAGGTCAGCCAAAGAATGAACTGCTACAGCACGTTGCTCGGGACTCAGTGCTTGCAGCTGTCTGCTACCAGATCGTGCTAGGATGAAACATCTCAAATAAATATTTTCTTCTAATTGAGAACGTTATTACCATTTTCTGCAAGCGTTTCCACAGGTGTGCCAGAACCTTCTGCAGTGTCGGTAAAGAAAGTTCCAAGCTTACGTCCACCAATTATACTTTTTATGGCTTTTTCTTGCATTCCGTTGCATATAACTACGCTAACTCCTCGCTCAAGTGCCCACGTTGCAGCTTTTACCTTTGAGTCCATTCCACCTGTACCAACCTGTGAGCAAAAGAAATTAGTACAAGCAAAAGCTCTTAAGCTAAAATTACCTTAGACTTTTTCCCAAATTGGATTGTTCGAATGTCATTAGAAGTGTATGTATGCATCAACTTCGCTCCGTCTTCCCACGGTGGCTTATTGTATATTCCGTCAACGTCTGACATTAATATTAACAAGTCAGCTTGCACCTCAGCCGCCAGCATAGCAGCTAAACTGTCGTTGTCCTTTATACTAATTCCCTAAGATACATATAATATATATTAGTTAGAAATAATAAATTTAATTGCAGCTTAGAATTCATTGACGTTTTTATTGATTCCGTATTTGAAAAAGTATTCAAATGGAGACGGAGTTGGATCAATTCGTTGAGCGGCACGACCACCAGGCCAAGGGTCCCGCGTTCGAGACCAGGTCTCCCCGTGACCTTTTGTTAGGAAATTAAAAATAATCCACTTCGTCTCTGGGCTATTGTCTACCTCGCAGCAATGCAAAAACAAGACGCAAGTTTCCTCAATTCCTTTACCCTAATTCCCTACCGGCGAAAACCATGCTAACACATCAAAGGGTTATCCCTGGGCTTTGGTCACATCGTATAAAAAAAAACTATTTCTACCGACTTCTGTTATTCCGAAAGTTTTTGGTACGTACAGCATTATTTTACGACATCAGAGTTTCGTTTGGTTAGGTAAGAGTGTCAGCCTTCCAGGAGGGAAGGTTCCCTTAAGGCATGACACCACATTGTGATACCACATCGGAGTTAGATTTCCATCCACATAATTAAAAACCTAAAACCACTTGGAAATATTAATAAATCCAAACTAACGTCCGGAAGTTTAAACCGAGGCCTATCCCACTGAATGGAAAACAGGTGTAATTGTAAAGATTCCCAAAAAAGACGACCTGAGAAGTTGTAGCAATTGGCGCGTTTACTTGTGCCTTTTAACTGAAATTTCCAAATTGATGGCAAAAGTAATCTTAAAGCGAATCAATTTGTCAAGCGCACTCTAAATGATGGACGGGCAGGCTTTTGTGAGGGTTTCTCCTACAGCGATGACATCAACACCCTCCGAGTTATTATAGAACAATCCGCCGAATGGAGGTCCTCTTTACATCTAATGTTCATCGATTTCGAAAAGGCGTTTGACATCGTTGATCGCGAGCTCTTATGGGCACCTTTACGTAGGAAATTTTATCACCATCATAAAGAAGTCCTACTCAGGAGCTCAATTGCATATTCTATACAAGGGAAACCTATCGGAGCACTTCCAAGTGCTGAACGGAATGAGACAAGGATGCAAATTGTCACCTTTGCTTTTCTTGATCGCATTAATGACGTACTGTACGGCGCCCTAGGCGACTCCCCATCGCGAGGGATTAGATGGAAACTTTATAGCAACCTAATGCATATGTACTATGCCGACGATGTATACCTCCTATCCAACAAACATAGTCATGTAGCTTTAATGTTCGAAACCAGTAAAGAAGGTCGCAGAGCAGGGCTTAAGATCAATGCTGCTTAACTGATGTACAGGCTCGCAACAAAAAGGTTCGAGTTGTATTTCATACACTTACTGAGATATGGCGAAATAACAACATCTTCAGAAGGACAAAACTACGAATCTTCGAATCGAACGTAAAACATGGAAAATGACAGGTCGAATAACACCTAAGCTACAAGCCTTTCTCAACCGATGCCTCCGGCTTATTCTGGAACCACTGAAGGAATAGGGACGGAATTCTTTAAATCAATCCTTGAGGCGACAGAATACGAAAGCATGGGGCAGATACAAAGCCTTAAAAAAAGAGATGAAAAAAACTCGTGGAATTGTGCTCGAGTACGAGAAATATCTTTGACTTTAGAAGACAGCCTCAAATGATGGGATCTCCTTGGACTGTTCGAGACAGGATGAGGACGATGACGGAGATCTTTGACGAAACAAATGAGATACTATTGTAAACTCATTTCCTTGGCATTTCATGACCTCTGAAAGGATTGTGCCTCTGGTGGAAGTCAGAGGAATATGGATTCTTCAAGGCAGCGGTATTAAGATGGTATATTTCCTACCCTACTTTAGTGAGGCAGTGGTATTGTAACATTAATATTAATGGTAATAAACATTGTATGCAATATAAATAGGGTATGTCCAGGTTTCGTGAAGAAAAATTATTTTTAACAGAACCGGGAAGCACACATTGTACGAAACAGAGTTCCTTCAGACCCGTGGGCCCAACGTCCTCTTTGTTGAAAAGGATGTGGTGGAGTCTGGTTTTGGAATCATAGGGATGACGTTCGAGAGGTACAGGTTAAGTAAAATTCAGCACGCTTTTCATCCAGGCAGATCTAACGAAGCGGTACTTCACGAAATGGTGTGAGAAGCAGATGAGGATCTTCATAGCAGAAGAAAATCATAACAATGGCCGCCATTATGAACTTTGAAGGAGACTTTGACTTCCAAAAGCTAAACGATATGGGACATGTAACTAATCCTATTTTGAGAAGATGGATTACCAATATGTTAAAGGTGAGAGCAGTAAGTATACATAGAGGTGGATCGAGACAGCGTTGGAGGGTTGGCAAAAGTTGCCCATAGTATATGCACACTTTGGGTTATGTCGAAAACATAGAAATTATTGTTGCAAGAGGTAAACTCAGACATTCTGTACCCGACACCATAAGGAGAGACATTACGGTGGTGAAGCAGTAGTGTGGAGACAGGAGCTCTACATAAAAGCAAAGAAATCTGATATCATTATTTCCACTGGGAAAAGGAAGAATTTAGAAGAGAGAGAATGGAGAAGAACTCGCTGTCTAGGGGTGTCAAGTATCTGGGACTCAATACCAGAATCCAGCGAGCCAACAGGGCTTTGCATCAATGTGGGACAATCTCACCAAAATTGGATCGACACTATTATGGTGAGACCCGTTATCTTATATGCATCGGTAATCTGGTCAGTACAAGGGCAACATAGATCACTTTAAAAAGCAATTAATTAGCACAACACCGACAGCGTCGTTGGAAGTGCTGCTAGGGGGTGCAAAGTGACTCAGGTCAAATACCGACTACGGATATAGGAAAATTCTGGATATTTTTAAAAATAAGATACCAAAATGGGATGCCTGTCGATATAATAAGCAATTGGTGATTGTTAGATAATACGAAACGCTATAAATATTGGGTCAGTATCTGAAAACAGTCTAAGTTACGTTCATTGTCGATGAATCGACAATGAAACAATGGATTATGTCGGGCCATTAGTCCCAAAGGAAGTATAAACGAATTAAGTGACATTAGCTTTTTAGGATTCCAATGGTGTAGGTAGGATATTATTCGGATAAAGCTAGAACCCTAAATTGTGTATGCTGTTGCAGTCTTTTGGGTTGAGCTTTTCTGTCAGTGTTGTTCCACCAGGATGATGTGCGTATTCACATGTCGGCAATAGTAATGGCAGACAATTAACACAATGGGCTCGGATTTTTGTAGTCGGAATTTTATCTTTTTAACAAGCAGAAGAAATATTTAG
This sequence comes from Leptarthrus brevirostris, assembly GCA_964036015.1. NCBI lineage: Eukaryota > Metazoa > Arthropoda > Insecta > Diptera > Asilidae > Leptarthrus > Leptarthrus brevirostris. The sequence goes on along the minus strand of OZ038373.1, from coordinate 115,025,259 downwards.
ATCTACAGAAGTTTATGAGGAATGAGAGCGTTAACTGGCGACAAGGTATTATTTTAAAGCCTTGAGGAATTATTCTTAAAAAGAAGCGTTAACAACAACCTTTTAATAATATAATCGAGCTCACCGTATGATTTGTTTAGTTGGGTAACAGTTTCAGAATTATTTTGTGCGGCTTGGGCGGCGCTTGATAAAATTATTTGATAGTTTTCTTCGCAACAGCTAAGGCATATTACCCACTGATTGGCAGATATAAATAATTGCCCCCCCCCCTCCCCCAATTAAATGTACCTCTTATTTTCTCTGCGCACAACAAGTAAATATGATAAAAACTCTTTGGATTAAGCAAAAATCTATCTCGACTCCTTTTATTTAAACAGCTAAATAGAATTACTTACCTTTTTCGATCCAGCAGGGGTAACTTCTTCATCTACTATAAACATTGGTGGTGATACAGCATCATTAGTATTAATAATTGGGACAATATTTAGGCTAATAAGCTCGGAAAGAGTACAGAAGAGATTTTTCCTAGTTTCCTCGTTGTAGAAATCTGGTTTTGTTACTAGAACCTCGATTGGTAACACAATGTTATTATCACAATGTTTATAGTTATAATTAATGTTTTTACTTAAAGCAAAAATTAAATTTTACCTGAGCAATTTTTACTCCGTACTGAGCAAACATGGCATCATAAAGTGACATAAGGCCTGACTGGCCTACAGCTGCTGCAGCTCTCGGCTCAAGTAACATACCTGGATCCTAAAAGTGCATCAGAAAAATAGTAACAGTTATACAAATATAGTTAAAATGGTACATACTTCCCGAGTGTGATCTTTGGGAGATAGTGTTTCTCTCATTGAAAGAGACATAAGTAATTCTTGTGTCAGTTTCTGCGTTCCAAAAGCTACCGCTCCGCTAGTCACCATAATACATTCTCTACCTTCAATGTGACATTCAGCAACCTTTTACCAAAGAAATATTATAATAATATAAAAAATATATATAAAAGCCTAAAAAAGATTTAGGAATTAAAAACTTAATTAATTAATTTTTTAAATTGCACATATTTCATGAAAATCTTAGACACTTCGTGCAGATAATCGAGTAGTGTAATAGCATCCGCTGAACGTCTTATAGCACCTTTCTAAAATCGTTAGTCTCTCCATTAGTTTCGGGACTTATGCTATTATGTCAAACGATTATACTATCAGGTCAGTATGTTGAAATAATTCACCGAGTGATTTTTAACCAAACAACGCTGAAAATTATTAATTAACTAAACGATTATTAAACACTAATTAATAATTGAGTAACTGGTGACACACAGCCATCTTTAATGATGATGGGTCTCCTACTAACACTTTCTTTAAAAAAAAGCATGAGACGCAGGCAAATAGTTATTGTTCCTGATTAAAAATTAAAACGGTTCATATTTTGAATAAAATACTGTCCCCAAAATTCATTAAAAAACTACTATATTCAAGGGTAAGTTTAAACCCCCCTCCACCGTTTCCCCTCCAACCATCACTGTATCTAGGGGATGACATCTTCATTAATCGTTGATAATAAATGATCTACTTTTTAAACATTAGGCAGCTTTAATTATGACGATTATGTGACACAGCTCTTTAATTAATAATTTGTTTTAATTATTATTTTAAGAGCGCTGTGTGTTTAGGGTATTTAGCTATTTACGCCGATGGGGAGTATCTTAGCAAACAATTCGAACTGAAAATTATTCGAAAGCAAACTTACCACCGGCGCGCGGCTAATTTGCCAGTAGCTTACTCATGACTCAAAAAGTGGGCTAAATTGACATCAAAAAGTGTCCTTATTCCTGGCTTGTGTAAATGGGAGGCCTTGGCTGAAGAAAAGCCGACCGACAGAAGTAGAGGTTTCGTGATCCTTGTTTAAGAAGCTTTAGTTTCCATTATAAAATGAAGGCAAGGCAGACTTCACTTCGTCCTTGGAAAAGTGTTTCTCAGATTGTTCAAGACTCAGCTCAAGAGATGAGTAAAGAGATGGCAATGAGCACGGTGTAGAATACTTCAGCTGATAGATTATCAACGGATCTTGCAGTGGATATTAAGGTAAATATTGTTTCCAAACTAAATAAAACGTTGCTGGAATCCTGCCATATAAGTAAAACGCATCATGGTAGTATGCAGATTTGGTAAGATATAGGGTGCAATTGCGTAGATTCTTTTAAGTGGCTAAGCGAGGCAGGGCTCAAATAGAATGGTAAGATTTAAGAAAAGCCTAAGATTTTTTAAAATGACAAAAATTTCAGCTAGAGGGTTATTACGGGGAAAGTTTGGGGAATGCATTGACGCGAATGCCGAGACTTCTAGACCAGTGATTTCCAAACCTATGCCCGCGGGCAAGTGAGCTTTTAAACTTTTATATTCGTATATGCACTGGTTTGACTGTATTCGGTTTCTGTTTTAGCGTTTTTTAATGGTTAATGCATACATATACAATCTTTTGCTATCATTTTAAGGTTCTAAATTAAACAGACAGTACGAAATGCTTCTAAAGCTTTTAAGCATTCCTCATATTAAGTAGTGTGAGTTTGGCCATCACTGTTTTAGACTCACAAGGGTTTTGTCGAACAACCAGGCTATTCCGCCTTGAATAAGAGCAAAAAGTGGACTCTCTAATACCACAAATAAGGAGCTTTGAAATACACTCGCTACAATGTCTTCGAAAGGTTCTAAAGGTGGCGGGGATTTTGAGCTTGTATAGTCCATTGCCAGCGAGATAACATAAGCATGGGCAGTAAATTTGTTCAATTTCATAAAATCCCTGAGCTAAGGCCAATTTTGATTCAGAGGGTACTAATAGTATAATTGGGATCGTTTTATAGAAGCTGTATCTGGCTAGGATACATGCCCCTAGATAGGCGTTATCTGTAATAATGTCTGTAATCTTCATTTCGAAGCTAGCAGCAAAAGATTACAGCCCAATAAGTCCCTCATTCTCTATGCTTAAAGTGGTTGAAGAGTTACTGCAAGTGCACAAAAGAGACGTAATACTACTGACACAAATATTGTATCGATACCATGGTATCGCTCAAACTATAGTGTGAGACTACCCCTGACATACATGATCCGTGATATGGACTTGTCATTCACTGACAGTTGTCATTATTGTTAAGTGTTTTGTTTTCTATTTCAAAAAAAAAATCCTACACTTTTACAGTCTTACAACTTTTCCCTTTTGCTTTCTTTCAACTATTTTGTTTAGACTGAATTCGTACAAATTTTAAAATATTTTTCAGAGTTTTTGTGTGAAGAAGAAGGTGAGCTCAGGCGAGATTTCCAGATGATGGTTTTTGCCGGAGGAAGTAGAATCAGTTCTCCATAAGGAATCAAAAGAGTTTGTCCTATTACTAATGCCTGCCTTCAAGGAGCCTCGTCGTACAGTGTTTCTGTAGGTGAATATAGGAACATACACCAATTTGCCTTTTACAGAAAAATCTAGGAAAATTCCTATATTCTTCCAATTTTCTATAAAAAGCGGCTTGGCTATCTACAGAAACTAATTTCATGAAATGTCTAAATACAGGGTGTTTCTTAGGCCGTGTGCAAATATGAAGGAGCTAGGCGGGAAACGAAGAAAATGTATATGAATGGGGTTAGCCTCCAAAAACCTCCACGCTATAGGAGTTTGCAATCGTTTGCGATGAAATTAACCAGTTTTACAGTTAAGCGTATTTTCTACAGTTTTAGTATTAGGTATAGACGTTGAGTTGGTAGGTGTTAATAACTGTGTAATTTTTTTTTCTTTACTGTTAATGGATTTAAACAATTGATTTTCAGACTTAAATTTTGTGAAAAAAAACCAATTTTTGCATTTCAAACGGAAGTATTTTGAAAATTTGCCCTAATACATTATTTACTTGACGAAACGTACAGCATATACCTGCCCTGCTAAAAAAACTTGTACCTGCTCCTAAATTGTTTTGTATTAATAACATTAATATAAGTGGAGTAGTCGTTTGTGTGGTATGTAGTAAAGCGTTTACTGTAGGTCATAAAATCATTCTTTTGTAAACATTCACACAGAAAGAAATGACAACACAGGTCTACAAAAAGTAGGGTGATGATTGCGGTTGGGCAGCTGGGGGTCATTTCCAAAGGAATTTGCTGCGCAGATTTTGAGATATTTGTGGTTATGTACACAATAAATGGGTTTTTTGGCTATTTTTGAAGTTACCAACAGGTTGCAAAAAAATTTGGTGGCCCTTTTTTCCTAGTTGCATTATTTATTACTACTCTTACCCTCCAAAATAAGCTATGAAGCGGTCACCTATGATGTTGTTTTTGCAAAGTTACGACTATTTTTAGTTATGAAATTCATAGTTTATATAAACATAATATATATATTTAAATGAAACATGAACTCAATAATATAAAATAAGCGTAGCTTTGCAAGAAAAAATCGTAGGTGACTGCCCAGTAGCTTATTTTGAAGGGTAAGAGTTGTATTAAAGCTAAAAAAACGACCAAAAAATTTTGCGCGTCCTCTGATTCGGATTTTGCGAAGCAAATTACTTCAGAAATGACCTGCAGGTGCCCAACCGCAGAAGCTTGTAGACCTGTGTTATTGTTGTACTTGGAATGGATGCCCTATGATCTCCATATATGAAATGAGATGCAAACGCAGTGGTATTTTTAACAGCACATAATATTTCGAAGTGATAAGTCATTTGGATAGTGCAATTTAAACATGAAAACTACGCGGACATGATTCTGTGTTATGGACTTAGCAACGGAAATTCTGTAGAAGCAGAGGGTATCACCGGCGTTTCACAGAGAGAAGTTAACTATCGTGAAGAGGTGTTTTTCAAAAAGCGTTTCAAAGGCAACGAGAAACTGGAACCAAACGGACATGTACTCAGGGAATTTTTGATGTTTCGGTGCTATGTGTCATTTAAAATATTTATATTATATTTAATAAAAAATGAAGAATATATTACTTGCGAATACCTCGTAAAAATCTATTTTTTTTTTCTTACATGTTCTTGTAGTAAGTTGACTAAGGAGTAACTCTTTCAAACCGATATCTCAAAAATTCTCAGAGTTACAAATATTTTTATCGTGCGCTGCAGAACAGTATTTTTCAATACGGTGCCCCTCATATCTCATCTCGAGCACCGAGCATCAATAGATTCTCCTAAGATTTTGTACAATTACGTAATTCGGTGACGATCTCATTTAAAAAACTAGTGGGGTAGGTCCAGATTCTGGGTGTCGCATCATTGGTGCGACCCTTGAGGTCCACACGAACAACTTCCCAGTTAATAACAATTTTCAATTGTTATTAACAATATTCAATTATATTACGAGTAAGTGAAAACTCAATAAAATTCATACTATTCGATTTATCGTTTTATTTATCATTAATATCAACTATTTATGGTTTTTTTAAACATTTTTTTAATGTTACAAAAAACTATAAAAGTTCTAGATTTTTTTTTAAGTATCGAGTTGTATCAGAACCAATTAGATCAGATGAATCTTTTCCAAAAAAAAAAACTTTCGCCCACTTGTATCTCATTTAAAAATACTTAAAAAATTGATATTTTAAATTTATAAATAAATAAATCAATGAATTTAATTTATCATGATAATTTCGTTGTAATTAGGTGCAAAAATTTTTTTACAAAATTATTCCGTTATAGCACTATTTTTTAATGAAAGCCAAATAAATGCACTTTGTTTGGAATTCATTTGTTATTAATAATTTTGAATGGTTATAAGCAATTTATAATTGATATAAACAATTCTTAATTGTTATAGACCATTTTTAATTGATATAAACGAAGTTTATTCATAAAAGAAATTTTTTGTGGTAACAACAATTTCAATTGTTTATAAGAATTTTCAATTGCTATGAACAATCTGCAATTTTGTATTCAATTTCCAATTTTCATAATCAATTTTCAACCACGTAAAACCATTTTTTATAATTATAAATTTATTATTGTTATAAACAATCATTTATTGTTATAAACAATTTTTCATCATTATAAACAATTTCTGTTCATAATAAATTGTTACTATCCGACTTTTTGATGTCCCGATCGTCATCAGAACAAATTACATCGAAGAAATCCTTTTCAAGAAAGTCTGAAATCAACTTTTTTTCAGTTTTTTTGTTAAAACAAAAAACGGCTGAACCGAAATTGATTAAATTTCTTTCAGCTCTTATTTACAATAATACGCTTCGAATGGCACCGTAGCGAAGTCGTTATCATTTTTTGTTCGCGAGATTTCGTTGTCGAAAAAAGTGGGTCCGGACGTACATACGTACGTACACACACACACACACACACACACACACACACACACACACACACACACACACACACACACACACATACATGTGTTCAAAAACATGCGTGAAACACTATGGAGACTTTGAAATGTAAAAAAAAATTAAAACTAAAAATTTTGAAAATCGGGCCCATTACAATAACTTCCTATATGTGGGAAGTTAATAAATAAAAATTGCTTAATTAAATTATGAATAAAGGGGATTTTTTTCAAAATTTACATACATAAAGTTTTTTTTTACTGCTTTCACTGTTAAAAAGTTACCAGATCTCATGTGGAGCCAAGACCCATACTTTACAAGGGCTAACTCTACAACCCATAACTCTAGAAAAGTATGGCTTGACCGTTTCATTAAAGACCAGTGACCTAATTTCTTACTGTAAGTCCATAGGAGCGATTGTGCGACGGCCGCGAAATTGCCGAACCATACTTTTTGACAAAGACGTAGGGTTTCCAGAGTAAGGTATTGTGGAGTTAGGGGTTTAGCTCTACATGAGATCTGATAATTTTTTAACAGTGAAAGCAATATCGGGTTGCGAGTCTTGGCAACCTTCTTTACATGAAATGTTTTTGGTGGGATTTCATTTCTTTTTGCAAGATGCCCTAGTTTTTATTTCATTTTTATGGATGTATTTCTTGTGCGTCAGCTATTCTTTTTTTATCGCCGACTCTCTATCGTTGCCTCTTTTCCTTGTTGGCTTATTATTTGCAATAAGCGATAAATCAGGGTAGTGCTTAGCTATTTACCAATTATATTCAACTATAGCTGACCGTTGTGCTTAATTTATATTAACATAAAGCAGACTAAATTATTTTTCCAACAAAGTAAAAACTTGTTCACTTTATTAACCGAACTAACAAGAAATCTCTGAATAAACCTGAAATTTTAGTCGCAAACCAAATTGTTATCCAAAACGCAAGTAGTAAATCATGGTCTCGTGCTTGTTTTTTTTAAATTTCTCCTTCCATACAATTCCGCGCTTTTGGGTTTAAAAATGCTTGTTAGTTTCTTAAACACGGTATGACTATTTTTACTTCAGTCGAAAGATTGTTTTGTTAACTTCAAGTAGAAAGAAACAATCTTTTGATAGAATCAATAGATTAGGCACTAGGACTAGTTTAAAGAAAAATCACCCCCGGGCGGCCCTTCTTTCTGGCGTAGGCGAGTAAAGAAGTTATTTCTTGCACGCCAGCAGTTCCTATCTTCATAACATAACAACATAACATAAAAAAATTTAATTCTCTTTTATTTCAAAAGAGGGCACTGCAGATGCACAAGTGAAAATTATGCCGAAGTCGCTCCGTCAATATTTAATATTTTCTTAAATGTTTGCAATAAAAATGTTAGCATCACCTTTAATTAAAAACATTGTTCCATTATCTTTTACCATTCTCGAAAAAACGCATTCCAGAATTTGGTCATTTTGTCTTTGCTCTTGGTGTACTCGTATGTAGACCTTTAAGCACTCCGATAGTAATCTTAATTTGGAAAGTATGTTAGTTTTATACAAAAACTTCTGTAAAACTTCAAAAGAAAAGAAATTATCAATGGAGGGAATTCAATTTGGATTTCAATTGACTGAAAAATATTGTCCGGTACATACCGCATAAGCAAATAAAAGCAGCTGACAAATGCCAAACCCTATAAGCTAAATAGTGAGGGAACCAATTTGTTTGATCAATTCTCTACCATTTCCCTGACTGAGGCCCTAACCAAGATCCTTTTCGGATGGCTACCTCTATCCAGGGGAAACGGGGGATAGAATTCTTGGGGCAAGCCGAACACGGAGTATAGCGTATAGCGTAGGGGTGAATGCATCGAAAATATGAAGAGTATTACGAAGAGGACTTTATCACTTCCATGTGGCACCTGTAGAGGAACAGGTCTCATCAACATGACGGAGCGCCAACATATTGCGGAAGAAACGTACTACAGTGGTTGAATGGAAATTACGGGGGTTGATGAATAGGGTGGCTGGGTACTTTTTCTTGGCCGGCTCGTTCTCCCGACCTAACTCCATTTGTTTTTTTGAGGCAAATGGTAGAAGTTGCAGCAAGAGATGAACTCATAACAAGGCTTTTAGAAGCCGGAAATACAACAGAAGAAAATGTGGCAATTGGATATCCATGAGAAAAAGAGCTTTATGTGCATTCAAAATGACGGAGGATATTTTGAAAATATTTTAACTAATTAACCACAATATTAAACCCAAAAATAAAAATAAAAATTATAGGAAAATTTTTCAAAACATCTCCGTTTGAAAAGTAAAAATTAATGTAATTTTTCACAAAATTTAAGTTCGAAAATCAATTGTTTAGGAAATTGTGTTACCTGCCAACTCAAATATTAATAACGTCTATAAGACTAAAACTTCATAAAATACGCGTAAAATTTCAAACTTCTTTAGCTTGTTGGGGGTACAGCTAGACCCCTCTCCTGTCTAGAAATTTTTTTTTCGTTTCTCGCCTATATTACCAGTTTCTTCATTTTTGACCATAACCTAAGAAACACCCTGTATACTTTGTCCAGGGGTAATCGTTTTCCATTTTTAAAGATTTTAAACATTTTATATAAAATACGAGTAAGTCGTCCAGTGCAATATTTCTGGATTTGATCAAATGTCCAGACTTTTCATTAAATACTCTATTACGCCAAGTATCTGTGATATACCTGTTAGGCTAAAGTGTAAAATTAACTTTCCAAAATTAATTCTTCTGGGAAAAATATTTCTGCGTGGATTTTTTTATTTTTACTAAAAATGGCAAGGAATATAATAAAATAGATGAAAATGAATCGATGTGGATTGTAAGGCTTTAGAATATTTATTATATTGCAGCTGAATGCAGAGCTGCCATAAATTAGTCTTTAAAGGCGTTTTAACCAAACGCTATTGAAGTGAAAAGCAGCACTCAATTGTAGCCCATAACTGCATTGAAATGGAAATTGCAATGCAAAAAAAGTTTTCCACTTTCAAAAGCTTTTAACTATTTCTAGCGGATTATGAAAAAATTTAAAGTCCCACCCGTGAGCTCCCCGGGCTATGCATATATGTAGTATCGATGTGCATCTATATTTCAATGGCAATTATTAAACAATTTCGAGGATGGCAGCTAAATGGTTCGTAAAAATAAAAGTGTCATACAATCGACAGTATTATTGAATAAAATTTTGTGCAGCCCATTTACTTTATACTCCAAGTAGTGTCAGACATATCTTGAAAAAATTTAATATAAAAACCTACTTTTTCAAATTACATAGTACATTGCAATTTGGAAAATTTACAAAATTAAAAAAAATCTATTTCGCTTACAGTGGCACTCGTAACTTTTTTAGACTGATTTTCAAAAGCTGTTAAGGAAGAAAAAGAATTAGGATTAGGATCTGATCCCGATGCTAAACCCTTACCAATGTGAATTATTTACTAAATATTCGACTCTGATCAGACTTCTAAGGTCCTATCGATTTATATGAAACTGTAGATTTTGTTCTGAAAGCCATCCATAAGGTAATCTGTGTGCATCAGAGCTCAACAACTTTACTTTTGGGTACAATCCAATCAATGAGTTTCATTTCCGAATGAATATAATTGCCTCTCGAAAAGGTAACCAATTCCAAATAGCAGTCCTCTTCTTCGACTGTCACCACTCTTTGACCAAAGGACATCTACTATCGTGTAGGCGGCAGACTTCAAACTTCGGATTTGCCAGATGAAACTAAGCATCAACTTCGCCTGTCTAAGGATAACCCATTGTCTAAGCTTTCAATTAATGATGCTCACCTCCAGACACTACACGGTAGTATCCAATTGACACTTAGTTTCCTACGTCGCCGATTTTGGATACTTGGAAAACAATCCTTTCAAGAACTTTCGATAAAAGTGGTAATATGCTAACAATTTTGATGTCTTAAAAACAACAGTCAGAGCAAAATTTAAGAACCGGTACCGTTTCAGCATAAGGATTACTGATGGAGGTGGGTCGATATTTCTTCTAAGGACGTTTTAAAAATAACCGCTTCCTTTTCTAACGCCTATTCTACGAATGTTCAATTTTTTTCGAGTTGTACGCGTGCATACGAGTATGTTAAAGCACTTAATTTTACGTAAAAGTTATTTAATTATATTTAAAATACTTAGAGTAAATGAAAGCCCACAGGTTATATTCCTTGGCCTTATGGTGTTACCTTTTGTGAGGGTGAGGGTCTGCTTCTAGCTCCCGTAAGCCCTGGGCGGGAGAAGAATTTCACCCAATTCGAGACAACGATTTCAAGTGGAGCTATAACTTAAGGTGGATTCCGAACCACCAGCATTACTCTGCAATACTTCGGGAAGGAAGGCCGACATAGTCCACTGGCCAAGTGCAAGATTTACTTGCACAGTTAGTACGATGACATTGGAAAATATTAATTCACTTCCGATTCCAAAACTCCCCATAAATTAACTCCACAAAATCAAAATTTAACTTTCAAAATTATTCGGCTATACCCAATAAATTAACATCAATTTTATTTCCATGAGTGTGTAATTAATTGCAATTAAATCCGAAATTTTTTGAAATATTTTTCCCAAAATTGGGTATTTAGCGCTGATTTTTCCGGAACTTTGCTTTGTAGACCTGGTGTTTTAATATTATAACATAAAAATTAAAGAAAATAAATATAAAGGTAAATAACTACATTAAAATACCTATAGTTTTTCAATATTTTTTATTTTTTTTTTTGGATGATAGTGTACACGTACGGATACTGCATATATTTATGTCACCTGCGCATTGATTTTTCTTTTATTTTATTTTTATTTTTTACTGTTCTAGAAATCAATAAAATGTCGGTAGAATAAGAATAAAATCAGGTGCTTTTCCACTATTTATAGCTGGGGACGGAAATAAGGAATTGAGATCTCTGTACATTCTTTCATGGAAAATTCCCGTCTCTTTTAGAGTGCATCTCAAAAAGAAAAATAAATTCCTTGTTTTGCATTTTCAAAGCATTTCTTGCATTTTCAAAAACAAAAACTTTGTATATTTTAGTTGAGATGGAATGCCCGATATATACTTAATTCATTTTATTAGTCATGGCACAGAACACTAAAAATATAATATTTATGAAATTTTGATTGAAGACTCAATTTCATAATGGTCCTTGCAATAACCGGCGACTGCTTTTTACTTGTTTGCTTTTAGAAGAAATGGATAATAAAATTAATAGTTAACTTACCTGTTCAACTATTGAAGCTAGTCGTCCTAAGGCTAACCCATGATTGTCTTCTCTTGTTATGACTGCACTACCCAATTTAATAACTAAGCGTCGGGCATATTTAAGTTGGCTTCTTTCAGCAAAAGTAGTTTGTTTTCTGTCCGAGAGGGGAGCCCTCTTCTCTACTGCTCCAGTCTGAAAGTGTGAAAAACTATTATTTATACTGTTCAAAATTCTTCAGTATTTAGTTTAGGTTAAAAGAACAAAATTATTGTTTTGTGATGTCGTAATTTTCCTACCAAGATAATTCAAAGTAGTAATTTATCGAAGCTAAGGCTACGCTGTTTTCCACAAAATTTTTTTTCATGGTATCAATCAAGGAACGCACTTTACCAAACAGAAAAAGAGTCATCGAAATCGGTCCACGCGTTACGAAGTTACTACCCCTCCCCCTCTCCGACTACCTCCAAAGGACCAAATTATTCTCCTATAGCAATGGGGGATCACACTATATACAACAGCAAAATAACCATCCAAATCGCTCTACGCGTTACAAAATTAGGTTACACCCCCCCCCCCCCCCCAAAACCCAACATTTTTTCCTCGTGGTATCAAACAGGGAGCATACTCTATCCAACAAAAATAGAATTATCAAGTGTGTTGAACTTAGAACCTCTATGTTTTTGGGTCGGTTATAAAATGTTAACAGTGAGCACGTGCAAGGATTATCCGCCATCGCCGATGCCGACGGCTTATTGGTTAGGGTAGTGAATTATTCATTCCAAATTTCATTAATCCTCTGCGCTTCCAAGGGTGCCATATCACTTTCGTACTGGGATAGTGAAGGCTCACTTTGTCGTGCCGTAATTGATCCTCCTTTGACAAAAATTGTCTGGTCGCAAGTAGCTTAATAAGGCACTGTGGATGGTTTCACTCTGTACTCGAACAACACTTTAGTACCCCTAAAGTTGGTGGTAACTATGCTAAGGAGACATCCCCCTTCAGTAGCAGTGTAATGATTAAGATCATCAAAATTCGACCTTGTCCGAAGGTTGCCTATATGCGTGAGTAGTGCTTTATTAACTTCCCTCTTAGTTCCCAGAACGTCACGAATAACTCTTGATGCTGCACTCGTTTATATCGTTAATTATAGCCGTCCGAAAACATTTGAATGGCTTTGAGAAAGTGTCCGTATCTTGAAACCAAGCCGGGTTCGAGGTCAGCTTGCGGCAGATTTTCTGAAAATCCTTTTTTTCAGTTCTGACCTAGAATGGTCCAAAGTCGCTTACCCAGCTTGACTTCGAAGCAGTCTCATTAGCAAATTAAAGAGGTTCGGTTTAATCCGAAGCGAAGCCCAGTTACGTTTGCATACTAAAAAAAGACCTCGCTGATGATTTTTTTAAGTTTATAAAAGCAGTCTTAGAGCCACACACTGACATGTATTAAACTGGACTGACTTATAAGCTATCTCATATGGGTACAATTTTACTTTCAGTGGAGGAAAACAATTTTTAATCTCCAACGTTTACTGTGAATTTGCTGCCATTCAGAGTAGAATATAATAACTAAAATACGAAGAGACATATTTAATTTTAATCTTCTATATTGTTGTAAGGAAAATGTAAAAATCATTGGAATTACTGGAATACAAATTATAAATAAAAGGTTGTTTTAGTCTGGATAATGCTTACCCAGAAAGAGATGTAAGATGATTGTGAATATTGTCATCTATTTCTGACGCCAGCATTTAATAGGCGACATGATGTTCGCAATTAAGAAAACCATGTTGAAAAAAAGATGCTTACCCAGAAAGGGACAACTAGCGAAAAGTGATACAATTTTCTTGAAGAAATTTCATGGCACCAGTAACTCCAGTATTATATATCTCAGTGGAGCCACAGCGATGCCTTGGAATAAACTCGCGCACAATGGCTATAGCAGGCCAGCTCTCCGCAGAAATGATGCATGAAACAAAGCACCAGGGAAAATAATTTTAAAATAGCCGCAGTAGGATCCAGTGCCATTACGCGATTTGTCTATGCGCCTGCAAATGATATTGTTATGTGCATCCTCAAAGTGAGAGTAGATATTGCGCACGATGTCAGCTAAGGAGGTGTCAGCGTGAACTCTGCAGATGAATACACTTCGAGGAAGCACTGCCAGCCTCAAACTTATAGCATGATATAACGCAGGTTTCAGTACAACGGCAGAATCAGTTGGAACAGAAGAATTAGCTTGGCCTATAAGAGCAATGTCAACGACGTGCGACGGCTGCGAACCTAGTTAGTCAGTTGAATTATGAGCCTAAATGGCTCAATAAAATTGTTTAAAACCTGTTCACTAAAAATTTTTCCACACGTCACAAAGTTAGGCTCCCCTCAGCCCCACCCTAACCCCTCTAGATCAACGTTTTTTTCTCAAAGTAGCAATGGTAGAAAATACTCCATATAACACAACAAGGGTCATCATTGTCGGTATACGCATTTCATAGTTAGCTTGCACAGTCTCCCCCACCCAATCCAAAATATTGTTTTGGTACGAATGTAGTATGAATTGGGAAATATATCCTATAAAGCAAAAAAGAATCATTCCAATCGATCCACGCGTTACAAAGTTATGTTTCGTTCCCTTCCCAAACCCAACCACACCATTAAAACAATTCATATCAAATCAGCTGATATTTTGCTCAATAAATTTTAGACTATCAATTTACCTTTAAATATTTAATCTGTTAAATTATAGTGCGTTTAGTATGTAATGTGTTTTAGTTAGAAAATGTAAAGCTGTCAAAAAAGGTGTGTTTCCACATAATTGTTCCAATGGAAAAAAAAGTGTTGTTAATCCTTTTCAAATCCGACTTTGTAGCTTCACCGGAGAAATGAGTTTCCTCTTTACCAGAAGGTTTAACTTGTTCAATTCAAACGTGCTAAGCGCATTCAAGTGGCGACAAGTTTGAATGTTCGTGAAAGATATCGTATGTGTTACCTTGATGAAACTTGAGAATTCTTCAAGTTTCCAATTTTCAAACTCCCACGAAAACATTTAAACTTCAGACCTTTGTAATTCCAGGTGATAATGAAAGGGTCGTTTTATTGCTCGTTAGGTAAATGTGCAAAGTTTAAACGTGCACTTTCTCTTTATAAATAAGCGAGTTCGTGTGGTTATAGCATGTTGTTAAAAGTTTCTTTGTGCGAACAAAGTAATTAGATGGTTTGCAAGAACTGTTTGTTTGATTTAGTTTCTTTTTAGTGTTTTCGCAATCTCCCTAATGACAATATTTGCTCTTAATGGACGACGCAACATAAAGGTTCTTTATAATTTTCAAATGTCTTGTTCCTATAAATTAACTTAATAAAAAAAATCTTTACACAGTTAAATTCCCTTTTGAAGTTTCCACAATATAATGTTTGTCAAGATTCCACAAATAATACATATCTATTATTAATCCAGACTCAGAAGTACTCTATCACGTCAAGTTTTTGAGATATTCTAACCTAAAAGTGCAAAAACACTTTTCACATACCGAGAAATTCATGAATATGAAAATTTCAGAATGCGACATATCGGCAAAAGAAAAGGTATTTGAGCAAACTTAACGGCATTTGAAAGAGGAAGAATTGTACTATAAGATCACGCACATAGTTTTTTGAAAAAAAAACATCGCGGTGATACATAACCTCAAATAAGTGTTTTTTCACTTTTAGGTTAGAATATCTCTGACATGATAGAGCAATTCTGAGTCATTCGGTTTCAGCGGGAGAAATTACTTCGGAAACAACTATTCATTGTCCAGGGGGAAAAACCTCGCAGGCCTGTGTTACCTTTCTTTTGTTTTCTTTTATTTAATATTTTACTTCATTTTAAGCAACATTGTGCTTTTAGTAGTCAGCCTTGACGAATATGTAATAATAATAATAAATACATAAATTGATCTCGGAAAAGCCGGGTGCTTTTACACTAAGTAAACCTAGGATTATTTCTAGTTCTGACTGTAATCACTTATTAACCGACTTCCCAAAAACAAAGAGGTTCTAAGTTCGACGCGTATTTTTATTATCACATAGTTCACGTTTTCTTTTCCTAGAGAGGAACCGCAGTTCATATTTCGAAAAATATAGCCTTCTCACATTTCCCTTAATTCACTTGTACTAATCGAAAAAAAAGTCCACCATTTTTGGAAATCGTTCCTGCGGACGAGTTCAACGTCCTTTAACCTGCACCAACTGGTTGAGTTTTGGACTCATGTTCCTGATACTATGTGACACACGGCACTTTTTTGAATCTTTTCTTAACATCGCACTGGATTTCAATCACATCTCCCTTGGCAATTAAGACTATTGTTAAATTTCCGCCTACCACAACACCTTTACAAAATTCCACCAAGCAATTAGTGTGCTATCGATAAAAGGCTGATTGGACTGGACTTGATAAATATATTAGAGAGCTGAACTAATTTAATTACTTTTCATTGCATCAAACATGTTTTGAGCATCCTATGGATTGGAATCTCTGTTGGAGCAGGGATGGAATAATAACTTCACCTGATTCGAGGCACTGGCTGCAAATGAACACAATTTGGTAGATTCCGAACCATCAACATTACTCTACAACTCCTTTTTTATCGTAATGTGTTGTATACAAAAAACAACCATGGTGCGCTGCCGGTGGAATATGGATTGGAACACATCCCCTTATTCTTCATAAATTCAAAAGCATGAATTGAACTAACACCAACTGGTTCGATAAATTTAACCAGTTAGCTTTGAATGACAATATTCGAAACAGAAACATATGTTAACTTAAGAAAAGGAAAGATTAATCAAGGAATATATTTAACGCAGCTGATATTTACAGTACCTGTAAAACGCTCTAAGGTGTATGCCAATAGATTTCAACAGTTTTCTGTTTCATGTTTTTTATTAAGTACTGTGAAAAGTCTGTGATGTTCTTTTGTCAAGTCATGTCAATAACTGACCGCCACTTTAACAGATTTTCCAAAACTATTGACAAAGGTGAAATACCAAAAGAAAAAAGCAGTGGTGACAAAAAGAGTGTGAAATTTGCTGATCAAAAGTAAAGTGTAAAGGAATCTCACTAAAACAGAACTAAATCCTTATTTACTTAAGTCATAAGCTTAACTTTAAAAAAATTGCTTTAAATATATAATACTGTGACCAGCTTCAAACCTGGCCATTATTTTGGAGGTAATTTTGAAAAAACCATAAATGCAATGTTATTAATTTTTTGTATGTATTTCTTTACATCTTAAAGAGTTTGTGCACAAACTTTTATTGACAAATTTTCAAAATTATCTGATTTATAACACTTCGCGTCTGATGAGTTTTTACTGGACTACAGAGTTTAGCCGACTCTGTATGAATGTATGTATTACTGTGGGTATGAATGTTCATCTGTTTCCTCGTAGCTCCTAAGCTACTTACCTGATTGGACAAATGAGGTATCACTGGATTTGTATAAATGTTCCGCGTAACATAGGCTATATTGCGAACAGCGCATTGTTGGCAGGGTGGGGTGGCGCGTGGTGGGGCGTGACGCCGTTGCGGTCTGTTCCCTCGTAGCTCCTAAACTGTGTCATTGGATTTGCATGAATGCTCCGCGTAAAATATGCTACATACCGCGGAGCGCAGTGTCGTCGGGGCGGTGAGGCGGGCAGGCGCGTGGCAGGGGTTGATTTCTTGCTGAATTAGCGATACTAAGGGCCTTATATACAACGTAATTTTTATGCACACCTTTTAGTATGATGCGAGTTTAAACGAAATTAAATTGTTTAAAATCAAATTGGAGACGGAGTTGGATCAATTCGTTGAGCCGCACGACCACCATGCCATGGGTCCCGGGCTCGAGACCAGATCTCCCCGTGAGCTTTTATTAAGAAATTAAAATAATCCAATCCGTCTCTGGGCTGTTGTCTAGCTCGCAGCAATGTTAAAACAAAACTTTCAAGTTTCCATCGCATAAAAAAAACAAAAAAATATCCGAATAAAAAACTAAATCCCAACTAAGGCTTCAACTGGACTTTTAAAAGTTGTAAACAAGACTTAGTAGCTGGACCTCTAGTGTGTGCAGATATGTAATAAAATATTCCGTTACGTAAATGCCGTTATCACACGTAATTAAAAATTTATCTCAATTGGGATAAAATGTGTGACAACAGCGTTAACTTAAGGAGGTCTTCTAACTTGTTGGTTTCAAAAACTTGCAATTTTTTTTGCATTTTTCTAACCTAGAACGTGTCAGGAACATAAAAATTTTTACAACTGTTTTTGACCCTAAAAAATATGAAAAAAAACCATTTTTTTTACATGTCGACTATTTTGCGAAATTTTTAACCGACTTCCCAAAAACAAAGAGGTTCTAAGTTCGACGCGTATTTTTTTTTTTATTTTTTTTTTTTTTATTTATTTTTTTTTTTTTATGTCTGACCGGGCATAACTTCGTAACGCGTCGACCGATTTAGATGATTCTTTTTTTGTTGGGTAGAGTATGTTCACCGATTGGTACCGTGTCAAAAAAATTTTTAGTAGGGTGGGGGTGGGTGGTGGGGGTGAAACCTAACTTTTTAACGCGTGGTCCGATTTCGATGGTTCTTTTTTTTTGTACAGAGTATGATCCCCCATTGCTAATAGGAGAAAAAAACTTTAACCTATGGTGGGGGAGGGGGGAGGGGGGGGTAGTCTAACTTTGTAACGCGTGGACCGATTTGGATTATTCTTTTTCTGTTGGGTAGAGGATGTTCCTTGGTTGCTACCAGGTGAAAAAAATTTTGGAGGGAGTGTGGTGGGGGGGTGGGGGTGGAACCTAACTTTGTAACGCGTGGTCCGATTTCGATGGTTCTTTTTCTGTTGTATAGAGTATGATCCCCCATTGCTAATAGGAGAATTATTTGGTCCTATGGTGAAAGGTGTGGGTGGGGGGGAGGGGTAGTCTAACTTCGTAACGCGTGGACCGATTTGGATAATTCGTTTTCTATTGGGTAGAATATGATCCTTGGTTGATACTACGAGAAAACAAATGTTGCTGGGGTGGGGGTGGGAGAAGGGGGTTGGAACCTAACTTTGTAACGCGTGGATCGATTTGGATGGTTCTTTTGCTGTTGTATAGAGTGTGACCCCCATTGCTAATAGGATAATAATTTGGTCCTATGGTGGTGGTGGGGGAGGGGGACGGGTAGTAACTTCGTAACGCGTGGACCGATTTCGATGATTCCTTTTATGTTCGGTAGAGTATGTTCCTTGATTGATACCATGAGAAAAAAAGTTTAGTGGAGTGGGGGTGAGGTAGGGGGTTAAAACTAACTTTTAACGCGTGGACCGATTTGGATGGTGCTTTCTTCGTTGTATAGAGAAGAAGACACTAAAAAGTGAAAAATAAAATAGTTTTTAAAAAAAAAGTTGAACCAACTTCACAAAAAGCGCTAAAAAGCATAAAATAATTTTTAATTGCATATATATTACGCCATTTTGAAGTCGGTGCAAATTAAACAAATAAAACAACTACATAACCACAATTGAAACTAATACATAATACTACCTGAATTAAAAATTATTTTATGTTTTTTAGCGCTTTTTGTGAAGTCGGTTCAACTTTTTTTAAAAAAAATTTTTTAAATTTTAAAAATTCCGTTCGTCAAACGATAACCAAGAGGATAATAAAACTAAATCTTTCTCAATTTTTTGTTTTAGACGACTTTCATGAGCTGAATCGTATCAACCGTTTTGAAAACAACAACAACAATAAAAATTTCAAAAAATTCACTTTCAAGGTATAAGAATAAATGAGTTGAATCCAAAAAACTGCATTTCAATCGCATTATTGGTGTCCCTACGACTCATCTTAGAAAAATAATATCAAAAACGCCGTCGTAAGGTAGAAGACCCCCTTCACGGAATATAACATTACATATGTGTATATATACAATAGAGGTCCACTCACTAAGTTTTGTTTACAACTTTTAAAAGGGCAGTTGAAGCGATAGTTAGAATTTAGTTTCTTAACTTAATATTTTTTTACTGCGTGTACGATGTACATGATTTGGCGAATATGATTATACTCATTAACTACATTGTATTGGCTATGGTTTGACGTAGCTGATTTTGATTTTTCTCCTAGATTATGAAAAAAAATCAAATTTTTGCTTTTTTAACTAATATTTATTGAACAGGAAAAAACATCGAAGCGTTACGCCAAAACTACTATTCCTCTGAATATGTGTATTAACTTTCAAGTCGATTCATCAAGTACAGCTCGAAATATCGTATACACCGTTTTGAAAAACATGTTTTGCAGAAAAACCCGTTGAAAAATTGTAGTTTTCAATTTTCCTCAATAAAATAATAAACTTTCAGCTCAAACCATTAATTTTCCATTCCTTAATGTTGAAAAAATTGTCAATAATTAATGAAGAGGTATCCGTGTCCTGCATTTATTGGCACTTGATTGTGATTTAAATTTTTTCGCGGATGCACTTTTTGAAGCAGTTCGACCATCTACCTGCGCGTCAAGTTCTTAGTTCGTTTAAAATACTGTAACTCAAAAAATAAATTGTATACCAACATGAATCTTTCTTCATATGAATCTTAACAGTCCATACTATTTTTTAAAGAAAAATTTTTATTTTTTTTTAATTATACAGTAGGACCCCTTAAAGTAGCTACGTTAAGACAAACTGTTGAATCACAGTTCAATATCTGATTTTCTTCAGCAATTGTACATTTTTCGAAAATAAACTAGGAGTACAGGTGAACTCAAAAATAAGGAGACGACTCCACAAATTGCCCTCTAAGCCGCATTGCGATACCACAAACTACAGGCCAGAAAAATCTTTATCTATCTGCTTTCACACAGCGAAAATAGCCTTCACCGAAAACTCCTATCCTTATTATTTACGACAGATTGGATTGTACAATCTTTGTTTTGTTGGCATAGACGGACAATCTCCAACGTTTTATTTATGGGCAGAGATCAAGCTCAGAAAGGAGCAACCGTTTTGAATAATCTCTTGAACTGCCTGAACTTGACAGGAATAACAAATTGGCGATTTGGTGGAGACCAAAATAAAAATTCGCAGATTATTCATGCAATAAGGTTTTGGTTATGAAACAATACCTCCACAAGTCTCAAGAATGTTATCATCTTCTTTCCTGTACGAGGACGCAGTAACTTGATCTCCGATCGTGTTCTTGGTAGATACCAAAGAAACGTACTTTGAAATTTACAGCAAATTTGGAAACGTTAAGTTGTTTTGAGAACAGTGGAGATTATATGACATTAAAGGACCGGCAAATGTATACAACAATTTGCAAGGAATAAGAGATCTCACATCTATATGTTAATACATGAACATAGAAAATAGTGGGTCTGTTTTTTAGTATCTAGTTTAGTAAGCCTTATATCATTGTAAAGGTATTGTACCATAGATGGGAGCAAAAAAATCATGTGCATGTTGCCGTTAAGGCCATACAAACGCTTTAATTAATTAAATATCACCATTTTGATCACATTCATAGCTGTATGAGCTTATATCCCTTTACCTTCTCTGCACGGCGGAATATTACGTTATATCTCTCGCTGTTTCTTTACTTCTCTTCGCATATTTCAACAGCATAACAATGACATATTATTTTTGGTTAAAACAAAAAACTGTTTTGATTGTTTGCAATTTAAATGTAATTCCAATGAATTTTGATTATTATGGATTGATGAATTTATAGTTCAGATTTTGTAATGCAAAACATTTTGCATCAATTGAAATCAAAGAATTATTTCGATAATATTCGTCGCTATAATTCATCGCTTGCAAGCTACAATTTCAGATACAATTTTGGGTGGAGTGTATCATTTTAAGATACACGACATTTTTTATCATCATGGGAGGCGAAGTTGGATCAATTTGTTGAGCGGCACGACTACCATGCCATGCCACTCCATCTCTGGGCTGTTGTCTAGCTCGCAACAATGCAAAAACAAGATATTCAGGTTTTCTCACTCCCCTTACCCTGATTACCTTTCTGCCAAAGGCATGTTAATGCATCAAAGGGCTGTACCCTGGGCTTTGCCCATATCGTAAAAGAGGTCAGCAGGCCAGGTCGAATTACGACCCCAAGCGATACTAGAGTATATTAATACATAATCAGGCTGCCGTCAAGGAGAAGAAGGGAAAGAAGACAGAAACAAGGACAACCAAATTGTTACTGTGACAAAGCAGACAAAGGTTATTTAACAAACATTCAACCCTTAATTCATACCAAAAGACCGCGCTGAATGTAATCAAATGTTGGAAAAAGTGCAAAAGGTACGATTGGTGTAAAAATTGTTGCCGGTACGAGTTTTCGTGTTGGCATCCCCTTACAAATAGACACACGCAGGTGGGAAAAAATTTCTTTCTAAATTGAACTTACTAAAGTTTTAAATTTGTCAATTGGCGAGTGAAAATAAGGTCCCCCTTTCTTAGCCCGAAATAAGCATGCACAGCGTCAAAACGCGTGTATGGCACCCAAGTAAGGCACAATAAGCGTGAGTAAAAATTCTCCTTTGCCAAATGCAGCCACTCATCAATAGAAGACGCACGAAATAGTCCAAACGAAGCACGGTACGCTAAAACTTTTTCTAGACTAAAATTTAAAATGAAAACAATAAAATTATTTTCGTAGATTAACTCAATTGAGACCGTCGTCGTCAAACAACACCATCTCCAGTAGCCGGCATCGTGCATACCCGTGTGTTTGGCGCATTTTTAAATTGTTATGCCTGTAAGGGAATCGTACATACCTGCGTAGCGGAATTATTTTTCAATTTTTCGGCCCATAGCGGGAGCGCGCATACCCGTGAGATGGGCGCATTTATTAATTTATGGGCCTGTAGCGAGAGCGTGCATAACGGACGGGGTTCTTCGCTATGCGTGCTAACAGCAGGCGCAAACAAACTTTTGGACTTGCTTTGGGCAAAATGTTTTTAATGAGACCGTTAATAAAGGGTTGAAAGAACATGAATTTTTCCACGGTACACAATTATGGTGACTGTAGCCGTTTGACACCGTTTTTCTTTACGTTATTACTCAATAACGATGCATTTTTGATCAGAAATATGCGGGTTATTTCTCTGTTATGTTTGATGTACTTTTAACCCCGATCCGAAAAATAGTTTTGAACTAAACAGTAAATGAATGAAAAAGTTGTTTTTTTTTCATCAGAATTTTTACTAAATATCGATTCCGTGTTTGCAAAAAACCCATGAGTGATAGGAAAAAATTGTATTTAACTTTTCGAGTAGATTGCTTAAAAAAATAACGGCCCCCTCCGACCAGCCTTTCAGAGTTCGCGGATGGCACCCCCGTTAAAATATTCGAGCAAAAACGTCACTATAAAGTTTTTTGGATTGAAAAAGCAAATATACAGTTTAATTAACAGCGCGATAACCTTAAATTTGACACCCCACATACATTATTTGGACATAAGGGGTAGTCAACCACCACCCCACCCCTCGAAAAATTCACCCATGTATTCTTTTACTTTTTTAGATTAAATCTAGCATGAAAAAAAAGTATTTCATTTCATTCGGACATGACCACCCAAGGTATAATTTCTTGAACAATTATTATTACTTTCATTTTCCCCCCTCCCCTATCCTTGGTTCCTGGTACCCCCCTTGAAAAGGCTATAGTGCAGCATATATAAAAGCTAGCTGCATGTATCCGGCGCTGCTCGGACTTTAGATAAGTGAGAGTTGTTTTCAATAATTTTTACATGTCACTCCCTTGACGCGGCCTTTTTCTAGAATCATTCATACATTTTCCCATATCACCAACAGTTTTGCAGCATACGCGAAGATGCGACCTCACCGATATTCGTGGTCCTAGGTCACTTCATTTGAATATTTATCAACTAGACATCTAAGCCTTCCAATGTGGAGCGATTTGGGTTATTCTATTTTTGTTTTATAGTGCATGTTTTACAAAGTACCAGAGGTATCCTTTAAATTCAAAATTCGTTTTCTATATATGTATATATGTACATAATATAAAGAAATACGCAGGTCCTGACTGACTGAGTGAGTCCGCCGAGCCGAAACTACTAAAGCCATAAATACGAAATTTGTTCACTAGATTTATTTTATAAGGTAGAAACTTACCAAGAAGGGATTTTTTTTTTAATTCCTAAAGAGAATTAAAACTTTGGAAATCAGTTAAACGTTATAAAAGTTTATATTGAAAAAAGTACCTATTACTATTTACTTCAAACTTAGCATAGATACTTGACAATATAAATAATGAGACACGTATTGAAGCATTTAGCAAAATTCATTCCTTACAGGTTTTATATATGCAAAGTCCAGGAAATGATTGTGTAACTGTGCCTGCTATTAAGGATATTCTATAATGGGATATTTGATATATTTACCACGTATTGAATTATTTTAGCCTAAATGATGGATTAAAAAGCAATATTCTCATCCAGCAGCGTTTGCCCTCAAGGTAATAAGAGGTTCTTTAAGCGACGAGGACATTCACTAAGACAGGATTTTTCAATATTCGACTTCCAAAAGGGTGAAAGAGAGTCTCAAAATTTAAATGAAAAAACGATTGTATGTAAACTTCGAAGTAATTGAGATAATTGAAATGCCTGAAAGAATATACACTAAAATTGCTACGAATTGATTCATATCTGGAAAAAAATACTGTGGAGATAATACAACCCTATCACGACACTCACTTAACTACGTTTACGAGCAACGTCTAGTACACGTAGCTAGTATGTATATAAATGACAAAGTGGACAGTCCTACCATTTACATACACACAGACGAACAGACAGATCAAAATTATAATGATTCCCAATTACAGCGGATTTAAAGAGCAAAGGCAAGTTTAACTTATCAGTAAAATTAACTATAACAAATCGCTGGTAAATAATAGTATGTTGCCCTTCAATCCCAGGTACGAACCTCACTGATGGTGACCCATACTTTTTCTGTTAACATTAAATTACAATAAAAGGATCATTGCAGGTACAGTCACTTTCAAAAGTAAAAAAAATAGTTTGCGATTACCTAAAGTTCAGCATTTTTCCAAATTTTCTCCGAAATTCATGTAATTAGTACACCCCTTTTTTCTCTTTATAAGATTGCCCATCTTGTTACCTCTCCAAAAAGGTGCAACATGTACACGTAGAGCAAATCTGTAGAAATTTATACGTAGAAATCCTATCGGAGAGTATTATAAACATCAACAAATTAAAGAAATTTATTTCAAATTAATTCTAAAATGCTTTTTATTGAATTTAAAAATAATTACAATTAATCTTGATAAGTAACAAAAGCCGTTCAAAATGTCCACCGCCACTTTGAATGCATTTTAACAATCTCCTCCTAACACCCTGTTCAAGGCGTATTGCAGCCAGCCTCTCCCGTATTTTCGTCGCTGCATTCCCAATTCGGAAAGCTTAATCCTCCCTATTGTTAACTGGGCTTGAATAAACTTCATCCTTCATTGTTCTCCATAAGAAAAAGTCCAATGCGGTAAGGTCTGGAAATCTAGCAGGCCAAGAAATCGGTGCATCTCCTCCTATCCAGCGGTTGGGAAATTTTTCACTTAGTATTACCTTCACAATGTTAGCCATATGCGCTGGTACTCCATCGTGTTGGTGAAACATTCCCCTAAGATTACCCATAGGGTTTTCCTCTATTAGATCTGGCAGTGTATTGTCCAAAAAGACCGCATAAATTTGGCTATATAAAGCACTTGCAGCAAAATGAATGGCCCTACCAGATGGTTGCCGATGATACCAGCCCAAACATTGACACTGAATCTCTGCTAAAATGAGGTCACCTTTGCCCTGTGTAGGCAGGTATGGAGGTTGTGGAAGTTCGTGATATCATTGCTGGTGAATTGACATTCATATGTCCACAGAATTCGGTCCAGAAACGCTCTCTCGTCAGTGTTGCGATCCAGAACCCAAGTGCTTAATTTCAGTTTTCTCTCAGAATTTCTTTCCAGTGGTCCTTGGGCTGGGTGATGATGATATGGACGTAATCTCCCTCGATGAATAACCCTCCAAACTTTAGATGACGACACTCCTAATCGCCTTTTGACTTGTTTCGCGCTCATCTCAGGGTCCTGCCTCACGATGGTGATTATTTGCTGCTCGACGTCGGCAGAAGTTACACTGCCTGTTTCTATTAACCTTTGGAAAGTCCATTTAAATACCCCTCTTTGGGGTGCTCGCTCGCGGTTAGGGAGTCTCCTTTGATATTCTAGTAAAGCCACACTCTCTTTTCCGTCTACTACACCATGAATGTAAATAATATCCGCGTATTCCTCAAATGTAAATTCTATCATTTTTTTAACAATAGTAAGTAACGCCAGTATACAAGGGTGTGAATTCTGGCTACCACAAGCTAATATCAGCAATAAAACAAAATTACGCTAACATTTTTATAACTTGTTTGCAGCAATAATTAAAATTAATTACCTGTTAACCCAAAACAAACATTTTCGACCTTTTATCTTAAAAATTTTGTTTCTTTAAAGAATTTCCTACCTAAAGTGCAATAAAATAATTAGGTACTCAGGGAGTTCTAAGGATGCAATTTTTCTATTCCTGTGTCTACCTTGCATGTTGCACCTTTTTGGAAAGATAATAAGATATGGCCAATCCAATAAAAATAAAAAAGAGGTATACTAACTACATGAATTTCGGAGAAAAATTGGGAAAATGCTGAATTTTAGGTAATTGCAAACCATTTTTTTCACTTTTGTAAGTGTCTGTACCTGCAATGGTAGGAGTTAGTTCAGTGAAATTGTTGGAAAGGTCATTAAGATAGTTGTTTTTAGCGTTTGTTTGATGTGGCTGTGTTAAGTATATCAAGAGAATTTATAAATCACCCTGAAACTCCCAAACGGTTGAGATTGCCCCCCTCCTGGCCATACAATTTTTTGTTAGTTTAGTTGAGATCTATCACCTCACTCAATTTGGCACGTCAGATCTGAAACACCTTGTATAAAGTCAACCCTTGTGATTTCCAGTTAATGAAGAAACTCAGCAATGAGTAATAACCAATGATAAAAGAAAACGTTCGATTCAACAATCCCATTTTCATACATGTACTTCTTGCCACAATAGGTACCTCATCTCCACTCAACTGAACTTTCTAAGACTATTAAATTATCTAATGCATTACATAAAACCTATCTTTGCTTCTTGCCACAATACCTCTTCTCCACTCAACTGAACTTTCTGTGGCTATTAAATTATCTAATGCATTACATAAAACCTACCTTTGCCTGCACAGATTTTGAGAGTAATGAGTCACGCTTTCAGTTCAGACTTTATGAGTTAGGTTAGGGAAAACTCCACCTATGGTTATTTTGAATATATTCTTGAAAGAATTCATCAAAGCAAAATGGAATCGGTTCCAACTTTTCTTACTTGGCCTAGTTTTTTTTCAGCTGCTGCTAACTAACAGAGCAAATGTTATTGTGGAAATTTTTAAAATCAACTTTGCCATAGGTAGGATATTCAAATTTTGCATTGTAAGATTCCTCTCCTGGAATTTTAGTTCGCTTGTCGTACACAATTTACAGTCTGTTGGTCATAAGTTAACCCAGAGACCAATAAATGCCTTATTATGTAAAAGCTCTAAGTTCAGTAGACGATATTTTTTCTCATTTTGACATTACAACACAATCTTTTACTGATAATTCTTAGACTATTGATATTTGTTTTTATTTTTCAAAGCGAATCAACGTCATATTGATATGCGCACATAAGCGTTACATACATGAAATAAACTCTGATTTTGGGGCAAGATTGATTTTGATAAAATCCAAATAACTAATTAACTTGCTTACAGTTGATTTAGCTCCATTTGAAGAAGATGCTGCCCTTGTTATAATTTTGTATGGATTCCTCTGAAAGTTTGCACAAATACTAAGATATCTGCTACTCCTGATTGATGACAACCGATTTTGTGCGATGACTCGACTCGCAAGATTCAATCCCCGCATTAACATCGTCATCACGAATTAGCACTGTTAATTATCCAAATAGTAAATTATTCAATTAAAAAAAAAATTTAACTAATTCTCCCTGATGGGGATAAACTGAACCGAATCGAAAACACAAGCTCTGACCGTGTAAAGAATCGGTTATCAACTGGAACTGTTGCTCTCATAGTCGACTCTCGCGTTAGTCTCATTGATAAGGACACTGTGCTAATTATGCTTATCAATCGATTTTTTACAGTTATCTTGAGTGGTCAGAACTTTAGCCTTACACCAGACGCAAGAAAAAAATATTTGCATGGATCGAGTTATATCAGCTGCAAACTCTACACACGCACAAGAAAATATTAAGCTTATGGGAATTGTACATAACTTTCGGGGCCCGGTTTATTTGGTTTGAGGGTTTGTAAACAGTGTCTTGGTCAAATTTCAATAAAAACGGACTACCTAGACGAGAAAACTCATTAACCTTATCGGTGTTTAAGTTTATGCCAACTGTGTTAAGTTATTGACATCAATTAATTAACAACAACCATTCAGCAGCTTGTTATGCTTTTAAGATGTTTTGTGGGAACTTATCAGCTGTTGAGTATCACTGCTTACATGTTCGACTTGTGCCATGTGTTTTGTGGAATTTTTGATAAGATTTATGTAGCTCGAAGTTGCATAAGGATTAAGTCTTTTTACGTGTTTTGTTTTCTAAAGGCCTCTTCATGTACATGTGTGTTGCAGTACTAAACTATCCCTCAATTGTACTCTTAAGAATTATTATACTGAGAAGTGTTATATTCCTTTCAATTTCATATTCCCGTCCACCGTTTGCAAAACATTGGACAAGTGCAATTACTCCACAGTGCTCGCGATTTTTATCTCAATAGGTTTGTAAATATACTGATATTCTGTTATCAAAATAGCCTCCGTAATAACACTTATAATCATTTAATTTTACAGTAGGCACACGTACGCGAGTTCTCTCACTCACCCCACTTTTATTCAACGTTTTAAATTTACGTTTATTTTAAAACTCACTGTTTTGTTAACTTTATATGCATGGCATCTTCAAGGATTTTTAGAGTCGTATTCACCACCCGATTTAAAAGAAATTTAAGTTTAATTATAGTTTAAACAGAAATTATTCACCAAATAGGGGAGCACGCAGGAATTGGCGCCACATAAGGAAAAACTTCAATAACTTTTGTCGTGTCTCCATGCCGTGTGAAGTTACACTTCCCGTTTCTCTTAACCTTTGGAAACTACGTGTAAATACCCCTCTTTGGGATGCTCGCCGGTTAGAGAGTCTCCTTTGATATTCCAGTTCAGCCGCTTTCTCTGTTCCGTCTACTACACCATAAATGTAAATAATAACCGCGTATTCCTCAAATGTAAATTCTACCACTTTTTAATAATTTTTGCTTAAAAACACCCTACATATTGATTTGATTTTCATTTATGATAGGTATTCTTGCTGGCTGACCCTTTTTCGTAGCAAAATTTTCATCAGGTACGAGTAACAGAACGCCACGATACAAGGGTGTGAATTCTAGCTAACACACAAGCTAATATCGGCAACAAAACAAAATTACACTAACATTTTTATAACTTTTTTGCAGCAATAATTAAAATTAATTATCTGTTAACCCAAAACAAAAATTTTCGACACTTTAACATAAAAATTTTGTTTCCTTAAAGAATTTCCTACCTAAAGTGCAATAAAATAATTAGGCACTCGGGGAGTTCTAAGGATACGGGTTTTCTAATCCTGTGACTACCTTGCCATGTCGCACCGTTTTGGAAAGATAATAAGATGGGCAATCCAATAAAAATAAAAAAGAGGTGTACTAATTACATGAATTTCAAAGAAAATTTGGAAAAATGCTGAACTTTAGGTAATCGCAAACCATTTTTTTCACTTTTGCAAATGACTGTACCTGCAATGATAGGAGTTAGATTAACATTGTGGACAATTTTGTAAAGTTCATTCAGATACTAGTAGTTTAGCGTTTGTTTGATGTGGCTGTGTTGGATAAATGATGAGATAAAAATAAAATAGTAATGTGCATACCACGAAAAACTGAAATTTATGAATCACCCTGTAATTCCCAAACGGTTGAGATTGCCCTCCCCCCCCCCCCCTTGCCATACAATTTTTTGTTTCTCTAGTTGAGATCTCACTCATTTTGGCACGTCAGATCTGAAACACCCTGTATATATATAATTAAAATGGAAAAAATATTTTGTGGATCACTTAGATGACGGGGCCCCTTTTGAAAACCCGGGCGCGGGAGGTTTACCCCCTTCTAATTTTATCGTCATGTAAAATTGAAATAAGAATTAAATTGATTGCGAAGGTCAAAAATATAAAACTATTAATACGTGTTGTGTCAAAAATATTTGAGAAAATTTCAAGTTTTAAACAATTAGTGACAATGAAGTGTGTAGTGCAATATTGCAAAAATTCAAGTTATTTAAAACACCCCGGGATTTCATTTCACAGGTAAAGTAGAGAAAATAACTTTCTTTTGTGATAAGAATATTTCAGGCGGTGTTAAACACACTATTAACTTGTAAAATATCCAGTTTTTGCATTAAGGTAGACTTTGTTTACCTTTGGTTCAGCAGGCATATTTTCTTGAGTTACCACTAACAAAGGCGGTGGTGTAATTAAATTTTGCAAGGAGTTAATAGGTGAAAACTTTAATGTTGAAGTGTTGACCGATTTGCAAATTAATTAGTTAAACTTCTTGTTTTAACAATATATTAATGTGGAGAAAAATACAAATTTTAACGAATAAGCTGCTTTTAAATTGCAGGTCTCCAGAAGTTCAAAAATTGCGCCAAGGCACCCCCATATATAAAAATTTTTCTTCAGCCTGTCCTGTGCTGTTTTTCTTGTGTGCGTGTCAACTTACACATTTTATAATTGGCTACGGAAATCATTGCTGTTGGGCCACTCCATTTAGTTACTTACTCGTAGCAATCATCACAGGCCCTTCATCTGTACCACAATTAATTAGATTTCTCCAATCCATATGTTTCCAAATCTCTCTACATCTCTTTCGTTAGACCTCTCCTTGAATATGCCAGCCAGGTATGGTCACCTACACAAACAACCCATATCAATAGTATTGAATCCGTCCAGCGTAGGTTCGTTCGCTTCGCTCTACGTGATCTCCCGTGGGCAGACAGATTCAACCTTCCACCCTATGAAAACCGTCTGAAACTGATGTTTCTGGCATTCTCTTCATTCATCAGCTATTAAGTGGAGCCATAGACTGCCCTTCAATCCTGCAATCTTTACCCATCTATACTAATCCCCGCAACCTTAGGTCCACTCCCCTTTTCCGACTCGACCGCCATCGCACAAACTACGGTCAAAGCGAGCCAATTACCAGGATGCTTCGAAAAGTCAACGACCTTTCCTCCTTTGACTTCCATCTGAGTAAATCATCCCTTCACAAATCTTTATATCTTGACCCCGTCCATCCTGATCGCATTTCTTAATTCGTTTTCCTTCCAGACAGTTTGTTCCTTAATGAGAGCTCATATTGTAGCTTTTTCAATTTATTTATTATTCCATCATTTATCATCTAGTATAGCTTGTAGTATTAGTATTATTATTTTGTTATAGCTTGTATTAAGCTTAATTAAATAAATATATTTTTAAGGGCGATCCCGCCAAACAAGGAGTTTGCTGCGAGAGTTAATTCCGTGTACATGAGTGATCTTTTGTATCTTGTCGATCAGTACATAAAGGGCTATCTAAACCGACTTATTCTTTGTTGAGAATGGGAGACAACTTAGGGCGCTCACCTGCTTCTTTGATATGGACATCAATAAATTTTTCTAAGCTAGGAAGGAGGAGAGACTTATTGGCCTACGTAGAAATGAAAACCAACTTAACCTTTGTCCACGAATGTATTTGAAGTTTAGGCAGGCTCCATAATTGACTTTTAGAAGGCTCAAACGTTGCTTGAATTTTAGCAGAGGTAATACCGTACAATCTCGGTGATTTGAAAGGTGTGAGACTATATATAGCACCTTTCTGTTTTCTTCTATTTCAGAACTTACGGTCAGAAGCTAATGTAGACCTAAATATTCTTGCTGTTGAACAACCCGGAAAGTATGAACCAGGAGCTCCAGCGTTTCTAGGCTCGATGAGTTCGATGGAGGTACATATATGTAAAAATCGAAAATAAATTTTCTAAAGTAGGTAAAATTATACTGAAGTAGAAATGTTGCCTTTATCCTCATTTCATACATAATTCCAATTTATAATTTAACTTTTAAGCAATTTTTTCTCATTTTCAGCAATTTTCAAAATACAGTAAAAATTAATAACTTGCAGTATTGCAGTAACAACTGCAAAATTGCTATAAAAATACTGTAATTGCAGTAAAACGGCAGCACTGATTACGATCATTAACAGATTCATCTGATGAGCTGGGTCGTAACCCCCGTCACACTAGTTTACAAAGCGTGAAGTTGAACATGTCACTAACACATATAAATGCATTATCCGACCGATCAGTTTGAGAGATGTCAAACTGTCAGAAGGGAGTTTGTCGAGATTTGCGTTGACATTTACTTATTAGAAAAAGCAAAGAAAACTATTGCTTGTGATTTACATCTTGTCGATAAATTGAAAAAACGTGTTCTAAATATCTACTGGTGATGCTGTTATAACAGAATTTCCAAATTATTTCACCAATTGGAGACGGAGTTGGTTCAATACGTTGAGCGGCAAGACCAACATGCCATGGGTCCCTGGTTCGAGACCAGATGACCCCGTGAGCTTTTATTAAGAAATTAAAATAATCCACACCGTCTCTGGGCTGTTGTCTAGCTCGCAGCAATGCAAAAAACAAGACTCAAGTTTCCTCACTTCCGTTACCCTAATTCCCTCCCGGCCAAAGCCATGCTAACGCATCAAAGGGTTGTCCCCTAGGATTTGGCCACATCGTATAAAAAGAAAAACTTCCCAAATACAACAAGGTTCTCAGTTCGACATGTATTTTTTTATGTATAATCGGGCATAATTTCGTAATGCGTGGACCGATTTTGATGATTATTTTTTTATTGGGTAGAGGTAGTACGATCCCCGATTGGTACAATGTTAAAAATATTTTTGGTGGGGACCTAATTTTGTAATGCGGGGAGCGATTCAGATGTTCCATTTCTTATAACGGAAAAAATTTCTTAAACAACACTGTTCCCTGGAAAACGGTAAAGATGTTGATGTTATCGCCACCGATTTTAGTAAAGCCTTTAACAAGATCTCCCATAATTTCACAAGATCCAACCTTGATCGCCTGGGCTCCCCCCCCCCCACCCCATTCATTTCCTGGATTCAATGCTACCTCAACAACCGTCAACACAATGTTCTTTTTAGCTCATCCATTTCCATTCCTATTGTCGCTCGTTCCGGCGTCCCTCAGGGCAGCCACCTCGGTCCACTGATTTTCATCCATACAATAAATGATGTTGATTGTGTCACCAAACACTCACAGCTGTCCATTTATGCTGATGACATTAAAATAATTAAACATATCTCCTCCACACCCGACTCTGTTATTCTGCAAAAAGACCTCGATTCGTTCACCACATGGTGCATGAAATTCTTTCTTGAGCTCAATGTCTCCAAATGCCAGTCCATCTCTTATTCCTGCAAGCGCCTTACCACCACCCCGAGAGTCTACCTGTAAACCGACGTACAAGTCCCTATCGTTACCTCTTTGTGTGACGTAGGAATAATCTGTGATAGCGAACTCAATTTCCGTTCCCATATTGACAGTATAATTAACAGACCTAACTCCGCGCTAAAGTTTGTGAGTTACTGGTCTAGAGAGTTCTCCAATCCTTGTGTTTCCAAATCTCTCTATATCTCCTTCGTTAGACCTCTTCTTGAATATGCCAGTCTGGTATGGTTACCTACATAAATAACTCACATTAACAGGATTGAATCTGTCCAGCGTAGGTTCATTCGCTTTGCTCTAGGGGATCTTCCGTGGGTAGACAGATTCAATCTTGCATCTTATGAAAATTGTCTGAAACTGATCGACAAACAACCCCTAAGTAAACGTCGTGATGTTTCCGACATTCTCTTCATTCATCAGCTATTAACTGGTGCCATAGACTGCCCTTCAATCCTGCAATCTTTACCCGTCTATACCAATCCCCGCAATCTAAGGTCCACACCCCTTTTCCGACTTAACCGCCATCGCAAGAACAACGGTCAACGCGAAATAATTACCAGGATGCTACGAAAAGTCAACGACCTTTCCTGCTTTGACTTCCATTTGAGTAAATCATCCCTTCACAAAGCCTTATAACGATCCCGCCCATCTCGATCGCCTTTCTTAATTCTAATTCCTCCCAGTTTGTATTTCCCATAATTATAGCTCATATTGTAGCTTATACTATTTATTATGACTTATCATTTAGTGTTAGTATTATGTTATAGCTTGTATTTTTTATTTGTTGTATTATTATGTTATAGCTTGTATTAAGCATAAATAATTTATAATAAATAAATAATTTAAATTTACGAAAATATACCTCCAGCCAAGATTAGCTCTAACCTTATTTGTGAATAGATATATTTAAAAGAAAAATGATCAATTACCGTGATTAAATATTGATAATGTTTATTGTTAAATAATTTGTACACTTATTTTAATAAT
Source organism: Leptarthrus brevirostris (assembly GCA_964036015.1). Taxonomy (NCBI): domain Eukaryota; kingdom Metazoa; phylum Arthropoda; class Insecta; order Diptera; family Asilidae; genus Leptarthrus; species Leptarthrus brevirostris. The sequence continues at coordinate 114,991,029 of OZ038373.1, read as the reverse complement.
TTTAATATAACAACAATAACAGGGTAGGTATAGCTATAACTCTGATTCAAAACCATAATTTGCGTATTCACCATTGTTGTCTAATCTTTGAGCAAATCGATTTTCCCGTGGGTTTATCGATTTTCTAGTATGCTCTACAAATTTCATTGACTTTTTGCTAATATTAAGTTTCTGTAAATTGTCATCTCCCAAAACACGTCGCCGAAAGTTTTCTTCTAGATCACTCCAATCTAAAGGTTGTTGCTCTCTTGTCAGAAGAATTTTATGAACAGTATTCCTACGAGTCCTTTCATCTTCTTCTATCAAATCTTCATCACAACGTTTCGGGCGTTGCAAAATTTTTACTGTTTCAAGATTATCAATATCTACAGACTTTCTTACTACTTCCTCGTCTTCATCATAATCATTCTATTAGTAGATAAATATTAAAAAATCTGATCCAAACCAAATAAAAATGCTTACCGTAATTTTAAACCAATTTAGCTGAGTTGTCGCAAGGATTTGAGATATAGTTGCAAACCTATGATATATCATTGCTACGAATTGAATGATCAAAATTAATCCAAAAAATAGAACAAAGAGTGATCCTATCGGATCAAGCTGCATGTATTCCCTATGAATTGTAAAGATAGTATCATCGTAAGTGATATTATTTTTCACATTAAACGGCCATTGTATATGCAAGTAGTCTTTTTTAGCTTGTAAAAGCAAAACTACCAACACAAATAGTGAGTTGAGCATTGAAAATGCAAAAACTGTAGCATCTCGTAAATTTTTTAGTTCGGCCTTAGCTGCTTTCTCTTCTTCTTTCGCCTGCTTTTCCGCATTCGTTTCTTCTTTCTTTACATTATTTTCGGGTTTTTTTCCTTCTTCACCGTTGTTCTCATTCACTTTTACACCTTCTTCAATCACTTTATTTTCATCTTTCTTCTCCTCAATATTAGTACTTATAATAACTGTTGGTGTAAGATACTTTTGTATTAATTTTTTCCAAAACTTCTCTTCAAGTATTGATAATGATCCAGGCTGTGATTTTTCTAAGAGAGGATCATCTAACCACTCGGGAAGGCGTCTTATTTCCTGAAAATTGTTGAACAATTATTATTAAATAATAAATTTAATGTTTTAAGCAGAGCTCTGAATCGATCCAAATTATCAACCCACTCCATGAAGGTATCAACATTTTGGTAGTAACAAACTGCTCTGAAGTGTAATAATAGTCAAGAGATAGGAATGTCCGAAGCGGAATATTATCAGAATATTGAATATCAACACTTGTGGAGTGGTATTAAATCGATTTGGAACGATTACAATCATAGGAAAATATTTGGTAATTCCTTAGAAAATTATAGCTTAATTGATATTTTGAGTTAAGAGATATTTCCTTTATTAGGGCGAAGCGTACAAAAGAGATCATTATGATAGGCTAATTAAGTTATTGCAAACAAACTGGACTTCGCGAATTCTAAAAATGTAAGGTGAACAAAATGTGTTTCAGAAGAAGTTTCAAAGAAGTTAAACAACTTAGTTTCTCTCATTAAACCTATAAAAAATTTTATTATTAAGTATATACATGTTCAGTGTTGATTTACTTACAAAATTCCTGAGATATTAATTATAAATTATAATAAACTTTTCTTGAAGATTTTTCTAAGTGCCCTGAGTGGAAAATTGTCCTCTTTCTCTGCACTAATTGCATCTAACGCTTCACTTTTTATATTTCTTAGTTTCACTTTTATTATACACAATTCAAACAACCTAACTTAACATTTATATTAATAAAATTTCTAAAACTTTTCTGAGTACACAGCAGATGTCAGCTGATATCCAAAACTAGATGCATATGACAAAACAGAAATTTCGTTCCAAAAACAAGTTTTTAACGGAATGACAATCCGACTGAATGTAGAATAGGCCTGTATAATGGATCCTACTTCCTAGTTGCTACGAAATCCGAAAACCAAAACATACCTTCAGCTACAAGTAATTTTACCCCCCCCCCCCCCTCACACACTCTCTCTCTCTCTCTCTTCACAAAAATACATACAATTTCTTAAAACTAATTTTCTATGTAAAAATCAAAAAAAAAAAAACAGTGAAATCCTAGATCCCCACTAAAGTGGAATAAGAGTAAATTGTGTTTTTAGAGATTTCACAATATTTCTTTATCCCGATGAAGCAGGTGGGTAGGTAAGTACTGGTGATCACCCCTATTACCGCGCCTAGGGGGGTTCTACCCAACGAAGGTAAACGCTTCGAGCGTTTAGGATCCAATTTAGGCCAGATCTGTCTAGTCGTACGAGACGTAATGTTATCTATTGTTTGCTTGGTTGGCTGCCTTCGTATTAAGCAGGAACGTTCAAGTAGCTCAAGGCTTACCTAACTTAACTTTGTTCTACCTCAAATAGCTTTGTCCGATTGAATCCGTAGTGTAGTTCCATGCATAACGAGCTCATCTGCCACGCAGTTCCTGGAATGTCAACAGGCCCTGGAACCCAGCACATGTAAATTTGGTACTGTTCTGACAGCTCATTCAGTCGTTCGAAAAGCGGAAAGATATATATACCTATATCAATCTTTAGTTCTCCAGATAAGACCCCAATCCCCACTCTGTCATGCAGCTCTAAATTTCCCTTGTGACAGTGAATCTAATGGCAGCCATATGCTGACTTATCAGATTTAGAGAAAGCAGATAAAGAAGTGTTTTCAGGGCTGCTGTGGATGTTATCCGCGTACAGGCTTAGTTCTGAACCTTTCCTAAGACACACAGCTATCGCCATAAGACGATCACTCCATACAAAAGTGTTAGCCTGACGACCGCCATCTTGCGCCAATGCATTATTTTCCGATGAACCCCTATTACCAATGACATTCTTGCAACAGTTCAGAACTATTGTTGCTTTTTTAACTTTCTCTTGGACGTTCGGCTTACAGCTTAATTTGTTATCCAGTAAGATGTCCAGATACTTTGCTTCGTCAGCAAATGCCAAATGGATGCCATTTAGAAATGGAAGATCTACATGATAAAACTTATATTTCATAGTTAAAATGACTAGTTCGGTCGGGGCCGAGCCGAGTGAGGTCACCCAAAGACAGCCAGGATTGAAAGTAGTGCTGATACTGCTTTTCTAAAACATGTGGCTCCTATCACGAGAAAGCAAGTTTCTTTAGGATAGCTTCCGATTTGACGTTTTTAAAAATTCCCTCATCATCAATGAAGACATATTTCTATTGTGCATACCGATAATAGGTGCTGTGTCGCACGTCAGCGTAAATTTATTCAACCAATCTTTCCAACGTTTTGAGAAGGAAAGATTTTAAACTAATACATCTGAGAACCGCCTTGAATCTGAACGTTACTTTAACAGGCTTCTACAATTTGGGATGTAGACGAAGGTAATACAACTCTTATACAATGCCATTAACCAGTGAAGTTTTATCAATTAAGTTACGAATATTTGCAATTCGCAGGCCCGAAAACCTGTTAACATTGATCTTGAGTGGAATCAGTACAGGAACTACAAAATTCCTCCGCCTTTTTCGTATTTGTTAATTTTAAATAAAAATTCGTAGAAAAAAATAAATAAAATAAAGTTGTAGAGAAAGGCGAAAGGCGCAAAGTTTTTGCAAATACCCCCCCCCCCCCCCCATTTTTCTATCCTTGACTTAATAAATTAAGTGTATACAAACCACGGGACACCCAATCAACCCCGTGGGATTGAAACTACCCCCACCTGGAAACTACAAATTCATTGCTAATGGACTGAAAATCGTTTCTTCGGGGATTTGGAAGGCGTGATTCACGATGGTGATAACATTTTTTGTATCCTGCAATAACTATCCTAAATGTACAAACCACACCACACCTACCAAACTTCGCCGAAGGGTAGGGAAAGAAATATTATCACAATAATCCCATTTGCAATGTTTTTTTGGTATGTCCCTATCGGCGGGAGAGGGATTAGTTTAAATCTTTAGAGTTTGGTTGCCTCTCCCCTGGTCTAAATTGCACTTAATTCATCGAAATTCCCCTGCTATACCCCGACCGAGGAAGCCTTTGCAGACCCATAAGCGTTAAAATATGAATACGGGGTGGTTTATTGATTTCGGAATTCTTATCCAAGTGTAGGAAAAATATTATTCCCGCTCTTGAACACCTGGAAGGACGATTATTATCAGTCCATTCGTAACATTTTTGTAGTGTGTCACTAATAAGGGTGGGGCGGGGTCGATCGGGTATCCCTTAGTCTATATTCACTTAATTTATCGATATTCGCTTAAGAAAAAATCACGATCCGGCACGCCACCGCAAGCCTAGATCGAAAAATCGGAAAAAAAGGTTTTTCGATTTTGGGGTAGTTCCAGAAAGGCGGATAAGAAGCTATTATCGCCATCGTGCTCCCTGCCCTCGAAAACGGAAGGGAAATGTCTTGTCTCCTTTTTACAAAACGCTGTGATTAAAATGGATTCTGTGCAAAACGTAGGCAAAAAAGCCACTTTTATCATTAAAGTCAAAATCGAGTGCGCCTGGAAAGAATAGAGCACTCTAGTTCTTCATGTCAGATGGAGTTATGTATGCAGTGGGAGGAAGTTAAAACTACATACTTCGGTTTTCTAAAAAAAACTTGCCAGCAAAAAAAAAAAAAAGACTTTTGACTTTGACCTTTAAAAGCTTTGCACAAACAGACTTGTTTAAGGTCCTTATCCAAATGGCCAGCTCCGAAAACAATTAGTAAAAACAATATTAGATTAAAACTAACCTCGTCATCATTATCAATTGGTTTGCTTTCTCGAGTTCCCCAGCTGACGTCGTTCATATTGAAAATTGAATAGATTATAAGCAGCATATACATGGAGGGTATAGTGATGTAATACATGACTCCACAAATTAAAGCTCCAGCCTCTTGAGGATGTAGTAAGCCTGTGGAAGGACATTAATTAATTAGGGACTGCAACTGGTCCATAAATACAACTACCTGTTATGATAATCTGAGCAACAACTGTTAAAAAGAAGAGAGAAGCCGGAGAAAAGATTCCGTCGTCCATAACTTGAATTATAATTCCAATCAGAACTGCCATCATAACAAATGCGTACACTGAGCTTATGATGAATGCCGCAATGATCTTATGAAATTTAAGCTGACTGTAATTACATGTTCAAATTTAATAAATTTAAGTGTCCAATTACCTGATAATTTTGCTTGCAGTAGTAGCAAATCAACATGAAAACCAGAACTGGTACAAAGTTCCACATAAACGATGTCCAGATGCCTATGTTAAAAACAGCAACAAAAGCACCGACCATCATCAAGAAAATTGTCCCGGGGCCGAGAATGGTGCCTAGCATGAGCATTGCCTGATAAAATATATAGGGCATCGAAATGCTATTGTTCTCTCTGACTACATGTGAGGCATCTGAAAGTAAATCCAATATGTTAACCATTGTGGAAGGGATCCACCTCCGACGTTGGTTATAAAATTCTTTAAATTCTTCGGGAGCATGTGTGTAAGCATCAGAGGCTGCACAATATTCCACTCGAAAGCTTTGCTTTAAGAGCAACGTACACAACCATCTATCCTCGCCCTGGTCATATTGAACTGCATGTTGTGCTTTTTGTGAAACAGTCGTATATTTTTTCATAACTCCATTAGTCATTAATGCCCTTCCTCTAAATAAAGAAAAACACCCAGGACTACACAGCACACATCCGATCACATGTTCTGTTGCTTTTTGTAACCAGTGTCCTATACTATACTCAAACACTTGAAACCATACCATTGCACCCTTTCCGACAGGATGAATTCGGCCGCAAGCAGCGCCTAAATCAGGATCAACCTTCATTCGAGCAATCAAATGATGTACAGCCTGAGGCTGAAAGTCTATATCACCATCCAACGCCAGGATAAATGTATTCTGTGCAATAGTGTTTTTACTAGTCTGGGAACATTCCATTTCCATTATCCGATAACCGAGCAGATAGTACATGTACATAACTTGTGACCATCGCTTTTTGTGCCGAATTTTTGTTTTATCCTTCAAATGCACTATTAATTTTGTACGCCCTGGTAAGATCCACACCAATCTCCCTCCATATGGAGTTATAATTTTCTCAGGAGGTTTTATTTTAATTTTAACACCATAAACCTTAAATGCAGCTTCTCCAATGGTGCTGACAAGTGTCCGGACATACTCATTAATAGGCGGTATTGTAGATTCTTTAGAAGTTTTCGCTCTCATTACAAATGCGTCATCGAAAAATACATGCGCTTTAAATAAACAAATTTTATTTTAATTAAGTTTAGTTATACTATTATAACTTACATTCTAGTTCGTAGTAGTCCTCGTGCCACTTGCCTCCGGTCGAGTATTTCTTTACAATCCTTCGGGCACACTGATCTTCATCCAACCTTAGAAGAGATTTCAAGAATTCAATCATTTCGTCTTCCTTTTCATGCCACATGGTAGCGCACACTATTAGCTGAGGCACCTTATCCGATGGACGCACTTCAAGGTCAGGATTATCAGCAATTTCGGGGTCAAGGAAGAATACACCATCCTGAAGCATTGTAGAAATGGTTAATAACTAAATAATATTCAGCTAACATTTTGACTCTCAAATTTATTATATAAAAATTATAAAGAGTTTAAAATATTTCTGAGTAGTAAAATCAATCTGTTCTGCATACAGGGTGTTTAACAGCGCGTGTGCAAAAATGAAGGAACTGGTAGATCTAGGTAAGAAACGAAAAATATTGTATAGGAAGGGGGTCTGCCCAACTCCCCCCCCCCCCCCCCCCACCCTCCACCTATAGGAGTTTGCAATTTTTTTACGATGAAAAAGTTCTACATTATACGTATATCTTCCAAAATTTTAGTCCTACAGACTTTATTAATATCTCAGTTGACAGGTAACACAATGGTGCTAAAGTATGTAAATTTTGTTACTGCTAATAGTTAAAAAAAATTGATTTTCAAAATTAAATTTTCGGAAAAAAAACAGTTTTTTCATTTCAAAGGGAAATATCTTAAAAAATTGCCCTCCTAAAAAAAATTCTACCTGTCTTCTAAATTGTTGATCTTTTTACTCTTTGTATTAAAATTTGGGAGTCCTGAAAAGGACTAGGTTATTAATAGTTCTGAAAGAAGGATGTTAAATTAATAACTTAACATATTTTCCAAATGACCTCCGTCACTTCGAATACACAGAGGAGCTCTTTTTCGCATAGCTCTTTTCAAGTCAATTGTAAGGATCACGAAATTCCTTTGCCCAACGTCGAATGAAACCGAGCGTTGAATTAGCTTTTTTAACAACATAATCGAAGTGACGTGCAAAAGTAAATTTACAATCAAACACCATGCCAGGATCTTTAATTTCACTAATAACCGTCAATGGGACATTACCAACTCAATATTTAAAAACAAATGGTGAAGTTTTACGACCAAAACTTATACAATTGCATTTGCTACCGTTTAAGCAAAGTCAGTTTTTCATTTACCACAGCTTAACTGCACTAATATCGCGCAGTCATTTAAATTATTAATCCATTCATAAATTGTAATATAGTAAGCATAAATTAAAATATCCAAAAAATTTATAATAGCTAGGAGGGCATTAATAAATAAAATAAACAATAAAGTACGAAGATGGCTACCCTGAGGAACTCCAGATTTTATAAAAATAAAACATTTCTAAAAAGTACACTAAAACTCCTATCAAGTAAATAAGATGAAATCTAAATTACTTAATGTTGGAAGTATTGGCCAGCCGCTGAATGGTGAATCACCTTCAATCGCTGAATTCATTGGCTTAGTGGAAGCGGAAGCGATATAAAACGTCTTGACAGATATCTGGCCGATTAGTAGTCCAGGAAATCTTATCCTGCTTGGTGGGGTAAGCATATAAGCTCGCTGAAGCGGCACACACAGAAGCTATTCAGCAAGGCTAAAACTACTAAACCAACTGAGAACTGAGTTGCATTTAAAGCGAAAAGGAACTCAAAAAAAAAAAATAGAAGAGCCAAATGTACGTCAAGGCGGAAATTCTGTGAATCCATTGAGGGTACAAACGAAGCCGCCAGGCGCAGGAACATTCTCGCAGAAGAGATGGCATTTACACAAAGTTGACGGTGGAGACACTCATTAGCACGCTCTTTACCGGCAATTCGACATCAATCAGTGATTGCGTTGGTCGAACGGAGGTGCGGGCGACAACCCCATGGAAGTGAACTTATCGAATATTGTCACATATGCCAAAGTAAAATAGGGTATTGAGACATTCAATCCCTTTAAATTGCCAGAAGTAGACGGGACTATGCCTTGTATACTGCAGAGGAGCCATACAGCGATCATCCGATGGCTTCTGGTGATTTTTGAGAGGTGCTTATTTCATGCCTATATCCTTCTGATACAACTTGGTCGTACTGGTATCAGGGAAGTTCTTAAGCACCATAAGCAAAATGACGGGGGGAGCTCTGAGCGTTTTATGCCTGCAAGAAAACCCAAGGAAAGAAATGAAGAATTAGTCCCCGTACAGCTCACTGAATGTATACATCGATAGCGAGATCAATCCTGAATTGCATGATATAGTTTGGTGAGGCGTTCTTGAAAGAAACTGTATCCTTAAGAAGCTCAAAAGAGTTCAAAGAGCCGCCTGTGTGGGCATCTAAGGAGCGATACGTATCTTTCCCCACTGGACAGCCACGGTAGGAGTACAGCTGCTCGTAATGCCATTAGACTGAAGGAATCCAACTGTTGGAAATCTTTGGACTACAGCCACAGCTGGATAATAATAGCCTACTCGGAAGATTACCTGCAGGAGAGCAGTGACTATACTGTTCCTACAATAAGCTTTCTCTACTAGAATACCTAGCAGGGCCGAGTTGGAAGATTATCAGTGGCTGCCAATGTCAGATATACCGATCTTTACGGATGGTTCAAAAGTGGGGAACAGGGTGGGCGCGGGAGTTTTCTCCGACCGCCTCAGCATACGGAACTCATATTGACTGCCAGACCACTGCAGGGTGTTTCAAGCAGAGGTCCTGGTCATTGAAAAAGCGACAAGAAAACTGCTGTCGCACAAGGACCTGCAGTTGGATCAATTCGTTGAGCGTAACGACCGACCATGACCGTGTTCGAGACCAGGCCTCCCCGTGAGCTTTTATTAAGAAATTAAAAAATAATCCACTCCGTCTGTGAGCTGTTGTCTACCTCGCAGTAATGCAAAAACAAGACTCAAGTTTCCTCACTTCCCTTACCCTAATTTGTATATATTTTGCAATTTGCTTATGTAGCGATAGTCAGGCTAATAGCCGCTCGACTCACACACAACCAAACCACTGCTACTGCGCAGATACCAGATCGATCTCCAAAGCTTTTGGGCTCTACGCAGAGTGATTTTCTGCTAGGTACCCGGTCATAACGATGTTACGCGTAATAAGGCGGCCAGCGCAGTTGGACGCATCACAAATGAACAGATCAATTGAACGCCTCTAATTTCAGTAAAAAGAGAGATCGACCTAAAATCTGGTCAGCTCGTCGATCGCAGGTGGATCGGTCTGACAACCTGCGATCTATCAGGGAGGATGCGGCCGGAGTGGAATGAAAAGACAGCATCGCTCATATTCAAGGGAAGCCGACTTCTGTCGGAGTTGCCTGGATGAGGAATAGGGCTTCACGGCACCGAGACAAGACCGAGACTTTGGCAGATCTCGGTCTTGGTCTCGTCAAGGTGAAGACGATCTCGCTCTCGATCTCTATCTCGGCGAGATAAAGGCCAGTCTCGGTGCGATCTCGCTCTCGGCAAGATAAAAAAAGGGTATTTCGGTGGAAGAACGGGGAGCGAGGACAAGTGATATATCTATGTATATATGCATTTTCTTCATATTTCCATCGTCAAAATAAGGTAGCAAAGGCTCTTGTTTGCTATTGGGGATAAAGCGCAAATATCTGAAGAAGGAAATAATGTAGAAAGAAGCGATTGGGGAGAGCAATGTATACTTATATGCCCCATAAATCACACAATTAGAATTTTTCGGAGCGACATAAAAGCTGAAACAACTAAAAAAAATTGTCCACAATAAAATGATAAAAACTAATATCTCGTCCACTCTCGTCACCTCAATCTCGCTCTCGGTATCGTACTGTTACCAATGATATTGGTCTCGCTGCCGGTCTCGGTATCGTGTCGAGACCGATACCGGCAGCGAGATTTATCTCGAGTATCGTGAAGCCCTAATGAGGAAGCATTTGAATTTCGAACTTATCAACAATATGGAATCGAATGCTAGAAGCTCACATAAAATACTTTCGAATGGGTTACGTATTATTGACAGTTCAGGAATTGACAAAAAATTTAAGATTGGTTTTTTTTTATTTATTAGAATTTCAGAATTTTAAAATTGGAGTGGCGTCTTTAATTTGCTTAAGAACCATTTCTTAAGTTGAACTTGGAAACCGATTTTATTCATAAAAATTTGATAATACTAAAAATGTTAGGTTGCTCAGATTTATTTACGCTATGAGATTCCGCCATTGTATCAGATACTTTGATAATCCTTCTCTCCCTTATTACTCCTACTCAGGCTTCACTTAGATCATCTGAATGAAATTTTTAAAAACTCTTTTATTTCGAAGTTTTTCGATCATTAATTTTATAAAGGTCGCAAAAATAAGTATATTTTTGAAAAAAAAAAAAAACAAAGTATTTTTCGGGTTATCATAACGCAAAATAATAGTTTTAAAAAACAAATTGAACCGACATTGCAAAAAGCACTAAAACGCGCATATTCTCTCTCTCTTCGATTCGAGAAGACGATTGCAAGTGCACCTGCAATTTAAAGTGGATTCCGAACCACTGGCATTTTCGCTGCAACCCCCATTTTTATCGTAATCCATTGTCAGCAGAAAACGACCATGGGTCGCTGACAGTGGCTTTCGAAACTGGAACATCCGGATTGGCAGGCCGACACGTTATCATTTACTCTTTACGCCACCGTTGAATTGACATTTAAACACACATTAATAATTAATTATATCTAGATAGATTATGATACTTAGATAGATATTATGATATTTAGAAGTCGATGGCAAATTAATAAAACAAAACAACTACGTACCTACATTCTACCTAGAAAAACATACATACATTGTGACGGAAGTGGATCAATTGGTTTAATGGTACGAACACCAAGCCATGATTCCAAGATTCGAGCCTTGGTCTCCCCGTGAGTTTTTAGTAAAATTAAAAAATCCACTCCGTCTCTGGGTTTCTTCTCTATCTCGCAGTAATGCACAAAACAATACATTCAAGTTCCCTCATTCCCCTTAGACTAATTCCAATCTGGCCATAGCCAGGCTAACGCATCATAGGGTTGTCCCCTAAGATATGTTTATAAAGTTTTATGTGGTACCTTCGAGTGTAGAAATGTCGTGATGCTACGTAATAATTACTTTATGCTTTTGAGGGCCTTTTGTGAAGTAGGTTTATCTGTTTTTTAAAACTATTTTATTTTACACTTTTCAGTTATTTAAGATTTGCTGCTCTTATGAACAAAGCATTTGTAAATTTGATAAATTTTTGCACGGATTTTACATGGACTGTGCCGCCACTCCATCCTAAACTACATCTTATCATGGTACCAATCAGAGAATAAATTACTATATGACAACGTGCGAATCTATGCAGCTGTTACGAACTTAAGTGTCGCCTCTCCCTATCATAAACAACGAAAATTCCAAATCGGTCCGCACTTTATGGAATAAGGTGCCTCATTCTGCACATTTTTATAGTCCAGCATCCCGTATTAACCTATACCAGATTCATACTTTTGGAACAGTCTGCCTATTGTACTTAGGTCACAAACTTCCCGCAGAACAATTAATATCTTTGTATAAAAAACGATAACTGATCTAACTCTAGGCATCTTCGGCAATGGCTAACGATAACGTGCTTATTGGGATTTTTACATATGTTGCCGCTAAAAAACTACTCATCTCAGCACAAGTACTTAGTACTTAGCAAAGTTTCAGCTTCTGATATCTAAATCTTCAGGTTAATTTTGCACTTTTGTACTATCTTCAGCTATACTGTCACAGATTCCACTACCTTAACAGTCAGTCGACTTTCGAATGTTGGCAACTCAATACCCTTAGATATTGCAGCAGTTATTTTGCGTGGCAGCCTGTATGATTTATCCCAGTTCCATTTGCTGGAGTATACTCCCTAATTCACGTAATCATATTCAATCAATCCGCATATTTAATACTTCTTTCACTTCATTCCTGTTCCATTCAGATCTTTGTATTATTGCCTTCATTTAATGTTAAACTTGAAACAAAGTAATCTATCTGTAAACGTATTCGTACATACCACCAGGCCGGTGCGCAGGATTAGCTCCTGGAAGGGGGGGGGGGGGGGGGGGTTATCTAATTTTATATACATTTTAGGTAATTTTTTTAGTATTTCAGTAAAAAAAATTTTCCGTGCGCATACCACTACTACTCAATTATAAAGGGAATATCCGCAATGTGCCATTGGATAGGACTAAGATCGTTCCTGCCAATTTCGCGAATAATATTAACCTTCCAGCTTTCTCGCAGCCGCCTGGATCTCTCTTTTGCATTTTAAATGTGTTAAAGGTACTATCCAAATGTCACCAAAGCTACTTGATACGATAATTTTTCGCCTACTATATTGAAATTCTGCGATTTTTTGTTGTCTTCATTTCTTGCAGCCATATTTCTACGTAAAATATAAAGGCTCCAGGCCTACCCATAAAAGAAAATTATGTTTGAAATTGTAACATTCTGAAAATCCTTCTTAAACAGAACAATGCGGATCATTTTCTAAGCACCATTTGTGCAGACAAAACAACGTATCACCAACGTTATCCTTAACCCACATTCCTACCCTTTACGATTTCTGCCAAGGCTGTGCTTGAGCATAAATGTAAAAAAGTTTAAACTTAGCGTCCAAAATCAATTTTAAACTCAAAACTTTTACAGTACTAACCAATAAACTAATATTTATCTAAATGAAGGAAGTTATTATTTATATTCAGTTATTTTATTTAAAACATGAAACTTACCATAAAATTGACGAAGTCTTCTTGATCCAATCTTCTTCTATTCATTAGGAGACACTGATCCACTAATAACGTTGAGTAGTAAGGTGCTACAAAAATTTTTTCCGTCGAAGCGTTTTTGTCGTTTTCCGGGCTCCATATGTGCCGTGTTATCCAGATTTGCGATAGCCACCATAAAATCCATATCCACATGTGTTCATTAATAATATATTCAAAAAAGTCGTAAATGGGAATGCCACTGAATGCCAAATAATCTGGAATATATCCATGAAAAGCGCACGGATCTGACTCTCTCAATTCACTCAATGACACTACAGGAATAAGCGTCATTGGCACTGCAATGCTTAACGGAAATGAAAAGCTGAACACTTGAATTTTAATTTTACAAGCTAATTTAGAAAGTACGTAACACAGTAACGATGCCAATATGTGCAGGAAGAATACTGTAAGCTGAGTGTTTGGGGAAGAATCTATATTTTGTTGAAAGTATGGACCAGAAACGTTTCCGAGTCGATCAGTAAATAGTGGTGAACGCTAATATTATTATTAATATAAGTATCATCCTTGATACCGCATGTTTTAAGCATAAGCACACATACCTCCTTTATAAAAATTTTATGTGTTCGCCATCCGTCCCCAAAGTTTAAAAAATAATCCGTAAAATTTTGACCATCCAACAATATTCCGGTAAGTCCAAAAACAAATACCTTCCAAGGTGACACAAACAGGTAAATATAATATCTGGAGCTTGTTAGTCTTTCTCTAAGTTCAGTCAGGAAACCCAAAGGTGCTAAAATGAGTTATACAATTATTTTGTAAATTACTTTCTTTAAATTCTTACATTTGAAGGGAAAACTAGATATATAATTCTCCCACCAACGAAATGATACCAAGAATAAAGCCAGTGGCAGCAAGTGAAATTCAAGTTTATCTTTCATAACCGCCCATACGGTGAAGCCTACAATTTGTGCTAGCACAGCCAAAACGCTAATTACAAGCTTTACAACTGATTTCCAATCACTTTTGCACTCGGTTACAAGGCCTTAAAAGAAAATTAATAAAAAATATTTTTAGAATAACAGCCTATATATATTTTAATAATAATTTTATAATTAAATGGAAGAACACAATCAAAGTACTTTCAAATAACTAAAGCAAGTAATAATAGAGTTAATAGCAAAAATGAAAAGAGCGATCACAAAGTTAATCAATACATAAATAATCAAATAAGATATTTAGAGGCTCAGCATCGACGAAACAACCTTGTGTCTATAGGTGTTAAATTCACATCCACAGAGAAGCCAAAAAAGGTGGTAAGCAAGGATTGCACGGAGTTACTGAAAATTGCTGGTTCTATTGGAATCGAAAAAATAACTAAGATTCTTGATGTGAATGCCGATACTCCATCTAAGCTAAAGGGAGCAAGGATGATGATTGATAGAGATTACTCTTACTTCAGACGTCATAAAAGAAGTGCGCTGTTCAGACTGCGGCATCATCTTTAAAATCTGAAAAAAATATTCAAAAGTACGTTCGAGACGATGAACTGAAAATTGCTGGCAAGCGATACTCATGGAATAGTAATAAGCAAGGGCGGATTTATGGGGGTGGCACAGGTACACGGTCAGGCCCGTAGAGACAAAATTCGGGCCCGGGGGTACCACATACGGGCCCCTGCGAAAGTAATTTAGGTCCCGGGACTAACCGTTTACGTGCCCATATATAATCGAATGAGTGACTTTCAATTTAAAATCTGTCTAGTATATTACACTTTTTCGATCGTGAAACATTTTTTTTATATATAATTAAAATGGAAATAATTTTCTGTTGATGACTTAGATGACAGGGCCCCTTTTGAAAGCCCGGGCCCGGGGGGTTTACCCCTTCGCCCCCTCCCTATCGGCGGCCCTGTATACGGTCACAACCGGCCATTCAAAAAACACAAGGAGATTAATTAGGTTTGTTTCGTTTTGCGTACACATACATACGTAGGCGCAAATTATTGCGAATTGCAAACCTCCGTAAACTACAATCCATGAAGTAGGAAATTTTACGCACACACATTAGGGCCCAAGTGGTCTTAATTTCCGACAAATTTACATTGCTTTTTATGGTAGCCGGGGGGTTATTTTTCTTTAAACTCGTCCTAGCGCCTAAACTATTACTTATATGAAAAAAATATTTTGTTCTGCTTTAAGTAAACTAAACAATCTTTCTAAAGAAGTAAAAATATCCACAACCTATTTAAGAAAATAACAGACATTTGTAAGTCTAAAAGTGCAGAACTCTGCAGAAAGGGAATATTAAAGAAATAAAATAATTTAAAAAAAAACTTGAACCGACTTCACAAAAAGCGCTAAAAAGCATAAAATAAAATGGTATTACGACATTTCGAAGTCGGTGCAAATCAAACAAACCAAACAACTACAACGAAAATATTGAATCGTCATTTCTTATGATCCCGTAAGCTAAAACGTTCAGGTAGTATTATGTATTATTTTCAATTGCGGTACTGTAGTTATTTTATTTCTTTAATTTGCACCGACTTCAAAAAGTCGTAAAAGATATAAAATTAAAAATTATGTTATGCTTTTTAACGCTTTTTGTGAAGTCGGTTCAAGTTTTTTTTTAAAAACTATTTTATTTTTCATATGTTAGTGTTTTCTACTCTATACAACGAAGAAAAAACCATCCAAATCGGTCCACGCGTTAAAAGTTAGTTTTAACCGCCCACCCCACCCCCATGGCAATAAAAAATGTTTCTCATAATATTAATCAAGTCGGTCCACGCTTTACGAAGTTACTACCCCCCCCCCCCCCCGCCCCACTCCATCATAGGACCAAATTACTCTCCTATTAGCAATGGGTGATCACACTCTATACAACAGCAAAAGAACTTCTCAAATCGGTCCACGTGTTACAAAGTTAGGTTCCACCCTCCCCACCCCACCAAAATTTTTTTTAGGTGGTATCAACCAGGGAACATACTCTACCCAACAGAAAAAGAATTATCCAACTCGGTCCACGCGATACAAAGTTAGACTACTCCTCCCCCCTCCCCCAACCCTTGTCCAAATTTTTTTTCTCCTATTAGCAATGGGGGATCATACTCTGTACAACAAAAAAAGAACCATCCACATCGGATCACGCGTTACAAAGTTAGGTTTCACCCCCACCCCACCCTGCCAAAAACTTTTTTGACATGGTACCAATCAGTGAACATACTCTACCCAACAAAAAAAGAATCATCAAAGTCGGTCGACGCGTTACGAAGTTATGCCCGGTCAGACATAAAAAAAATAAAAAATACGCTATAATCTCGTCGGAATTTCTTGTAAGCTTGGTAATCCTCGCTGATATTTTGGGAATCACACTCCCTTTATATCGATCATTACAAGCCATTGAAATTGATATACTTTCCGCAATTCAGCTTGTCGTACGACCACAGCCAGCCTGCGGAGGCAACGTGAAAGTAGCACGGACACCTTCAATAAACTTTTCAATAAGGTTGAAGCCCTCGCAAATGAAATTGGAACAGAAATCACGGCCCGCAGAATAACCGGCCGTCAAACAAATAGATCGAACTTCAGACTCAGTCTGTTAAAGAGAATTACCTACTTTCAGTGTATATTCCTTTTCTAGATTATTTGTTAAATTAAATGTCCTCCAAGTTCCCTAGAGCTCAGCTGGAAAGAATCGGACAGTTGCAAAAGTTGCTATCCCATAATTTTAGTGACGAAGATATAGACGATGTTTTGCAAAGTGCTGAAGTATATAAAGAGGATCTTCCTTGTATTTAGCTTTGAAGGGGAGCTACAAATTTGACAACAGATGAGAGAAAATATTCCAAATTCTCCAGCAGATGCCTATAAAAGAGCAACGGCGCTGCTAAATATTAGAACCCTGTGTCAATTTTTGTGCACGTTTCCTGTGACAACTAGCACTGCCGAGCGATCTTTCTCCACCTTACGCCGACTAAAGACATATCTTCGCAGCAGGATGACAGAAGATCGTTTGAATGGACTGGCTTTAATGCATATCCATCACGACATTGCGTCAATGACGAATGCTAAATAAAAACTTGATATCTTCAGCAGAAAACATAAAAGAAAACTATCATTATTAAACATGTAATTTGACATTATTTTCATTATTAAACCTTTATTACAAGTATTTTTCTTATAGTTATTGTTATATGTCACTATTTTATAATTAATCCCAAAGATATAGTGTAATCTAATGAGAACACTCCTTGCCCGTCTGGCCCTTGTGCCCCTCCCAGAAAAAAAATCCTCGACCCACCCCTGGTTATAAGTTAATGAGTGGTAGAAACATTATTCTGTTCACGAAGAAGGATAATTAAGATAAGCATGAACAGGATAATGGTAATATACCGTGTAATACTAATTCTAATCATGTTCAATAGGATTCAATCATCTGTCGTAAATCTAAAAATATTGTTAATAATGAAGTCCTAGATGTAAGTTAAAAATGTAGTCAACATAGTGCGAGGTCTAGTAATATAAGTAGTAGTAACTGTTTACCAGATATTAAAAAGAAAAACTAATTTAGAAATCTCTCCTATAATATTGCAGGCTGGAATAAGAAACTTCTATTTCCTCCAAGCATTTTTAATTATATTGAAAATTTTGACGTATTAGGTAATTAACTAAAGTTCTTTGGGAGATTTAATTTACGCTGGTTTATTTAGGTGCAATTAGTTGTCAGTTTGGAAGAGCAAGTGGTTACTGGCTTCGTAAATTCGTTACATCAATGATCGTCATTTGGTGTGAGTTGAAATTCATTCGACCAGTATTTATATTATCCCGGCATATACAGGGTGTTTGGGGAATTCCCTGAACATAATCATACAAAAAAAGCAGTGGTTTGACATCATATAGTCTAATGGATTCAGATAAGGAGATCTTGCTGGCCAAACGCAGGGTCCGCCGCGATCAATCCATCTCGTTCCATAAGCTTCGTTCAGATACTGTCGCACCTGAACCAATAAATAGGCAGAAGCGCCATTGTGCATAAACCACTTATTTCTTTGCAAGGCTAGTGGAATATGCTCGTCTAATTCTTCTTCAAGGGGGCCACGTAAGAACTCTAAATAAGTATTTCCATTAATAACGGGTAACTGAGGATTGCCCTAGGATTTTCATCCGCCCATCTTTCGTAAATGTTGCCTTGTCTGTGAAAAGAATTGTTGAGATAAATTCTCTATCTTTTTCTTTTCGATTTAGCAACCATTCAGATTTCTACTTGCATAATCTCTTTGCTCAAGGCCCTGCACCGGTTGGAAATGGTATGGATGATACTGGTGCCTTCGCAAAGCATTATGAACTATGCTGTACTGTTTGATACAGCAGTCCTAACGGCAATTATTCTTGTGCTTATACAGGGATTGTCAGCAACTAACCCCAACACGGTCTTCCCCCCCAGGTATTTCCTGCCTGCCTCTGTCATAGGAAGGGGCATGAAAAGATCCAGTTTCTGCTAACCTTCAACGGATAGCCTCAAATGTTGAGCTATGTGAAACGCGTCTGCCGGGGTATCTCCCTTGATACAATTGTCGGGCTAAAGAAGTACTCCTTCCAGCCTGACCATAAATGAGCATCATGTCCACATACTCTTCATTTGTAAAGGAATTGTTAGCCATTATGTTAAATTTAAAAACGTAATCCGTATCCAAAACCCAAAATAGAAAACCAAATCCATAATTCAATTGTCGTTACCGTAAATCTCAAAAATCAGAAAATTAAAAAACCAAAACCAATAAAAACCCAAAAACAACAAGCGAAATTGAAATACTAAAGCTCAGATATAAGTTCCCTCAATGCCGTTCAACAAGAGAATGACCACAAAATTTCTGGGGTAACGCTTCAAAGCACTCTTGATATTCTTGAGCAGCATAAACAAGTTAATAACTTTTGATTGGCTGCAGATATCGAATTAATCCTTTTTTGTTGTAAAGAGTTTTTTTTTTTAAAGAAAAAAAAAATTATATCTTTGGTGGAAAAATTTTACAGGATCAAGGATAACATACCAAAATGTTGTGCAAAATTTTCGCAATACTCATGTTTGAGGTCCAATAATTCGATTGACTGTAAGTGGATAATGGCATTTATGACCATTTGAAAGGCCAAACGCGATTTTGAATGGAAAGGGTTCATTTTAGGGGAGGGCGATATGGAAGAAAATTTTGACCCTTCCAAGAATCCATTGGTATAGCGTTTCCTACACATTTTCCGAACACCCTGTATATAAACTTAGTCTGTACCCCTTTTTGAAATAGTACCAGTGGAAGGACTCAATTTATACAGCAGAAGAATAATAAGAAGAATCTTCAAAATGGGTCCACGCATTATGAAGTTAGGTTAGTCACGGGAGACCCGAGGCTCGAACCAAGGAAAAATAAACTATCCAAATCGATACACTTCTTTTCAACTTCTATAAATCGATCTCTTCTATATTTAGGGGTCACCCAGGTTTAAAGGCCCGAAAATTATGGATATTTTCTACTTTCACCTCAAACAAATTTCAAGTTGAGACTTTGGTAATATACAGATAATATATATCTAGATATAATTAGAATTTCTCAATTCATTTCTATGTTTTCTCACAATAATTCCCGGCGGATCCTATTTCCTTATAGGCTTATATTTAGAGTAGTATCACCAAACGTCATATCACTATTTCATTTCTTATACATTTTCTGTTTCATAGATCAACCATTTATTGCAGCACAATACAACTGCACACTCCCATAGCCAAAAATGAAGAGAAATACCGATGTTATTGACGCTAATTCAACAACTGAACAGAAAAGTGAGTCTTCTCTTTAAAACAGATTCCTATGGCTTCCTATTGGAATGAAACGCAAGTTCGATTTATTTCGACCAGGGGTGGCCAACACGTAGCGCTTTAGATAATTACATGTGCCTCAAAAGTTGCAATAACCGTAACTAATTTTTATGTGTTGTAATGTATCTTGCCATACGTACAATAATTAAATCATTTAAAATTGTCAGTTATGTCTATAAACACACTTCTATTAAAATCTGAACTCGGTTGTCAAAAAATTGGCGCTGGGTACAAAAGGTTGGCCACCGCACCGAGATTATGCGCATATGGTCCCAGACTTGTATGTAAAGTAGGCTGAGGTTCAATTGAACGATTAAAAATATTGTAACATGCACGAGGTAGGCCACGAAAAGGGAAATAGTCAACCTTGTAATGCACATGCCCCAGGTGGCCAGAAATAAAGAGAAGGAAATGTCAAACGGGGAAAGTCAAGGGCGACTCGAAGTCATGGTGAATATGTGAGGTGAAAATGTGCGGAAATATCCAGAACGAAGTGGCAAACGTTTCTAGAATTAAGCTAAGTTGTATAAATAGGGCTGAGTAGTAGCCTAGTTAGTTTAGTCGTGATTTAGACTGCGAAGTGTTTATATGAAGTGATAAGTGTAAATAAGTAAAGTGAAACCGTGTATTGTGAAGAAAACGTATAAAGGAAATTGTTAAACGAACTAATTAAGTTAAGTGAATAAAATTGTGAACATTTGTGATTAAAAATAATTGTCAAGCCCGAAGAGCTCCGTTTACGTAACAATTGGTCCGTAAGCGAATTGAAAGCGGCAATGGAAGAACAAAAGACATCAGTAGCAGAACTTAAAGCATCAGTTGAAGAAGAGTGACAGCCGAGATGGAAATTTCTGTGCCGAAACAGCTTGATGGTTTGGAATCAACTGTAGAGAAGAAACTGGAGACATACAAAACTCTACCAAAATCAACCTCCAAAGTCATATGGATTATAAAATGGGTGAGATAAAGTCAGATATTGAAAAGAGATTCGAAGAGGTGGAAGTTTCTGGACAGCTAAAAAAAACAGAAGCTAAATGTGAAATGGGATCAATGAAGAAAAATTTCCAAGAAATTAGGACTGAACTAGAGAGTCTCCAGAAATGGCATACAGCGACTTTATCTACAGATGTGACTGTGAACAAAAGACTTCATCATCCAACATTTGACGGCCAAACGCCCTGACAAAAATGCAGACTTCATTTTGATACGAGGAAAAAGCTACAGCTTTAATTTTGGCACTCAGAGGAGCAGCCACTGAACTGTTACAGACTATACCGGCAGAGCTAACGTACGATTATTCATCTTTAATACAAGTCTTAAAATTACAATACAGCTACGTTATGTTACGGAGTCGAACACAGAAGCATGGAGAGACGTTACATAGAAAGGCTTCTTCCACGTTTAGCCAAGATTACTTCAATGAGATAGCCAGAGAAGCATTTATTAATTCACGTGCAGATCGTGAACAGTACGACGTGAGCAGTACGACTGGCTAAAAAGAACACAACCGTTTAGGTTTTGGCTTACGCTCTGGCATATGAGACAGCAAAACAAGCCTTAAAGAGTACTGTCCGCCTAAGAGAAGAAACCGAAATAAAAGATATTTGTTACCGACTCAATAGCCAGGTAAACCGCGGCCGTCATAGATGCTGGACATGCGACCAGGAAGGTCATCTCCGACGAGATTGCAGGAAGCAAAGGAGATCAACCCTTTCTGGATATGACACAAGGAAAACTGGTTGTGCAATGTGCAACAGAAGGGAACAAGAAGAATTTGGATTGAAGAGAGGTACCGATCGAACGAAGCTAAAGTGCCCCATCGCAAGTACAGATGCTGGTCCTGCGGAAAAGTAGGCCACCTGCAAAGCAATTGCAGAACGAAGACCCATGATCACTTGTCAGAGAACTACAGTCCAATAGAAGGTGCCCGAAACGCTAGAAGTGTTTTGAAAGGACATCGAAGGCGAAGGACTATCGAAGAGCAGCAAATGAAGGAAGAAATGTTACAAAGTGAAAACGAGTCAAGATCTTGCCGGAAATGCCGAGTACAGGACATTTGGACATTTAAAACATGGGAATGCATCACCAGAGGAGAAGATTTAACCTGTGCGAAGACTGCCTATCTTACGAACATCGAGCAAAGGAAAGCGGAAACTGCAGACTGTGGATCAGGAATTTCAAGATTTCGAGAAGGCAATGAAAACTTCAGTGGAAGAAAGGCCTGAATTTACGGAGGATTTGGAAACTCAACCGATCAACGCTCACACGGAGGAAGATGAGATTGTTCAACTACACCGGAAATTGAAGAAGGCGGAAGAATGCAATCAAAGTCTACGTTCTCAGCTGGAGCGGCTTTCGTGGTGCTACAGGGATCTTCAGCTACATAACACCCAGTTAGATGATAAATGTGTAAATATGTGAGCTAAGCGTGAAGAGATTGCCAACATGAAGGAATTTGAGATAGGTCACTTATATTAATTCTTTGTTCAAAGAAGAGAAATCTGATGGAGAACTAGAGAAGCTGTTGAGATTTGAAGAACAGTTGCCACAAGGTACAAAGGCCAAGGAAGGATTATTAAAACAGAAGAACTGCAGAAAGGTCATTTAGGAAAAGGGGAAATAATCAATCTTGTAATGTGCATGCCCCAGGTGGCTAGAAATCAAGAAAAGGAAATGTCAAACGGGGAAAGTCAAGGACGACTCGAAGTCATGGTGAATATGTGAGGTGAAAATGTGTAGCGGAAATATCCAGAACGAAGTGGCAGACGTTTCTAGAATTAAGCTAAGCAATATAAATAGGGATGAGTAGCAGCCTGGTTAGTTTAGTCGTGATTTAGACTGCGAAGTGTTTATATGTGATACTGCAAATAGTTAGTTGTATTTTCACCAGTGAAGTGATAAGTGTAAATAAGTTAAGTGAAACAGTGTATTTTGAAGAAAGTGTGTAAAGGAAGTCGTTAACCAAACTAATTAAGTTAAGTGAATTAAATTGTGAACATTTGTGATTAAAAATAATTGTCTTTATTAATCCGCCCGAAGAGACCCATTTACGTAACAATATCAATCTTTTTGGATTAGAGATCACTTTGAATTTTACTTGGATAACGATTCAAAATAAGTGTGCTCTGCAAATACGTAGATGCAATTTAAATATTATTTGTGACCCTAGTAAGACAGCAATGATCTTTTGTTAATTAGCTACTAATGTTATGAAGAACTACAGTAAATTATTTCTAAAAAACTGTTCAGCCAACTTTTGAGGATATTTTATGTACGAAACCTTTACTTTTTCAGGAGCTACCAACTATTGGCACTATAATCATAATTTAAATTCTAAAGTTTGTAAATTAAGTACTTAGTCGATACTTACATAAAACTCCAGGTATAAAGCAAACGCAATTCATAAGCAGTAAAGCATTAACGGAGCTCATGGCAGGAAACACGACGAAAGTCAACAGAGACAATCCAACAACGTGAAGTGTTTCCATAAAACCTACCTATTAAAATGAATGAATTTCATACTTTCACTCATATTAAAGAATAATTTACCAGCAAAACCTCCATAAGGGTTGGAACCCTTTTGTTTTTAAAGAAGCATATTCTCGACGCTTTTAAAAACGTGAAAATTTCCGGAGTCATGAATGCAAATATAAGTGCCCACAGCCACGCTTTTCGTTGTACTTCTGGAATGAGGGCATAAAGCTCTTTAACTAAAAAAACAAGTTAAAAATCAAATTATTTCCCGAAGTTTGGTTTTGCAAAAATAAAAAGAATTACATTCTGGACCGCAATATCTCACGTAGAGGTCTGGTCTTAGCTGGGCCACCATCAGTAAGTAAGTACTTTTTGACAATACACAAGCAAACAGTATCACAGCAAACACGAAAAGATACGTAAATAATTTGAGTAATTTTAGCAAATTTGAAAATTTGTTCCAGCTTGCTGCTGATCCTGAAGCCTGGGAAGGAGGAAGATCTTGAAAAGAGTCCCATAGTGGAGCTTCCTTCTCGCTAAAACGAAACCGCACATTCAATCACTTGTGAAATTCGAATCACTAACAAATTTACTTTTCCCTGTAAACCGACTCATCATATCTTCTGCCGGCTTCTCCGGTATTATGGTTTTTTGGTCCAAACGTCATGTTATAGCAAAAATATATTCATCATTGCACCCAGCACAAAAACTCTAATTTAATTACAAAATCACAGTTGAGTAAATCTTTTTCAATATCTTGCAAAGGCATGTAGTCAAATAATAAAAGATTTTAATTTTACTCGCGATAGCGGGAAAGTTCAATTTTATCATTTCTTTATCAAATTGATAATTGTATGATAAAATTTTTTTATCTTAAGGAACATCATTGAAGCAACTCATCAACTAATGTACACTTTTAACTTCCTGTAACTTAGTAATTTACTTTCATGTTTTGATAGCGTTTACAATTAGATTAGAAGATAAAGGAAGTTCATTTTTGGATATTTTCTCAGAGGTATGACACACTGAAGGTGAACTCAACAATTGTTTTCAACTAATTCAATAGAAGTGCATGAATGATACCCTTGACGTTGGAATGACAAAACGATGCTAAATGAATTTCCTTATTTCAAACGTGTTTAAATTTAAAGATTAAGAGGAAGTTCCCAATCCGAAGGATCGAAAAATATGACAACGCCTGCAAGTGGACCTCCAATTTAAGGTGGATTTCGAACCACCGACATTACTCCCGATGAACTTTTTATCGTAATCTGTTGTCAGCAGAAAACAACCATAGGTTGTTGCTCTTAGGGTTCGAATCCGGCCCCTCTGGGAGGGAAGGCCGAAATATTATCCTTACTCCACCGACGGCAACGAAAAAAATGAATGAAATATAGTTTTATACTTCTATATATCGGATAATATCGTAAAGGCAAATTGCTTACAGTCAATAAAACCTGTAGTTAGGCACAGACGGCGGTTCTTTTGGTTCAGATCAAGAGATATTTGACGGTCCAAAGGTGTTGGTTAGGACTTCAACAACAACTTCTCCACCTCCAAGGGATTTTTTCTGTCTGTTTGTTATGTTTTCACAGATAAACTCCCAAGCATTTTTTGATAAAATTTAGCGTAGAGGTAACTTAAAACCCGTAGGAAGGCTTATAGACGCCATCAAAATTTAACATGTCACAAGTTCCAAGATGGCGGAATGTACGAGTTTAGTATTAAAAAAGAAAGTGTTTTATTTCCACGCATTCGAATAATACTGACGGGTTTCCCATTCCAGTTCAAAAGTTTGCAGAATCCTGTGAAAATAGCATTTACTATTTAAGTCCAGCCACTCAAAGTGATAAATGTACATCTAGATAAAGCAAGTTTTTCACATGTATAGCAACATACAGGGTGTTTCAGATCCGGTGTGGCAAAATAAGTGGTGTGATAGATTTTAGCTAGACAGACAAAATATTGTATGGCAGGGGGAGGGGAGCTCAACTGTTTGGGAGTTACAGGATGATTCATAAATTTGCAATTTTCACAGCATGCTCATCGTTATTTTATTTTTAACTTTTGATTTACTGAACGCAGCGACATTTATATTTTTACTCGATGCAAGTTCCCGAGGACGGCATGAAAGAAGTCTTATTTATTTATTTAAGCTTAATACAAGCTATAACATAATAATGCAACAAATTTAAAATACAAGCTATAACAATACTAATACTAAATGATTAGTCATAATAAATAGTATAAGCTACAATATGAGCTATAATTATGGTAAAGACAAACTGGGAGGAAGAAGAATTAAGAAAGGCGATCAAGATGGGCGGGATCAAGATATAAGCTTTTGTGAAGGGATGATTTACTCAGATGGAAGTCAAAGGAGGAAAGGTTGTTGACTTTGTACATCCTGGTAATTGGTTCGCGTTGACTGTAGTTTGCGCGATGGCGGTCGAGTCGGAAGAGGGGAGTTTACCTAACGTTGCGGGGATTGGTATAGATGGGTAAAGATTGCAGGAGAGGGCAGTCTATGGCACCAATTAATAGCTGATAAATGAAGAGAATGTCGGAAACATCACGATGTTTACTTAAGGGTTGTAAATCGATAAGTTTCAGACGGTTTTGGAAGGTTGAATCTGTCTACCCACGGAAGATCCCCTAGAGCAAAGAGAATGAAACTATGCTGGACAGATTCAATCCTGGTTGTTTGTGTAGATGACCATATCTGGCTGGCATATTCAAGGAAAGGTCTAACGAAGGATATATAGAGAGATTTAGAAACATAAGGATTGGAGAACTCTCTAAACCAGCGCTTCACAAACTCTAGCGCGGAGTTAGCTCTGTTAATTATACTGTCAATATGGGAACGAAAATTGATTATTCCTAGGTCACACAAAGAGGTAACGATAGGGACTGGTACGTCGGTTCACATGTAGACTCTCGGGGTGGTGGTAAGACGCTTGCGGGAATAAGAGATAGACTGGCATTGACCTCAAGAAAGTTTTTCATAAACAAAGTGGTGAACGAATCGAGGTCTTTTTGGAGAAGAAGAGATTCGGTTGTGGAGGAGATATGTTTAATTGTTTTCATGTCATCAGCATAAATGGACAGCTCTGAGTGTTTGATGACACAATCAACATCATTTATTGTAGGTTAGGTTAGGTTAGGTTAAAATGGTTGCCTGAGAAAGGCACACTTAGGCCAAGGAGACCCATTGTGATACCACGTTGAGGCTACAAAAACTTTAGCATACCCCATAAAAATAACCTAAGTAATAAGAGGGTGGACATGTTCCCCCAGCCAGCTCCCTGTTTCCAGTGGGACCAGCTCCAGGGACACCAAAATAGATTTGCCTAGGTTGGGAAAGGTGTACGGCCCTAACTCGTCGTCGGGAACCATTTTGAACTTCTGATAAATCAAGCCAGGTCCCTGACATCAGTGGATCCTAGTTCGGTTAACTCTTCAAAGAAGGAGAAGCCCAGAAACTGGTTCCTACGGTTGGCTAGGGCCGGACAGTTGCCGAGGAGGTGGAGTATGGTTTCCTATTCCTCTTTGTTATGGCAACTCCTACAGGAGTCGTTTGAGGGCGCGCCCAGTCTATCGGCGTGTCTGCCTATGAGGCAGTGACCCGTGATAACGGCCACGGTACTGCTAATTTTTTTGCGTCCGAGTAAGATGAGCTCCCTTGACCGTTTAGGGTCGAGCTTTGGCCATATCTGTCGGGTAATCAGGCAGGTGTGTTCCTCCTGCCAATTAGTGTTTGCAATCCTGAGAGACTCCTGTAAGAGTTCCAGTTTGCATGTAGCCAGCGGTTTACCCAGCTGGTGGTAAATGTCCGAATCATGACGAGTGGTACCGATTCTCGCTAGTTCTTCGGCTCTGCAGTTGCCCGGAATATCGCTATGGCCAGGCAGCCAGATGAGTCGCACTTTCAAATGCTCAGATATGTTATTTAGTGCTGAGCGACATGTTATAACCGTTTTGGAGGTGGTGTATACTCCCGAGAGAGATTTAATAGCGGCCTGACTATCTGTGAAAATACATATATTATCTGTGGGTAGCGTTAGATGATTCAGGCGGTCCGCGGATAACTTTATAGCCATGATTTCCAAATGTTTCGAGAAGATGCCTCCACCCACTTTGCCTTTCATTTTGGAGCCGTCGGTGTAGAGATGCACCGACTCCCCCCATTAGGGAGGACCTTCTTTCCATTCCGATCTGGTGGGAAAGAAGGAGTCAAATTTTGTTCCAAAGAAAGGCTTGGGCGAGGTGTAGTCGATATTGTCCGAATGGCGGCCGAGGATGCGGTTTGCTTACCATAGAGATCCAACGGTAGAAGATGGAGAATAGTGTTCAGGGCTTTAGAAGGTGTGGTTCTAAGGGCACCTATTATTAGCAGAGTTGCCATCCTCTGAACTTTATCCATTGCTTTGTGATGGGTTGATACATTTAGTGTCGGCCACCAAACAATGATCCCATACATAAGTATAGGTCGTATGACACTTGGATAGAGCCAATGTGTAACGAGCGATTGCTCGTGGCGGACATATAAACAAAAATAGAAGTAACACCGAAAGAAAAAAAAACTGTCTTCGGCCGACGGTTATTGATACAGCGACCTCCAAACTGTAAGGAGAACGTGTTGACGTGTTAGTATACTCTTCTCGTACCAGGAGCTGTCTTATTCGCAAGTAAAACTTACCGCAGTAGGAGCATATCAGTAGTAAACGCATTTGAACCGTAAACTTAATTATTATAAATTAATATAATTCAGCCAGAAAATGTCAGCCAAACCTCCGAAATAATTGGAGAATAAATGCAAGCACTACCTATAGTGCACATGTTATTATTAACGCCACATCACCAGCTAAGAAAATTATTTGAAATTTTACATTTACAATATGTTTACAACTACTTGCGCGAATATAAAATTGTTATCCCAAAATAAATTGATTATTACAATGGCAATAGGAATAGGAATGAAAATTTAGTAATTCCTCAGAATTGCTAATCAGTTGCAGATTCTTAAAGATGTCGAGAGAACCAAATTACTACAGCAAAGGAAAACTGGTAACACTCCAACTCTTATGCAGTGGGAGGTGCACTATATTCTACCGGTCAATAGTAATCTGCTTAGCAACAATGATCAGTGAGAGTATATAGAGATCCGTTTAGATTTGGATACGAAATCTTGCCAGAATATTCTTGGTTCCCTTACCGTACGGGTTAAGCTCACGCGAGTTCCAGAAACTAATTGGCATTAGAATTTTGTATAAAATTTTATTAAATTTAACTGCCAGTTCGCGCCGTTGTTTATTATTATTAAACTAAAAGTGAGATATCTATATAGAGATCGGTAAAATAGTAGTGCATTAAATAAATTAAAGTAGTAGTTTGCATTATTCGTGAGTGATAAGGAAAAGGAAACCCAATGCTAAGTTTGGAAGCGAAAAGAAATTGACAAAAGAACTAGGGCCAAAAGAAAGAAAACATTTAAGAAATTTTAAAAGGGCTGAAAATGACGAACAGGGGGACGCCATATAATACTAATATTAAATTACGATAATTTGTGCAATTTGTGTACTTATCCTGAAAATTAATGACACATTTTAATTTACGTGAGATAGAGATTTCCTTAAAATAGACTCAGGTATACGCTGCTTTATATCGACATAATTAATTATGCGTTATCAACATAAATAAATGTGCATGCAATTGTTCACCTCGATGGATGGATTCGGGGCCATCACTTCCAGGAAGGAATTCATCCCAGCTTTAAAAATTCAAATTTGATATGTTTAATTTCTTAAGACTCCGATAAGTGTTAGGAATCTCTCTCTCCTAATGATTAACAAGGAGAATTTTTGAAATTTCAGTAATTTTGAGCACACTAAGGCGCATTTGAAAGGGCAAGATTTGTACTTTAAGATGCTGGCAGTAATTTTACAATAAAAGTTAAAATCGTTATGCTACATAACCTCAAATGTAGGCAAAAACCACGATTTTCGCACATTTAGCTTAGGATATCTCGAAAACCTGACGGCCAGATTCTTGTTCAGCGCACCGAAAACCTTCGGAAAAGTATACTCTGGTATCTAGTTCTGAAATTTGTTCGAATTTTGTCGGCCTGTGTTATTATCGGCCATCAGAACTTTCAATAAGTTTCCATCTTCTTCACTTTCAATATGCAGTAAAAAATCCTAATATGAAATACTCAACTCAAAAACCAACATCACAAC
This sequence comes from Leptarthrus brevirostris, assembly GCA_964036015.1. NCBI lineage: Eukaryota > Metazoa > Arthropoda > Insecta > Diptera > Asilidae > Leptarthrus > Leptarthrus brevirostris. The sequence goes on along the minus strand of OZ038373.1, from coordinate 114,961,369 downwards.
AGCCAACAGCCAGCTTAAATATTTTGATTCTTTTCCTTTTTTTCTTAGGATAATTTCCCTGTACTTCAGAAAGTACAAGTGAAGAACAAAACAATCCAGACTATATACATACATATATATTTAAAGCATTATGTTAGCAATAACTATATATTGAATATATAAAAAAATTAGATTCTTACTCTACCCAATAAAACTTTTGTTTTTTTTCACATTTTCTTTAAGTTAGCAAGAGCGTTTTTACAAGCAAAATTTATTAAACGATTCGCAATTTACAAGGATGTTAGGAAGAAAAGGACAAGCAAATTGTTCACTTTAATGGTACTGGACGTTCTTAAATTACTAAGATCAAAAAATGTATATAAAAATTATAATAATGAAATTTTGCGTAGTACAGTAAGAATCCGCCTCCTCAATTTATTCTATTTCTTATGAATAATTAAATCAAAACTAATGGAAACTTATTATTCGCGTGAAATCTAATCTTCAACTGAGATCAAAGGTACTCCAATATTCAAATCATTCCATAAATTGTTGTTTGTGGCAACAGCAACGATCATGTTGTGCTCAAAGTGTTATCAATACAGCAATAAAAATGTTTGCGAAAATATCGATTAAGGGTTCATGCCGTAACACTTGACAATTAAATGTTTTGTCGACATTGCGTCCCAGCGACAAAACTCTTCAAAATAAAATGAACTTTTAGAAATGTCATTAAATTTTTACATGATATCGTCATATAATTAATAAAAAAAATTGTTTTTCAACTGCGTGTAATAGCATTTCATATCTGCGCATAAACGTGCTACATGTCAACTTAACAACTAAATTTATTGAGGAAATTGTACGCTAAAAGATGATAAAGCTGACGCAAAACCATGGAAACTAACAAATATTTCTGCTACAAATATGAGTCACTTTTTATTAGTTAAAAAAATTTATTTTCTGTAATTGCACTAGACATATTACTGCACTGTTATGATACTAAAGTAATAACACTTAGAACTAATTGTGCAGCGAAACCCCTAAAATACTTTAAAAAAATTCGTAAAATTCTTAACCAAGATTAAGTATGTTGAAGGCCTCTCATAATTTACTCTGTTACTAATAATAATCTACTGCACAATTTAATATACCTTTAAAATAACCCCTTACATATTATCCCAATACGATTCTGCAATCCCCAATTGTATACTATAATTTTTAGTCAATTAAGTTTTATGGATTAAGCAAAAAAGGCATAGCATTATTATGTGACATGAATGTGGGGGCAATATCAACCGTTTGGGAGTTACAGGGTGATTCATAAATTTCAGTTTTCATGTTTTTTCTTTTATTTTTATCTCTTGATCTACCCAACACAAAAAAACAATTATTCTAATAAATATTCCAAAAATTTCAACACTACTGATCTAGCTCCTACCATTGCACGTACAGTCACTTCCAAAAGTGAAAAAAATGGTTTCCGATTACCTCAAATTCAGCATTTTCCCAAATTTTCTCCGAGATTCATGTAATTAATACACCTCTCTTTTATTTTTATTGGATTGCCCATCTTATTACTTTTCCAAAAAGGTGCAACATGGCATGGTAGACAAAGGATTAGAAAAATCCCATCTTTAGAAATCCTTGCTACCTAATTATTTGATTGCACTTTAGGTAGGAAATTCTTTAAATAAACAAAATGTTGCAGATAAAGGGTAGAAAATGTTTGTTTTGGGTGAACAGGTAACTACCCAGCGGGAAATGGATGCAATACCGAATCGAAGCCGTATTGCATCTTTGGCATGGAACTTCGCTCCATTTCTGCACCTAAGCTTCAAAGAATTTTACACACAATGTCCTAGGCAGGGTGTGTTACCTTTCTGCAGGAACAATTGCCAATGAAAACATAGATGAATAATCGTTAATGAAAATATTGATGAACACTCATCAATGAAAACCTCGATGAATTATAATCGAGGAAATCTTCGGTAAACAATAGATCGAATAATTCTTATGTGAATATAATTACTTTAATTTCAGGAAGGTATAGATTTTGGATAGATAGAAAAAACAATTGAATCGGTTATTGCAAGAACAGCTTAAGTCAAAATAGGAAAAAATTTATCTTTTCTGATAGCATATTTAAAGTAGTTTTCTAAAAAATAAATACGATATTTTCCCAACTATGTCTATTTTTTTGATTTCTGAAACTCAGCCGAATGTCCTTGATAAAGTCGGCCTCTCTATATCCATCTATAATTAACGCCTCTAAATAAGGAAAGTATGTATAGATAAACTGGAATATTTAAAAAACATGCGAACTTACTAAATAATACACCGTTTATGTTTTTAAACTCTTTAAAAGCTTCTTTTACTTTTTGGCCATTATAATGTAGGTAATAATTAGGTTGTTCCCTATTATTTTATTGAAGTTTTTGTTGATTCCTCCTGGTTTTATCATGGATTTGACAGTATCTACCTAGATATTATTCAAGGTTGGTTTCTCACTATGGGGAACCTCGGGCGCCTGGGTGGAATTTCATCTTTCTTCTTTAACAACCCTTTCAAAATTGTTGTAATTTCTGCTTTAGACATCATGATTTCCCTGATTTGGCCTAAAAATGTCCCTTTCATCTGCATTATCACCTCTCAGTTCTTGTTCATTTTATTTTTCATCATTTTCACAGATTCTGTTTTGCTCTTCACTGTTTTGAACATCCGCAATCTCATCACCAATTTTACTTTAGCATTGTTCCAAATCTTTCAATAATCTTTCCTGCTCTTTTTTAACCAATCGTTGCAAATGCCTCTTACTAATAGAATTGCTTACAGACATTTTCATATGTTTGCGGTATCCTAGCAAAGGTGTATGAAATGAATAAAAGATAAAAATATCGAAAAGAAATGCGAAAAGCAAATGACGAAGAAAATCAGAAGTCATTAATGCTTCTGTTACAAAGACGAAATTTTCTACTACAAGAAGATGTCAAGCATGCCAGAATATGTCGAATATGGTTTTAGGAATGAGCTGAAGAATTGGATATGCAATTGCGACCCATATAAATGTGTCCGATCTATTTGAAAAGGAAATCGAGATTATCTTCTAGATAGTAGAAATAAACCTGAATGTAACCTATAACGATGAAGGCGATATTATTAAAATGATAAAGTGCGAAATTGCAGGCATCCTTAAAGATGTATTAAAATTCCCTTGTTGGTCGGTCCACAGAGGTAATACCATTTAAAATGTACCCAATTTCGATCAAACGAAAAAGAAAAGAAAGTTCGTACCTTTTGTTTATAGGAAAATTGATTTGTTTTATCTAAAGAAATGTTGACAAGACTAACATGTACCTATATTTTGCGACTTGTTTTATGGACCCTGAGACGAGTACGAAAGGAGTCGCAAGGCGATTAGGAGTGTCGTCATCTAAGGTTTGGTTTGGTTTAGGGATTACGTCCCAGCTCAAAGACTACTGGAGGGAAATTCTGAGAGAAAACTGAAATTTAGCACTTGGCTTTTGGAACGCGACATTGAAGACAGAGCGTTTCTGGACCGAATTCTGTGGACAGATGAATGTCAATTCACCAGGAATAATATCACGAACTTCCATAATCTCCATACCTGGTCGAACACTAACCTACCAGTGACACTGTTTGGGCTGGTATGATCGGCAACCATTTGGTAGGACCATTCATTTTGTCGCAAGGGCTTAATAGTGAGATTTATGCGGACTTTTTCGACAATACACTGCCAGACCTAATAGAGGAGAACCCTACGGATTATCTTAGGGGAATGTTTTACCAATACAATGGAGTACCAGCGCATATGGCTAACATTGTGACGGTAATACTAATTGAAAAATTTCCTAACCGCTGGATTAGCCGAGGTACACCGATTCCTTGGCCTGCTAGATCTCCAGACCTTACGCCATTGGACTTTCTCTTATGGGGAACAATGAAGGATGAAGTTTATTCAAGCCCAGTTAGCAATACGGAGGATTTAGTTAGCCGAATTGGGAATGCAGCGACGAAAATACGGGAGAGGCTGGCTGCAATATACGTTAAACAGGGACTTAGGAGATTGTTGAAATGCATCCAAAGTGGCGGGGGACATTTTGAACGACTTTTGTTACTTATCAAGATTAATTGTTATTACTTTTAAATTCAATCAAAAGCATTTTAGAATTAATTTAAAATTAATTTCTTTAATTTGTTGATCTTTATAATACTCTCCGAAAGGATTTCTACGTATAAATTTCTACATATTTTCTCTACGTGGACATGTTGCACCTTTTTGGAGAGGTAATAAGATGGGCAATCCAATTAAAATAAAAGAAAGATGTACTAATTACATGAATTTCGGAGACAATTTGGGAAAATGCAGAATTTTTAGGTAATCGGAAACCATTATTTTCACTTTTGGAAGTGACTGTACGTACAATGGTAGTAGTTAGATCAGTAGTGTTGACATTTTTGGAAAGGTCATTAGAATAGTTGTTTTTAGCGTTTGTTTAATGTGGCTGTGTTAGGTAGATCAAGAGATAAAAATAAAAGAGTAATGTGCATACCATGAAAAACTGAAATTTATGAATCACCCTGTAACTCCCAAACGGTTGAGATTGGCCCCCCCCCCCTGCCTTATAATTTTTTGTTTGTCTAGTTGAGATCTATCACCCCACTCATTCTGGCACGTCAGATCTGAAATACCCTGTATTACCTTTACTTCCAATGTAGTTTTCGCTCTCTTTATAATATTACTTGATATGCCAGAGCGTTGGATTTCCTGTCCTAGTTAGTTAGGTTTTAGTGGCGGCCTCGAAAGCCTCGCATAGACCATGCCGCGTACATAGCCTTGAAGGATAATTTTGGACCCTATAGGTGGCGCTGTTGTCGACATCTAACAAACATTTTATTATTGTTTCAACGAAAATTAGTTTTTTTATTTTTCTCATTATTTTTTTTATTTTTTTATTATTTCCCTAAACCTTTACCCTTCAATATTTTTTAAGACTGTTTCAAGGATTTTTTATAGCAAAAAATGTTATAATTCATTTTGTTTAAGTTGCATAATTCAAGTTGTGTAAGCTTTCAAGAAATGGTGGTGTAAACAAATCTATTGACATCTGTATTACGCATTTAGGGAAAATACCGCACTTAAACATTTCTGTGCTGATTTAAATGTTTCCCTGATGCTACAATTTTTCTGAAGTATTCCACGGATATACGAACATAAACAACGTGTGTGTTTGTTTTGAGTAACCCGGTAGGAAAAGTGAGAACCGATTCCATTTTGCTTCGATGAATTCCTATATGAAAATGTTCACAGTAGGCATAGATGAAGGTTTGAACCTAGAGTCATGCATAAAATCAGCAATGTAGAGCGCGACTAATTATTCTGAAAATCTGTACATGCCAAGGCAGGTTTTATGCGCATTAGTCAGTTTAAAAGTTGAGAGTGCATTCAGTCAATACGTGCCTTACAGCGTGATTGTCCTTGTGTAGCGAGTGTATAAAGTTTATAATAGGTATATTAAAAAAAGTTTTAATATTGTGAGTATTGTTAAAAAGGGATTTAATATAATTGTATTGTTTTTTCAAAAAATTAATAAAAGTAAAAGGAATAAAAGTAAGTAAACGTTATCTGCAACGAGTAATTAAAAATGTTGAATAACATTGTTTTTAATGTTGAATATTTCGTAAACATATGGACATCTTTTTTTTAATAAAATATATTATAGCTTTAAATCGGTGAATGAATTAAATCCGATATATTTATAATTGTTTGAATTAAATAAATATATAAAAATTATATAAATAATTGAATAAAAAATGCGGCATTTTAACTTTTATAATCCTCGAGGGAAGTGGAAAGGGGGAAGTATACAAAAATTAAATATTGAAACGAACGCTTCTTTTCATCAGTGGTTACATTAGTTTCCGTCCATTGCTGAATTCACCCATTACCAGGTAACGGAAAGGGTAGGCATTATCGATCCCTTCTAGACCACTTTCATTGATGAGAGTTCCGATGCGGTATTGCTTACATTTACTACTGGGAAAATGCCGCAAACATAGTTGCGAAGTCGGGCGATTTCTCGACGATTGGGCTACTTAAGCTGTCAGTTGGGCGAGAAAATTTTCCTCTTTGCGACTAGGCACTTTTTGGGCGATTTTTTAATTCTTGCTGGGCGCTTTTGGGCTATAGGCTGAATCAGAATGCACGACAGCCTACAGCAACAGTTCATACACATAACCCGACGTGACAGTAACAACATTTTTCCGAACGAGTCCAAACTGACGTTTATAGCAATGGCAATTTTTTCGCTCAAACATAAAAGTATGCTCAATACCGTCACGTCGTGGATATCCGATTCTGATACAATCGACATCAAAATTGTTTTTCGGTCGTCTCTGCGGTTACTTTTGCTATCCTTTGTATCTATATATATTAATTCCTAAAAGATTAAAATGTGCGTGATAAATAGTTGGAAGCGAAAGGTTGTAACTATTTGTACTTACGTGTATTTACGTGTACTTACGTGTATTTATGTACGTCAAAAATTTATTAGACTTTTTGGTAGGAAGGGGTGTATTAATCAGGCTTTTCATTGCTTTATTAAGGGGGGGGGGGGGGGGGGGGGGGGTTACCGCCCCCACCACCCGCCAGGAAATATATTTGTATAGTAGTACATAAAAGTACATAAAGTACGTAAAAGCGGATCTTTTCCGAATTCAAAAGTACACGTAAAGTACACGTAAATACACGTAAGTGCAAATAGTCACTCCATTTAATACGTAGTTAAGTAAGGATATTTTTTTGTTTTTCACGACGCCTCTACCACAATTTTAAATTTGTGTTACTTGTATCTGTTGATGTGACTACTGTAATAAATATTACATTAAAGTTGTACAAACAGCAATTTGAAAGACTTAATTGATTATAAAATTAAAAGGCGATTTTTGGGCGATTTCAAATAATAGCTAGGAGCACGAGCCAACAAAATGCAAGAAACAATAGAACGAACGCACTAAATATGTAAAAATGGATGTGGATGTGTATTAGAGTGATTCAAAATCTAGATTTTTTTTAAAGTTTCCATTGCGTAAAAATTTAGTTCTCTATAAAATGCTTGCAACATAAGCACTTCCACTGCAAAAATGGCTCAACCAAACAATCTCAAATTTTGGATTTCCATACAATTTTAGTTGTAGTTAAGAAAATTGCTGTGTGTAGCATCCCTAAGGGTGGGCGGTGGGTAGAGGTAAGACACCCTAACACCCCTAGGGGCGATGTTGGGAACCGTGTGCCATGTAAAAATAATTGAAAACAACCGATATTAGTGTCAAATCCATAGCTTTAGAGGTCGCTGAAGTAAATAATGATTCTCCCGATGCCATTAGATGTGAGTGTGTGAGTAAGAGATCCCCAGTACTTGAAGCGGTGGGTGGGGGTGGAAGAAGGTGATATGTAAAATTAATCGAAAACGCCAGATATTAGTGCCGAATTCGTAGTTTTCCGGGTCGCTGGAACGAGTAGTTGTCGATGGAGTAAGTGATAACTCGTCGGCCTACCAATCCGCAGGTCCCAGGTTCAAATCCTGCCGACGGCGACCCATGGTTGTTTTCTGCAGACAACAGATTACGATCAAAATGCCAATGTAGTTGCAGAGTAAATGTTAGTGGTTCGTAATAAACTCTAAATTGTAGGTCCACTTGCAATCGTTGTCTCAAATCGGGTGAAATTCTTCTGCCGCCCCATGCCCCACGAGAAGTTACGGGAACTAAAGAGAGGAAATGAATAATGACATTCCCGATGCTCTTAATTAATGTCACTCCCCTAAGGGTGGGAAGAGAGTGCCATGTAAAAATAATTGAAAAGGACGCTGACTTACCAAAAGTCCGAGCAACGCCGGGCACGGGCAGCTAGTAACGTATAAAATTATCATTCAATATGCAATTAACTGAGGAGATAAGCACCGACAATTTAACCCGGCTCGCACCCAACTTCGCTACCACAAACTGATCGGTATAACTTTTTTGCAGCTGATGTGCTCGATCCCATTTGGGTACCAGTGACCTAACGCTAGTGCAAAAAATAGAAAATGCTCCATCTTTTTTGCAGATTGCTATGCGTGCTCAATAAGAATCCAACGTGGATGCGATGAAATTTCCTGATACCGATTGTCTGCTGTACGCGCGTGGGGTTAATTGCAAAATGCAGTGTTGGGATATTCAGCTTCGTGGTAGTATGCTGAATACAGCGTACAACGACGGTAGTAATGCGTTTTGGAATTTTCCCTGCACTAGACCTTTTCAGGAACTGCGGATTCACACGTCAGCTGTGAAAATTATCTCTAAATTCCTAGTACCCTTAACTCCTCGTGGGGCATGGGGTGGGAGAATAACTTCACCCAATTCGAGACAACGATTACAAGTGGACCTACAATTTAAGTTGAATGAGTCGCCGCCGCTGGGGTTCAAAACTGGAACCTCCGGGTGGAAAGCCAACACGTTATCACCATCGACAACTTTATCTACGACGACTATTCTAATAGTTATTGTTATTGCGTCCAACAAACAAAAATTGCAAAATATATACTACTACGTGCGCATGACAGATGGGAAAGTGCATTTACATACAAAAAGGATGTCTACTAATCTCATCACATTCTAAAATTTGCAGTGTTAGTTTAAAATTCAAACTCAACCTTAGTTCGTCAAGGTCAGCTTAGTATTCGGCCGTAGTTACTAACGTTGATAGGAGTGCCAGAGTTTAGCATATTAAGTAAATGCACTGTTTGTGTTTGGACAATAAAAACGAGCTCTTGGAGATAAGTAGACGTGTGTAGACAACTTTCTTGATGTCAATCAAATACCTTCGTTACTAGAAAAGGAACATAAATATTTTACTTAATGTTTTAGTTTATTTTTAATCACACAGCCTCACAGATGTCCTTGTATTATAACTCTTCATTTGAACTAAGCGCTAAGTACACACAAATATCACTAAATATAATTAAATAATTTACAAGACGCACACATAATATTCTGAATGGTCAGCCTAAGCTATAAACTTCTGGTCAATGGGTGCCTTTATCTGTGTGGGAACTTCCTTTGTCTCTCCAAATTTGAAAGTCTTATTATATCGGATCATCTTGGTTCCATCGGTTCCCTTGGCCCTCCAGTAAACCGTCTGCACTGCATTCCTTCCAGCAATATATCTTGTTGCAGATCCAACCAAGGTGTTCATTGATGCAGCAGAAGACATTTTGATACGTTTCTTCTCTTGTTCCTCTTAAATTTCACAACGATTTAACTTTATGCAAAACACGTTCACTTCCTTCGATAAAAATTTTAAAAGCAATCGATTCGATTTCGTTATTCTCGTCTCGGCTGTTTTTAAGCTTTATATGATACTCTTGCGAAGTCTGAACTGATGTGGTTGCCTCATGGCATACGGGTTGAATATATACTAATTCTCGTCGCCTTATCACTATACAATTGCAAAAAATTAATCAAACGAGTAAATTTCAAAATGTAAACAGATTTGACGTCATAGTACTGATCTGAACTGCTCGCACAAAACCTTATCTCTGCTGAAGCTACATATGTACATCAAAAGAGTTATCACAGTTCGCCTGGAGAAAAAAGATTGTCGACAGACGACAGTACAAATGCTAAATGCGAACATATGACATGATATTCGAGAGACTACGAATCATATGTCTAACGAGCGAATTATTCTCTAATAAAATAGAGAGGTTATAGTCCACTTTGAATATTATTTAATTTAACCAAAACAATTATTTTTTAGTTTCTGCTTGCGTCAATAGCTCGCGTTTTGATTTATAATAATAACAGCAATGTCTCAGAAACCAGTGGCACTATTTTACAAGCATGACCTAAGCTTATGGAAACGTCCTAAATTTACAACGCAAAACACATTTTTAACTTTTAAATGAAAGGCGATTCAACATTGCGATTTTCAGATAAGATACTATTTTTTACAGACTGGTAGATAGCGCTATGTTTTGCAATTCAGAAGTACAGCCATCTTTTAGTTATAAGTTAAGGTCATTTTAAACCAAGTCCCCTTTTGTTTCCTTTTTTGTTTTATGTAAATATAGATATTGGTAGAGAAATGGGCAATATTTATAATATCTGATATGACCATTTTAAGATATGTCTGCCAATTCCCTCTCTTTGTTTATTTATTTATAAAAGAATATTTGCCAAGGCTGGCTACTACAAATGTGATACCTACATATAATAACTTATACCTAAGATAAAAATAACAATCAAAGTTCAACGATTTCCTTAAGTTGGGCTTTGAGGTGCAACCTGGAATGTCCGAACTCGATGTGGGCCGCAAACTTGTTGAATAGCCAGGATATAGAGGCTATGGGCTCGTGCATTCCATATAAGGTTCGGTGGCGAGGCACATGGAGGAAGTCATGATTCCTCAAGAATTGATCGACCCCTGCAACAGATCATATAAAAAAACAATTTTGGAGACCTTGCGTCTCTTTTCCCTCTCTTTCAGACTAAGTCTGGCAGGAAAAGGAGGGAGGTAGGTACGGTCGCGCCAGGGGAGGCCGCGTAGGGCGAACCTAAGGAATCTACGTTGGACTACGTTGGAAGGGGAGTCTACGATATCCTTCATTTTTGCAAACGCTCTGTGAAAGCGCCCTGTATACAAGCAAATCTTTTCCGGCCAAAAATTTTAACCAAAAGTGACTTGACAAATTTAGTTCTAACCCCTTGAAAACCTACCTATTACTCGTTTTGTCAAAGAGTTTATAGATTTTTGTATAAGTTCCTAATATCGAAAAGAAAGCATTCTATTACCTAAATTTTACCTTCGACAAAAACTCGGCGAATTGTGTGGTGGGCTTAATCTTATGCGTAATGCAATAAATATTCCACCAAAAATAAAAATGTTATCCTTTTATTACAAAATTTTATTATTGTACTTTATCTCGCCAGTTATTGAGTGGGAACAATTTTAATTTAAACATTTTTTAACTATGCTTACAATAATAAATGACTTCGAAGAGGTTTTGATAAGATTGCGAAATTGGCAATTTCAAGCTGGAAATATTTCCTTTTAATTGGTTTACTAACTATCTTTTCTCTTAAAGTAAATAAATGATATTAAAGGCATACTGCGCCTTAAATATTGTAAAATATGAAAGAATTAAATTTTATCTTGTTTTAATTCACCGAAGGGAAAATGGAAAGCATGTAATTGAAGTGACTTTGCAAATACGAAATGAATTCAATTAATTTATCAATTTTTAGGTAACCAGCGAAGTACCCCTACTTCAATTGTAGCACTTACTTCATTTTTCGGGTCAAATATTTCTGCATGTCATGCATGCATGTCTAAGTCGGTTATTAAAAACATATCGACATAAATGCAATATTTTTTTTAAGTATTCAAATATTAATAATAACAATACTGAAAACATACCATATTATTTCTGTAAAATTAGATAAATACCAATTAACAATATTGATCCGTACATTTAAGTTACTGTTTTGTTTTTTTGTATGGTGTAACTAAAGCCCAGCGCACAACCCTGTGATACGTTAGCATGGCTTTGACCAGCAGGGAATTAGGGTAAGGGAAATAAGGGAACTTGAATGGCTTATTTTTGCATTTCTTCGAGATAGACAACAACCCAGGGACGGGGAGGTGGCTCGAGGATCGAACCCTGGAATCACGGCGGGGTTACTCAACCCAATTGTTCCAACTGCGTTTCTGGCAGCGTGCAAATAAAATTAAAACATGACAAGTATTTTGAACGCATGAAGGTTCTCCTTAAGTGACGGTACCGCACTTGAACTATTTAAATATTTCTTTTTTCCCTTTTCCCTTTAAATCTGTATATGACTAAATTTTTATATTAAGGGGACTTTTCTTTTCATAACTGAAATAAAATACACTTTAAAATTTTTTTTTTGTGAAAAGACTGTTTTATTTATTGAACTGATTCCTTTTAGGCATTCTTATAAAACATATTAAGAATATAAAAAAAATATTTTTTTGCAATTTTAGTACATTTTGACAACTGCAGAGGGCCCCTTAAATTAATAAATTTTTATCAATATTTCAAAATTAATAACTACAGAAAGATAGCTATGACTTTCCCAAATGAAAAAATATATAAAAATAAACCGTAGGAAGACGAGCACGTTCCATGCTTGCCACTGTGTAAGCTTGTTCCCGTCTGAGCGCATATAGTTCGAACGATCGGCAATTCTATAGAATGGGTCATAAGTTCAGCGCTTGAAGTTTGTCAGCAATTACGCGCGCTTAATGTATATACGGTTGCTCGCGAAAGCCTTCTTGTTTATAATTAAAAATAAGCCGTAAGTAACATTTTAATAAATTCATTGAGCAATAAATTAACTTTTGAGTAAACAAAAAATAAGACCTCTTAAACTTAAAAATTTCGTTAAAACAGAATAATAAGTAATTCTAGTTTTAATCTCACGAAAGTCATCACATCATTTTAAAGATGCAACAATTTTTTTACTTAACATTCATTAGTACTTTGTGTTAAATCCTTGTAGTATCTTCGGCATTGATTGAACCAACTTTCTAGTGGCATTTAATGAAGTGTTGTACCCTTCTTCCGTAAGTCCCTCTCCGCTACTCTTCTAAGTGGTCGTTTCAACTTTTCCCATAGATGTTCTACGGGGTTTAATTTAGGTTATTGGGATGCTGAATGGAGTTGCTTCGGTACATTGTACGGCAACCATTTTTTTGCCAATAAAGACGTATGCTTGAGCCCATAATGTTGTTGGATGATACAATTTTTACCAAGCCGCAGTTCTACGATACTGTCTTTTAAATTTGATTATAAAATGGCAACATAGTCCACAATGCTTAAAGTACCTCCCATAAATGCGATTTCCAAAACCATCCGCCGACATGCATACAACGTTAAAGAAGAACAGACTGATTTTCATACTTCATGGCTTGCACTATATTTTTCTGTTCGTACTCAGCTTTCACCTACGGCTCTTGCATTGTTTTGAAATATATTAATTTTTGTTTCATTGGTATCTAATTAAAAATAATTTAGCTGGTATATTCACCCCCAAACCAAATACGGACATTAATATTTTTAAAAGTATATATGCGCCTATTCCTAGCATGCACAGCAAACAAACGCTCCCTCTACAGGCACAAAAATTGACAGATACGCCCGCTGCAGGCCCAACAATTTAAAAGTAAGCCCGCCATAGAGTTATGCAGGTTTCTCTTACTATTCTCGCTTTAGCACATTCGAGACCGGTTACTCACCGCGTGGGTTTTTTTTTAAATCTCAGCCGTATAGACTTTGTTCACCATGTAGGTCATCGGTCACCTGATGTTAAAATTGTTCCCAATATCCGGTGACCTACAAGGTGAGCTATGACAATGATAATGATAATAATTACCTGAAATTTGTTTTTTTATTCTTATTTTTCCAGTTTCAGTTAATCTTTATTATAATAAGGCTCGACTGCACAAACGTTGCCGGCTACTAGAGAGAGAGTTTTGTTTTAACACGTCGAAAATAATTTTATTCTTTTCATTTTACTTTAGTCTAGAAAAACTTTGACCGTGCCGAGCTTCGTATGGCCTATTTCGTGCGTCTTTTATTGATACGTGCCTGTAGCGGCTTACCATTTGGAAAAATATGATTTTTACTCAGGCGTACCTTGCTTCATTTGAGTACGCTGTGCTTACCTGTTTCAGACTAGGAATGGGCAAGTTGAATTTTTGCTCGGTTAACGGGAGATGGAGTTGGATCGATAGATGAGCGGAACGATCAGCACACCATAGTTCCAGGGTTCGAGCCTCGGTCTCGCCGTCAATTTTTAAAGTAAAGTAAAATTAAAAAATCCACTTTATCTCTGGGCTATTGTCTAGCTTGCAGGAATCCAAGAAAACAAGGCATTCATGTTCCCTCATTCCTCTTACTTCTCTCCAAAGCCATGCTAACGCATCATAAGGTTATCTCCTGGGCCTTATCTACATCATATTTAAAAAAAAGCAGTAGCCTAAAACGTGTATGACACATTGTCGTACATACTTTTTTGCGAACAGAAGCCTTTATTCCTTTCGTTAATTTGAGGTTTGCGCCGCGGGATACGACCCCTGTAAGCGATTTTTCTCAATATCCTGCGAATGCATTGTGTTTGATCAAATAACTGTACTACATTTGTATAATGCACTGTACATTTCACGAGAGAACAACTATATACTTTTCTAATATATAATATTCGCTTTAGTGCCAAAATTTACTTGGAACGATTTTTTCGATTCTACTATTTCAGTTTTTCTGTTGAGGTAATAAATAAATGACTCACACCGTAAAGTATATATACTTTCGTAGAATTTTCAAACTTGTTTATTGTCCTTCTTTAATAGCTCTAAATTCACTTAAAAAGTTGTGAATGTATCCTGTAATATTCAAAAAACATTTCTTCATCTTAAAAGATTTAAACAAGTGATTAAATGCACACTGCTGAAAGTTAGGAAAATGTGTAACGCGTTTAACTAAGTTTTTCGTAAATATTTTCCGAAATATTAACAATATTTTTCATAACAAAAATATCGGTATAATACAATATTATATCTTTAACATTTTTATAATTATTGAAATTTTGTTAAACATAATTTAATTACTTATTACGAATTTTTGAATTTCGCGAGCTGTGTAAGTTCAGTTGTCAGAACTTTTTTGTTCTCTTGGTACAAGAAACATCTTGAAATTGGTAGCCATATGGAATGCTATCAAAAAAGTTTCAATTGATTGTGGTTTGCTCAACAATTTTTTACTTGTAGAAAAATGAAAAAAAAACTTGCATTAAATTATGCTTTAAGAATGGAGTAGAGTGCGGCACTTACACAACAACAAAAAATTCTAAAAATTGGATTGGTATAATCGCGAAAATCAGAAATTCCATTGCCTAAACCTCGTGTAGTAAGTACTTGCACCAATTGTGATGGGTTTTGTCGATGTATCTGCAGGTGGCATTCAGTAAAAGTTTAGAAAAATTTACCTAAATATTAAGGAAATATAATACACTTTCAAAATTGTTTCTTAAAAAGTGTGATTGAATTGGATTATTATTTTCTGCTTTTCCAAGAGAATATTTTCCGAGTAGCTTATTGTATGAAGGGTTGGTTATTAATTTAACGTAGTTAGAACACCGGAGCTTTAAAAATATTAAAACAACAGTCGAGGAAATAAAATTAGAACCAAAAAAATTTTATTTCGAAATAAAATTTTGCTTAAATTATTAAACCTCAAAGAGAAAAAACGCGACATATTTTTTAAATGAATAGTCAATGTAGATCAAGAATATTAAGTTTACAAACTTAAGAAAATTAAAACATTAAAGTTATAAGCAGCTGGACTTAAAAAACCGAATTTGTGAAAATAGCAAAACAATAGTTTTTTATCACGACAGTATGCCTTTTCCAATAGAAAAAGCAAGTTGATGTACTTATTCAACACGTGTCGGCCTACCAATCCTAATGTTCCATCGACGGCGACCCATAGCTGCTTTCTGCTCACAACAGATTACGATAATAAAATAGTTTTTAAAAGAAAAGTTGAATCGATTTCACAACTAGTGGGGTGGGTCCAGATTCTGGGTGTCGCATCATTGGTGCGACCCTTGAGGTCCACACGAACAACTTCCCAGTTAATAACAATTTTCAATTGTTATTAACAATATTCAATTATTATTCACAAAAACTCAATAAAATTCATACTATACATTAATATCAACTATTTATGGCTACAAAAAACTATAAAAGTTCTGGATTTTTCTTTAAAGTATCGAGTTGTATCAGAACCAATTAGATCAGATGAATCTTTTTCAAAAAAAAACTTTCGCCCACCTTTATCTCATTCAAAAATACTTAAAAAATTGATATTTTAAATTTATAAATAAATAAATTAATGAATGTAATTTATCATGATAATTTCGTTGTAATTAGATGCGAAAATTTTTTTAAAAAATTATTCCGTTATAGCACTATTTTTTAATGAAACCCAAATAAATGCACTCTGTTTGGAATTCATTTGTTATTAATAATTTTAAATGGTTATAAACAATTTATAATTGATATAAACAATTCTTAATTGTTATAGACCATTTTAAATTGATATAAATAAAGTTTATTCATAAAAGAAATTTTTTGTGGTAACAAAAATTTCAATTGTTTATAAGAATTTTCAATTGCTATGAACAATCTTCAATTTTGTATTCAATTTCCAATTTTCAAAATCAATTTTCAACCAGGTAAAACCATTTTTTATGATTATAAATTTATTATTGTTATAAACAATTATTTATTTTTATAAACAATTTTTCATCATTATAAATAATTTCTGTTCATAATAAATTGTTTATCCGATTTTTTGATGTCCCGATCGTCATCAGAACAAATTATATCGAAGAAATCCTTTTCAAGAAAGTCTAAAATCAACTTTTTTTTCAGTTTTTTTGTTTAAACAAAAAAACGGCTGAACCGAAATTGATTAAATTTCTTTCAGCTCTTATTGACAATAATACGCTTCGAATGGCACCATAGCGAAGTCGTTATCATTTTTCGTTCGCGAGATTTCGTTGTCGAAAAAAGTGGGTCCGAACGTACGTACGTACGTACACACACACACACACACACACACACACACACACACACACACACACACACACACAAACATACATGTGTTCAAAAACATGCATAAAACACTATGGTGACTTTGAAATGTAAAAAAATATTAAAACTAAAAATTTTGAAAATCGGGCCAATTACAATAACTTCCTATATGTGGGAAGTTAAAAAGCGCTAAAAAGCATAAAATAATTTCTAATTTTATATCTATTACGACATTTTGAAGTCGGTGCAAATCAAACAAACCAAACAACTACACCAAAAGTATTTAATCGTCATTTCTTATGATCCCTTGAGCTGAAACGTTCAGGTAGTATTATGTATTATCTTCAATTGTGGTTCTGTAGTTGTTTTATTTGTTCAATTTGCACCGACTTTAAAATGTCGTAATAGATATAAAATTAAAAATTATTTTATGCTTTTTATTAGCGCTTTTTGTGAAGTCGGTTCAAATTTTTTTAAAAAACTATTTAATTTTTCACTTTTTAGTGTCTTCTACTCTATGCAACGAAAAAAGAACCATTCAAATTGGTCCACGCGTTAAAAAGTTAGGTTCAACACCATACCCCCACCTCCATCCCACTAAAAATATTTTCTCGTGGTATTAATCAAGGAACATACCCTACCCAACAATAAAAGAATCATCAAAATCGGTCGACGCGTTACGAATTTATTCCCGGTTAGACATAAAAAAAAAAATTTTAAAAGTAAAAAAAAATAAAAAAATACGCGTCGAACTTAAAACCACTTTGTTTTTAGGAATTCGGTTAAAAATACACGTTGAACTTAGTACCTCTTTGTTTTTAAGAAGTCGGTTAAAAAGGACATGGGGGTAGAAGAGCAAATGTCAGTGGTTAGAAATCCACTTCAAATTGTAGGCCCACTTGCAATCGTTATCTCGAATCGGGTAAAGTTCTTCCGCCGCTCCGTGTTCCACAAGAGGTTACGGGAACTAGAGAAATAAGATCTTGAAACTAAACACAGTTTTTCTAGAAAGGTCTCCAAAAAAGCGTTAAGCGTGACAAGCTTAATTACATCAAAGAAGCTGGAAGAAGTAACATAGTATGGTAGAGATTTGGACAAGAACCGTTCCGTTCTGGCCAACGCACACTGTGTGTGTGTGTTTTTTTTTTTCAACCCATCTGTCCTACCTCAGTAACCCCTACAATTAGCTCTCAAACAGAAACCCCTGTATATTAATAAGATATCATCTGACGACCCTTCACCCACATATTTTTAGACAGCTTTTAAGGCCTGTTCTCTACAGAAACTTCAAATTTGTTTTGTTTCGACTGTAGGCATGCAAAAGGACGGAAATGCATATAAAAGTAACGATTCGTAATAAATCCAAGACCTTTGAAGTTACATAATTTAACATTGTGAAATGTTCTTCCAGGAAATGTTTTTCAAATTGAATGTGTCACTCTCGCCATTGGAAACTTTATGAACGGGGATTAAATCTATCGGACAACCACTTACGTAATATCCCATTAAGAAAAATGCAACACGTGATGGACTCCTGAACAGCCATTTTCATATTAAACTAAAAATGGAAATTGCGCCATATTAGAGTAATTACAAAAAACTATTAAGTAAGAGCCCCACAGATAAGTTCACTGTCAAGGAAATATTTGAAGTACCTACATACATATCAATTGTAAACAACCCCAAATGGAAAGATTTCATTTTTTGCCAATCTATTGTTTGCACTTTGAACCATTATTTATCAGGTGTTAGAACGTGGCTAGTTATCGCACAGTTGCGCCATATCAATTTTCACTGAACATTTAATGACTAAGGTTCCACACAATTCTGTGGTTATTTTCATTTTTCTACATGGAAGCGAATTGTCTCGACTTTGTCTGGAGGAAGGGAAAAGCTTAAAGGCGAATTCATTGTTTATTCTCTAGAATACTTTGGAAATATTATGGCTTATCACCAAAGTGTCTGATCGGTCGCTCAGCACGCGAGTATGGAGTGCTAACGCTGATTATCGAGCAAATTGTCCGCGGAAAGGAATTAGTGGTGTTTTGTATGACGGCTATCAGTAATGCTAAAAAACATTTTACGTGAACGGGAACGTACTGGGTGTGTGATAACCCACAACCGATTATATAACAAAAAACCACAATAGACTGGAAATTAGCGATTATCTCTAGCAACATTTTTAGGATAATGATCCGGCGAGGCTGACTTTACGTAAACGCGTTGCTAGGACTTCGGACTATTCGGAAAATGCCATTGACTTCAATCCATCGGAATGATAGCGGATTAAGGTTTTGAGGACGTGAGTTGCACAAGTCACATTCCCGATGTTGAACCCCTATGCCCCACACGGGGTCCTGCTAGATGTTAACATAGTTATTCCATTATGACTATTCTTTGAAATAGTGCAGTTGCATAATATACAGAATTAAATGAGGTCTAAGTACGTTTCTGCACCATATAAGCAGTTGTTCTTGACTTATCACACATTTGACCAACTTAAATGCGCCGCTTATTTGTCTACATTTTTTGTTAGACGCTAATACATTTAAACGATTCAATTATGTGGGACAGCGTGCATTTGAAAAAAGTTTGTTTAAGTTGATTTAACTGACATTTTATACAAACGTTGTGTATACATGTGAACTGTGTCATGGGGAACATTCGATAAGTGATAAGTTCGAATTTTGAGCGAACTTGATCACGGCGACGCACATGGATATGTATAATCATTCGGCTTACCGGCGACCATTAGAATTAGTGACCTGATAAGTCAACATCACATAGTCCGGTTCATACGGATCCGAACCTGATCAAGTATGGCTTAATCAGGCAATTATTTGGTAGAAAATTCATATACTGTACAGGGTGTTTCAGATCTGTTGTGGTAAAATGAGTGGGGTGATAGATATCAACTAGACAAACAAAAAATTTTATGGCGGGGGGGGGGGGGCAATCTCAAGCGGTTGGGAGTTACAGGGTGATTCATAAATTTAAGTTTTTCATGGTATGCACATTACTCGTTTATTTTTATGATCTATCCAACACAGCCAGATCAAACAAACGCTAAAAAACTACTATCTGAATGACCTTTCTAAAATTTTCAACAATATTGATCTAAATCCTACCATTACAGGTACATTCACTTCCAAAAGTGACAAAAATGGTTTGCGATTACCTAAAATTCATCATTTTCTCAAATTTTCTCCAAAATTCATGTAGTTAGTACACCACTTTTTAATTTTAATTAGATTGCCCATCTTATTACCTTTTCTAAAAGGTACAACATGTCCACGTAGAGACAATATGTAGAAATTTATACGTAGAAAGCGGAGAATATTATAAAGATCAACAAATTAAAGAAATTAATTTTAAATTAATTCTAACATGCTTTTTATTGAATTTAAAAGTAATTACAATCAATCTTGATAAGTAACAAAAGCCGTTCAAAATGTCCACCGCCGCTTTGGACAACATTACAACAATCTCCTTCTAAGTCCCTGTTTAACGCGTATTGCAACATGCCTCTCCCGTATTTTAGTCGCTGCATTCCCAGTTCGGCTAACTAAATCCTCCGTATTGTTAACTGAGCTTGAATAAACTTCATCCTTCATTGTTCCTCACAAGAAAAAGTCCAATGGGGTAAAGTCTGGAGATCTAGCAGATCAAGGAATCGGTGGACCTCGGCAATCCAGCGGTTAGGAAATTTTTCACTCAGTATTGCCTTCACATTGTTAGCCGTATGCGCTGGTACTCCATCGTATTGGTGAAACATTCCCCTAAGATTATCATAAATAAATTTCACTATTAAGCACTTGCGGCAAATGTTGACGATGATGCCAGCCCAAACATTGACACTGAATCTCTGCTAGAATGAGGTCACCTTTGCCCTGTGTGGGTTAGTGTTGGACCAAGTATGGAGGTTATGGAAATTCGTGATATCATTCCTGGTGAATTGACATTCATCTGTCCACTGAATTCGGTAGAAAAACGCTCTGTCGTCAATGTCACGTTGCAGAAGCCTGGGCTGGGTGATGGTGATATGGACATAATCTCCCTCGATAAATAACGCTCCAAACCTTAGATGACGACACTCCTAATCGCCTTGCGACTCGTTTCGCGCTGGTCTCAGGATCCTGCCTTATGATGGTGATTATTTGGTGCTCAACGTCGGCAGAAGTTCCCGAAGTTTCGGGTCGTGTCTTCATGTCGTGTGAAATTACACTTTCTGTTTCTCTTCACCTTTGGAAATTCCGTAAAAATACCCCTTTTTGGGGTACTCGCCGGTTAGGGAATCTCCTTTGATATTCCAGTACCGCCGCTGTCTCTTTTCCGTCTACTACACCATAAATGTAAATAATATCCGCATATTCCTCAAATGTAAATTTTACCAATTTTTAATAATTTTTGCTTAAAAACACCCGTACTTATTGATTTGTTTTTTAACTATGATAGGTATTCTTGCTGACTGACCCTTTTTTATAGCAACATTTTCATCAGGTACTAGTAACAGAACGCCAGGATACAATGATGTGAATTCTGGTTACCACAAGCTAATATCGGCAATACAACAAAATTACACTAACATTTTTATAACCTCTCTGCAGCAATAATTAAAATTAATTACCTGTTAACACAAAACAAACATTTTCGACCCTTTATCTTAAAAATTTTATTTCTTTAAAGAATTTCTTACCTAAAGTGCAATAAAATAATCAGGTACTAAGGGAGTTCTAAGGATGAGGTTTTTCTAATCCTGTGTCTACCTTGCCATGTTGCCCCTTTTTGGAAAGGTTATAAGATGGGAAATGCAATATTAATAAAAAAGGGTCGTACTAATTACATGAATTTCGGCGAAAATTTGGGAAAATGCTGAATTTTAGGTAATTGCAAACGATTTTTTTTCACTTTTGGAAGTGAAAAGAGTAATGTGAAAAACTGAAATTTATGAATCACCCTGTAACTCCCAAACGGTTAAGGTTGCCCCCCCCCTTGCCATACAATTGTTTGTTTGTCTAGTTGAGATCTATCACCCCACTCATTTTGGCACATCAGATCTGAAACACCCTGTATAACCGGCACTCAGGCTAATGTTCTATGCACCAACAAAGATCGAGAGACGGTTGTAGATGCTGATGAATCATTTATCATGTCATTTTTTACAGATTTTATTAAATTATTTATATATTCAATTCAAATAAACTTCAATAAGATCCTGGCCAGGGGAACTGCTTTATAAAATTAAATAAGCAACATTTATCATTCATTACTAAAAAATATTTTTTAAATAACGCAGCGGCATCAGCAATTGAGTCGCGACATAACAATTTCTCAAAATATAAGCACATTGAAACATTCAAATTGGTCTTGTTGCAAATTGTCTAGCAAGATTTGGC
Source organism: Leptarthrus brevirostris (assembly GCA_964036015.1). NCBI lineage: Eukaryota > Metazoa > Arthropoda > Insecta > Diptera > Asilidae > Leptarthrus > Leptarthrus brevirostris. The sequence continues at coordinate 114,939,313 of OZ038373.1, read as the reverse complement.
TTGGATATCGAAACTGTCATAATCGGGATGAGGAGGGACGGAGCCCTGTAATAGTCAAAGTTGACAAGCTTATGCCTCGCGACCAAGAGTTGTGTTACGTTCACTGTACATAGCTTGCTGTTATTGACACGTTATACAAAACAACAGAGGAGCATGAATCTACCCAACAAATAAATGCTTTCGAATAAAAAGCAATGAGGACGAAAAGGATTATGATTGCGGTGTTTGTTGGTGGTGGTGGTGGTGAAAGCGATGAAAATTACAGCCGTTCAATAAATTTAGATCAGCCACCCACAGAAATGCTACTCATCTACACAGATTTGATCAAGAAAGTTCGAAAAGTGGTGAAGACTTTAGCCCTCGCCCATCAAAAACGACATGCATTTGAAAAAATACTTGCTAGAAGAACAAAAAGGCTTAAGTTTAATGTTGGATTGTAAAAACACTGCTTTATATTGTGAAAAACTGACATATGAAAAGCACTGATTGACAGTGGTTCGAAAATCCATTTTACAGACGGTGAATTGGTTAGAACAAGTAGTTTGAATATTTACCTGCTTCCCGTTCTTGAAGCTCTCTTCAGAAGGTATTCCACAATAAGTTCAGAGGTTCGTCCAAGCTGAAAATGCTTAAAAATGTGGACACGGGTAATACATTCACCAGCTAGACCTTATCTGCGACATCTTATCTATCTATTAAATCCAAAAAAAACTACGAAAAGGCTCTTAAATCACATGATGAGACTTTCAAAGCACCTAAAAAGGAAGTCATCCGTCAGAAGCTAAAGAAACTCTTAGAGAGTTTTCACAAACAAAATGTTGAACAAGATGAACCACAATTTGTTTCTAGGAGTAGCTAGCTACTACACCACGCCGTAAGGTGTATTGAAACGAAATATCGTTGTAGGTGTTGTGTTAACATTTATTCGAAATAAACATATTAAAATTATTTTGTATATTTGTTTTACTCTTTAAAAGCCATAAGAAATAGTTTGAAGTCAATTCTGTCCGTTTTAAAAATTTTCTAAGGATTTTTAAAAATCTTGCGGGAATCCGCGGGATCCAGTGCGACTGAAAATCGTGCGGGATTGCAAAACCCTAACGGGGTACCACAAGTCAGCCATCTAAGGCCTGTATTCTTTATTGTTTATATTACTAAAAGTAGTTAATTTAATAAAATAAAATTGATTTAATAATAAATAATTACTTTCCAGTCGGGTAAAATTTACAAAATTCGCTACTTTTTCTGGATAATTCAATATATGCGTTTAAAAATGGTACCATGCCTACAAGAAATAAATGTAAGTATGTTTTCAATAAGAATCACAACATACCACTAATGATTTTCATAAAATTGTTTGAATCATACAGAACTTGTATAAATATTTTTTATTCAATGAATCTATTGATAGTTAAAAACTAAGCCAACCTATCCACCCGACAAATATTAAAAATAATTAAAAGAACGCAACAGGTTGTGCCATATATGATCATATCAGAGGGCCTCCCTAAAATTTTTAGAACAAGTAATCCCACCAAAAACATTTCATGTAAAGAAGGTTTCCAAGACCATACTTTTTGACCAAGATGTAGGGTTTTTAGAGTTAGGGGTTGTAGAGTTAGGCCTTGTAGAGTTAGGGGCTTGGCTCCACATCAGATCTGATAACTTTTTAACAGTGAAAGCGGTATGAGCTTGTGAGTCTTGGCAACCCTCTTTACATGAAATGTTTTTGGTGTATTTCTTGTGCATCAGCTATTCTTTCTTTCATAGCCCACTCTCTATTGTTGAATCTTTTCCTTGTCGGCTTATTATTTGCAATAAACGATAAATCAGGTGGTACTTAGCTATTAACCGATTTAACTATAGCTGACTGTTGTGCTTTATTTCTATTAACTTACTAAATTATCTTTCCAACAAAGTAAAAACATGTACACTTTATCACGCCCGTGCGCAGGATTTGCTTCTGGGGGGGGGGGGGGGGGGGGGGGGGGTTATCTAATTTCAGTAAAAAAAAAATAAAGGAGCTATACAACAACTGGATGTACATCCAATTTCATATATTATGCAATTAAAAAATGTGGTCATATACATTTTAGGTTATTTTTTTAGTATTTCAGTCAAATTTTTCCTAATCTAGAAGAACAGCAAATTTTAAAAACCCTCCTGGGGGGGGTTGAACCCCCAAACCGTCCTGGGAGTTGAACCCCCAAACCCCCCTGGGAACGGGCCTGCACTTTATTAACCGAAATAACAATAAATCTCTGACTAAACCTGAAATTTTAGTCTTAAACTAAATTTTCATCCAAAATGCAAGTAGTAAATCATGATCCAACCGCGGTTTCTAGCTTATATTTTTTTTTAATTTCTCCTTCCGAAAAAATTCCGCGCTTTTAGTCTTAAAAATACTTGTTAGTTTCTTAAATACGGTATGAATATTTTTACTTCATTCGAAAAATTGTTTTGTTAACTTCAAGTAGAAAAAACCAATCTTTTCATAGCACCAATAGATTAGGCACTAGGACGAGTTTAAAGAAAAATCACCCCCGGCGGCCTTAGTTGTGATTAGATTTGATTTCAAATTTCAGCTATCAAGAACTTTTGGAAGTACCTCCCTCGAGAAATTTTATATACAGACCTGAACCCCCTTTATGGGGGGTTGGATTGTGAAAGTTACAGATTTCTTAATTTTCTCGTTGCTTGCGTGCAGAACCTATCATACATACCAAATTTCAGCTTACTAGGGCTTTTGGAAGTTTGTAAATTATCTTATGAGGAATTGTTATATAATACAGAACCAGACCCCCCTATCGAGGGGTTGGAGGATGAAAGTTATAGATTTCTTAATTTTTCCGTTGTTTGTGTGCTAATCCTATTGTGCACATCAAATTTCAGCTTTCTTGAACTTTTGGAAGTACCTACTAATAAGAAATTTTTAAACAGACCTGGACCCCCTTTATGGGGAATGGAGGGTAAAAGTTACAGATTTCTTACTATTTTCGTTGTTTGTGTGCTAATCCTAGCCGGTATACAAAATTTCAACTTTTTAAGACTTCAGGAAGTACCCCTGAGGTTTGAATGGCGAAATTGACGTATTTCAGGTATTAATAAAATCTAAAGTATGAAAGCTGGACAAATTAGTGTGTTTCATTAGTCTGGTAAATACACCTTGTTTAAGATTTTGGGCTCTCTGGTATTATCCAGACCGAAGTTATGAGGGTTCAAAAGTACAACAAAACGCTTCGAGAAAAAGTAGGTAGTGCCCAGTCTTGGATGAAAGACCAATTAGGTTCAAGGCCCAGTAGTTTTATTTTCTGCCATGAATATGCAGAGCATTTTTTTAAATTGAAAATTATTGCACTTTTTAAATTATTCTAATTATATTATTTGGACTATTTTTGTTATTTTTCCAAATGCTTTCATTAATTCATAATTTGTGATATTTGTGATAGTTTGATGTACACACTCAAATTACACTTTCTTGCCAAAAAAATCTTACAGTCGAGGTTTCCTGTTGAACAGTTTTATTTTGAGTGAGTATGATGTAATGCAAAAATAAAAGCAATTCTGTTGATGAAATGTTATGAAGCTATCTCCTATCAAAAAAAAACTAATATTAAAGTCACACTTTCATAGTTGTGCAATTGTCAAGTATTTATTTTCGTATCGTTACTCCTATCATGCTCTCGTGCCAAATTCCTCCAAGTCATATATTGTAGAGATTACAAACAGCTTGAAAAAATCAATCAAAAATACTTTCCTTTTATCCATAGATGTGTTTTCATAACAAAGCCTTTAGTGAAACCTTCTATATTTTATTTTACTCACTCATCTGTATTAGAACTGCGCACCATTTCATATATCTATATAATATATCTCGCAAGATTTTAAAATAATTGAAACTATTACTTGTTATTGTGACATAAGTGCTGTTTACAATTCACGTATTGGATTAATTTTTTGCAATCGTGTGGCGATAGTGTCTTATCGAGAGTTAGTATAAATTCAACTCGCCCGCCAAGAGACAATCAATTCAGTTCAGACTTTGCAAAGAATACGACTCAGTGCTCAGAACTTGCCAGAGTAACGACATCGAATCGATTTCTTTTCAAATTTTTATCGAAGAAAGTGAACGTGTTTTGAATTAAATTAAATCTTTGTGAATTTTAAGGGGAGAAAAATAATAAAACCTCAAGATGTCTTCTGCTGCATCCATGAACACTTTGGTGGGATCTGCAACGAGATATATCGCCGGGAGAAATGCAGTACAGACTGTCTACTGGAGGGCCAAAGGAACTGATGGAATGAAGATGATCCGATACAATAAGACTTTTAAATTTGGAGAGACAAAGGAAGTTCCCAATCAGATAAAGGCACCCAGTGACCAGAAGTTTATATCCTAAACTAAAGCATAATATTATGTGTGTGTCTTGTAACTTATTAATTATATTTAAGGATATTTTTAAGTACTTAAGTTTGAAGTTAAATGAAAGGTGAGGCTAAAAAAGCATTTAAGAGGCTGTGTAACTATTAATAAAATTAATGTAAGAAATTACAATCTACACATTTTATTCATGAATTCATCCAATGAAATACAAATGACCCGAAGTCGAATTTTCAGTTTATAATTGCAAAAAGCAGGGACCTGTTGGAAATGTCTTATACTAGAAAGGGAGCCGAAATCGGAGCTAAAGAAAGACTAATATTTAAACAAAATGTGATAGCAGTTTATTATGTTTCACGATTAGAAATGGACAGGTCTATTTTACCTACCGCTAGGTATTCAGAAATAACTACCGATTATTCACCCAAAAATTTACCCGTAGGAAAGAGGGTAATTATTTTATTATTTATTATTTTTTATTATTTCATGCTATTACACATTAAAATGAAAGATATTGGAGACGTTTCTAAGCTCCATGGTATAAGTGAAGTTTATTAATTAAATTGTATGAGATAAGTCATTTTAATTATTGATGTCAAGGCCTCTAAAGTATTACGTAAGCATACTTCACTTGACAAACAAACCCCTGAAAATTGCATAATTTAATATGTAAGAAGCTTTATTAAAAACCGGACCCAAACCCTGTTGAGAAAGAAGAACATCTCGGTTATTCCTAGGATATCTCAAGGAGCAGAAAAAGCTGGCGATTAAACCTGCTTATCTTAAAACCAACCTTTACATACGCAACGCCTAGTACGGCTCGGATACCTCGGACTGATTTTGTGATAAAAAGCTTTGGTTAAAAACATCGAATTACGATCGGGCTAAGAAACTGGTGAACTATCACTGAGATCGTGGATGTGGACCGGAAAATGACTCAGTATAAAATAAATATTTTAGATTAAGCGAAACTAGATGAAGAGGAAGTATATAGTTTATTTACATCATTCATATCTGAAACCGTGCTGCTATACCTACTCTGCCCAGGGAGGATCAGAAACACCCCACATGGCAGGTGTAGGCAGCCCGAATTATTGTCACCAGGTTCCGCACCAGAGTGCGAAACATCTCAATTATTCAGTCCTATACGCCGAACAAGCCTTCCACCAACTCCTTGTTGATATCTTTAATAAGATTCTTAAAATTTATATCAAAACATGTAAAGCCAAAGTTGAATGTTTCGTTAAATTACTAAAAAAACGCATTTAGACCGCCGAATACTACTTTAACGGTGCCTGTGGAATCACAGGCTGTGTTCAGCATTTACATTAGACCTCTATCAAGGTTGGAATTTTGGGATTCAATAAAATCGATGAGATTCAGTAAGGTCCCAGGAATTGATAGAATACCTACGGAATTAATCAAGATAGATCCCATTGCTGCGACTGATATTCTTTTTCATGTAGTTCGGCAATGTTTAAATACCGAGGCCTATACCGCTAAATGTACAAACGGCGTAATTGTGAAGTAAATGCAAACTGCGATGTTATAACAAATTGGCGTGGTAACTATCTTTCGACTGTAGTCTCCAAAGTGATGACAAAAATCATCTTAATGCAAATAAAACAAACAATCGAGCTCACTCTTAACGATGAAGCCCCGAATGGAGGTCCTCTTTGCATTTAATGTTCGCCGATTTTAAAAAAGTGTTTTACAGCATTAATTCCAGAAAAAATTATCGCCGTCCTAAAGGAATCTTACTCAGACACTGTCAAGATCCCGACAAAAAAGAAACAATAGAACATCTATGTCATTGCGCTCACAAAAGCAAGACACAAATTCCTGTACTTCTTCAAGATCTGTAGAGGATGGTTCTAGGGGCAACATTGAGAGTATTCGAAAATTCGCAACAGAAGCGAGTACTTTTAGCTTAAGCAAAGGCAGCGACTCGACACCCAAATGTGGTAACGCTATGGACCCGGATCAGTCTATGCGAGGCTTTCAACATGGAAAGTGATCTGTGATATAATCATAAGTTACACAAATTTCGTAGAGACTAAAGGTACCTAGATTTAAAAATAAGTGGCGGGAGTTGAACCTAGCGCAGAACTGTACTAGTTGGAGAAACGGTGTAAGAAACCAAAGAGGTGGGTAATGAAAAATTTTTTTTGTTTAAATATTTTATCTTTTGTTTGAGAAGTAAATTACTCAAGTTCAGACCACGGACACCCCACATAAGTAGTGATGCTATCTACAAAACGTTATTCATCTTGAAATGCTTAAACTTATTACACGTATTTAGACTAAAGGTTTAACATGTGGTAATCTCTTACCATTATTGACCGATTTAATTAGGTTTTATAACACTAACTAAATCTTACTCTAATATGAACTCACATTTAATAATAGAATCAGATGCGAAGTCATTGTTGAGAAATTCAAATCAAAAGAATTTGTGAAAATATCGCGTGAAATGGGAATCGGTTGCAAAATAAATTTAACAGTTATAATTTATATTTCTTTTATTAATTGATAAACAAAATAATCGCGGAAAGCGAGATGCGATTCTATGAGAGCAATGCTTCTGCATTTAAGTTAAAAATAATTTAGTTGATATATTCACGCCGAAACTAAGTACAGACGTTTATAGTCTTAAAAGTATATATGCGCCCATAACTAGCACGCATGACAATTGCGCCAAGTACTATTGACACAACCTGCTACAGGTAAGAAAATTGAAAAATACGCCTGCCACGCGGGTGTGCACGCTGCCGCTAAGATACAAAAATTGAAAATACACCTGTCACACGAGGCGTAAAAATCTAAAAATGCAGCCGTTATAGATGCATGCACGCTTCTGTTACTGTTCTGGCTTTAATCTACGAAAATAATTTGGTTGTTTTCACTTTAAATTTTAGTCTAGAAGAAGTGCTACCGTGCTTCTTTTGGACTATTTTGTGCGTTTTTTATTGATATGTGCCTGCATTTATAAAGTAGAATTTTTACTCAGGCGGTGCATCATTTGGGTGGCATACAGGCGTTTTGACGCTGTGCGTGCCTGTTTCAGACTAATAATGGGCGAATCTTACTTTTACTAGGGTATTTGGTTCTATTATTGTGTGTGCTTTCATGTTAAGGTAAGTTATAGCAATTGTTAGAAACCCAAAAGGAATTCGAAGTCACATTAGTAAAGAAACTTTTAAACAAACAAATTAAAGTAAAATTGGCTTGTCTGAAAATTCTATGAATCATTGCCCCTCCAACGCATACTCAGAGAATTTTTAAAACTCACCACCCAGTCATTCACTATCAGGCACCACTTAATACCCACCACCGATTTGCTCTCTCTCTCTAGTTTCACTAACACCTCGTAGGGCATAGGGAAGGAAAAGAACTTCATCCGATTCGATGACAACAATTGCAAGTGGACCTACAATTTAAGGTAGATTCCGAACCACTTTCCAATGGCCTTTTAACGTAATCTATTGTCAACAGAAATCGCCGCCGGCCAGTGTGAATTTAACCTGGAACCAAACGTAAGGAAGGCCTACACGCTATCTCTTATACCACCTATTTACTCTTACGCACAATATCCACACTTCCCCCACCCTTCGTGCCTAATTTACCACACACAATACCACGAGCCCATCACCCAGTCATCCAGTCATAAATGACATTTATTGTCGTGTGGCGTAAAAAGTGTGTTCTTAGTTAAAATAAGCGGTGGAATTTAATTAATCTAAATTTTTATAATTATGATGGCAGCAAAGTGCTTTCTAATTCCAGCGACCCTAACTAAGTATTACTTGATAAGTTTTTTTATTTTTTATTATTATTATAGATTATTAGGAGGCGGAGTTGGATCAATTCGTTGAGCCGCACGACCATCATGCCATGGGGCCCGGGTTCGAGACCAGGTCTCTCCGTGAGCTTTTATTAAGAAATTAAAATAATCCACTCCGTCTCTGGGCTGTTGTCTAGCTCGCAGCAATGCAAAAACAAGACTTTCAAGTTTCCTCACCTAATTCACTTCCGGCCAAAACCATGCTAACGCATCAAAGGGTTGTCCCCTAGGATTTGGCCACATCGTATAAAAAAAAATTTAAAAAAAGTTATTTTATAATCTTTTGAATCTTTAATAGTTTTTATTTTAAAATAACCGAAACGGGTATGATTCAGTAAATTAACTTGTTTATGCCTAAGATGACATTTACGGGATAAATACCCATCACTATTCACAAATAGTATTTTAGCCGCTCTTGCACTATCTATTTAGCCTATTTCTTAATAGATTATTAACAAATCGAGCTCGACTAAAAAGTTTTACCAAGAGCACTGCTTGAAGGAGCTGATTAATATTGATTCGTAATAAGCAATGAAGGCCTATACTTAATTGCGTTGAATTTCTGCCAAGCAATGCATTGTGACCCCTAAAGCGGGGGTCGCATCAATAAATGTTAGTCAAGAAAGTGCGAGCCCCATTAATTGATGTTCTTCTATGATAATTGTCGCATTATTTGCTGCTATAATTTATTGATGTTTCAAGTTAAATAAGATTTTGTAACGTAGACTGGCGTTGCGTACTTTCGTGATATAAGCGAATAAAATGTTGAAAGGCATCAATATGGGGGCATCAATAGTTCGGGTTAGAGGTAATGACTCCGCTCCACCCTGGTTTGACAGAGAACTGAAAACTCTTAGGAATAGAAAGAACAGACTTTGGAAGAGGTATCTTCGTGTTGGCAGTGCTGATTCCCTTCAGGAATTTAGTATTTGCTATGAACATTTTGTATGCCGCTCTCGCTCTCTCTATGATGAATACCTTCAAAGTTTAAAGAACAGATTATTCTCTGACCCCCGTGCATTTTTCGAATATGTCAACCTAAAGAAAAAGGTCGATAACTATCCATCGACAATGGAGTTCGGGGGGATTTCCAGCAATAATTCTAATATTATTTGTAACTTATTTGCTGAATCTTTTAAGGGTGCATTTGAATCATCTGATTTTATCCCGGATAGTGGAAACTTCTGGCACATAAATGACCGAATTACACCTATAGTGTCAGTTCCATCTATCACGGAGGAGATCTTGTTGAAGCATATTAGTGCACTTCCTACTGACTTTTCTGGTGGTCCTGATGGGGTTCCTGCTGCAGTCATAAAAAATGTTCTTCGGTGTTATTGGGGCCTTTGCTCTTTTTATTCAGGAAGTCTCTCTCGCGGGGCCATTTCCCAGCACTTTGGAAGACATCCTTTTTAATTCCTATTTTCAAGAGTGGAAATAGAAGAAACATTTCCAACTACAGGCCAATTGCTAAGTTGTCCTGTATTCCTAAGCTCTTTGAACTGTTAATTCAATCCCAATTATCCGACGTGTGTAAGGGCTTAATCTCCACCCGGCAGCATGGTTTTCTCCAGGGGAGGTCCACGGTTTCAAACTTGGTTGAGTTTGTTTCCTGCACTGTGGGTGGCTTCACAGATGGTTGCCAGACTGACTGTATTTACACTGATTTTAGTAAGGCCTTTGATAAGCTGTCTCACTCTATCATTGCTTTTAAATTGGCTAAGTTGGGTTTCCCGCCCTCGCTTATTGTTTGGATAAAGTCGTATTTATCTAATAGGACTTATAGGGTACGCTTTCGTGGCGCACTCTCTGATGATTTTGTGGCTCATTCTGGTGTTCCCCAGGGCAGTCATCTGGGTCCACTGTTATTCATCTTATCTATAGATGATATCTCGTATTTGCTTCAAAGATGTAAAATTCTTATATATGCTGATGATATTAAGATCTTTCTCCCAATCAAATCTGATGCTGATTGTGAGATTTTGCAATCAGAGTCGCACATATTTTATGAGTGGTGCCGCAACAACAATCTCAAGTTGAACATTGAGAAGTGTCAGGATATGTCCTTCTCGAGGTCTTCCAGCTTCCGTACTTTTCAGTACATGTTTGAAGGCACTGTTATAAAGCGGGTGGAAGGGGTCAGGGACTTGGGAGTGTATCTTGATGTTAAATTGAACTTCATCTCCCATATTAATAACGTCGTTGCTAGGGCAAACTCTATGCTGGGATTTATTCTTCGATGGTCCAAGGAATTTCCAAGCCCTCAAATAAGACTCCATCTTTATACGTCCCTGGTTAGACCCCTGCTTGAATATGCTAGTCAGGTTTGGTCTCCGTTTTACGGATCCCACATTAAACGTATCGAGTCCGTCCAGCGTAGATTTGTGCGATCGGCCCTGCGTTGTTTGCCTTGGAATGACCCTCTTATTCTGCCACCTGATGAGGAGCGTTTAGGGTTACTGCAGCTTGTTACACTTGAGAGGCGTCGTTGGGTTGCAGATTTGATATTTTTGCATCAGCTTCTGCAGGGAAAGATAGACAGTGTTGTGCTTGCTTCCAAAGTGTTGCCTTCCTACACTTCCTACACACTTTCCTATTCCCTGCGTAATCGATCAGTTTTTCAGATTGCTTTTTCTCGCACTAATTACGGCATGTTCGAGCCTATTAATCGCATGTGTAGGTCTGCTAATGATATTGGAGACGTTTTTGATACTAGTGTGGACAAAGTGACACTTAAAAGGTGTATCTACAATTTATAATTTAGTCTTTTGTTCGCACTGCTTTTTGTTTTAATTTCTCGTTTTTGTTTGTTATGCATGTTTTATGTGTGGGTATTTTATTCGTGTGTTAATTACTAATATTATTTGCATGGGTGTGGGAGACTCATTCGCCTCCATATATTGTTATATGGGGCGAATAGGTCAAATGATTCTAGGCTTCTGCCTATGAAGTGCGCCTTCTGAGTTAGAAGGATTAATTCTATTTATTCTTAGATAGGTTAATTCTTCTTTTATTATTATATTGAGTTAATACTAATTTAATTGAAGAATATTCATTTTTATTTCCTCTTCGACATTGTCAATGTCCTTATTATTATGTCTAAAACAGGGATTTTTACATCGAAACTTATTATATTGTTTCTCAGGTGTCCATATATATACATATATATATATATATATATATATATACAACGGAACGTATTCGGAAGTAGATTTCGCACAAAGACATGGTGATTGGCAAAGTGCTCGTCCAAAGCACTCCACTTTAGTTACCAGAACACACTAGTAACCATTGTAAATTTTGAAGCCTATTGTTTTTCATTCCTCTTATTCACTTTCCAAATTTATGTAGATGAGTTTTTTGTTATAGGATTTCGTAGCAACTAAAAATAAAATGCAAAACTCTCTTAGCATCTTTTGGTTTTAATTCTTCAATCGCGATAAATTTGCTGGTTAAGTTGTTACCAAGCCAGCCTCCCCGAGGCTTTCCACCTCCACCTGTACCTTTGAATCCGCCACTTGAACAAATCAATCATTATGAACAAATCATAGTGACGAAAATAGCTTTTTTCGGATTTTGAAATGACGAAGCGTCTCTCTCGCAAGAAGTTCAAATGTTGTTGATGATCAAATATGTATACTACTTTTATATTTTAAATAAAATACCTTTACTAATATGGCACGCCGTTTTGCTATTTATTAACATAAAAAAATGTTTCGAACGAAAAAGTTTCAAATAATAATTGTTCACGGGACATTTAAAGTTTATAAAAATAAATTACAATTATGTAACGGCATAATTTTAATTCAATGAATTGAAATTATAAATAGAAAAAATTGAAAAATTCAATTTTTATAACGCTGAGATTAAATATTATTTCTGCGAAATATTATTTTATTTTAACATAATAACAATTTTATATTAAATTTATTTCAAAGTACAATTAAAATTCTTGGAATTCTAATTATGAAATGTTTAAAAAATATTCCCATTTAAAATTATGTACATAATTTAAAGTTCTCAATTAATATTATGTACATCATTTTAATCCTTAAATTTTAATTCTTTAATTAACATTATGCACATTATTTCATAACTTAAATTAAAATTATTTACCTACATAATTTTAATTCGAGCCAATTAAAATTACGTACATCATTTTTGCATTTCATTTTTTGAATTTTAATTCTTCTTCTTGTTACATAAATTTAATTCAAGACATAATTTTAATTGACTCGAATTAAAATGATGTCCAAATTTTAATTTGTTCAAATTAAAATGATATCCAAATTTTAATTGGCTCGAATTAAAATGATGTACATAATTTTAATTGGCTTGCTTGCTATTAAATAGTAAAATGTATGTATTTATGTACACAATTTCAATTCCAGAAATTTATTATTCATGAATTAAAGTTATGTACATAATAACAATTGATTGAATTTTTATTCTAACATGATATAATCGAAACTCATTATTGAAATTTTTTGTAGTAAACAATGATAATCGTCCCGGTAATAAAAATTTATGGCATGTTATAATTATGATTCGACAATTTGATTTGATATTCGAATATATTTTAAATTCAGAATTAAATTGTCTTGATAAAATCATAATAATTCATGTAGTTTGTTTTATCCTTACACAAAATCGAAATTTGTTAGGCGTACTCAATAGACGGGTTATGTTTATTTCATCGTAATATAATTATAATTTTATAAACTATTATTGTACCCTGCTAAAATTTATATAAATTGAATAATATTTTTGTCATGGCGTAAAAAAATGTTTTAAAATTACCCCGGAATATAATAAAAATTAATTTAAATTGTGACTTATCATCAAATTTTGGGTATCTTCACCTTGCATTCCGAATTAATTTTATGAAAAGTCACAATTTTAATTAATTTATATTCGTAAGGCGTAGACCGATTTCGATTATTTTTTTTGCTGTTCTATAGATTATGATGCCACATTGCTGTCAATGAAAAAAAATGGTCCTAGCGTGGGGTGGGAAGGGGCTGGGGTATTCCATCTCCGTAACGCTTGGACAGATTTGTACGAGTTTTTGTTGTTGGGTAGAGTATTTTCCCCGATTGGTAGCATATCAAAAAATATTTGTAGAGGGTGGGGTGAAACCTAACTTCGTAATGCATCAACCGATTCAGATAATTCTTTTTTTGTTGTATAGGGCATTATCCCCCATTGCTAATAATGAAAAAAATTTGGTTACAATGTGGTGTGGGGAGGCAGGGGAGATGAGTAGTCCAACTTCGCAACACGTGGACCGATTTTGATGATTTTTTATTTGTTGGGTAGGGTATGTTCCCCGATTTGTACAGTTTGAAAAAAAAATTTCCTGGGATGGGGATGGTGGTAAGGGGTGAAACCTTATTTTGTAATGCGTGGACTGATTTGGATAATTCCGTTTTGGATGTATAGAGGATGAAACTCCATTGCTAATATTGAACAAATTTGGTCTTAGGGTTGGGTGGGGGTGGAGGGGTGATGGATGATTCTTCTTTTGACTTTTTTGTTTTGTACAGTATGATCCCCCATTGCTACTCTATGGAAAAATTTTGAACCTAACTTTGGACTAACTCGTGGACTAGAGTATCTATTTGAATTCTGAGAAAAATTGTGGCTTGTGGTGACAGTTGGAGGATAGGCGGCGCCTAGCTTCATAAGGCATAGACCGATTTTGATTTGGTTATACAGAATTCGTTTCGTCATTAATAAATGATAACCATTTTGTACCTATAGTAACTACGATAATTCTCTCTTGCTGTATAGATTACGGTGGCACACTAGCGCCATGTTAAGAAGTTTCGAAGGTGAGGGTATGAAAGGGTGACCGTGACTAATTTCACAAAATGTTGTCGGATTTGGATAATTCTGTTTCTATTCTGCAGTTGACAGGGTTGAGGAAAAATCTCACGAAAGTGAACGCGTTCATAAAATTGTATGGGGTGTGTTCGTATGAGTTATGGTATCGTGATTTATCCAGCTAGTCTCCTAGATGGCGCTTGTTAAAAATCTTTTTAATACCATATGACTCACATTACAACACAGGTCTCTCTCTCATGGCCTGAGAGAGGAGCTGAAGAGAATGAGACAGGATCTACTCGAACTCAATGGAGGCACAAGATCATCCCAGGATCTGGCGCTGACACGCTGCCGTGGCTGTCCCCGGTACCACTTCATTCCCGGATGAGAGGAAGAAAGATAGCCGGTAACTTTCACTTCCAGCAGACAGTCAGAGCTGTCCGCTCCAAGCTCTAATGAGAAGCTGAAGAGTTCAGATCTTCCTCCCTGTTCGATTGCAACAACGTGTGGCACGACCACGGCCCTGAGATCAGGTCTCATGCTCTACCGACTGAGCCGGGCATTCCTGTCTAGGACGACGGACGGACGGACTAACAATAAAATTCGGACGGACGGAGGATTGAAATTTTGCTGTGTATGATTAGGGTATATCTCATTGCCGGATGTCTTTGGCATGGAATGTTCCCAAAGGCTTGCCATGAGTGTCCTCCAGTTGGTATAGACTCTGGCCAACACGTTTGACGATTCTGGCTTTGTTGAATTTATTTGCCAACTTCGCACTGATGCCTTTCTGGTCTAGCTGTCTCAGGACTGGATATGCTGAGCTATGATGTACCATGTGGTAGCCAAAGAGAGCATAGTACGGGTCCATGCCAATAGACTGGTGTACCGAAGTGCGTAACGCGCTTCTTATGGCGGGGAGGTGTAAGTCCCGTGTACTATGATCATCTTGCAGGTATGCACGTATGGCTGACAGGATGGACCTATTCACTCGTTCCGAAGCGTTAGGGTGTGGCGAGTATTTGGCGGTTTTTACATGACTAATACCATATTCAGTCAGCAGCTTCTGGAATTTATTGTTCTTGAAAATGGTCCATGGCCTCCTAAATTCAATAATAAAGAAGTCAATCGGTTGAACGGTTCTACTACAACTCTGCACGGCGTGTCTTAAAACATGGTTTTGAGAAAAACTCGCTTAAAATTTGACAAAGAAAAAACGTGGGAAAAAATATAATTTGTGTTTCTTTTTTTTTTATACGATATGGCCAAATCCTAGGGGACAACCCTTTGATGCGTTAGCATGGTTTTGGCCGGAAGGGAATTAAGGTAAGGGAAGTGAGGAAACTTGAGTCTTGTTTTTGCATTGCTGCGAGCTAGACAACAGCCCAGAGACGGAGTGGATTATTTTAACTTCTTAATAAAAGCTCTCGGTCATCTGGTCTCGAACCCGGGACCCATGGCATGTTGGTCTTGCCGCTCAACGCATTGATCCAACTCCGTCTTCTTACAGCTAGTCAGCTGTTCCTGGACCATAGAGCAATCCTTTCCCTTCCTTGTGAAACTGATTTTGACTACTATATTCGAAGAACATTATTTTATCCAAACAGAACATATGAAAGAATTTTTATAACTGCTGAGCAAATAATACAGCGCGCGTAGTCCCGAACGTAGGCATGATTTTCGGCCAATTCGCGTTCGCACTAAATCGGCTGTAACTTTTACATTTTTCCGAACTTCGTCAAAGCGTTTCAGAGGCTGATTCTAGACACTATAAGGACTTAAAATATGCAAAAAAGAAAAGTTAATTTTTTGAAATTGCTCGACTAGAAAACAATTTAATCATTTATAATTCTTAAATTACTTTCCAAAATTCCAATTTTGATTCCACAATGCATGTATTAATTAAAATATTTTAAGAATTAAAACATCTAATTTCTTAAGTACTTTTTGTACTTTTTGTTTGAGGAATTAATTGTAGTAATATTGTAATTTTAATTAGGCTATAATCATTTTACATCCCACCTGTTTGCTTATTTAATCGAATGTTTTACTGATTATATTAATTCCATCAAAGACAGCAGTTATGAATTTCGAAAACCAACAACGTTCTCACATTTTCCAAGTTGGTTGCATTTCAATTATAATAACCGTCATTTTATTTATATGATATTTTTAAAATGAAATTCGCATTTATTGAAGGAAATACATTTGTGCGCATGTAGTCCTCCTCTTCATATACCGTGTGGTTACCTACCATTTTCATTTTAAATATATATTGTTGCAAAAACATCATAAATAATTAAACGTTTAAATTGAACTGTTGCCAACTTAATCCACCTACTAGGTAGTTGGTGTTGTAAGCTCTTCGAAGCTCTTTCAAAGCTCTCCAAAATCCTCTCTCTCATTTGAATGTGCTTTTTGGAGGATGAAGTTGTCTCCAGTTTCAATTGAAAACATGATATTTTTAAAATGATTAATGAAGGAAATTACCATCTTCGCCCTTAAAATTCTATCTGCAATTTCATTTTAAACATTACCTCTTCGATTGTAAAACGCAGTTTCATTTTTAACATAAAGCATCACAAATAATTCAAATAAACGACCGTTGCTACTGAACGTTCTTTGACAACTCACCGAATGTGACAGAATTGACCTTGTCGTTTACTTAGAAGAAGTTTTAGAGATTAGATTAGGTAAAGATTTAATTAAAAGTTTAGCAAGTAACTACATAAAAGGAAATGTAGGTTGTTAGATTAATTCAGTAGTATGTAATAATTTCATTTTAATTTTTCAGTTAATCATGAACATCGCTGGCAAAGTGATTCTTATTACCGGTGCTAGCTCCGGAATAGGTGCTGCAACCGCAATTAATTTTTCCAAATTGGGAGCCGTTCTATCCTTAGCAGGCAGAAAAATAGAAAATCTTAACTCTGTGGCAGAGCAATGTGCGGCTGTGGCAAACGGGCGAAAGCCCTTTATTGTGCAAGGAGACATAACCAACGAAAAAGATACTGAGAAAGTCTTAAATGATACAATCCAGAAATATGGGAAACTCGATGTTTTAGTAAATAATGCTGGTATAATAGAAACTGGGACGATAGAGAATACTAATTTAGACCAATACGATCGTGTAATGAATACCAATATTAGGTCTATTTACCACCTAACTATGCTAGCTGTGCCGCATTTGATCAAAACTAAAGGGAACATTGTCAATGTGTCTAGCGTTAATGGAATTCGTTCGTTTCCGGGTGTTTTAGCTTATAACATATCGAAGGCTTCTGTTGATCAGTTTACACGTTGTGTTGCATTGGAGTTAGCAGCTAAGGGTGTTCGGTGTAATGCAGTAAATCCAGGTGTTACTGTGACAAATCTTCACAAACGTGGTGGAATGGATGAAGAGACCTATAAACGATTCTTGGAGCATTCAAAAACAACTCATGCAATGGGAAGACCTGGTACAGCCGAAGAACTTGCCAATGCCATAGCCTTTCTTGCTAGTGATAGTGCTAGCTTCATCACTGGGGCTAGTTTGCCAGTCGACGGTGGTAGACATGCAATGTGCCCCAGATAAACGTAAGGTGAATATTTTATTAGTTTTTTTATTGCATTTAAAGTTTTATAGCGAAAGCATTGGCTAATCTATTTTTATAAAGTTTATCAAATTTTTTGTCCAAATAAACACATGTTATCCTCGAAACAAATTTCTTTGTATTATATTCAATTGAACAGCTGCATCCTAAGTGCAGGTGGTACGTGAAATTAAACCAAAGGAGAACTGAAAATTAACCAATTTATACTAAGTTTGTTCCATAAAAATCCCCTTCTTAACCATTACTTAACAGCATTGCACAGAAGTAATTATTATATTATAGTCTACTACAGTACACATTTGAGTGGTTGTCCTGCCTTGGCACGGTTTAGAGGGAGTTCTGCCAGGAGTTTTTGATGTTCTTTCGTCTTCTGTTAAAGACATTATGGCGTTTCTTGGCCTTATTAACAGTTCTTGATACTGAAAGATAAAGATTTCGCAGCGACAATCTGCAGCATCACGCAACAGATACATGCATCGTGTATATTCAGAAATGTAGCAAATCTGCATCGATGGCAGAAATGGAATCAACGCATTAGTAGGTACATTAGCATTGAGCACATATGAATTACAAATCTCTGCGAGAATCCATTGAGCTTTTGAGAATCCAATACAGATGCAAATTTCAATTAATTGGATGCGCAGTTACGGAAAACTTTTTTGTTTAGCGGGAGGGGACAAAATCTTCCAAAAGACGCCAAACGGCTCGTGTCCTCCGGGGATTAGCGAAAACAGACGACATGGAAGTGGGTCTCTTCTCGTCCCCTCCTAGTCTCCCAATGTGACAATGATGATTTTACTGCGCTAGTTCTGCTTGACTTCCCGAAGGCCTTCGACAAAGTTAATCATAGGTTTTTGTACTGGAAACTTGGTGTGTTATTAAACTTTTGTAATGCCACATGTTAATTGATATTGTCTTATTTGAGGGGACGTAAACAAAAGGTCATTTGCAATGATTAGTCATCCGAATATCGTCCTGTCTTAAGCAGGATACCTCAGGGATCTATCCTCGGTCCTCTTTTATTCTCAATGTTCATTAATGATCTTCCAACTGTTATACATACAGCTATTTATCGTTTGAATGATGATCTGAGGAATGTGTCCATATGGGCTGGTAAAAGTTCTTTAAATCTTAATGCCACAAAATCGAACGGTATTATAATCTGTTGCGGCACTGAGACCGACACTGCTGCTGGATGGTTGCCCAAGGCAGGCTATGACTCCGGATGACATCAACTGTCAAGCAGCTAATGTCAGCCAGGATCACGGCCTCCGCTGGACATTCATCTGTCAGCAGATGCTTGAGCAGGACGGGGGATGGCGGGCTAGGGGCTGCGGCAGAGAGGGGGGATTCAAAAGGGATGCCATCCTGCTCTTGGTCGCGCAACAATGTCTAATTTAAATATTTTTTCTTTCCCAAGTTAGATTCTTGATAATTTAGTTATTCCCTATAGTGATTCAGTTAAAACTCCTGGAATAATTTTTAATAGGTCTCTAAGCTGGTCAGATCACGTCAATAGTGTTGTGGGTAAGGTATGTGGGTCCCTACGTAAGCTTTCCTCATTTGCAGCTTATACGCCTCAAGTAACTCGTCTTCTGCTTGTGAGATCCTTGTTGATTCCATCATTTCATATGGGTGTGAAGTTTGTATTAAATTGGATTCGGTGTTAGATCGTAAGCTGAATGTGACTTTCAATTCCGCTGTGCGGTACATTTTTGGACTCGGACGATTTGATCATGTATCTTCTTTCTCGAAGGCTGTATTGGGTTGTCCCCTTGATTTGTACGTACTTGAGTTTTCGTGCAATACTTTTCTACGTAATTCAATTCTAGGTAAATAGCAATCCTACTTGTATAGCAAACTAGAATTCTCTCAGTCTAGCAGAACTTGTTCACCAGTGCCAGATTTACCAATAGGCTAGTGTAGGTTGCAGCCTAGACCTCCACCAATTAGGGCCTCCACCACAGTGAATAAAAGAAATTTTTTTCGTAAAAAAATTAAATTTATTTATTTAAGTGCTCTAACAAAAAATTAAAATTAATTTATAAATTTTTTTTGTGACCCGACCTGAAGGCTTATTTCCACTCGTGGTGAAATTACTACTTTTCTTTATTTAATAATTGGATCAGAAAGTCGCATTTTTTTTTTATTGCATAGTGGGAGCAAAATTGTTACTTTACGCCCGATAAGGAGAAAATTCGTTAATCGTAAAGTAAATGGCTAATCTGTCAAACGGTTCATGTAAATTGTCGTAGTATTGCAAGGAGTACAGGTATGTATTTTTTTCGAGACAATAAATCTCTGCAACAAATCAAAACTACTTCGTTGCGGGAAAAGATTGACTCGGTAATTAGCTAGCACAAAAGTTCGTTGTTTTATAAAACTAATTTTTTTCGATTTATTCTGTTATTGCGAACTTGTTTACTGGTAGGGCTATATAATTAATTTTCATAGTTTTATTAGCTTATACTGATTCCTTACATGATTTTACTATTTAAGGTCATATAACTAATTTTTCCTAGGTTAAAGAACCAAATTTTTCTCGATTATAGAACTAATTTTTCACTGTAATTTATCAGGTCGCCTGCCTAAGGTTTAAGGTTATAGAACCCATTTTACCCTGATTTATTAAATTATAGGTCACCTGATAAGGTTGCGGTTAAAAAAATAATTTTCCACCCGGTTATAAGTTGAAATTAATTCTCCCCGGATTATAAAATTACATCTATTTCTATCGCCTGCATTTATTGTAGGCGACATGACAACGAATTAAGAAAACCGGATTGAAAAAAAAGATACTTACACAGGACGGGACAACTAGCGAAAAGTTATCGCATTTTCTTTAAGAAATTTCAGGACAACAGTCACTCCAGTGACTATTTTATTTTAACTTTAATTTTGATTTATAATATTGTAGTTTCAGATAATATGTAGACTAGGTAAGTAATGCCATGACATAATTCAAGCCGCTTTATAAGTCTTTATTCCTTGCCTTTCCGTAGCGGAGTAAAAAACCAAAAACAATTCAAAGTTACAGATGCGTGTTCAATTATTTAAGAATATGTAATCAAAAAATTACCCTTTTCTATGGAACTTCCAAATGAGAATAGCTCCTTGAATAAATTAAATATTAGTACAAAGTTTCTTTTTTAAACCTGTTAATTCTAAACTATTTTTATGACAATATTTTTAGCATTAACTTGTAGTATTCAAAACAAGAATTAATATAAAATAGTTTAAAAAAAAAGTTGAAGCGACTTCACGAAAAGCGCTAAAAACCATAAAATTATTTTTCATTTTATATCTATTACGACATTTTGAAGTCGGTGCATATTAAACAAACAAACAAACCAGCTACAACGAAGGTGTTTAATGCTCCTTCCCTATGATCCCGTGAACTGAAACATTTAGTTAGTTTTATATAGTATCATCAATTGTGATTGCGTGGTTATTTTGTTTGTTTAATTTGCACCGACTTCAAAATGTCGTACTAGATATAAAGTGAAAAATTATTTTATGCTTTTTAGCGCTTTTTGTGATGTTGGTTCAACTTTTTTTAAAAGCTATTTTATTTTTCATTTTTTAGTGTCTTTGTATATATGACTCGAAAAATGCTGCTCATACGAACAAATCAATTTGAGCAGTTGCAGAGGTAGTATAGCATCTGATATCAGAATCCGGCAACATATTACGAAATTAGATACGGTCACCCTTTTATACCCTTTCATTAGATACAAAATTTTTACCATCGTGCTAATGCGCCACTGTACTCTATACAGCAGGGGAGAATCATCATAGTCAAAGAATCATCGTAATGACTCTAGGTACAAAATTTGTCAGTCTACGGCTTACGAAGCTAGGTGCCGTACTCCTTCAACTCTCACCATAAGCCAAATTTTTTGTCGTGACAGAAATAGATAGCCTATGCAACCAGAATCATCTAAAACAGTCCACGCGTTGCAAAGTTAGACTACCCCCACCACAACCTTTGGTCAACATTATATATATATACAGCAAAAAAGAATCATCCGAATAGGTCTATACGTTAAGATGTTGGGTAACGACCCCTTCTCACCCCACCCCATACATTTTCTTCGAAGTACCAGCTGTGCAACATATCTACACACCAAAAGAAGAATCATTCAAATCGGTATACGCGTTAAGAAGTTGATATCCACCCCTTTCCCCAATCCAACCCCACCGATTATAATTTTGCCGCGATACCAGTGGGTAACATACCCTATACATCAGAAAAAGAATAGACCAAATCGGTCCACGCGTTACGAAGTTGGACTACCATCTTCCCCGTCCCACCACAAGACTTTTTTCCATTATTAACAATAGTCGCATTAAGAAATTAGGTTTCATCCCCACCCCGCCAGCACGATTTTTGAAATGGTACCAATCGGGGAACATATTCTACCCAACAAAAAAAGAATCATCAAAATCGGTACACGCGTTACAAAATTATGCCCGGTCATAAATAAAAAAATAAATAAATAAAAGGAATAATACGCGTCGAACTTATAAAGAGGTTATACTTAGTTATTATTTGCTTCGTCTGTACGATAAAATTATAGTGCTCGCTGTGAATATAATATTTGCTTGACTTTTGTCTGCTTATTTGTAGACGTTTTTTGTAGTCCTGTCTTATAAGAAGTAATTACTCTAAGTACCCATATAACTATAGGATTGTTGTGTCTATTGCTTATTTAGTTTAATAAGAGTGTTGATAAATATTTCTTTAATCAACATAATGTGCATTTACAATCGAAATTGTCATTGGCATAAATACCCGCCAATTAAAAGCGCCATTGAGTAAGCTAGTCGGAACCACTATATGAAAAATATTTTCGCTAGTAAATTTGCATTTGCAAAACAATGTAAATTGATTCATTGCAACGCATAGTTCCCAAAAGCAACAGCAATTGATATAAAATTGATTTTAAGAAATGAAAGACAAATTTAATAACTCAACAGTGTATCGCATTTTACCAATGCATAGATATTTATCAAGTTTAAAATTATTTGAATTTTAGAGAGAAGTAGTTGATTAAATAACCTTAATTTACCATTAAAGTTTCAATATTTTTTTAAATAAAATAACTATATGATATTGTAATTATCAGACATTGCTCTTCCTCATAATGAGGAATTCTGTTATGATGGAAGTTGTTAAAAACTACTTCTGGCAAAACTGCTAGTTTTTGTACTATATGTATGTAGTAATGTAGTATAGTAAGGTTTCAGAGGAATTTCATTGCTCTTCATTCTGAGTGTCATGTGCTTTGCGTAGAAGCTCCCGAAGGGAAATTAATTGACCCATGATATATAAGATGTTATTATTCATCTAATTGCAGATTATCTTTAATATCATACACAGGCCCTTTTTTTGCAACTGACCAATGAAGAGTTGCTTTATTTTCGAATTTTATACACTTTTGTATTTTTTAAGGGTTATATATTTTCTATAAAATGCCTCTTATCGGTTACATGATTAATAAAATAGTTTTTAAAAAAAATTTTAACCGACTTCACAAAAAGCCCTATAAAGCATAAAATAATTTTTAATTCTATTACGACATTGTAGTCGGTGCAAATCAAACAAACCAAAACTACAACAAAAGTATTTAATTCTCCTTCCTTATGATTCCGTGAGCTGAAATGTTCAGGTATGTAGTTTTATATATTATCTTCAATTGTGGTTGGGTAGTTGTTTTGTTTGTTTAATTTGCACCCACTTCAAAATGTCGTCATAGATATAAAATGAATGGCACGCTGTTGCCACGATTTCTGATTTTCTGATTTTTCCTCGTGGGCTCGGGTTGCCATACCAAAAGCATCTAAATATAAAAAGTTTCTTGATGAATCTATAACCATTCATTAGGACTTTTTTTATTAACAGCTGTGCAACGTTGAGCCAAAAATATATACATATTTCAAAATAAA
The DNA here is from genome assembly GCA_964036015.1 of Leptarthrus brevirostris. Lineage (NCBI taxonomy): Eukaryota > Metazoa > Arthropoda > Insecta > Diptera > Asilidae > Leptarthrus > Leptarthrus brevirostris. The sequence continues at coordinate 114,915,720 of OZ038373.1, read as the reverse complement.
TAATTCAAAACAATTTATAATAAGTAAATTCAAGCAATTTTACAAACCTACTGCTAAAATATATAATCTGGCTAGACTTAATGTTCTTTCCGACCATTCCAGTCACTCGAACTTGTATTGCATCGGAAAACTTCGCACCACCCACCACTGAGTGCTGATCATTATCGGTCGTCCAAAAGAATCTGCCTGTCTGCAGATTGTTCTTATCACAACTACCAAGAAGCATCGTAAGGTTGCCTGTACATGGTTTGTGGCTAGTTTGGGAAATTTGGCATCATAACTTCCCATTTACCCTGTACTGGCAACCTTTTTGGAACAGAGTAAAGGTACAAAATTTTTATCATTTATTAATCAGGAAACGTATTCTATACAACTCTCACCACAAGCCACAATTTTTTTCTGAATACAAATAGAAACTCTATGCATTCAGAATCAGCCCAACTCTAGGTCAACATTTTTCCATAGAGTAGCAATGGGGAATCATACTGTACACAACAAAAAAGAATCTTCCAAATAGGTGTGTGAATTAATAAATTGGGTAACGCCCCCTCCGCATACCACCCCACCTCATAAATTTTTTTCGTCGTATCAGTGGGGCAAGATATTATACACATCAAAAGAAGAATCATCTAAATCGGTCCACACGTTACGAAGTCAGAAATTATTAGCAAAGGGATGATACTCTATACAACAACAAAAGAATTACCTAAATCGGTTCAGACATTTTTTGACATGCTACCAATCGGGAAACATGCTCTATACAACAGAAAAAGAGTCTTTTGAGACTTTCGCGGTTGCTCACTGACATTTTTTTTATGTTTTCCGAATTATCCTCGTAGAATTATTGAAAGAGTGCTAATAGAAGTCTTCACCCCGAATGTTTCGCATTAAGTTGCATTGAGCGTGGTCACCGCATTCGGAAAACATAAAAAAAGATTTATTCAGAAAGAGTTATCTACCCCCACCCCACTTAAATTTTTTTTGACATGATGCCAATCGGGGAACATACTCTACCGAACAAAATAGAATCATAAAAATCGGTCCACGCGTTCTGGTTACGAAAGCTAAAATTTCGATATTACCACGATTAGTAGGTATTAAGTCATAGATAACAGGAAAAATTCAGCTTTTTTAACCGACTTCCCAAAAACAAAGAGGTTTTAGTGGGGTGGGGGTAGGGGTGGACCCTAACTTGGTAACGCGTGGTCCGATTTCGATGGTTCTTTTTCTGTTGTATAGAGTGTGATCCCCCATTGCTAATAGGAGAATAATTTGGTCCTATGGTGGGGGGGGGGAGGAGGACCTATTTGGATAATTCTTTTTCTGTTGGTTACAGTATGCCCCCTGGTTGATACCACGAGAAAAAAATGTTGGTGGGAGGGGGGGGGGGGTGTAACCCAACTTTGTAACGCTGTGTTATAGAGTGTGATCCGCCATTGCTAATAGGAGCAAAATTTGGTCCTATGATGGGGGTGGGGGAGGGGGGTAGTAACTTTGTAACGCGCGGACCGATTCCTTTTCTGTTTGGTAGAGTATGTTCTTTGATTGATACCATGAAAAAAAAGATTTTAGTGGGATGGGGTGGGGTAGGGGGTTAAGCCTAACTTTTTAACGCGTGGACCGATTTGGATGGTTCTTTCTTCATTGTATAGAGTAGAAGACACTAAAAAGTAAAAAATAAAATAGTTTTTTAAAAAAAGTTGAACCGACTTCACAAAAAGCATAAAATAATTTTTAATTTTATATCTTTTACGACATTTTAAAGTCGGTGCACATTAAACAAGTAAAACAACTACAGAACCACAATTGAAAATAATACATAATACTACCTGAACGTTTCAACTTACGGGATCAAAAGAAATGACGATTAAATATTTTTGTTGTAGTTGTTTGGTTTGTTTGATTTGCACCGACTTCAAAATGTCGTAATAGATATAAAATTAAAAATTATTTTATGCTTTTTAGCGCTTTTTGTGAAGTCGGTTCAACTTTTTTTAAAAAAAACTATTTTATTGTCTCTCAAAGTTGCTGAATATGTTTATTTATATATTTTATATAGAGGTTCCCGCAGCTATAGCATTCAACTTTCGTAGCAAACGCACGCACATCGGTGCTCTTACTTCTGCAAATTCTTCCGCTTCTTTTAATATTTTTGTGCCTTTAAGCTGTTTGAGAGAATTAAAAAAGTCAATTTATAAGAAAATAATAGACCTTAGTCATTTTGTGGGTCTGCGCTGTTGGCTTTTTCTTTGGGTTGTTCAAATAGATTATTTTTTATTACAAACTATGATTCTGTTGAAATAATAAACAATTCGAACAGAGATATTTCAATTATTATTAATTTGTGAGTTTTTGATAAAAATTCCTTAATTTGTACATAAAATTTTAGAAATAGACCAACAGACTGCAAGCAAAATCTGGTAAACTACCAATTAAAAGCTGGAGAGTTACCTCAACCCCTTGATTATATAGTCTCACCTTAGTGCTAATAAAATTAAACTTAATATATCAATGATTTAAGTAATGTCTATAAAATGTAAAAAAAAAATTTGCTTTTGAAAAAAACTTAAGTACGGAACTTACGAACAGCGAAAGAAAAACAAGATGGTAAAGTGTTCCACATTCGTGTTGTTCTGCTCAGAAAAGATTACCTAAATTTGACGGTTCGACCAAATTTGACGGTACGATCAAATTTGACCTTGCATACTGTCTAGAAGAAACCATGCTTGCAATTTCGTTAGAACATTAGCCGTGGACATAACGATAGAATAGTGAGAGTCAACCGACATTCCGTCGATGCTCCAGAGAGTCAATGCTTTCAGAGATTGTGGAGTTGCCAATAAGTTGTATCACCTTTACAAGCGTATCAGCCGCATCATTTTACTTCATCCCACTATGACCACGGACCCAACAGAGAGTTGTCTATTGCTCATAAGTTCTGGAGACTATTTGGACACCTGCGTATCAGTTGTGACCTTATTACGTTTAAGTCCACCTCGGAAGATTTCGGTGAAGTTTAAGGGCTGATTTGTCCTCCAGCGACTTGAGGATCTCATTCTCCTCTGCTTCACTCAAGCTCTTCACCTTTTCACAAGAAGTGAACACAGCCTACTCTAGATACAAGCCGGAAGTTGACATTAACAGCTGAGCATTGGTGGTGTAAATAAAACAAAATTTTGGGGAATTGTACTTTCTCGTAGTATTTTTCGCAATATATTTAAAGTCTTAAATTGTACTTTACTTGAGATTAACCTACAATGTGCTGAACATGTGAAGACGATAAAAAGTGACTCTCTTATACAATTTTCATATGTTTTAAAGGAAAAACTCTCTTGTGATCGTTTTGTTGAAGTATTGAGCTTAAATGCGTCAATCATCACGTTTCTCTTTGGTTTTGGTTACGAGAGTGTACAGCTTTATTTGTGTGTGCAAGGATTGGTTAATCTGTGGTACAACAAAAATGAAATAATGACGAAACGCTTGGTGGTGAAATGGCCAAACTGTCATATTTTCCGGGCTTGTATCTAGAGTAGGCTGTGCTGTGAATTATTTAATCAACTAATATGTCCGTCAACACGAATTACTCGACCAAAAGATCTGGATCTGTATTTTTCAGTTCAAATTTGCTTCAGCAGATTGCATCGCGATTCATAAATCTGATTGGTTAAAAACATATAACCCATTCATACCATGTTGTCCCTTTCGCAGCAGGTGGATGCAAATTTTGTGTAAAGGAAGTTTCCTTATTGTAAGATGAAAGTGGCGAATAAACACTAACTTCAAAATAAACCGTAAATAAAAATGGCAAACAAGGGAAGGATTATTTATAAAATTGCGAAGCATTTCATCGTTTGGTCTTTTCATTTTGCCCATCATATTACAAAGAAAAACTCATAGAATTTCTCATTTTAAAGAATTCATTGGTCCAAAATTTCCTTTTTCTCTTACGAACGAATTTATTCTTGTTTTTTTTTCACTTTCCTATAATAACATAACTAACGCGCTGTCCAAAATTAATTTCCCTTTACTTATTTGAAATTTCATGATGGCGTAGTCATCAAATCAGGCAATCAGACACAAATATGTTGCTGCATCCTGCGCAACATAAACGATTGATTGCAAAATAAAAGCCGAAAGTATTCGAGGGAACACAAGTTTCCCGAAGCATATTTGCAGCGCGATACATGCAACCCATGAGATCGAGCTCTTAACCTCTGAATCGTATTAGGTTTAGACATTAAGGAAAGCCGTTCCCTTCGTTGGTGGGATAGCCGAGGCAACGCTCAAAAATACTATAGGATTTAAATTTGATTAAGCAGATCTAGTCAGAAAGCATCTTTCATGGTCGAGTTGATGAAAGGGGGCTTTTTTGACCCAAAGATCCATCCAATTAATAATAAATAACAATAAATACCGCAACAAACATTTGTTGGGAATGAATTGGTCAACATAAGCATATATTATTATGCGAACTTCACGCATTCAATAGAGCTAAAAACTATATAAATAAATGAATCAAATAAATATAAATAAATGAATCAAATAAAAAAACTGATCAGGTGGATCTAAAAAGATAGAAGCTTTAAAAAAAGAGTTCGTGTTTATTAGCTGTAAGCCTTGTAGATCTAAACCTATGACTTGTTACTAAGTGCAATATCTTTCTGCTACAAAATTTCTTTAATCTTGTTCACATATTGTAAACGATAAGTTTGTTTTAAACCTTTAAATCCCTTCTTCATTTCATCAACATACTGTTACTTTTTGTAATAACTGCATCTACCTACTTGGTTTTAAAATCAAATTTATTTTTGACAATATGAGACTAAAATAAAACTTAATTCGATGAAGGAATACAATTATTAATTAAATCCAATTTCGGCTTAACAAGTAGCTCAAAAATATTATTCATGTAGAATTTTGGAAAATGTAATTTTAAATCTCAAGTCACAGAAAAAGTGTGTTTGATATTTGCTATTTATTCTAAGCAACCTTGAAGTCTTATGAATTTACCTCTTTTTAGAATGGAAGGACGAGTAGCTGTTATAACTGGAGCAAGTTCTGGCATTGGTGCAGCTACTGCCCGCTTATTTTCCAAGTTGGGTGCACATGTTGTACTTGTTGGAAGAAATGAACGAAATTTGCGAAATGTTGCCCAAGAATGCAGTGCCCAAAATTCAAAGGTAATCGTCCAAGAAGTTGTCGCTGACTTAACAGTGGAAGCAGACGTTGAAAGACTAATTTCTACGGCGATTGAAAAATTTTCAAAAATTGATATTTTAATTAACAATGCTGGAATATTAGCCACAGGGTCAATTGAAAACACCAGCCTAGAACAGTATGACCATGTGATGAACACGAACGTTCGATCTATTTATCACCTAACCATGCTGTCCGTGCCCCATTTGATTCATTCTAAGGGAGCTATTGTTAACGTATCTAGCGTTAACGGAATGCGGGCTTTCGCTGGAGTTTTAGCATATTGTATATCAAAGGCAGCAGTTGATCAATTTACAAGATGTCTTGCTTTGGAACTGGGTCCAAAAGGCGTGAGAGTTAACTCAGTGAATCCAGGAGTGATTATCACGGAAATTCATAGAAGAGGTGGCATGAATGATAATCAATACGAAGATTTTCTTAATCGTTCAAGGTCAACGCATGCATTGGGAAGGCCTGGAACAGTTGATGAAGTTGCTGCTACCATAGCCTTTCTTGCGTCAACAAATTCGTCATTCATTACTGGAGCAAATATACCAGTTGACGGCGGTCGACATACGATGGTAAATATACCAAATACAGAAGATAGTAGTGAATTTGCTTAAAAAACAAAAAATTCTATTATAAAGCTTACACATAAATTTTTAATTAAAACATCAAATACTATTCTGTTCTTAATGTCTATTTTGTTGTTTTACATTTTTTAGTTCTACCATTAATTTCAGATGTAGAGAGGACATACCACATAGTTACCGGTGGAGTAAGTGATACGGTGTTGGCCTAACAATCTGGAGGTTCCAGGTTCGAATCCCACCGACGGCGACCCATGGTTGTTTTCTGCTGACAACAGATTACGATATATAGCCCATGGGGATTGCAGAGAAAATGTCAGTAGTTCGGAAATCCACTTTAAATTGTAGGTCCACTTACAATCGTTATCTCAAATCGGGTGAAGTTCTTCTCCCACCTCATGCCCCACAAGGGGTAACTGCAACAACAGAGAGAGAGGACATACCACTCGTATTATTTTAAATTCAGTATGAAAGAAGGAAAACATTTTACAAAATTTTAAATAACAGCTAGCGGTCAAGCGGATCGAATAAAAAAATTGTCTCCGAACTGATAACGAACCAATTTGCAATTTCGTTTAAGGCTAGGATTTGCGTAAACTCCTGATTAGGAAATTATTTCAGTTTGTGCATTGTCAAACTTTGAAGAAATATTGCGCTCTTTTTATATTGCATATATAAGAGGAGAAATTTCGTTTACGCTCCTTTCGCGTTTTTAAGTTACTTTGCTATTCGCTTAGGAATTGTCACATAATATCTATTAAGCGTTTCGCTGTTAAAATCAAATGGTTTTTTTCATAAAAAAAAAAACCAAATGGCATCTTTAGTTCCTACTACTTCTTGGGCCAACATAGTGCATGACAAATTGACATACACGATTGGGCTCGACAATTGAATCAAATGAAACAAAAATATAATTAAAATGTATTTTCTGTTAATATTGTTTGATTCCTGCAAACTTGCCGCCTCACAGTTTGAAATTTTGCAAATCTAGCGCAAGAGTTTAATCTTCTGATAGTTCTGGTTCTTTTCGATATAAAGACTTACGGATCTTCTTGATTGTGGTGCCTATTTTAAGAGAGGCACGAAAAAGCTCCTTTGCTATCGATGCTGAATCTCTTTTTGTCTTTTAAAGTTTCATTGCAATTGCTACCGATAATTCTTCATGACTTGTTGATTCAACATAGTGTTTGACCCAACGTAGTTTTATCCTCAATTCGGCGCGTACCAGGACTGCTACTCATAAAAGATTGTAAATTACTAGGAACCAATTAAATCACAGTATAAGGTAACATAAGAGTTCTTTGAAGCCACGAATAATTAGCCAGTTTTTCTTCAACTTCTTGGCATTTACCTCCTCCGACCTTAAAATATTTTCCAGCAATGATCTCTGCTCTTGCAAAATATATATTTCATCTCTACATACTAGGAGGTACATTAAAGTATATCTATAGATCGAATCCTTTAAAACCCTTCAGGCCTAAATTCTATAAAATTAGGCAGATCAATAAAGGATGTCTGCAAACTTTAACAAGGGTCAAGCATGACTATCAAGCCATAGTTCTCGGGTTCGAGACTTTATCTCCCCGTGGATTTTTTAAAAATAGAATTATAAAAAATCCAATCTGTGTCTGAGTTGGTGTCTATCTCGCAGCAATTAAAAAACAAGGCTTTCAAGTCGCCTTACTCCCTTTAGCCTAATTACGTTCCGTCAAAAGCTATGCTAACGCATTGTCTACTTTGCTTTGGCCACATCGTAAAAAAAACAGTTCAGATTTTTTAACTGTTTACTTTTAACAGACAGGGAGATTCCCTTAAAGCAAAACTGAACAATTAATGACCATACATACTTTGCATTTGTAATTTATAAAATGTTTATCTTTGAATATAGAGTGGGGGGTTTCGATGGCTGAGTCAACCGTATGACAAATTTGTTACGAATTTACATAGGCGCATTTACACATTAAAAGAGGGAATTTCTAAGCTATTTTAATCTCTTTTCGAATCAAGTGACTTGCTAACTGATTTAACTTTATTAATTCAGCGTTTCAGTGCATTCGACTCCTGGAGAAAAACAATGTACCTATCTTTTTCTAACATTTATAATTTAAAAAAGGATATAAAATTCCGAACAAAATAAAGTGAAATCATTTCACATTTTACATTTCTGACGCAAAATTATCAAAATCAGTCCAGTAGTTACGGAGACGTTACGCGTGCAGAGAAACGCCCAGCCTACTAATGTAGTGATTAATTATTATATAAACAACCTAAAAGAGCATGGGCATACAACTTAGAAGAGCAGGGCTTACAAGCATTTTGGTTTTAATAAACGCAGGTTTGTGATTGATTTAAGCTGAGTTGAATCATGCAGCTACAAAACAAATCCGAGCGCATTAAGAGGCCCCAATGTACAAATTAGCGCAGCACGATCCTTATTTTAAGCACCAATTTACGATGCTATTAAAATCATATTAAAAATAGGTGCAGAGTGATTCGTGCTCTATGCTAGAGCTTGGAAGAAGAGTACATCTGGCACCTATTCCCTCGTCAGCAGAATCAGAAAATATATACCAATTTGTAACATTTTATTGAATACTCGAGGTGTTTAGCCTCTTTAGGGCAAATTCGTTGAATCAAAACAATTTTATAGCTTTTATTCAGAAACAGCAAATATTGGCCAAACTTGTACAAGTACACTATAATAGCAATTGGTATCTTAATATTACTGGCATAGATATTAACTGAAGGTTAGGTAAGTAAGTCTTATAACGTGTGACAACAAAATTGCCAGCATGCTTTTTGCTTAATCGTAGTTTAAGATAAAACACAAAATTTGTTAATTTGATGATTTTGTGAATAAAATATCATTATTAGTAAATTTTCTAAAAAAAGTAGTTTGGCCGAGACTAAAATTTTAAAAATTCTTTAAAACACTATCAGCGTTTTCAATGAAAAAAAGTTTAACTTCTTTGGTCGTTCTCAACAACAGCACTAATGGGTTGACTTTCCACTAGCGGCAGGATGCCTTCGTACTAATCCGAAAAATCGTTCTGTTATTGAGAAATAGCCAAAGCAATTTAGATTTTTAGATCAGAAATAGTGATATTATATTAAGGGGATTTTTCTTTTCAAAAAGTTCAAAATAATTAATTTTCTTTTTTACATAAAAGTTTTCATTAACATCACAGAAATACTGTCCTAAACCGTTTTAAGAAATTCGTATAGGAAAAAAAGTTATACCTATATTTGTAAATTAGTTATGAGCGTTTTATATGCAAAAATAATGTTACAAAAGCTTTAAACGCGTTTTTCTCAAAATCACGTTTTTTGAATTGGCTCCACACTTTTCTCGAAAAGTAATCAGCGGATTTTAATAATCCAAAAATCATTCGATTCGTTATAAAAAATACTAGTAACTTAACCTTTACAAATATTATGTTACACACCCCTATTTTTTATACGGGGGTAGTTTGCCCTCAAAATATGGATTTTTTTTTTATTTTTCAGAAAAATGTTTATAAAATGATACTGGTATTTCTTATGACTAACATCCCTTTGGAATTTTTACTCTATCTATTACAGGAAGCACAAAAACTGTGGAGCCGTTTAAAAAGTATCTTTTGGAAGACGGCCTCTGCATTGGTCAAAATGTACTAAAATTGCAAAATAATTTTTTTTTTATTCTTAATGTGTCTTGTAAAAATGCCCAAAAGGAATCAGTTCAATAAATAAAGTAGTCTTTTCACAAAAAAACAAATTACAAAGTGTATTTTTTTCAATTTAGAAAAGAAAAGTCTCCTTAAAGACATTTTAAAAATTTCTATTTTTGCTTTTATTTAGAAATGTTGGTACAATAACAATAGAAGTAAGCTGTAAAAGGTCTATCACCTTAGACATCACGTCGATGTTACAGGGAATCAACCTTCGAAGTAACCGTGCGGTAAACCAGCGTTAGCTTAATGCGATAGACGTGATATGTGCGAGGCATACAAAAATGCAGAAAAATATGACTTGATCATATCCGACCATCGAAAATCATATAATTGCCAAGGAAAATATGAGGCGCGAAAGACAGATCAACAAGGAAGGCGGCATACCAGTTTTATCTTTCGATTTACAAAATGTAATTTCTTGCCCTAGAGCCGAAATTAGTTCATTTTTTTACCGGAGAAAAATTAACGTCCACAATTTGACAGCACAACTTTCTACCACCAAAACTATCTATTGTGCACTATGGACGGAGACATTATCGGGAAGATCTGGGAATGACTTGGCTAGCGCGATGAAGAAAATAGTAGAACGTATAATTGAAGAAAACGAAATTTCCGATTTAATAACCTGGTGCGACTCTTGTGTACCACAAAATCGTAATTCGTTAATGTCAAACTGCATGATGAATTTATTTCGTGAAAATCCAAATTTTAACTCCATAACAATGAAATTTTCAGTGCCAAGTCACTCTTGCATTCAGGAGATAGACAATATTCATTCTAACATAGAAAAAATTTTACGGCGAAATTAAATCTATTGTCCACTTGGACTCATAAGACTGTTAAAAATAGTGAATAGGAAAAGGCCGTATAGAATCGACTATGGATCAACAGCAAAATTATTCAATTATAAGCATGTACCATTTTCAAAAGTTGCGGTTTTGAAATTTACAAGAATGCTTCCAGAAGTACAATACAAATTAAGCCATTCCGAAAGTGAATTAACAGCCATTAACATCAGACACTCAGAGCGTCCTCAACGGTGCGCCTCACAATTTCAAAAAGAAAAGGATTCTTGACCAGTATCGGAAGTAAGACCAAAGGTTATCCGCAAAATACCTTCAATTTCTACAGAAAAAGTAAATGATCTGAAGCAGATGTTAAAATTTATGCCGCCGCAAGATCAGCAGTATTACAAAACAGTATTAAAAATTTAGACAGATTGCAAAAGATTAACTATGAATTAATTTATAATCCCTTTTTAAAGTTAATTTGCTAGCTTTTTCCTTATACATATTTTTGAAAGAATATTGTTATGTTTAAAATAACGGAATTATTTTTCGTTTGTTTAGTCTTAAAGTTTGTTCGCCCTTTTTTCCTTCAGAATATTTTCTCAATAATATCATAACAAGTTTCACAATTTATAAGTGAGTGAATCTGAAATAGAACCATTTCAGATAATTTTAGTGTCATGGTTCTATCTGCAAAACCGGAAGTGATATATTTCTTAAACTTGGTTGGATTTAATTGGTTTAAATATATTCCTACGTTCTTCTCAGATAAAGATAGTGTTACCGGAAGTTACAATAACTTAAAGATAATACAGAACAAGTTATCGGTAATGAAAACTTTAAAGCTTTCTTGCGCAAAACTAACTAATTATCAGTTAAAACCTAATAATTTTAAGGTTGCGAAAAGTGGATACAGACTGTACCATTCAGTGAGGCTATAATAAATATATATAAATAAATTTTGTACAGGGATACAATAGAACGTTATCACCTAATCCGAATCTAAAACATAAAATTATGTTTCGGAGCCAACATTCATCAGAATAAAACAATCAACGACTGACTGTTGTCGAACATTCTCCAGTAGCTTATCTGCTTTGTTTTCTAAATGAATTTTGTTTTTATTTATGTGTAGGCTGTATTTTAATAAAGTTATGAGTTTTGTGTTTCGTAATATCAGATCGAAAATATATTGAACAACACAAATTCCTTGAATGGATTTTTACTCGATTTCTTCCGACTAGTTGCACATAAATTCGTTCTGAAAAGCATCCTTAATAATAGTCGTTTGGGTTATAGATTTTAAACAGTCAATGGTCAAAACTGAATATCAACTACAAGAAGAAGCACATAGAATTTCACAAATGTCAGAGTAATGTCATTTTTTGTATATACGTTTTTCCGACTTTCAAGCAAAAGATGAAATGTGTTTTACCTGGTGCAAATGCAAGAGGTAAATGATATTTTCGTTATATTAAAGTTTTCGTAGCTAACTTGTGTCTCTTAAAGTATTTGCTAAAGCGGTGCAGTCATTATCGAGAATTGGACCAGAACTGTTCATAGAAGGTACTCCTGAGGGTCTTTCCATGAGAACTGTTAACAATACAAAATCGGCGTTTGGTCTTTTCCGATTTTTCCCAAATTTTTTTGCTGAATATGATGTAGAAGCTAGCATCCAAGATGAGTTTGAGAATAAGTGTAAAGTTTCAATGAAAGCTTACTTGGGAGTTTTTAAAAATATGAAACAGGTTCACTTATGGATAATTTGTTGTCCAACTATTTCCAACTTTCTATTATAGGTTGAACATTGTAAAATTATGATTGATTCAAAAAGATCAAAATTAATTGTTCAGCTGAAGTGCAGATTAGAGACATTGAAAACCCACTCAATATCAATTATAGATGTAGAAACTTTGCAGGCAGTTTACATGACGGATAATATACCAAATAAGTAAGAAATAATAATTTGGCTGACACTGTACAATTTAATTAATTCTGTTTTTAGAATTACTGCAAACTATAAGTTATTTGGAGAGATCTCCAGCAATTTTCAGATGAATGAAGAAGAAATTACATTGGAAGCAAGTAATAACAGCTTAATCGTAAAGAATTATGTAGAGGGCTCACATGTAGATAGAAGATTTATGAGATCTCAGTTAACGTTAAAGTAAGTAAAACTATTGAAAGTCTTTAAAATAAATCCTTATTTAAATACCTATGTCGATTAGAAACATGTTTCTGTAGAATTTAGGGTTGAACGAAGCGAGGGGTTTGTATAAATTTGTGAATGAAAAAAACGGCTAATTCACTAGGATGATGGGAATCTGTGCAATTATTTACTTTTGGCTGCTACAAATTTTTGGAAAATTTTACCGAAACACATGGAAGAGGTTTCCTTTTCTGATTGAAGTGGTATCCGTCAAACATATTAACAGAATTTTTTAAGATCAAAAGGAAGGGTGCGGACTAATAACCGTTTATTATTGCGTTATTGAAAACAAATTTGGCTTAGTAGGTCTGTCCGTTAACTGACATCTTTTAACAAGATCGAGAACTTTTTGTTAGTTAGGAAAAGTTGTCTTCTTGATTTTTATGAAGTTGCCACAAAAAAATTCAAATTCACGCCATTAGAGAAACGTCATCTGGCGTGCACGGCAAGTAATGATAAAATTCGAAAGCTTTTAAAACATTTCTTCATTGTGAACACAAAGGGATTTAATTTCAATATGATTTATTACAAAGTTGAAATACTCTTATTCTAGCACCATGATTTGTTGAGTCAATTGGTATGTATGTGTTTAATTTAAAACCCATTCTGGAAAGTACAGAAACAGACCTACGTGAATAATGGATAAATATTCTGAAGTCATTTTTACTATTGATGGCTTGTGGCCGGGTTGCGATTCAGATACCATTTCGTCTGTAGCCTTATTTCTTTTCTCTTAAAAAAAAAACCTCCCAATACGTCACGGAGAAGAACCAATAATGAAAAATATAATTTTTCTTCTCTTTAAATATTGTAAGATGAGCAAGCAAATTGTTATTTTGTTTTTTGTCATTTTATATGATTTAATCTGGCAATAAAAGAAGTTAATGGAAATTGTTACCTTGATACACTGTACAAACCTGTAGCTTTACCAAAAAGTGACCTTATGACTTCATAATAATTTTTGTAGTTTGAGAAATGAAAAAATATTTTCTTCAGACTTGAATAATGTATTCACTGAAAAAGTACACAGACACACCTATTAAATTATTTACGTCGATAGATAGCAGTTGGATGGAGTCCTGCATGTTGGGACACTTTCACTATACAGGGGGGGGGGGGCAATCTCAACCGTTTGGGAGTTACAAGATGATTCATAAATTTCAGTTTTTCATGGAATGAACATTACTCTTTTATTTTTATCTTTTGATCTACCCAACACAGCGACATCAAACAAACGCTAAATAACTAATATCTCAATGACCTTTCCAAAATTATCAACAATGTTGATCTATCTCCTACCATTGCAGGTACAGTCACTTCCAAAAGTAAAAAAAATGTTTGCGATTACCTAAAATTCAGAATTTTCCGAAATTTTCTCCGAAATTGATGTAATTCGTACACCTCTTTTTTATTTTTATTGGACTGCCCATCTTATTACCTTTTCAAAAGGGTACAGCCGTGCGCTGCGCCGTGCAGGATTCCGCCTTCCTCTTTTATCTGAAACACAAAAATCAAAGTATTTGCAAAGTAGAATAAATTTGCGGGGCCATGGATCATTTTTAAAAAAATTCAGTGATTTTTGATAAAATGGCGACCGTTAGAAGAAAAAAAGCCGATCTTTTTGCCCTTTTTTTGTTGTTCATAGTGGTTTAAAAAATAGTAAATATTAATTATATGTTGATGAAAATGGTCCATGGCCCCCTAAATTGAATTATATTTATTTTAGTAGAAAAAAGAAATTCAATCGGTTGAACGGTTCGACTACAACTCTGCACGGCGTGTGTCTTAAAACATGGTTTTGAGAAAAACGCGTTTAAAGTTTCACAAAGAAAAATCGTAGGAAAAATAAATTACTCAAAACAATTAAGGGAACAAAAAAAAATATCTAAATTTTTTTGTGATTTTTGACGGGCTGTATATCGTATCGAGAATCTGAAAAAAACATCTTAAAGCTCCAGAACTCTAGTTTTTGAAACTTTCAGCCAAAAAATTTTAAAGGCCACGGTGCTCACGTAATCCAAAGGAATAGCGCAAAAAAAAATTTCAAAATTTTGAGTAATTGTTTTTTGGTCCACGGACTCGGAAATTTTTTTTTATTTAACCACCCTATGGACCAGATAGCCTGTCAATTCAGCTTTAATTATCTTTTTTCAAATCCTTGATACGTCGATTTGTCGCGATATCCGATATTAAACGAAAAAGGACACTTTTGTATTCAACCATTGATATCTCAGCAACCAATGATCGTACAGAAAATTTAAGGGCAGTTTCGGAAACTGGAATAAATTTCCTAAAAGAATCCGTAGAGACATAAAAAAAATAAAAAAATTTTGAAAAAGTCAAAAAAAGTGAATTTTTTACTTGTTTTGGTAAATTGCCCGCATCTTTGCAAATACTGATGGAAAGGCAAGGTTTGTAGAAATTTTTACACCTCAATGTACGCCCAATAGCCCTGTAAATCCGCAGATCGATCCATTGGTCGGTTCTTTCGGCCCGATTGCTCAAAGTTTTGGAAAAAATTAAAGGAACAAGAATTGTGATCTCAAACATCGTGTAATCTTCATTAAAATGGAAAAATCAATTTTTTTCGACTTTTCTCACAATTATGCATCAGCTACTTGGTAAATTAAAAAAAAGCAAATTTAAAAAAATCGAAAATTTAAAAAAAATTTTTTTTTGAGAAATAGAAAATTAAAAAAAAAAAAATTTACATTTTTTAGAAAATTAAATACTGAGATGTCTTACAAAACAGTTGTTGGAACAGAAATTTAATAAACAAGCGGATGAGTATGCTTTGAATTCTGAAGAATGACGTGAGGTTATGACATTTAAAAATATAAGAGAAAAACATAATAGGGCTAACAACTTATTTACATGAGTGCTCACGAACTTGTCCATTCCATACATTTTTTGAGCTCGAAAAGTGGCGTTAATTATGTTCATATTACAGCTGCTCCTCCATAGTACGAATTTGCCCAGGGAATTTATCTATTCCCTTATTTTTAGTGTTTATAAAAAGAGTTAGTTGGCTAGGATGAGTCATCGGTGGAGTAAGTGATAACTTACTTGCATAACTTGATGCCTATACTTCGAAGGACCAAACCTATAGATGTTGCGTGTAAAAAGCGGTGAGTGGATCGTGTTAAAAGGAAAGGAGGGAGAATACAAATTCCTATAATTACTTCATTAATTTCATTTTAATTCACTTAATCAACTATTTAATTCTAATCAAGTTAATTCACGTCCCCTCCTATCGAAGATCCATTTCCAACTGCCTCCAAACAATTTTAGCACTAATTCTCATTTACACTACAGCATATAGTTACATTCTCGCGGGTTAATATTGTTTTAAAATTGGAGTGAACCGTGAAATTCATAGTCAGCTCTTGGATTCGTATTTTGGCTGATTTTTAAATTTCTGCAGATAATCATCCTCTCTGTGTATTAAACAATGTATTCCAATATATAACGTCCTACTAATCCGGAGGCCCAGGTTCGAATCCCACCGGCTGTGACCCTTGGTTGTTTTTTGCTGACAACAGATTTTGATAAAAAAGGCCATGGGATTGCAGAGAAAATGCCCGTGGTTCGGTGAAGGTCCACTTGCAATCGTTGTCAAATCGGGTACGCTCCATGCCCACAAGGCTTATAAGAACTAGTGAGAGAGTTGGATTAGGTAACGCTGCACTCAAGTAGTAGAACGTAGAGTGCTTTTCAGTACCAAATATGGGAAATGACAATCAAATTCCAATTCAACTGACGATTCAAAACACATGGCACTGAGAAGTTGTGGGGAGGTTGATTTGACAATGCTTTTAGTGAGGACTGAGAGTTAAGAAACGTTTGCAGTGTCATTTAGCAACCACTGCTAATCACTAGTGCTCGTAAAGTGCGGGACACATTGTGCTGCTGGCGCTCGTAGCTGGCGCGGTAGCCAGACCTGTCAAAAGTTAAAAATATGGAAATTAAGAGATGGAGGTCCAATGTGTAGCTGGCGCTGTAGCGCAAAGTTCAATATTTTTAACTTTTGGCGCGCGCCAAATTTGACATTTCCGAGCGCCAGCGCCACATTGTGTTCCAGCCTTAAGGGAACAGACCTGCGGCTCATTGAAATGTCATTTCTGGCATTCTTTGCCTGAAATTTGTTTCTTCTTTTTTTCAGTTTTGCCCAAATTCATCCCTTCCGCTCATGTAAATTTTTACACTCAAAGTTTTTATCAAGAAAAATAAAGGAACAAACTTAATATGTCTCAATGCATTGCACTATTGTACGTCCAATGCAAGTGAGCAATATCGATACTTTTTTATTTATTTTTTCAGTATATTGATTCCAAGCGTGGTACAAAATAGAAGTTGGCGTGAACACCGTTTGCGCAACCTAATAAATACCAAGCTTACGATATTAAACTTATTTTCACAATTTGTAAAATACCTCGTGATAAGGTAGTGTGTTACCATTAACTCCACCAACGACGTTGAAGGTGAACTCTCGAACACTTAAATTTTCCTGCAATTTCCAATGCTTGTTTAGTGTAACCTGTTGTCAACTTTAAACAATAATTTGTTGCCGCTGGGGGATTTCTAATGTAGGCTCTCACCACCCTAGACTAGAAGATGTATACCATAAGGCTATCTCAATACTTGTGTAATATAATTAATATAAGATGGCTAATGTCGAATGCAAAACTCTCTGAATGAAACCAACTGGTTAACGTTACATAAATTTTTACTTATTTCAGGTTATACTGCATAAATAAATCTTATTGTTTAAAATTTTTTTTTATTTTATTTTGGCAAAAATGTATTAAGAAACAATACTATAAAGTTTTCACTATTATTAAATAATTATATAAAAAAGCAATAAGAAGATATTTAAAATTGTTTTTAGAGCAGATGAGTTTGACAAATACTCAGTAAAAGAGGAAACATCAATTACATTCTGCCTACGTGAATTTCGTGCTTTCCTCTCATTTGCTGAAGCCATTAGTATGGACATGTTGCTACACTTTGAAACGACAGGACAGTAAGCATAAGTGTATTTTAAATAGGTAGTTGAATAATTCGTTTAACTTATTTTAGACCTGTCTTATTCATTCTGAATAATCTACAAACATTCGAAGCTAATCTCGTGATGTCAACATTGTCACCTGACGCTACAATGTATGAAAATACCTGTCAGAATAAAAGTATAAATGATACAAGATGTTCATCATCTGCGGCACAAAAACGCAGTAATACAAATAGAGATAACCATACGTCTTCGAAAAAGTCAAGAATAAATGCTAAAGAAGCAGATCAAGTTGAGCAAGATAACTTTACTTTTCGAAGTGACAATAGCTTAAGCTCGGTTGAACCGATTAGAGAAGCGGCAAATCCACCCCTACTAACGTCAAGAGTTTATGACAAAACAAATCCTGCCATAAAGGAAAATGTTGCTAACAACGATGAATGCAGTGGAATTTATGTAACATTCAAGAGCACAGGTGAAACAAATCAAGTCAGCGAAGAAACAGTTCCAAAATCGCCGACCTATGCAAAAAGAGATCGAACACGTAAAATATTTAAGCGATGTTTTGAAGCAACATTTAATCCATCAGGTGCCCAAACTTCAAATCAAATACTAGCTAGAAACTCAGATACTGAAGATTAATCTAAATACATTTATATATTTAACATACAATTTTATTTTTTTTTTATCAAGATTTTACATTTAGTAAGCCACAATTAGTTATCACAATATTTAATTTTGGTTTCCCGTTTTTACTCCCAAAACTTTGTATAGCGTCTAGTATGTTCAAACCTTTTATCACTCTTCCAAATGCGGCACGTTTACCATTTAAAACACGTAATGGCTTGAAACTTATAGTGAAGAGAGAGTTAACTTTTCCTTCAGAATTGGGGGTCATCGCCAATGTACCTAGAAATGACCGCATATTAATCAATATAGTACCTCAACATTTCTTACCTATGCAGTCATGGTCCACGAGAAAATTATCGGGAATAAAGTCTTCGCCTTCTGCGCTCATTCCTCCACATCCATTTTCGTGAACCATATCACCAACCTCCAAATACAATCCTGGAAAAATTCTTTTAAAAAAATATAAATATACTTTGTTAAAAGTATTTTTTTATTTATATATTTATAGTATTTCGAGAATTTTTTTTCGTGCCAAATTCATTGGTATATTGATTTCCTTTTAAACTTTACCCAGTGATCTAAATCGTACGAAATAAATGCCGGTGGATCTCAGGGCACAATTGTTTCACCAACCTTATTTATTCTTTTTATTAATGATCTTTTATCCCTTACTCTTAATCCTACCCATAGTTTCGCCGACGACGGCACCCTTGATTTCGCGTACTCATTTGATTCTGTAATGAATTCAATGAAGTCAATCGAGAACGCATGTTTAGATCATTAAACAACGACATTTATATGGCACTCCCTTGGGGCGAAGCAAATCGTGTTTCGTTTAATACATCCAAAACTCAATACTGTTTGATGTCCCTAAAAAAACGCCCAGTTCACCCCCAACCCATTTCAGTCGATGGAGTGAATATACCCCATTCGCCCTCCCTAAACATCTTGGGTATTCAGATATCCAGCAATCTTATCTGGACTGATCATATATTTGCAATCGCCAAAAGTGCGATGAAATGCTTGGGCTTTCTACAGAGATGTAAGAAATATTTCACCCCACCTGACTTAGCGCTGATCTACAAGTCCCACATTAGGCCTAGACTTGAATATAGTTCCCATATTTGGGCAGGGGCCGGACACACCGCATTGTCCCGCGTTAGACAAAGTCCAGCGTAAGGCTATTAAACTTATTGGCGATTCCTCAATCTCTGAATGCCTTGACTCTCTAGAGCATCGACGGAATGTCGATTGTCTCTCACTCCATGGCCATTGTTCTAACGAAATTGCTAGCCTGATTCCTTGTAGACACATGACAATGCGTGATACAAGAGCTACAAGTCGCTCCCACCCCTATACTCTCCAGGTTTCAGTTTAGATTTAGTTAATAAATAAGAGTTAGTTGAGTTGTAAGTCAGTGATTGCGGCGTGAGTTGCTCAATAATAAGTCGCAAGTTGAGTCGTAAGCTAGTTCGACCGTAGGTAAGTGAGTTCAGTTGTTCGTAATTTTACTAGTCGAAGTTCATTTTCGGAAATTAGTGAAGTCTCGCGATGAAATAGAAAGGAAAGAATTGTGAAAGTAAAGTTGTGAAGTACGAAACTATAATCAGAATCAAAGTGTAACAGAGAATAACTCTGAAAGTAGAATAAAGCTGTGAAGTACGAAACCATAATACGCCCGTTCCCTCAGGAGACATAGTTGTAACTCTCCATCTTCACCAAAACAAAAAATTACAACAAACCCATTTCACAAAAAGCGCTAAAAAACATGAAATAATTTCTCATTTTATATCTATTATGACATTTTGAAGTCGGTGCAAATTAAACAAACAAAGCAACTACGCAACCACAATCGACGATACTATATAAAACTACCTAAACAGTTCAGCTCACGGGATGATAAGGAAGGACGATTAAATACTTTTGCACCAACCTAAAAATGTCGTAATAGATATAAAATGAAAAATTAATACCCCTCAACTGTGAAAAATTGAATTTTATAAGAAACCATAAAACTGTTTATGAGAACCATTTATTTGTGAGGACTTTACTGCGATAAGTCGTTTTACAGAAGTGGAAAGATTAGCTATTTAAGTGAAAATACGATACGGATAATTCACCAGCTTATAAGAAAGGTAAGGACAGATATTTTACTAATCAAAGAGCAAATTTTAGAACTTTTTAGATGCGCCATCTAATTGAACTTGCTTTAACTGAAAATCAATTATTATTTCGTTAGTTAATGTCTCAGCAATTGGGTAATTCTTTAGAAGTGGGTCTTTCGTAGTGCCTGTGAGCTAGATTTTTTGGATGATAACAACTGTTTTAATCATTGTATTGAGTTACCAATTGAAGAGATGGATTTAAATTCTATAAAAGGCAAGTGTAAGTTGGTTTTAACATAATATTTTAGAGAATATTTAAGGTGCAGACTTCAAAGATAGCGTGTAAGGAGAGACCAGTAAGAATTCAAAGGATGACGGCTGCTGTGGATAGAGTGATGTTCGCGTGCCTGCCAATCAATACCTAATAAAATGATTTAAAAGAAATCTATTGAAGAATGATTGCTGTTCTTTTGTGAGGCAATCACTGTTTTCGTATGTCAATAATTTGTTGACTTGTCCGCTTAACCTAAGATATATTTTGTTCCCTAAATTAATTATATTTTAAATTATATTTATATTTATACTCAAATTAGAAATAACCTTCAAAACCATGTAGTTTTCCCATATCAACAATCAAATAATTTCGAAATAATATCATTTTACATCGAATGAAATACTGCGAAACCTCCCTTTACGAACACCTCCGAAAAGGGGACACTTTTTCCAGTCCCAAGCATAAATTTGCCTCAAACTTCCATCTCTGAAAAGCGGACACCTCTTAATTCAGCAGAATTTAGCATAAAATTTGAACTTTCTTTTTACTGCTTATTTCGTAGGCAGATATTATATTTGACTTATTTTTAGCAATTTTCTCAATTTATTTAAAAAAAAACCCTCAGTAAAAAAGCACTAACTAATTTGTCTACCTCTCCAGTTTCCGTAAACCTTTGCATGCGGCGGAGAAGAACTTCACCCAATTTGACGACAAAGATTACAGGTGGACCTAAAATTTCAGGTGGAATCCGAACCACCGACATTACTCTGCAACCCCGAACGGCCTTTCAGTATAGTCTTTGGTAAACATAAAGCAACCATGCGTTGCCACCGGTAGTGTTCGACCCTTGGCTCTGCATGACGTAAGGCTAATCCACTACTTGCCGTGGTCGGACCATGATTTACAGCTTATGTATTGGATGAAAATTTGGTTTGCGGCTAAAATTTCTGGTTTAATCAGAGATTTCTTGTTATTTCGGCTAATAAAGTGTACACGTTTTTAATTTGTTGAAAAGATAATTTAGTCTGCTTTAAGTTTTTATAAATAAAGCACAACAGTCAGCTATAGTTGAATAGTTTATTGCAAATAATAAGCCAACAAGGAAAAGAGGTAACGATAGAGAACATTAAATACCAGTGACTTAATTTCTTACCATAAGTCCATAGGAGTAACTGTACGATGGCCGCGAAACTGCCAAGCCATACTTTTTTACTAAGCTGTAGGGTTTTTAGAGTTAGGGACTTGGCTCCACATGCGATCCAATAACTTTTTAACAGTGAAAGTGGTATGAGGTTGCGAGTCTTGGCAACCTTCTTTACATGAAATGTTTTTGGTGGGATTATTATAATTTGCTAAGAGAATATAACAAACCCCAAGTTTAAATAGCTGAATTGCGTCGACCAAGACTCCCAGAATAATTATATAAATTGATGATAATAAACTACCCCAGTTCACGTTTTTATACTTTTTGTGCAGTCGGCTTTTTTGTTTTTTAATTACTTTTTTTCTATTATATCAGAAGAAGTTTCCAAAAGCCTTCTTTTACGCTAGAACATGCGTCTCTGTTAATCTCTCGCTAATTTCCGTAATCCGGTAGTGGCGAGAGAAAAATTTCATCCCATTCAATGAGAAGATTATAATTGGACCTCAATTTTAGGTAATCAAGAAAATTAGGAAATCTAGGCAAGGTGAAACAAAACGAAAATAAAAAAATTTAGAAAGCATAGGTGAAGTGAAACTAATCGCAAAAGAATTTAAGCTAAAATTATAACGAATGTAAATATACTCGTATAAAGAAAGAGAAAGTGAAATTTATACAATTGACTGTAAAAAAAACGCTAAACGGAAGAATCACCGGAAAAGAAGTTTAAATGTTTTAAATTAAATTCCGAAACATGAAAATTAAGAGAAGAACGCAATAATTGAATTTACAGACTTTGAAAGCTGGTGAAACACGCAAATTACTGGAAGGAAGGTAATGTCATTAAAGAGGTGACTGGAGCCGCCATCGAATTGTTGACCAAGGCAGTAGTTATGCAGATATCAACTAGGAAACACTAAGAGAGTATATCATCTGTAAACTACGTAAACCACTGGTGAGTTTGTTCCTTTATTTTTATTTTTGTTTGGTATTCTTGACAAGAGAACAATCCACTCGTATGCGAATAGTTAGCCGCACATCGGAGCTCACATCTGCAGAGAGCAACTCATGGACCCGTACAAGACGTCGTTTAATAAAGCTATAAAGAAAAACCAGCAACGGCCATTAACTCAAGGGGTTGAAAGTCATACCTATTTTTTTGAGGAAGACTTATAGACCATAAGAGAAGAACAAATATTTTTTTATCTTATTTAGCTTTTCATTTCCCTTGATAAGATATTTTTTAACTGAGCAGCAACTTTGAACATTGTATCTATACGTTATATTTACCAACTGCCAATGTTTTAATTTAATCTTGGCTAGCCGATATAATTATTATAGTTATGCAATAGAGATATTTAATGGGTAAAATAAGCACATATGCTAAACACATCCGGTTCTTAGACATCTACATGTAAACATTGTTTTGAGTTACAAATTTTCTCATACTATTGACATGGACAATTTAGCTTGCCATCATTGCATTCAGAGTGATATTGTTATTCCTGAGCAGAGTACAAGTGAAAGAAAATTTAGATATGAATTATGGAAACTAGTTAAGCCGTAATCTTGAAATGTTGAGATTTGATACAATGCAGATCATATCAAGTTAACCTAGTAGAGTTCCAATACAATATAAAGCCAATTGTCAGTTGATGTTAAGCGTATATTACAAAGCCGTTATATGAGCCTATAACGTTCTTTTAACTTCTTCTCTCTCCTCTCTCCTCGTCTTATTCTCTCTAGGGAGGCTACTACAATGATGGGCGGGGTCCTCGTCATGAAGTGATTGGCGTCCAGATGGCAGAAACTCCTGGATGCATAGGGTGGATGGGGCATGTGCCAACTAAAAGAGATTTCACTCTATCAGACTCCACCAACGAACCCCGCGTGTCCGGCAACGTCTGCCGTCATCCCTCCTCCTTTTTTTCTTTTTTCATGCTTAATTTTTTTTTCTTAAAATTTCTTTCGCTGTTTTTTTTCCTTTTGTTCAAAAATTTTTTCGCCTTTTAGCTTTCGTTAACCTTTCCCATCCTTCGAAACACTTTTTTCTTTTCGTTGCGCAACCAGAAGCAAGATGGCATCCCAACGAACCCCCCCCCCCCCCCCCCCCACTTCTTTTCTACCGAGAACGCTAGCGTTCCAGCATGCCATCCCCCATCTTGCTCGAGCATCCAAATTGTCCAAAGGAGGCTGTGATTCCAGAAAGCCATAGCTTGACTTTTTCTCAGTTATTGCTCTCAGCTTGCGTCAAACCACGCTCCTGAGGCGGCGGTTCCCAGTGAAACATTTATGTTTCCTCATCGGTGTGTTTCTAATCTGCTAATTACATGTGTTGAGCAAACAAGTTATTTCTTATACCACCAACACAACATATCTATTCTTAATAATAAACACACAAAAAAACAGATTAATTGTACTTACCTATAAAGCGAAGTACCAAGCAGGTGAGGCAGTTTCTTACTACTTTCTTCAGCTTGCGCTTTTGCGTTTTCGCACAGCTTTATGAAATTCATTGCAAGGTTGGGTACAACATCATTAAATATAATAATAATAAGCTTTCCCAACGGCCTACCATTTTTTTGAGCTAAATTTAAAAATACCCTACACAAAATTTCGGTTTAAAATAAATAATTATTTACGAATTAATGCTACGTACAATGGCCGATTTGAATTAGCAGCTTCCTTACTTAAATAATCTTCTTCCGTCAAGTCAGGTAGAATTATAGGATATTTTGCTGAATACTTAATAGCTTCAAGATTTTTTTTCCAATCCTGCAAAAGTTGTTTGCATGTAGGAAGCTTCCCACTCTGTAGAAAGAATGTCTTATAATTTTCGGAAAAAAATCAGTCGTTAACATACAGCACTCCTAAATCGCATTTCTAAAGCGAGATTTTGTTGCTCATACAGTTTTATCTGCGCCAATCTCATTTGAATTCGCTCGTTGTTGGATTCCTCGTTTGGACGGAAATTTTCCGTTCGGCCCTAACAAAATTTAATAACCAAGGGCACTCTTTCTAAATTTGATAAAAAATACCTTTGTCCTCTGAATGCGATTAATCTTTGACATTAATTCCAAATTATCTTTCGCCAACTGAATACATCTCTTGTAGTCTTCGATAAGTTTGTACGGTTTTATGTAAGTATCAGTCTTTAAAATGGGTGGCCGACAATCAGATTTAGGTTTTACATTTTTCTTCTAAATTAAAAGGATTGACATACGATAATAAAATAATGACACTTTTTAGGCTACCTTTTCTTTAAGTTGTATATATAATTCATTAGGAGGTATCCTCTTGATTTTTGTTTTGACTTTTGATCCTTTTTTGGGAAAAGGTGAATGACAACGAAGCATTTTGCAATCCACAAAGAAAACTTGAACTTTATATCGAAAAAATTGCACGTCAAAATAATTAAATGATTTCGTTTGTTGAAAATAAAAATGAATAAATCAAAGTACGCATTTCCTACATCATTAAAAATAAGGCTGAGTCTATAATTAAGTACCTACTTTGTTTTCTAAGTAGATACTGTTTTAAGAAAACGTTTATTCGTTAGTGGATAAATGAGCCGGAAGAATGTTTTAATGTTTGCTGCAGCTACTCCACCCCCCCCCCCCCCCCCCCCCAAATACGAATAAAGATAAAAGAGGCAAAGAGGCAAAAACACTTTTTAACAGTTTTTTTCGTGTTAATGTTCAGTAACGCGTATATATTTGGAAATGTTTAATGACAAAGGATGTGTAAAGACAGGGTGAGGGATGTTATAATCTTTGGGGGTTGAAACAACCCTCTAGGGCTGGAAATATCCGGATTTGAAAAAATCCGAAAATCCGGTGTTCATGAAAACGGATATCGGTAATTCAAATTTTCAATTTCACGTGAGGTCGATGCAAATGCCGGATATATCCTGTTGTTATTCGTGTTATATTCGTGGTTTTTCCAACGGTCTCCAAAATTGAACTCATTATCTTTAAATTGCTATAACTAATGGAAATAACAATCAATCCAAATTATTCTTTCTTTTGGCCGAAATGAACATCTTTTGGGACAAAATAAAAATGTTACTTTCTCATATCTAAAGAAAGTGGGGTAACGAGTTTTTCCAAAATCTCATGCAAATTAAGCGCTATCATTTTGAGTTTGATATTATTTTAAACGTAATATCTTTTGCTAACTAATCGTATCCCTACTAGCCATATGCTTTACAATTGCGGCAATTAAATCGTCGCACAAAGTTAAAACTTCCGTAAACTTGGGCTACTTTGACATTCGGGGTAATTTGGAGGTGAAACGTCTGGTTTTGTTTTTATTAGTTAATAATTAGGTGTTTTTCTTTGTTCTAGATTATTAATGAATGAATAGAAGATTGCAAAAAGATATAAAATATGGTTAGAAATTATAAAAAGAAGATAGGAGGTCGGAAATATAAAAATTATAGTCAAGATGATCTCGACAAGGCTGTTGCGGTAGTTAAGGGGTCTACCCTAATTAAACGGGCAAAAAAAGGCTATTTTCACGAATTTTTTTGACCGGTATAAATTATAAATATGGATATAAAAAGTGTTAGACCTAAAAAATACACTCTTAAAATACACAAAAAAAATTTTTTTATATTTATTTTACTCAGTTTTCGTACAGAAAAATGGGGAGAAGGCAGGTCAAAAAAAAAAGATGGGTGTGCGCTGTTGATAAAATCTCCGAAATGGATGATCTGAGAAAAAAAACATGGTTTTAGATTCAGTAGGTAAATGGCTATAGCGCATATCATACGATTTTGATTTTTTCAAAAATGACAAAATGGCGGCCATTTTTCCAAAAACTACGAAAAAGCAAGTTTTTTTCATCGTTTTTTGCAACAAAAAAAATAGTAATACTCAAAATTTCAAAATTCGATTGCGCTATAGCTGTAGTCATAAAGAACGTGTGGTAAAATTTTGGTAAGGATCGGTTGAATAGTTTCGGAGATTTTATCAACAAGCCGTCCAAAAACGTAATTTTGAGAAAAACGCGTTTAAAGTTTTCTTTAACGAAAAATCGTGAGAAAACTAGCTCAGGTAGCTAAGTAAACGTCGCTCGAAAGTACACTTAGACCGCTCGGATCTTTATAAAATTTTATTATGATACTTTTAAATACCCAACAAAAACGGAATTATCAAAATTGGTCGACGAGTTACGAAGTTATGCCCGGTCAGACATAAAACAAAAAAAATAAATAATTAAATCTACACGTCGAACTTATAAACTCTTTGTTTTTGGGAAGTCGGTTAAAAATCAATACAAGATCATTGCATTTCCTCAGACGAACTCAAAATATCCAAACAGAACGTGTTTTGACCAATGGAATGGTGAACGGTATCTCAAGATGGAAGCAAGTCCCTTTAAAAAAAGTTTAAAATAACACTGAAATAAAAACACTGAAAAAAAAATTTGCAGTTTCCTCAAAATCTAATACGGATAATATACAGCTTCCTTCAAAATAGAACTTTCACGGTACATCTAGGCAATGAGTCCTCTACCCCATACTCAATTAAAGCTGGAGTACCCCAAGGATCTGTTCTTGGTCCAATACTATATAACATATTTATACATGATTTCCCAAAAATCAATAACTGCCATATCGCTTTATTTGCTGACGACACTGCCATATATAGCAGTAACGAATTCAGCTATAATATACAAAATAATCTCCAAAATGCACTGAACACTACACAGAGATACTTTAACAAATGGAAGATAAAAATTAATGCAGATAAAACTCAAGCAATCTACTTCACAAGAAAAAGAAAACCATGTTTTCTCCCTACCCAAGAACTAACAATCAATAATAATAACATCTCATGGAGCCCAAAAGTGAAATATCTCGGTCTTTACCTCGACACTAAATTATTATATAGCCAACACATATACGAAACCATTAACAAAATAAACAAATTAATTAAACTGTTATATCCTTTGATAAACAGAAGTTCCAGCCTTAATATACACAATAAATTAATTTTATTTAAAACTATCTTTCAACCAATCATGCTCTATGCATGTCCGGTTTGGTATAACTGCGCAATGACACACATTAACAAGCTGCAAGTAATGCAAAACAAACTATTAAAAATGATTTTAATACTTCCTTGGCATTATTCTACACTAAAACTCCACCAGATAGCCAATATAAAATTTTTCTACCATAAAGCAGTAAACTTAGCTCGTAAGTTCTTAGAAAGTAACCTAAATTCAAAAAATGAACTGATTAGACAATTAGGAAGAAACTCACACGAATATGTATTATAAAATGAATTTAACCAAGAGACGAAACCTTAGAATATAGAACTAGATTAGTATTCCTTTTATACAACTTGCAAAAAAAAAAAAAAAACACAACTCAAATGAGGTTTTTATTTGGCATTTTCCTCAAACAGCATTATGTAGATCATTAACAAATTTTCTTGTTCACATTCCAACTAGTTTATCCCAGATGTATGAATAATAATATTCGAACTCAGTAAATGTATAAAATCACTTAAAAATGTAAGAATGTAAATGTTTTAAGCCTAGAAGTAAATAAATAAAAAATATAAAAACCGCTTGAACAACAAAACATAAAGGCGCGATAGGCACATGGTAATTGTAATTAAGGTCGTGATGAGAGTTGCAAAAATTCGCAAAAAACTAGCAAGAGTAGAGATATCACAAAATGGGATAAGTTATAGTAAGTTTAAATTCGCCAAATAAGATGGCAAAGTATGGGACATAATCTTGGAAGATCATGAAAAGCAGAAGTAAAATAACTGCTGATTTGCTTGAATACAGACCACAAACATCTAATCAAGAATTGGTCTGATATAAAATAATTTAACAAAATCTTTAATCTACTTCTACCACCCCCCCCCCCCCCCCCTCTTCAGACGGTCCAACATTTTTAACATGACACCAATAGAGGGAACCAATCAAAATCTTTTTATGCGTTACGAATTCAGACCGTTTCATACACATCTCCATAGTTTATAAAGTCGGTTAAAAAGTTCAGAAATGCTTTTTTCTAACATTTGGGATATTGGCAAAAATATGCTAAAATTCTAAACGAAAGCTTTGCTGATACTAATGTATCATACGGTTGTCCGCTGGGCTTTGCGTACATTACAAAAAACCTTTTGTCAGTAGAAGCTGAAATTACTATAATGTAGAAATAACTGGGAGTTTTAAATGATTATGAAAACTGATTTATGTAATGTTTTGAAAAATATACTTCAAATTCTTCTATGGATCTTTAACAATTGACTTTTCACTTATATAACAAAAATAAGTTAAATAAATAAATAAAATTAAGTACAATATTTAACAACAAATTCATATGGCTTCATTAGTGTTTTCGCTTAGATTTAAGAGTCCTTGTAAAACCTAATGATTGAGTTAAGCTGCCAATAAGTCCAACTTGCTTCTTCTTTTTCTTTTTACTATCCTTAATTTTATCGACATCATCAGTCTCATTCTGCGCAGCATCAACTTCTCCTTCATCATCGTCTTCTTCTTCAGAATCTTCCAAGATGGCTTCCGCTGCATCTTCTTCTTGCGCTTCATCCTTGTCTCCCTCTTCTTCTACTTTGATGTCGTCTTCGTCATCATCTTCATCAGAAATTAGGGAATCTACAATTCCCAAGATTCCTTCATCTTCGTCATCCTTTTTTGGTGGTTTTTTAGTGACAGCTGTCGGAGTCGATAACTGCAAAGCTATGTGTGAAATTTGCTCAACTACCTCCATGTCTTTATCATTGTGAAATATAAGAGGCTGAGGTGCTTCAGATGGCTTTGCAGTCTGTTTGACAGCTATACTTTGTGGAATTTGTTGAATTTTATTATTTTCAGCTAATGTTCCGTCAGAGACAACAATCATTCCTTCTTCTTCTATACTTTCATCATTTTCTTCTGGATTAATATCTGTCTTTATAACTTCCGCGGACTGAGTCTGTGAATCGTCATTTGCACTCGAATCTATGACAGTTTCGGCAGTAGATTCCAACGATGGGTTAGAGTTGGTATTCTTGTCACTGATAGAAGGGTCTGCTTGTGTAAATGCTGTTTGGGATAGCTCTAAGAGTGCTGGAGTATGCGGTAAATTTAGTTGTGGAAGGGGTTTAAAAGTTTCTTTTACATTATTTATCGGGCTGGTAAGAACTGCGTTAGCTACTTGAGATGCTTGTGATGGAGCTATATTAGCCGATACTACTTGCAATGGTTTTTGCTTAACTGCTATTGGGTGATTTGGTTGACTGACTGGAATTACGTTCTGAACTGAAGATGATGCTGCCGATGCTGCAGGCGCTGGTACTTTTTTCTTATCATCATCTTCAGTAAAAAGCTCGAAAAGATCATCGCCGAATAGTAGAAATTCGTCACCATCTTCCTCATCACTGGGACTATCCTTTTCATCTTCATCGTCTTCTAAACCGAGAATATCGTCATCTTCATCGCTTTCTTCAGGTTTACCGGGTTTTTGTGGCTCCTTTTCTTTTTCACCAGTTGAGTCATCGTCATCATCGTCATCATCACCTGCATAATAGAAAGCCATAGGTGTTATAAATTTATTGAAAAGAATTAAATACAAAATTGTAATATAATATTTTATATTTGGTCAGGTATTAGTCAAGTACTTTTGAATATATATAGTAGTAGTATAGTCGATTACTAAACGGTGGCAATAATCTTTGCAATACTTTTTAAGGTGCATGAAAATTGCTTATATGTATATGTATAACAGAATGTATTATAGTATTTTTTAAAACCATAATGAATTGCTCAAGATAATGTTTTAATCATGTTATTAAAATAATAAATGTGTTTTAATTAACATTATCCCGTACTTTTGTTATTAACACACTCATCGATTACACAGGTCTACAAGATTCTGTTTTCGGGCAGCTCGGAGTCATTTCCGAAGTAATTTGCTGCGAAAAATACGAATCCGATCTCAGAATTGGGTCATCACGTCAGAATTTTGAGATATTTGAGGTTACGTACTCGAAAAATGGTTTTTTTTACTACTTTTGAGGTTATGTACAGGATGCACAAATTGTTTTGGTCCTTTTTTCTATTTTCATTATTTAATACTACCTCTTACCCTTTAAAATAAGCTACGGAGCGATTTTTTTTTCTACGATTTTTTCTTGCAAAGTTACGACCATTTGAAGTTATGAAGCTCATATTTCATATAAATAGATATATTATGTTAATATGAACTTCATAACTTAAAATGGTCGTAACTTTGCAAGAAAAATCGTAGGTGATCGCTCCATAGCTTATTTTGCAGGGTAAGAATAGTACTAAGTTATGAATCTAGAAAAAAAAGGCCAAAAAATACATTACCTCAAAAGTAGCAAAAACCCCATTTTTCGAGTACATTACCTTAAATATCTGAAAATCCTGACGTGATGGTGCAATTCTGATCTCGGACCCAGATGCTACGCAGCAAATTACTTTGGAAATGACCCCCAGCTTCTGAACAACTATCATGACCCCATTTTTGTAGACCTGTGTTATTCGAGTTTGCAATTTAAATGCTTTGACTCCAGACTGACGATGTGAGAAAAACGTGGGAGTCAAATTAATGGTATTGCGCCGAATGTAAGTGAAAATAGGCCTGTAACTCAATTATATTATGAATTA
Source organism: Leptarthrus brevirostris (assembly GCA_964036015.1). Lineage (NCBI taxonomy): Eukaryota > Metazoa > Arthropoda > Insecta > Diptera > Asilidae > Leptarthrus > Leptarthrus brevirostris. Next base: position 114,884,409 of record OZ038373.1, on the reverse strand, counting down.
ACAAGAGTAATATTACCCTTGAAAAAAAGAAGCATACACCATGCAAATAACAAAATTTATCTAAAACAAATAAATGAAAAATGTCGAAAACTAGTTCTGCGGTCAAAGTGTTCCTCTATGAGGGACTGTACGGTATTTTATCGAGTATTAATCTAGACGAGAGCTCATATGACAAGGGAGGATTTTTTAATTGAATGGTTACCAGAATTTTTCCACATAGGTAGTATTAATATGAACTCCACATACCCCAATTACGCTGGCAGGCGAAACTTCTAGAAGGCGCGCGGTAACCGGAAATTGAAAAATTATTTTAGTTACTGGACCAAGCCTGGAGGAAAATTTTTGTTTTGGCGTGTACATAGTGCTATATAAGGGTTAAAATCGGACAAAAACATCTGCCAGCCAGCAAACTTACGGTTCACATGGCTTCCCATTGACGAATTTGCACGTTATTTCCTAGACTAAACGTGTGGTATCTGTCGCCGTCATTTGCAATTACTAAATTGTCAATAATAATGTCATTACAAGTTTCGTCGAGCTTTTTGTTTCTTGATTAGTTAAATATAGTAAACAAAAAAGTTTTCAATTGAGTAACTTTTACAACCCTTTGCAAGGAGAAATTAACAAAAAAATCAAAAAAGAAAAACGATTTATGCTTAAACAAAAAATGTAAAAGGTAAATAAACGATATAGCCACGCTGAATTTACTTTTTTGCGTATTATGCTGGGAAAGTGGGGAATTGTGAGACACCGCAATCTATCGTCAGTTTGCCAAGATTGATAGTTCGGCACAACTGTCAATGTCTTCCCTTAACTTAAGCATATTTTTACATTAGTAGTCGACCAGTGTACACGTACATTTTGCTCTGTGCGATACTCGCTTTAAAAAAAGTTTCTTTCAAAATTAACTTGTGTTCTTCTTTTGCATCAGTTTCGAACGCATCGTTACGAATCAACTCAGGTAAATATGCTGATAATTATCGTTGGACTTTCAAGATACAAAAGGAATTTTGCATAACATTTCAACGAGTCATTCACACGCCGCCACGTTTCAAAGCATAGCTTGTGGGGAATCATGAGCCACTTTTGGTGGGGAATTCTGAGCCACCCGTGTTTTGACATTTTCACATACAAACACATACGTCGGGGTACTTTTCGATCTTCACCACGTTCCACTTATTGTTAACTCATACTCGATATTGCCGTCACCCCAAAAAACATCAAAAGCGGCTACAAAGCATGCGGAATTTTTCCATTTGATGCGAACGTGTTCACCGACGTTGACTTTGCTGCTTCAAAACTTAGTGGTGAGGGTCAATGCAGTGGCAGTGATGAAGAGAGTGCAGATGAACAACGCATAACCTTTTTTTTCATTTTTTCAATTAAAATTAATTCATTTGTCATTTCCAGCCTTTCAATAAAGTTTTTGCATCAAAATTGTTTAGTTTTGACTTGATTAAAGCGGTAGCTCACAATTCCCCACCATTTTTGAAAATCTCAAACGCATGGATTTTTTTCCAACAACCAAAATTTCTTCAAAAAAAAAAAACTGGAAAGGTCTTATGTTAGGTTTTTACACGTAGAATACGATACCTTTTTGAAATTTGAAAAATTTTTGATTTCCGTCAAAGATATCGAGTAAAATAAAAACCCGGCTCACAATTCTCTACTTTCCCCTAGTATTTATTTTTTTCATATAAACCCTGTACGTAATACGTACGTACGTACGTAAATACGTTTTAACCGTTTTCGATAATTTATAGCAAATGAATTTATAGCAAATGATAATTTATAGCAAATGATTTATATGCCCAAAAATTCCCTCATTTATAATGCCAAAAATTGACATCAATCATTAGAAATATTTTTTTAGCAATAATTAATTCACTTCATTAAAAAAAAATTTTTTTTTAATTTGTGTTCTATTTCATAAGATGTTCGATGGTTCTGTTAAAATAGTAAACTGCAGAATGCGCACCCACTTAAGTTATCAACAAAACCTTGCTCTTCTGCGGCTTGGGGGAAGTGCTAAGGTACGTTGCCTCTTTTCGTTCAATGTGAATCATGCAACTAGGGGCAAAGCAATGGTACATGCCAAAAATAAGAACGCATGACTAGGTACTAATAGGGCGCATGCCTTCCAATTCAAAATGGGGAGATTTTTGCAAGACACAACACAGTGATGGAGTCAAATGCAGACTTATTTTGAGGAATCAACCCGTACTTTTTACAGTGCAGTTAAATATTTACTTGATTCAAGAATAAAATTTCATAGTTATTCTACAAAAAGTAAAAAATATATTTTTTTGAATAATAAAATATTGTCGTACTTATGATATTAACTAACTGATCGGGTTTATTTTTAGACTAGAATTCGAAATTAATTCTCAACTGACCTACAGTCACTTGGCTTGTGTTTTCTACATAGATGTAAGAAATACTTCTTCCGACCTGGCGCTGGCCACATCAGGCTTAGACTGGAATATAATTCCAGAGCAGAGGCCGGACATACCGCATTGTATTGGGTCAAGTTGAAAAAAAGGCTATTAAAGTTATTGGCGACTTCACTATCTGCTCTGAGAACATTGACTTTCTGACGCCTAAATATCGGTTGTCTTTCACTCTTCCATCACGTGTTTCCGCGGCCATTGTTCTAACTAAATTTCTAACTTAATTCCTTGTAGGCACATTACAACGTGCGATAGAAAAGCTTGTAGTTTCTCCCACCCCTATCCTCTAAATAACAAATTTGGTGATACTGTCAAATTTCGGGAAACTTTCAAAGGTGGCATACATCGTCACCTTTTTCACTCAAAACCTATTAATCCATTTCCCTTATACTCAATTCTTCGGGGGCCGTTCAAGTATTACGTAACGCAGTTAGGGGGGGAGGGGGGTCTTGTGAAACGTTACGGTGCGTTATGGGGTGGCGTGACTCTCGGCTCAGTTTACATAGTAATCTACACTACACATATTTTTTTACATACCAGAAGAGTCGCGTCACTGAGTATACAGAAGTATATACATATATGGCAAATAACCACAATAAGCCGTGTACAACGAGTCCATAGTTTCGACTCTAAGAGTCCGACCGTTGCGGTCAAGCCATGATCTTACGAATTTCACGCACACAAATTAGGGCCAAAGTGGGCTGAATTTTTGAATATATTTTGCATCAATTGTTTAAAAATTAGAGTGGGGGGTCTAAAATAATTCTTGCATTTTTGAGACCAACATATATAAGTAAACAAATTTTTTTACCACACTTTAAGAGAAGGAGTTCCAAAAAGAGTACTTGCTCCAAAAATCTTATCAAATCTGTTTTTGGTAACGTCCGTTTACCAAATTTCATATTAGTTAATAGGTTTATAAATGAGAGGATGGAAAAGCTTTTAAATACGGACAGACTGAAACTATAATGGTTTAAGTTGCTATGGAACCGTAAAACCTAAACCTTACCTACTTAAGCGCACTGATGAAGTAAAACTTCTTTTGTCTTCGTTAATTAATAAATTTATATTAAGCAATTGAAAAAGGGTAATGAAAAACATTTAATCAATTCTCTAAGCAACAACAAATATTCGTGTATTTACTGTTTGTAAATAGCCGGTGAAAACAGCGTCTATAGTTTGCTCGTCCAGCACCTTGCCTATTATCACTATGTGTGTCTATCAGGTGCAAAAGGGGAATTTTTATTTTCTCTTGATTGTCGCTATTGATTCTGTGTTATAATGTAAAAAAAAACCTTTTGAAAGTAATCCCAGTTGTTGTACCCCTAAAGCAATGGGAGACGAGGTGTTTTGGTGAGTCAGGCTATCATAGGCTTATAGGAAATTTAATTTTCTATTTAATACCGTATAATACAAATTTTTTTTCAAAAACTGGAAATGGATCCTTTTGCATCTGCTGATCTTTGGTTTTACCTTGTGCGAACCTGGAACACGTTCTGATAATTAATTTACTAAGGGAGACAAACCAAATGTCAAAATTGAGTGAGCGAGAATTCATTTCTTAGCTCTGAAAAGAGAAATTTCCCTTTTGTAGCAACTTAACCACACCAACAATCACTTTACGGGACTTCGTCAGCGCAACAAAAACGTCAAGTCCTCAAGTTCCAAAGGTAAGTTTAGACAGGATTCTAAATTATTTGTACAATAAAGTGCAAGAATCCTTAAGAATTACAGTTTTTGACTGTGACGCCATAAAAGGGCTTGAGCAAAGACTCATCCTTCTTCAAATTTTTAGAGAAATAAAAAGCAATTATTTTACGCTAGAATTGTGTAGCAATAGTTTGTAATCCTAGCCTTTTGCCACGCTTCCGCAGCAGAACCCAAAGCTTCATATATTTCTTTTTTTGTTGTACAACATAGCACCAATGACATTAATTGTAGATAACGATGCCCTCTACATTTTTTGTTCAATAAATTTTTCTGTAAAATGCATAGTTGTCGAGAAAAATGCATTTCAAAATATTTTTTTGAGTTTTTTTTGAGTATTTGAACAGGTAGCAGGTGGCCATCGCCAGGTAAGCTTTCTTTCATCATTCTTTAACGACTCACCAAGTTTCATCACTTTGGAGTAATTTGCAGCCGTTTTTGCCAGATTGACTGTACTAATAATTAATATCAATTTTCATATTTACCTAAACCAAAATCATCATCGTCATCATCATCGTCGTCAGTTCCGCCACCACCAGGGGCTACTGCGTTCGTAGATGTTGCATCTTGCCTCGACATCAAACCATTTTGATTATATTTTTTCAGTTTCGTATCTGAAAATATAATGCCAATAAATAAACTAAGATTTAATATATTTCAGATAATAATTACCAGAACTTAAAGGTTTTGATGCAGCAAATGCAATTATAATAAAAATAAATAACAGTTCCAATAAGAAACTGATTTTCATAGTGGCGGTGCTGAAAAATATTAGATTAGATTAAATAATTAGATTTTATAATTTTTATTTGTTAAAACTATAAAATGTAATACTAAGTTGCTTATTATTGAGTCAATAAGCATGAAATGTGGCATAAAATACTAAATGTACATATGTGTAGGTAGTGTAAGGGTTAAGAGGGTATATCATCTCAGAAAATCTTGATTTCGTGGTCGATGTTCTTTCTTATTTGCATTTTCGCAAACAATTGCCTATAGCTACGCTATCGATTTTAGCCATTTGTAGAGTAAATCGTAAAAATAGATTAAAAAGAAAGTTGAACCGACTGCACAAAAAGGTCTAAAAAGCATAAAATAATTTTTCATTGTATATCTTTTCCGACATTTTGAAGTCGGTGCAAATCAAACAAACCAAAGAACTACAACAAAAGTATTAAATCGTCCTTCCTTTTGATTCCGTGAGCTGAAACGTTCACGTAGTTTTACATGTTATCTTCAATTCTGGTTAAATAGTTGCTTTGTTTGTTTAATTTGCACGCATTTCAAAATGTCGTTATAGATATAACATTAAAAATTATTTTATGCATTTTGTGAAGTCGATTCAAATTTTTCTTAAACTATTTTATTTTATACTTTTTAGTGTCTTCATATATACGGCTCGAAAAATGCTGCTCGTACAAACAAAGCAATTTGAAAAGTTGCAAAGGTCACTCTAAAGAATGGAAACATAATTATCTAAATACGGCAATATATTACGAAATTAGTCACCGTCACACTTTCATACTCTCACTTGGCCTATGGCCCGTACTCTATAAAGCAAGAGAGCATTATCGTAGTCAGAATAACACCCCTCCCCGTCCACCACCCCCTCACTATAGGAAAATATTTTTTCATTATTAGCCATGGGGGATCATACTCTATACAAGAACAACAAAATCATTCACATCGGTCCACGCATTACGAAGCTAGGTTTCACTCCCACTCCTCCCCACATAAAACATTTTTTGACATGGTACCAATCGGGGAACATACTCTACCCGACAAAGAAAGAATCATCCAAATCGGTCCAAGGGTTACGAAGTTAGACTCCCTCCCCACCCTTGTTATTTTGTGCTTTTTATTCGAATTTCAAATAATTATTCGTTATTCGATAGTTGATGTCTCTTTCTGAAATAATTATTGGTTTTATGGTGTCCATTAGTTCAAATTCAAATAATTATTTCTTGGTACACTCATTTCATATCACAAGGTGTCTCGTACTTAGGCAATTAAAACTGCCTTGTCGATGTTCACAGTAAAGATTTTAGTAAATGATACCATAAAACAAATAAATATTCCATAAAGAGACATCAACTATCGAATAATTATTTGCGAATAATTCATCAAATAACAAATAATTTTTGTAATCAAATACATTTTTATTCGATTTTTCAATTTATTTGAGTTTTAGCTTTTATCTTTATTCGAATAAAGAATGCCCATCTCTGCCCCCATCCCACCAAAAATTGTTTGGACATAGTACCAATCGGTGGACGTACTCTACCTAACAAAGAAATAATAATCCAAAGCGGTCCACGTGTTACAAAATTATCTCCGGTCACACATAAAAAATACGTGCCGAACTTAGAACATCTTTGTTTTTGGGAAGTCGGTAAAAAAACTATACTCGTTCTATGATGGAGAGGGGCTGGAGAGAGGGCTAATGGTCTCAAATTGTAATTTTTATAGTGATTATCAGAAAATGTTTCCTATTACTATACTGAAGCGAAGCGATGGGAGGGGTCAGATGTAAACATATTTCCAGAACTTAACCCGTACTTTATACAGTACAATTAAAGAATTTATGCTACGAAAAGTAGAACTTGCAGTAAATAAAATATATTTTTCATAATAAAGTATAGTCGTAATTGTGATAGTAAATAGTTGATCGGGATTATTTTTAGAAGAGAATTTGATAGTAATTATACTAACTCAACTGATCATAAATTTTCAATCACTAAAAATGCGATTAAATGCTTTGGTTTTCTTCAGAGATGTAAGAAATAATTCACTCGATTTGACTTTGTGCTAATTTATAAGTTCCACATCAGGCCTAGATTGGAATAAAATTCCCGTATTTGGGCAGGGGCCGGGCATATCACATTGTTCGCATTAGATAAATTTCAAAGAAAGTCTATAAAACTCTGAAGCATGGACGAAATGCCGGTTGTTTTTCACTCTTCTATCTCTATTTCCATATTTAATGCTTTTTTTAATAATATAATAAAAAAATTGGTAAGATCATGTGGGACACGCACATTATAGGGTTCGGCAGACTCATTTCTAAGTTTACCATAAACTAGTTTTCTTGGGTATTGTAGTTATAGTTTCGCATTTTAGCGGACCTATCTACAGACACCGCATTGTGGTAAGTACAAAAATATTCATCACACTTTTCATTTTAAGAGAGGGAGGTCAAACAAATTATTCTTTTTCCAACAATCTCACAAAATTTTTTTTTATGACGTTTGTATACCAAACTTTATCTTAGTAGGTTTATAAACAAATGGACAGATGGACAAACAAATGCTAAGAAGATGCGATAAAAAAGTTTAATACAGATATTCGTGTATTTACTGTTAGTAGATATTTAGTAGCATGGTTTCTCTTTGCTTTATAAAATACCATGGATATTTAACTAAATTCATATCCAACTTCAGCTACACACACAAGTTTAAATCTTCGCCCCCCCCCCAAACATTCAACAAAAACCTAGATGCAGCCATGCAATAATCTTAATAATAAGTTTCAATGTAAAATCCGCTTTGAATCCTAGAAAAACAGGAAATTAGAGATATAATCCTAAAAAAACAGGAATTAGAGATAGCAAACGAATCTAACCACTAATCATCAAATCGTCATTCTTACCAAACCGGATTCATTCGTGCAAGGACTATCCATAGAAAATTGCAAGACCCAAATCTACCGGAGCAGTTGCGAGAAGAGTTTATTGCATGGAAGGTATATAAAGGTATATAAAGAAAAGAAAACAAAAAAAGGGGAGCCTAAAAACCAGTTCCTACGGTTGGTTAGGGCCGGGTAGTTGCAGAGGAGGTGGATTCCATTTCCATTTTCGTAAATTCATTTATTTATTTATTACAAATCTCAATTTCTTTTTTACAGTGATATAAAAAAAGAAAGAAGTAAATTATAAATGGTAATCAAATCCGATATCTAAAAATACAAGTCATTCAGAATTGAAACGTACATAATGTATCTTGCGGGAAGTTTTTCGCTTCTAAGTATCTGCAACATTGCAACTTAACAGTAAATTATAATAAACAAGAAGAAACAAATTAATTAATAAAAATTGCTTTTAAAATATTCAGAAAACATTATGTCGCTCGAAACGCAAGTTGAAAAAATCATACATCTTGTTTATTACAGCAATAATTAATAACTTAAAAGTAGAATTACATAATATTTATACTTCTTACATTTCGCTATATTTCATTCTTATTTTTATCACCTTTTCATTTGTATGTATTTTTTTAACATTTTTACATAAGACTTACGGGTAGGAATTATAACACATTTTGCTCGCATTAAAGTCTAAAAAAATATGAAAAAAAAACTAAAATTAAATTAAGTTCGCAAAGGAAAACTCCTAATTTTGCATTATTTTAAAATTAAATACAGAACTGTGGTTTAGATGACGAAAAAACGGGGAAGTAGGCATGATTCGTTCACAATTGCATTTTCCGTGATATTGTTATTGTTTTATTGGCAAGGAGTAAAACAATGAAGGAGTCGTTAACCTAATTTATCTGGAGTTCACTGTAAAAGTTCGGTAATGGATAAGATAATGTGCTGCGCAGACGTACATGTATTAGCTCCATGTCGGGCCTTTAGGGGGGGGTTTTTCATTATTCAAAGATGGCCGGAGGTTCCAAATGATTGTTCTATCAACTAGAAAAAGTCAGTAGAAATTCTGGGATGGAATCGTACAACTGAGTTTGAAACTGTTCAATATTGTAGAAATCTGGGGGTTCTGGTGTTGTCGATTGTAGAGATAAAGGGGACATTGCTGGAGCTGTGGTCGTCTGTACAAAGGATAATGAAGGTGGAGATGATTGTTGTGGTGATAATCTGAAGACTTTTGTTGCTAAATTAGGCTGGACATAGGAAAGATTAACGGTCAATCACGTGCTTAACCACGTCGAATTGCATGTGCAAATTGTGGTCGTTGGAATCACAGGGGCATAGTAGACTCCGTTGGCATAAATGTATCCTGGAGGTGTTTGTATGTGAATTTGCTGTGTTGTTTGTTGTGATTGATTTGGCTGTTGTGCTGATTGTTGTTGTGATTGTGTTTGTTGTTGTGTTATATGTTGTGACTGATGGGCTTGGTGCTGTTGTTTCTGTTGCCCCCGGTATAATACTTCCATGGCAAGCGATTGGATCAGCATTAATGTTTGCCGCCTTTCGTGGCCCATTAAGCAAACCGTTGATGTCTCAACAACTTCGCGTAAATGCATCAGGTACTGATATTGGAGTGGCTCCTCATCGGGACCCCAGAAATGGTTTCTTAAATATGCATCCAGTTTGACTTCTTGTGTCGTTATGTCAGGGAAATCAATGAAAAATCTGGAACACATATATCGTTCCAGAGTTTTGATTTTTTCAGGATCGACAGGTTTGTAATTTCTCACTAGCAAATTGCAGTACTTAAGAAGTCCGCCACCGCGAATCTCCTCCGGTTGCCTCGTTGAGATCAGTTTCTTTTGGAGATGATATAATGCTTCTTGAAAATCACCATATACAGACTCACCAACAACAGTTGGATAAAAATTCTCTGAAATTGGTAGTGCAGCACAGTCATAAAAAAGGAGCAACGAATCTAACACAATTTGGAAAGAATCAACACTGAATTCAAATTGTCGACGCATTGTATCGACAAATTTCAGTTCGACATTCTTATGGCCTGGAGAATTTCCAAGAGAAATTAGACTCCACTTATCTCCGTCACTATTTAGATTTACTTTGACCATTTTGCCTACATAGGCATCCTTAAGAGCGCAAGGTGTTATCCGTCGCCTTGATACTCCTTCTGGCAACAAGTCACATAGGACATTGAGGACAGCAGTTTTGACACGATCAAAATGACGACTTGTGCTAAATTCAACAGCAAAAATAAAATCTACATCATTGTATGGCTGCGCTTCTGATGCCAGCACATGACTAGCAGCTCCACCATTCAAACGAATGTCTTTGACTACCATTCCAGCTCCACCGCTCTGTACATCTGTTTCTAACTTTTTCCTAACTAATGTAACTAAGTCTTTTAGTGTAACCTCCAATGTTGGAAAGTTTCCAGAACCGTGTATAGCCACAGTTTCATTCATGACGTCGTTCAATTTAACAACCTGTTCAAAAGATAAAACAGCCAATCGTTGTGCTCCTCCAGCATCTACACTTTCTAGTGAGCCATGATCTGATGTTGATGCAATTGAGCTTGCTGAGCTAGGACTTGGTGGTGGGGTTTCTGTGTCGTCATCTGAGTGGAATCCATCGTCAATTTGGAAGGCGTCCATCCTCGAGGGCCTTTGGTAAGAATCGGGTACTTCTAATGTCCCATCAATTGTTGTTCCTGACAGTACTGGTTTCACTGGTGCCGTTATTGGTACGCATTTCATCGGTAACCTTTCTGTCTTGAAACCCTTCACTGATTCCTTGAAATATTGACTGAATTTCGGCTTGCATGCGTCGTTTGTTTTCGAAGATTTCTGCTGATTCTTGTTAGTTGCAATTGACATCTGGTCGCAAAAAATGGACCCGCATAGGAGACGCCGTACACTTTCTCGTAAAATTCCCTTTGTTTACAACCATGACATTTTTGTCCTGGAGTATGTTTTCCTCTTCCTCTTCGTCATGGCAACTCCTACAGAAGTCATGAAACAGGTGTGTTCCTCCTGCCAACTAACGTTTGCAATCCTGAGGGATGTCTGTGAAATCTCCAGTTTGCAAGCGGCCAAGACGGAGTCAAGACGAGAAGTGCCGATTCTCGCTTGTTCATCGGCTGTTACCCGGAAATAACCAGGCACCCAGATCAGCCGTACTTTTAGATGCTCAGTTATGTCATTCAAAGCTGAGCGACATGCTACAACCGTTTTGGAGGCAGTATATACTCTCGTGAGGGATTTAATAGTGGTCTGACTATCTGTAAATATACAGATGCTATCTGTAGACAGCGTTAAATGTCTCAGACGATCCGCGGCTACCTTTATAGCCATGATTTTCGCCTGAAACTCGCTGCAGTAGTCAAATAAGCGATGCTTCGAGAAGATACCTCCACCTACTCTGCCTTCCAGTTTAGAGTCGTCAGTCTAGAGATGCACTCACTCCCCCCATTAAGGTGGACCTTCCTCCCACTCTGATCTAGTGGGAAAGGAGGAATCGAATTTAGTTCCACTGAAAGGTTTGGGCGTAATAAAGTCGATGTTGCTGGCAGTTCTCCCGTCCAGAATTTTGGAGTGATCGAAGTCAGTTCTTTTCCAGGTCTGGATTGAGTTAAGCATAATGGCAGCTGAGGGTGCGCTTTGCTTACCGAAGTGATTCACCGGTAGAAGGTGAAGAGTAGTGTTCAGGACGTTAGAAGATATAGTTCTAAGGGCACCTGATATCAGCAGTGTTACCATCCTCTAATACTTATCCAGTACTTTGTGATGGGTTAATATATCCAATGCCGGCCACCAAACGATCACCCCATAAGTAAGTACAGGTCGTATGACACTTGTGTAGAGCCAATGTACAATGCGTAGCTCCATACCCCATATTTTCTCTACTGCCTTTTTACACAAGTACAGCGCCATTGTAGCCTTCCGTACTCTTTCCTGGTTCTTAGGCTTCCAGATTAGTTTTCTATATAGGACCAGACCTAGATATTTAAACTGATTACACAGTTCAGCCTAACCCCGTTTAGTATAGGGCAATTCATAGGAGGAGTATTATGTCTCCGAGAGAAGATTATTAACTCTGTCTTGTCGGGGTTTATGCCCAAAACATACCCATCACTCCATGATCCTGGAGAGGGCGTGTTGTAACACTTCAGCCAATGTGTTTGGGTGCTTTCCTGAACAAATCCGGGCAATATCATCGGCGTAGGCGATAACCTTGTGACTCCAGGTCTATGAACTCATAAAGACAGTTAAGTCTAACTGGAACGCCATACCCATTGAGAAGTGCTACAATTTAATTAATTAAGCGGATTGAGGCCGTTTTATTAAATAAAGCTGGCGCTTCAGGTTATTAAATAGTTATTTTTATTAGGCGTGTAAATTTATTTTAAAGGAACCTACACTGCGAAATATTGATAATTTTTTTGAAGTAATGTTAATTTACACCAATTATTTTGTCCAACTTGAGTCCGATATTTTTATTTTTTGATTATGTTTTACATTTATTGTAGATTTTGAAATTCTTAGCTTAGTCAAAGAAAACATTATTGTATAATTTAGAAAGTTATTATCATAATAAAAATTACTAAAGTTTAAAAATGTTAATTCACACCTATTTTTGATAATTGGTGTATCTCTGAGTGAAAAAGGTTAAGTTTTAAATACAGTGGGTTAATAAAAACGCCGAAAGCACACGTCCATCCAAGTAAGATAATGCTGTGAGTTTAGTGGGATATGGAAATAATGCTCTATTAGCAGCTTTCTGAAAATCATGAATTTGTCATGACTAAAGCATGATAAAATATATGCATTGCTTTAAGACTTTTTTTATCATGATAACGCCCGACTTCATATGGCACGAAAATGCTGCAAAAATTAAAGAAGTATGAATGGGAAAATTATTTCCACACTCAAAACGATTAAAAGACTTACATAGGTATTGTTAAGTAAATTGAATGCAGCATTGCTTAAGATTTCGATATTACACAAATAGTTTTAACGTTAAAACAAATGTCACTTCTTCATTAATCTGATTTTACCTATTGTTAAATAACATTATATATCAAATAATTTTATTGAGAGTGTAACGGAAATTTAAACTTAGGTACCTCACTTAAAATTGTTTACTTAAAACTCACTAAACCAATAAACTCAAACATTGCTAGCAGACGCAATGTTTACACCTAAACTTTCTCTATTTTAATCAATGAAAGTGTTTCACACAGGCAAGGTCAAACTTTCAACTCTTGGATTCCTCAGAAATGATTCAAGTTCACATGATGGTATCTACCTGCGAGCATACAGTTTGTACGTCAAATCGAAGTCAACGACACGACAATACCCGTTCAGGTGAGAAATATATATATAAAAAAACGTTCAATTTTCTGTAGCTTTCTGCTTTCGAAGTACCCACCTCATTTGCACATAAAAAATAACGTTTCCAAAGATGGACAAATATTACAGGTAAATGGGTCACTCTGCCGGAAGGAATAAATTTTGTTTCACATCGCATATGAATGCAAAATTGTTATTAACTGTTAATTTGCATACTAATATTGTTCAAATCTTATATTTAAAAAGCGTATTCGGTTGTTTCACGGGCACCTAGTTGTTCCAATCCAATTCCTTTTAAATTAACTATACGATTTTCAAGAATCAGTTCCAAGAAGTTATCTAAATCACTTTACATGAAATACAACTAAATTATTCTGAAACAAAACTAGGTGGCACTGATTTCACTCCACATTTATCTTGTTACACTTCCTGGATACAGACTACTGCCTACAGACTTGCGAAATTTTCTAAACGAATCTGCTGTCAAATAATTACCTTCTTAAATGTGAAAAACACGAAAAGTTCAATATTTAATAACACAAACGGCACCTTAATTAACTCGTCTTTATTTCACGTTGTTATCGTCTACTTTCTTTCTGACTCTTACTACCTTTATATCAACTACGTGCTTCTTCTTTTAAAGTCTGAAGCAGAATGAAGGTTTAAACGGTCTGAGTCTGCGGTGCTCATCTGGATCTTAGCTTTGATTTTGCTTAGCCCACCACAACGATTAGCGTCAAAACTTGAGGGGCTCCAGTCGGTGCAGTTTTTAAATGAGAAATATTAAATAGGACAGCTTAAAATTTGTCTTTGCCGTTTTTTCAAATAACTTCGGTAAATATTGTAGCTTTCTTAGGTAGGCTGTAGCGTACACATTTTATCAATACTTTCTGTTGGGTAAACTCTCTCCTGCGCTCTTCCGACAATAAAGATAAGTAAAGCGCCGAAAATGGTTTCGTAAAATGTTACCACCGTTTTTTAATTGCGTATACAATTCGATTTGAGGGGCATATTTGCATACAGTAACATATCCTATATATAACAGATTTTCAATAAAAGATTAACATTCTGGGCCCAATTAACAATGTACGGCCGGTAAATTTAAATTTTGGTAACTATTCAACAATTCCAGATTAGGAACGGAAGGGAGTAAGAGTAAGGGCAACCTAAACCTCCATAAAAAGCAATCCTTAATCTAGCCCTCGTTAGAGTCTGGATAAGTTAGATGTTAATTTTAGATACACAGGGAATAGGAGACCCCGCTAAAACTAACCTACCCACATTTCCAATCTATATTTAAAGAAACGAAAAGGTAGGGATAGGAGTTAGTTTCTGCGGAAGATTAGGTTGCCACTTATCACTTTTACCACTTTAGCGCTTTCTACCCTTCACCCCCCTCTCTTAGATCATTCTCTTATCTTTTGCGCTTCTTACTGCACCTATCTCCTCGTTTTCCTCTCTCTGTACTTACATCCATCTCCTTTCTACACCATAATCCTCCTCTTCCTCAAAAGTCTCCTCTGTCCTCGCACCTATTTGCACTATTTTAAAGTTAACCAATCCCATTAAAGTTGACCCATCCGGTTCCTATACCGTCTAAAACCCAATATGCATATACTACATGCTTTGCTTTGGTCGTGTTCGCCCTTGCTTTGAGGTCATGTTCGACATCAAAACAAGGAGTTCACATTGGAAACTTTTACCCACATAGAGGGTGCCTTTAATAATCCTACCACCGGAGCTTTTGTAAATGCTCTAAAAATGGCAAAGGTGTACAAAACCAAATGCGGTTGGATCGTCACATTGCTAAGGAACAGAATGATAACCTCCGAGTAGGGCGGCATCACCCTTCATAAAGCGCTACATCGAGGCTCACTACAAAATCGAGACTGGGGTGACGCTCGAGAAAAAGACGAGAAAGTGGTCTCGTACATTGATGATGTTGTAATATTAGTGTCAGATAAGTGCCTACACACGATTAGCGGACACGATACTAATCTGCGTAAGCCAGAAATGGTATTTTTCACAAAGAAATACATATAATGTACCTACTTTTAGAGCACCAAGTCTGAACGCAACACAGCTAGAGCTCAGGCCCCATGCCAAATCTCTCTCTGTAGTTCCTGTAATCACTGGGCATGGGGCGAGAGTAGTTCATCCCCAATGGCCCATTTATCGTATTTTGTTGTCAGCAGAAAACAACCATGGGTCACCGCCGGTGGGATTCCAACCTAAAACCTTCGGAATGGAAGACCAGCACGTTATCACTTACCCCACCGACGACGTATACTTGGGACTTATTCTAGACTATAAACAGCACACAGCCAATCAAAGTATACATGCTAACTAAAAAGATTTAATTTATTTAAATAAAAATATTATTTTTTAATAAAATGAATAAAAATAATTCTGTAGCAATTGCTAAAGCCTACTTATAAGGATTTAAAAAAAAAAATATTTTTTTTTATTTTTGGTGAATCGATTATAAAGGGTTAGCTCAAAATGTGTGAAAAATAACCATCTCCCCTAATCTTCTATGTTTCTAAGGCTAAAATTTCTACATTATCAGGGTTAGTATGTACACGGAGAGACAATGCCAGGAAAAATTATGATTCCACTCACCGTGATCGTGTAACACATTCTGCCAAAATGTAAGCCGCCGTACTATCAAATTTACGATCACTCGAGTAATTTTTACGGAACAGTACCGTATAATTTACTTCACTCATTTAACCGCCTAATATACAATTTTTTGGAACCGGAAATCTACGGATCTCCACCGTAATTTGCTGATGAATTAAGGTTAAATCAAACAAAGTTGAAATGAAAATCTTCGTTGTGCAAGACTTAGTTTTCTTTGTTTCTGAATTTCAAGTGCAGTTTTCCATATTTCTGCATTTCGATGTGATTGTTGATACAAGGAAATATGGTAATTATCGACTTTAGGGTTCACACCTTGAATAACTTTGACCTTGTTTATACAGGGTGTTTCAGATCTGACGTGCAAAAATGAGTGATGGACTCAACTAGAGGAACAAAAAATTTTATGGCAGGGGGGGCAAGCTCAACCGTTTGGGAGTTACAGCGTGATTTTTCATGGTATGCACATTACTCTTTTATTTTTATCTCTTGATCTATCCAACACAGCCACATCAAACAAATGCTAAAAAACTACTATCTGAATGACATTTCCATCGTCAACAATGTTAATCTAACTCCTATCATTGCAGGTACAGTCACTTCCAAAAGTGAAAAAATGGTTTGCAATTACCTGAAATTCAGCATTTTCCCAATTTTTCTCCGAAATTCATGTAATTAGTATACCTCTTTTTTATTTTTGTTGGATGGCCCATTTTATTATCTTTCTAAAAAGGTGCAACATGGCGAGGTAGACACAGGATTAGAAAAACCGTAACCTTAGAACTCCCTGAGTACCTAATAATTTTATTGCACTTTAGGTAGGAAATTCTTTAAAGAAACAAAATTTTCTCTTATTTTGGCACGTCAGATCTGAAACACCCTGTATACAAAGAATCTTTAAATATTTCCTAAAAGGATATTTTTTTAGTTTCAGTGTACACATCTTTAGCCTTGTACAAAAAGTTTTCTTCAATTATTGGGATATACTGATATAACTTTTCGCACGTATTTTACTAAGTCAAAGATAGATTGCTTAATGAAAAAATCCTAATCTAAATGTCCATTTGTAGTCGAATAAATATACTTAAGTCCAGTTACAAATTAAATTAAAATTTTTAAATATCGGGATATTTACCCTCCCCATTTTGACTAGTCAGAATTTTATCGCCTCGGGATAACATTTTCAAAAATTTCGACTACTTGTTAAATCGGGATTTAGCCGCATCGGCATTTCTTTTTTCAATCTTATGACGTGATCCCACAAGGCTTTTAAACTAACACCACAAATAATAAGATTTCTTATTATTTGTGCTAAGACCTTGTCATCGTGATTTTATAAGAATTATCTACCCCTAGGTGCTTCCCGCAGCTTTCAAAACAATTATCATTGGCTTGCGATTCCTACTGCACAATTGGAACATATCATATATTGGTTACTGCTTCAATGATAGGCAACCCACATAGCCATGGAAATATAGCCACAATAAATTGTTTAAAAGGCATTTCGGCCATTGCTATATTGGATCCGAAATCTTGAGTTTTTAAAATCCAATCACGGATTTGGAATCAGCGCCCTCGAAAATCCCCGGGCACGAATTTTTGCCGCTTACGTA
Organism: Leptarthrus brevirostris; assembly: GCA_964036015.1. Classification (NCBI taxonomy): domain Eukaryota; kingdom Metazoa; phylum Arthropoda; class Insecta; order Diptera; family Asilidae; genus Leptarthrus; species Leptarthrus brevirostris. Next base: position 114,866,988 of record OZ038373.1, on the reverse strand, counting down.
GGTATTTGACAGAGCTATGAATTTTGTCCGGTTCGAACCACGATTACTGCCACTATACAGCGGAGACCCATGATTGTTTTCTGCTGATAGCAGATTACGATAAAAAAAACTATTCGGGTTGGAGAAGTAATGGCGATAGTTGGGAATCCGCCCTCAATTGTTGGTACACTTCTTGCTTCAGAATGTATTCTTACAAGCTATGATCAAGCATTTTGTTTTCAAAGGCAAGCAAAGACAATTTTCGCTCATCGAAATCCGTTTTAATCTGTGTACTCTGTTAAAAGAAAAGATCGTTTTTCAAACAGCTCTGCCGCATCCAAATGTTTGAATTTTGGTGAAGTAGTTTGTTATCCTCAGATAAGTCTGTCCCATGGCAAATAAAGCTTTACCCACTCGAGCGTGTGAGTGACTTCAATCTCTATACAGTCAATTAAAAAATTCAACAAATAAGTTATTACTTTCATCATTCTAAATTTAAAATTCAAGTCTGTAAAGTTGTGAAGCCACAGTAAAAAAACAACAAATAATTATTGCATTATGAGACACCACCTAACGGATAATTATTTGATATTCGAATAACAAATAATTATTTGATTGTGAGCAAAACGTGGCAGTTAAAAGCGCTGGGCGGAACCGGACCAGTTGGAAGGTCGGAGTAGTAGACGCCCTATGCTCCACAAGGGTTTAAGAGAACCAGAGAGATTTGATTATCAAGTAGCACACGATCAAAAAAGAAATAATTATTTGAAATTCAAATAAGGGGCACCAAATAATAAATAACTATTTGCTAATAATTCATAAAATGACGAATAATTACTTGTTTATCAAATAAAGAACGATGGCAGAACAAATAATTATTTTATATTGAAATAATTCTGGTTTCTTTAACCCCTTGTGGTTCATAGGGCGGCTACTACACCGACTCTCCACCTGGTACGGTTCTGCGCCAACGCCTTCAACAGTCGCCACAATTTGTTGACTCTCTCGAAGGATCTTCTCCATTTATTGTACGGTCGTTCAATTCTGCGTTTTTCTTGGATCTCGTGCGGATTTCAATCTAGAGCCTGTTGTGCGAAGTTGTTTGGCTCTTTTCTTAGTGTGTGTCTATTCATTACCACTTTCGCCTGCGAAGACTGATTAATATCCCGTTTTGGACTGTAAGTCTGTGTAGGTCTTCGTTAGTAATAACCTCCGGCCAATGGATTGTAAGGATGCGCCGAAGACACCGGTTGACAAAGGCTTGTAGCTTAAATGTAATTTGATAGGTGACTTTCAATGTTGAACAGCCGTATAACAGAACAGATTTTACGTTCTACTCGAAGATTGCGCCAGATCTCAGCAAGAGTATTAAATGCAACTCGAGTCTTATTGATGAGAGCCTGTACATCAGCTTCAGCTGTAACTATGCTTTCGAGATAGCAAAATTTATTCACTTGTTCTATTTGCTGCTCTTCCAGATAAATTTCATGTTGTCTCATAAATTTGGGTTTAGCAGCATTGATCTTAAGCCCTGCTCTGCGACCTTTTCTACTCAGGGCTACGGACATTTAGGCTACATGACTCTGTTTGTTGGATAGGAGACATACATCGTCGGTATAGTCCAGGTGCGTAAGGCAGTTAAAAAGTTTCCACCTAATCCCTCGCGATGAGTGATCGTCTAGGGAGCTACAGAATAGGTCATTAATGACGAGCAGAAAAAGCAAAGGTGACAGTATTCAACCGCTTCACTCCGTTCAGCACTTGGGAGGATTTAAATATTTGTTAATAACTTAAAAAAAATTAAAATCAAATAAAAATTTATTCTAATAATGTTTATCACTGCTTTGAAGAAATTTAATTTGTTTTTTTGTGGGACTGCTACCGTCGTTGTCTTCCGCTCTTGGTTTTGCTGCATCGTTTCTGGATGACATCGTTTCTGCTGGCTTCACGCAGACCTGTGGCGTGCCGAACAACTTGGGCTGTTTCTTGAATCTAATCTTTTCGACTGCTCCTGCGAGTACTCAGGTGAGACGATGTGTTACTCCTTTACTACCTGAGTCATCTGATCATCCTGCTCTTCATGCTGTTTACTTGCGATTGCTATAGTGTCCTCAATGAATCAGGCATTGATATCGCCGTGAGTTCATTTTACAATATTCTTGCCTCATGTTTCGCTCAATGCGTCCCTATCTCTAGGTCTAATGGCTTAATAGATCTTTCAGACATCTGAAAAAATTTAAAAAACATAGCCTGGACGCGGTTCTGCTCCTCGAGAAGTGACCCTATTCTAAGTTGCGTCACAAATATATGTTAGACGTCAGTGCTTCATACAATGACTATATTGGTAGGATTAAACATACTCTGCGTAATGACCCTAACCAATTCTGGAGATTTCTGATTTCGAAGCGTTTATTCTTATTCCTCTACTTTATACTTTGGTTCAATGGGTGGTAAGGACCCATTGATCCTCGCTAATCTTTTTGGTGACTTTTTTAAGGCTGCTTTCTGTGATAACCCTTGTGATATTAGCTTTAGTGATTTTACTTATATGACGAGGCTTCCGCCGACTTCTCTTCAATCCAAGGATCTTATTTTTGACAACGCATATTTTTGACAATGCTAAACATATTTTGAAATTGTCTGACAGTTTCTCTAGTGGCCCTGATGGTATTCCTACTGCCATTGTGAAACGTTGTGGTATGTCCTTTGCCTATGTACTCTCATCCTTACTTAACTTATCTATCCGTAGTGGCGTTTTTCTTCAGTCTTGGAAACTCTGTGTTATTATTCCAACGCATAAAAAGGGCAATAAGTCTTATATTTCTAGTTATAGGCCCATCGCAAACCTTTCTTGTCTAGCTAAGCTCTTTGAGACCCTTTTATGTGAGGTCCTATACTTTCATTGTAAACCCTTATCTTCTTTCTAACATGGGTATATTAAGGGAAAATCTATAACAACCAACTTACTGGAATTCTTGAATTACTGAATATCATCTTTTAAACATGCTAAGCAAGCTTTTGATCGGATCAATCATGAAATTATTCTTCATAAGTTGGCTGTTCTTGGTTTTCCTGCTGGTTTTGTTCATTGACTACGCTCGTACTTGTCCGAGCGCTCCCAACGTGTTTTGTTTCGTGGAATTCCTTCGGTTCCGATCCGTATCACTTCTGGGGTGCCACAGCGTAGTCACCTTGTTCCCTTACTGTTCATAATTTACAATAACGATGTAGCCCTAATTCCATCACACTCGAGAATTTTGAGTACCAATGATGCAAAGCTATTTCGTTCTGTTTTGAACAATCTTGACTGCCGCCTCTTGAATTGACTTGGACGCCTTCTGCAATTGGTGTTCCACCAACGTTTAAACGTATCCAAATGCAAATGTTTTTCGCGTAAATCCTCTGCTATTTAGTTACTCCATGGATGGAAACTCTTTGAATAGACTTGACAAAGCCAAGGTCTTGCTTAATGCTCGTTTTTCTTTTGACGATTACATTGATGCTATTGTTGGTCAGGCTAATGCTACTTTGGGCTTCATTATGAGGTGGCCTAAGGAGTTTAATGATCCTTATATAACTCGAATCTTTTATTGTGCATTTGTTAGGCCTATTCTCGAGTATGCTAGCCCAGTCTGGTCTCCTTTGTATGGGGTCCATGTTAAGCGTGTCGAGTCTGTCCAACGAAGGTTTTTAAGGTTTGCTCTTTGTATCCTTCCATGAAGTAATGACCGACTTCTGCCACCTTACGCTGATAGACTTAAATTGATATCTTTGGACTCCCTGGAAACCAGACGAAATAATGCCAGGGCTGTTTTTTCGATTGAGTGTCTGCAGGGGGATATTAACTCTCCCGAATTGCTAACATGTTTTAACATATCTGTTCCGTCACGCTCCTTGAGGAGTCATGACTTCCTTCATATTTCGCACCACCGTACTAACTATGAACGTAATGAGCCAGTTACTAGACTTTCACTTGTCGAAGGGCATAATAAAACGCCAGTTGATGGGTTACCCTAGTTTGGATTTTTTCTATTCTGTATATAGATTTATGTTTGTACGTAAGTTTGCTTTATGTAATCAGCATTTGATGAATCTTAAATAAATATAAATTTTAAATTTTTTAACAAACTATTGAACCATATTTATAGGCTTTTTTAAGATATATTAATTTAAAAAGTGCCTGGAGCCAAAATATTTCTGTACATGGAGTGCATGACACTATCCGAAAGGTTACGAAGCTGTACTTAACTCACTGTTCTTTCTGTTTCTATTTTGTTTTATAATTTAATAGTTTAAATCCATAATCTAATCACTGATGCCTTGTTATAATGTGATCATTTGGTAGAAGGGTTACATAAGGTAGTGTAGGCAAATTATTATGTTAGAAAAGTAACTTCAAATTAAAAATTTGAACCAAAGCAGGACAGATATTTTGGAATGCAGACGAGGTAACAGACAAAAGACAGGTAATAAGCATGCATACTCGAAACACAGGGCATACGTGTTGATTGGAATTGGCGAAAAAAAGCGCTTGAGAAATTTTTGACGTGTATCATGAAGAATGTCTCTAGATACTTTGAGAGCACAACGCATAACTTTCTCTGAAAACTTTTGTTTTCGAAGCTTTCATCGCTAAGCAAAAAACACATCGCGGAATTAAAAGTGGAAGCAGTTTCTTTTGCTACCGCGACTACAGATGGTCTCGCATATGCAAATGTATTTTTCAGATGTAAGAAAAAGTCGTTTGTTGATTTTTTTCGAAATGTTATAGTTCTCATATTTTGTCGGTTGAGTAAGGGATATGCATTTGCTTCTGAGATGATATAATAATTTTACTTTTCAATAATTTTTAAAACTCGCTTTCTATTCCCTTAACAGAATATCTTCAATCTAAAATGTTAATGAGTTTTAAAATTCGTATTATTATTAAGATTTCGTCAACAAGTATAAATTTTAGACAATCACTGCCAAATTTTAATAACAAATAAATACTATTGTTAATATATTTTTTGGAAAGTTTTTTTTTTAATAATATTAAATTTCACGGATAAATAAACAAAGTTCAGTCATGAGAAAGTATGTTACTCTATAATTAACTAGTATTGACAAAGGAGAATTGGCAATTAGCAAAGGGCCTGGTCCTGATTTGGACAGATTCAAAATGTTGTTGTAACTTCATTTCTGTATAATAATAAACAATCGAAATTGTTGAAAGTACCTTACTGACAAACGAAGTTTAGGTTGCTGTACCTACATCATCGTCAATCGTGTGGCATTTGGGATGGGCACGGCACCAGGAAGCTCTTAACTTAATAGCTCCATTTTTGGATAATGTGATTATCAATGAATAGAATAAGCGTTAATGAAATATTTCTTTTATTCATACCTATACAATTCTCTGCCAATATACTACACAATAATACCTTTTAAGGGAACATGAAGGGATTGTAAACTAGTGAATTATTCGCCTAATGGAATTTAGACGATAATAACACTGTGGAACAGTGATTATATAGGGATTTTGATGATGGATTCAGAGAATATATAGAAAATCTTGAAATCTTGGCGTTTCTCTGGAAGTCTACCTTTTTTCATACAACCCAAAATTATTTAGTTTTCGTGTTTTGCCGAAGTCTACAGAAGTGAATATTTGAGCCTAAATACGATTAAATTCATTTTTAGTGTGTTAAGACGAAATGTACAGAAGAGTATGGAAAATATTTCGTCTAAAGGGACCGACCCCCATCCACCTCCCTATCCCCCCATTTTCCAAAAATTTCGAAAAAAATCCCATTTGAAACTTGTAGAAATTTGGTGTTTTTGTAAACGTTAGCTCATGTTTATGGCTATAATCAGATTCAGCGTACGAAATTACATAAGAAGTGATCTTTCATACAAAATATTGGAGAAAAAAAAATAAAAATTAAAAAAGTTGAAAAAAATGTAAAACTTTTTTTACTAAAAACCTGTGAGAACGATCATTTCTTATGTAATTTTGAACCCTGAATTCAAATCAAGTTACAAAAATGTTCAAAAGTGATTAAAATTCCTTTTATTCTTTGAAAAATTAATTTTTTTCATACAATATGTAGTTTTTTCACGATATTTTTGGGATGTACATAAATGTAAGTTTTATTTTTGGAAAGGAAAAAAATTTATTTTGTAATTGTTAGTGCGAATTTAAAAGCAAATTGTTATTATTTTAATCTTCGACATCCATTGCAATCGACGAGCAGAAGTCGGCTAGCATTGAATCGACTCTTTTCCCTTAATACGCCCCTCCATTTTCATGATAGCCTGGTGGAAGTGTACTCCTTGTTCGTCCGATTCCGTGGGAGGTGTTTCTCGAAAATGTCATAATGAGCATACAGAAGATGAATTTTTAACGACATATGCACTCCAATGTCGATTAAAAAAATTATATAATTTGCTTTTAAATTGGCACCAAAAATTACAAAATAAATTTTTTTCCCAAAAATAAAATAAAATAACATAAAAACTGATCTTTCTCGCACGTTTTTAGAAAAAAATTTTTACATTTTTTTCAACTTTTTTAAAATACTAAAAAAATTATATTTTTTTCCAAACTCTTGCGTGAAAAATCACTTCTTATGTAATTTCGTACGCTGAATTTGATTACAGCAAAAAAAATAAGCTAACGTTTACAAAAACACCAAATTTCTACAACTTTCTCATAAAAAAATGTGATTTTTTCGACATTTTTGGAAATGGGGTGATAGGGGGACGGTGAGGGGGGGGGTCGATCCCGTGAGATGAAATTGCCCAATACTCTTTTGTACATTTCGTCTTAACACACTGAAAATGAATTTCACCTCAAATTGAGGCTCAAATTTACACTTATGTGCATTCGGCATAACTCGAAAACTAGACAAAAAACACGAAAACTAGATAATTTTAGGTTGCATGAAAAAAAATTATCGGCATGGTGGCCACCAAAAACTCTTCCTCCTCCCAAGCAATGAGTTTTATCATGTCTTATGACATTATTCATAAGTATTATATCTTGTGATAATAGTCGTGGGTGCTATTTCACGCCTTAGGAATAAAAGTTTAGTCTTCAAATTTGCCGTGTGAGTTGAACTCACACGTCATTTTAAAGTAACCAAATAATTTTAAAAGATGAGTAGAGCAATTCTGTTATAACCAGGCCCTAGCAACAAAGTCGAGACAGACGTAACAAAAAAGCTACAAAAAAGCTCGAAGAATTGAGCCGGGCCCGAGCTAGTACCGCTACATATGTTCACTAAGTCCTGAATTACACGAGAGGGATTTTACCCCATGAGTGACGAAAACCTGTTTTTTTCTTGGTGAGAGAAATGAGGTAGCAAGAGGATCATCTGTGAGTGTCAATCACGAATCGCAGGGGTTTTGCTTGGGTTTTTCCTGATTTGCTTTTGTCCATTTTCGTAACTTCCTCATTAGGGTTCGAAAAATTTTTGGTGTCAGGTTGATTTAGTATTGCTTGAGCCGATGAATACAAATTTTCAACCCCGCAAAACACTTATGAACCGGTTTTTTAACGTAAAATCCCTCTCGTGTAATTTAGGACTAATCTAGCGGATCCGCGCTTAGCTCGGGACCAGTACAGACTACAAACTAACTACCAGCGTAACAAAAAAGCTACAAAAAAGTAGGAAAAACCATCTGGATCTGAACCTGTGCCGCTACCATGGGGATTCAAGCTAGCGAATCCGCTGTTTTCTCAGGACCTTTCTTACCGACACATTTTTGATTTTGCCAAACAATATTACTTATTAGCAAATAAGACTTTATAAACAATTGAAAAAATAATTACATTTTAGCAAATAAAAAAACAAATTTATTAAGATTTTAATAACATTATTCTTAAAAACGTTATTTGTAAGTAGTTAATAAGTACCTTCTCAATTGCGTACCATTTTAATTAGAGTTAGCTACAATAATAACAGGGGCATTTCACGCGAAGCGGACAACCAACAATTTTGAAGAAGTTTTGTATGACCTGTTTCAAAGGGAATTAATCATATTAAGAAACTTATATAAAAATAATTAAAATAGTGATTCTTATAGGAAATGGTATCGAATTCGAAATTGGATTTTTTTTTCATGTAAAAAAACCAAAATTAATATTTAAAATTAAATTTTTACAAACTTCGACATGTTTAATTTTTTTTTTTAAATAGCTCAAAAAATAACTTAAAATGTATAGTAAATGCCTGTTCAGTTACATAATGTGATCTGCATTCGAACACAGTGCAGCGCGTAGTCGGCGTTTGGCCAGTGCGATAGTTTTTGTTTTTGTGACCGCGCTCCTACCTCCAAAGCTAGAAATAAACAAGATTAATAAAATCAGTGACTTTTTCTCAGAAATAAAACACGATGTCTAACCGTGCGCGCGTTAATACGTGCTTGTTTAGCGCTAGAGGGGTAGGAGCGCGGTCACAAAAACAGGTAGAACTTTTGACCTAATGCAAAATAATAACTTTTTTTTCACCAAAATTTTCGTAAGGGTTTGTAGAGTTGTATGAAATGTGTCAAAATTTTCTCGCAGGCGGAGAAGTTTTATTAATTTTTAATTATTTAAAACAAACAGGATTTTTTTAGCAAAATAATATTTTGTTATTAACAAAGATTTTTTTATGACAAAGTATATTAATTGACGAAAATTTTGATGTAGAAAACGTTGAGTTTTGATAAACCGTTCGTGAGTTATGAATTTTTGAAAAAAAACATGATCAAAAACTCTAACTGTTAATAACTAATGTAAAAAAAAATTTTTTGCAAAAATATTTTGGGGAGGTCGTTTTTACCTCCAAACCGATTAAAAACCGTATTAATCAATGAAAACTGAGACAATCGATTTTAAAGTGGCCCACTTGAGAAATTTCGACCCATAAGGAGTTGTCGATTTTGGCTTTTGAATTTGGCGGATTTTGGCGACTTTTAAACTTCAGGTGGCGGCACGAGCTCCCATGACAAGGGACCACGTCATGGAATAGGTGGAACGTTAAAACGACTTGCTGCTAGAGCTAGTCTTCAAAGGCTAAATAATCCTATTCGCACACCCAAAGAATTATTTACTTGGGTGACAGAACCTCTACCTAATATAACGTGTCGCTATTCGACAAATGATCAGTCTGAAGAAGAAGATAAAACGTTATCAGTACGTTTTCAAAAAGCTATAACGATAAAAGGCACTTTACAGTTTCATTGTATGATTCCAATATCTCTTCAGAAATTGGTAGCTAAGAAATTTTCATTGGATGATAATAAAACAGTTGTAAAAGTTTTTAAATAAAAAATATTAGATATTAAGACTTAATATAAAAATAGTATTATACAATTAAGAACGAGGTACTTAACTACTTACAAATAACGTTTTTAAGAATAATGTTTTTAAAATCTTAATAAATTTGTTTTTTATTTCCTAAAATTTATTAACTTTTCAATTGTTTATAAAGTCTTATTTGCTAATAAGTAATATTGTTTGATTAATAAAATGAAAAATATAAAATAATCATTAATATTACTGAGAAAAACGATATGGGGTAAGAGAATGAAGCGTGCGATGGAACCCGCGCGCCGATACGACGTGCCGCGCTGGATAAATTTATTTATTTCTAAAAGTAAAAATAATTTCTTCATTAATTAAAAATACGTTTTTTTATAGAAAATCGGACGTAGAATACGATGGTTATACTAAAAGCTTGCTACGATTGTGAGGCAATGGATACAAATCGATTTTAACATTTTATTTGTTTATATTAATAGGAATTTGTTAATAAATTTTATTGACGATATTTTTTTAGAAAATTCACACTTTTAGCTTTAAAATGAAAAAAAGAGTGAAGTTTCTACCTTCAATAGAACCGGAGTTATGAATTTTTGAAAATAAGTCTTTCAAAAAAAAAATCCTCGAACACGTATCTCTTTTTTTAGATATAAAACCCGTAAAAAAAATTTCAGCCAAATCAAAAATGCGTCGGTCAGATTTTGTCCAAATCTGTCCGGTTTGTAAAAGAATGACCCATATGCGTAACCAGCGTAACAAAAATTCTTCAAACGAGCTACAAAAGACCCACCGCCAGCTTGACAGAGCTTTGTATGAAAAAAAGTACAATCCCAGAGAAACGCCGAGACACGTATATCATGATTTTCTATATATTTTCCGAATCCATCGTAAAAACCTCCACATTATAAAATTTTTCTCATTTTGTTAACCGACTTCCCAAAAACAAAGAGGTTCTAAGTTCGACGTGAAAAAAAAAAGTTGAACCGACTTCATTTTGAATTGCAAATTAAACAAATAAAACAACTACAGAACCCCAATTTAAGATAATACATAATACTACCTGACCGTTTCAGCTCACGAGATCATAAGAAAGGACGATAAAGTACTTTTGTTGTAGTTGTTTGGTTTGCTTGATTTGCACCGACTTCAAAATGTAATAGATATAAAATTAAAAATTATTTTATGCTTTTTAGCGCTTTTTGTGAAGTCGTTTCAACTTTTTTTTAAAAACTATTTTATTTAAATCTTCATAAGGGGCCGTTCAAGTCTTACGTAACGCAGTTAGGGGGAGGGGAGGTCAACGCTTAAGTAATGTTCTGTCAATTTAAAGCATCTTTAATAAAAAATTACGTAATTAGAGAGGGTTACCTTAAAAAACATGCGTACAAAAATAACAAATAGTCTATAAAATAATTTATTTAACACAAAAGTGATTTAAAAAAAAGTAAAAGTAAGAAATACAAGAATTATCTTAATATATTTTAATATATGCGCCACCGTCTCTTGGTCGTCCAAGCACAGTGCAGGTGTCATCTTCTACTTTGGACTAAAGCTATTCTACTTAAATATTAAAAGAATCCAAAAATTAAAGTTATTACAAATGTTAATAACTAATTTAATTATTTGAATCTAAAAATTATTATAAATGCTAATGACTTATATAATTAACTCTGATGATGATAATAATTAATAATTACCGATGTTTGTAAAAGGAATACATAGTTAATCATCATCAGCAGAGTCGTCAGAAGAATCTGCTACGAAATAATTCTCCTCATTTCGCGAAAGATTGCTTAAATTAGATCGCAGTACTACAGTAGGGGCTACAATTAATTTTAACCCTAGAATACTAACCCGTTTTAACTCACAGGAGTTTAAATACACCACACACAATTTCAAGCTGCAAAGTTTACACTTCGCCGAGCACATCACAAGACAATGCACTTGCGTACTATAGAAGATCTGGTTATGTCCTGAAAAACATGGGTACAAAAAGTAGCAAGTGAGTAAATTTTACTCATGGGTAGCGTTAAGACCTCTAAAGTAGGACACAAATTCACGGTTCTACACATGCGGTTAATAGGCTCATGCATACCATAGGTAGAGCGAGAATGGATAACATGTAGTAAAGGCAATCTCCTTAAGCTATACGGGGTTTGCCCATAAGTAACCAAACTTGCAAGAGTGAGAGAATCTATATTCAAGTTCAAAAGCTGATGAATAAATACTAGGTCAGTAATTCTACGACGTTCCTCTAACGAGTGCATATTAAGCAATCGGAGGCGATCCACATAAGGAGGAAGCCTTAATGGATCATTCCACGGGAGGTCCCTTAGTGCGAACCTCACAAAGTTCCTCTGCACCGATTCAATGCGTCTAGAATGAACAGCATAGCAAGGAGACCAAACCTGAGATGCGTACTCAAGAATTGGTCTAACCAAAGAAAAAAATAAGTGAATAAGAGTCTGTTGATCACAAAACTCCCTTGACCACCGCTTAACAAAGCCAAGGACTGAATTACTCCGAGATACTATATGGTTTATGTGCGGAGTAAAATCGAATTTCTTGTCTAGCATTTTATGCCCCTTTTTATAAACAGGAATTATAAAGGAGTTCTTCCATAAGGTAGGAAATCTGCCGGCCTGAAGAGATATTGTTAAAGATGAGTTCCAATGGAGTGAGGAAAGCATCAGAGCAGGATCTCAAGAATACAGGTGGAACACCATCAGGACCAAAAGAAAAGTCCAGTTTGAGTTCCTTGATAGCATTCATGATAATATCCCGAGATATAATGGGCAAAGAAATGGAGGTAGCGGGACGATTTTGGATATGACCAAACTCTTCCAGGGAAGGCACAAAGTTGCCTGATAAAAAGGCACCCTCAAAAAACAATGCAAAGTTATCAGCTATATCCGGCGCGCTACAACTAGAGGATCCATTATACCACATTGTAGATGGATAATTATCAGTTTTCTTTTTCAGATTTACAAATTTAAAAAAGGTACGAGGATCATTGTGCAAGCGACTGCTAACATTATCAAGGTATGCCCTGTATAAAGATGACGATAACGCTAAGAAGCATTCATGACAATAAACGAATTCAGAATAAGCTGACGCACTTCTGCAGCGTAAGTAGGTTTTCCATAACCGATTTTTCTTATTCTTAAGACTCCGTAGTTCCCTAGTATACCACGGGGGAGAATGACAGGATGATCTCACCCGTTTAAGTGGTACACACGAATTAAACAGATTATAAATCCTATCATAAAATGCATCTCTCCCCTTAATCTGAATGAAATTGATTTGAAATGCTTTAGTGTGCAGAATAATAAGGTTTATTATTTATTCGTTTATATGTTACTCAATTGAAATAAATTTAATCATGTCCTTATATTTACATTTCCTTTTATAAAAATTGTATCTCATAAACTAGACTACTACTATTACTACATCAGCAGCTTAGATGTCACTCAACTGGGCTCCCTCCTCGCTACCACACTAGTACCAATAACCGCCTTACTCAACACTAATTACACGACAAATTTAATACAGATTTTTGCAATGCAAGCATTTTTGGTAATTGTTCAGAATGACCGTTCCAGACCAAAATCGTTCCAAATTTTTCCTTAGGCATTTAGAGTCATTTTTAAGTGTTCCAATAGTAAATTCAAGGCGGGGGAGACATATTTTTTCTAACACAACATGCCGCCCCGGGATAATAAAAAGGAAGTAATAATAAAATTAGTTGCTAATTTTATAAAAAGAACTTATATTTTATATTTGCTTAAAACTTTACAAACTATCGTTTTTTATATAGGGAATAAAATTAGCTGTTACTACATCCTTAGTTTTGTCAAGCACTTGTTTTGAAGCAACATTTGCAGCTTTTAAGTTATGAGAAGCGGTTTGCAGTACAACCTGTAATTTAATAGGAAGCAAACATATTATTATTTTCAATGATATAAACTTTTTTAACTGTACAATGGTAATAAATAAGATAATCTTAGTACTTTGATGACTATAAAATGTTATATTGATAGTAAATATTGTGAGTAATTGGTCACTAAGAAATTTATTTAACACATTTAAAGATTAAACTTAATAAACAATAACAAGTCAATATCTTCTTATACAGGGTGTTTCACAGCGCGTGTGCAAAAATGAAGGATCTGGTAGATCTAGGTGAGAAACCAACTACAGGGGTTTGACATTTTTTTACGAGGAAAAAACCAGTCTTATATTTTAATGTATATCTTCTAAAGTTTTAGTGCTAGAGACGTTATTGATATCTCAGTTGACAGGTAACACAATGGTGCTAAAGATTGTGTAATTTTCTTTATTGCTTAAAAACAAAATCAATGTTTTCATTTCAAAAGGAAATATATTGTAAAATTGCCCTATTTTTTTTTTGGTTTAAAATAGTGGAAACAAAGGATCTAAGACCTATATCGCTACTGCCGTGCATATCGAGGCTTCTCGAGAAGATCCTCGGTGCAAGACTGGGACAAATGATAGAGGAGGAACTATCCGCACAACAGCACGGATTCAGGAGAAAGAGAGGTACTACTTCTCTACTCCTGGAACTAAAGGCGTGTGCGGGGAAAGCCTTATCCCAAAAAAAAAAATTCCATGTCCTATCATTGGATCTGGAGAAAGCCTACGACAGGGTATGTAGCCACATAATCATTAAGCAATTGCTCATCTGGGGACTTGACAGGTCCTTCTGTCATCTTATCCAAAACTTCCTAACAAACAGAGCACTTCGAGTTAGGGTAAATGGGTTCCGATCTGGAACTCGCGCATTAAAAAACGGACTTCCTCAAGGCTCACCACTTTCTATTGCATTATACAACACTTACCAACACGGACTAACGACGCTACTGGACGACCAACACGACATAAATTACTTCACGTACGCCGACAATATCATGCTGGGAACAGCAGCGGAAAACCCTAACGAAACTTTTAGAAAAGCACTCTTCAAGATCCAGGCATGGTGCGCGGAAACGGGGGCCATGCTACCAATTGAAAATGCAGAAGCTATAACCCTAAGCAGGAAAAGGGCACCAACAAATAGCCCTATCAGATTTTATGATGCAGTAATAAATAGGGAAGCTAACCTTAAGATCTTAGGAATAATTCTGGACAGAAAAATGACATGGAGACAACATACAGAAGCATTCTGTAAAAAACTAACTAAAATAAACGGCTTAGCAAAATCATTGGCCGCTAAAAACAAAGGCGCATCAACGTCTAGTATACTAAAAATAACTAACACGTTACTGACAGGGCACATAGGCTACGGGCTGCTTCTGTATGGTAGGACAAGACAGACATACATAAAACAAATACAGACGAACAAAATAATATGAACATCTACAGGAATGCTAAGGAATACACCGATCCCAGCACTAACGATCGAAGCAGGGATAAGTCCGATAACAGACAGAATTATTAAGGCGAGAATCAGCTTTATTGCGAAACATTTCATGACCAACAAAGGCCCACACAAAGAGACCATAAGCAGGTATATGGAAGCAAGACAAGGGAGAACATCGCCAAGGAACGCAGTAGAGGAAGCGGTAGAGGTAGTAAATAAGCTAAATGTTCCCGTAACCCCCCCTGAAATACCTCGTAGAATGGCTCTTGTGGCCGTGCATTCGGGGACGAACGAACATAAGACGATACAGACATACAAGGCAGAAGACCACAAGAGAATACACCTAGAAACCTTAGAACGTCATAAGGGAAAAAATATAACATACACGGACGGATCAAAAACTAATACACAAGTCACGGCAGCCGTAGTCACAAAAAGCCCAGGAAGAGAACAAAGCCCAAAGAACCGTCCTGCACCAGGAAAGTTCAGTGTTTGAGGCAGAATTGGAGGCCTTAATAATGGCAATAAAAAACGCCAGAGAAGAAAGAAAACCTACAATAATTTTCTCTGACTCTAAAAGCTGCGTAAAAGCATTAAACAACAGCAACAACACGGAGCCTCTAATAAAATGGGCCAGACAAACACTGTTAGCAGAAAGAGGTCACATAGAGGTGCAATGGATCCCAGGACACCAGGGAATCACGGGGAATGAAGCAGCCGATCAAGAAGATAACCGGCTCGTAAATCAAATGGAGGAACGATACGTCTCACAAACACAGGCGTTCATCAAACGAGTCGGCCTGAAAGAAAAGACAGGGCATGGAGGTCCACACAGCAATATTTAAAAAAACATCTAAAAAATACGATGACAAAATCAGTGGCAAATGTTAAGTGCGATCAAATCCAGAATGTGCAGGATGTAGACCGCCAAGATAAAAACTGTCAAGACTGTTTGTAAACGAAATGTTTTTAATATTTTTATAATATATATATGACGTTCGATTGGCAACAATTTACAAAATAAAAAATACTTTTTGCAAAAAATGAGTTGTCAAATTTATTGTTTATTTTTCAATTAATTAAAAACTGGGAGTAAAAACTAAATGCAAAGTAGAGCCGGAGAAGTTTCGTCCTCTTATTTTTACTGGTTAGAGAGAGGCTGCTCCAAATCTACTTTGAAGCAGTCACTCCGGAACGCTATTTTTCTCAGCACGGTAGTAACGTAAACTCAATTGTCATAATAGCGATCATGATAAGCGATCGACAATCACCTTCGTGTGTGCATTTATTTTACATTACGTGTACCTTTGTGTAATTTCGTGTACACATATATTTTTTTAGGTTGCGTGTACATTTGTGTAATGTCCAAACAGTAATATATCTCAAATTTCTACGTTATCTTTGGTTCTACTTTTAAAAATAATTACTACAGCAATTGGTGTTAATCAAGTTGTGGATCATAAATATAACATCTGAAACTTAATTGTTATTACAACAGCTTTCATACCTGTGATTTTAATAGATTTTGGTCCGCACTTAGTATTTGCTTCGAGGAATTGCAAATACTACCTTGAATAAATTTATTCAAGTCTTTCCACAACGCGGCATTTGATTCAACTGAAAAAAATACTCCAGAATCTTCTCAGTGCTTTATTATTAAAATCTTACTTAATTTTCTTTGAAGGACTGAGTCTTGTTTTCTGTAAAATAATTCAGAACTTCTTTTCGGTAGGTCCTCGTACCTCTTTGCAACAGCCTCTTTGCAATAAGAAACTATATCTAAAATACTGACAATAATTATAACTTCAAACGAAAAAGGATTTCAACCTTCATCCGATTCGGGAGCCTCGCCATCAATAGCTAATCCATGCTGAACTGGAATTTCATTTTGCTGTGTTGACTGTTCTAGTTAAAAATGAAAAGTATTTAGTCTCTCAAAATATATGTGAAGAACTAACCGACTTCCTCATCATCTGATTCCGAAGCTTCCCCTTTAATGACAAACTTACTATCCACAGACATTTCTTAATTTTGTTTCAAACGATTTTTAGATAAAAACATCCAAAAACCACGAAAGGGGAATTCTTCTTCTTCCCAAGCACTGAGCACCAAAGGCCCAAACCAAAACCCCAGTTGAGAGCGACCTGACAAGTAGCACCCAAAAACTATGAACGAGGCACAATAAATTATTTGAATGTCAAAATCTGTTTTGAAAATGGAGAGAAATTTTAAAAAGAAATCTGTATATCACAATTCAGAAATTGTTAGAAAAATAAATGAAATATTCGATTATTTCTCATTTTGTGTCGGAAGTTAAAGTACTGCCATAATCTGCTAGAAAACAAAAGTAAGGAACAATTCCGCACGAATTGCATCGAGTCTTGAACGATTTTCTCTTTCGTGTAGTTTCCGAGTTCCGCTTTTAATTTGTTTGTTTCTTGTATTTTGTGTGATTTGACAAATATTACCTCCTGATATGTCTAAAATCATTTATCCACCTTACTGCCAACCGTTAAATCGGGTTTTGCATGAGAAGATGTTAGAAACTCGATTAGAAGTAAAATATAACTCCTTGCGTTCACTACCCATTTTAATTTATCTTTCTTATTCCAGAAAATTTTAGAATATTTCATAAGATTTTCTCATCAGCATGACTATATTTATCAATATCAAAAGCTGTGGACTCAATTAAATGAAATCGCAGAAACTCATAGTTGTGAATCTGTTGCTCTGCTAGCAGTTTGTGCAGCGGCAGAAATTTGTAAACAATTTGCAACAGTTCCCCCAGAACAGCATAAATATATTTTGCCCTCTGATTTTCAAGTTAGTTTCTTTAATTTCTTTCCATTCCATTGATATTTTATATTTTATCAATAGAAACTTTACAAATTGGTCGCACAATTCCTGAAAGACATTAATAACGAAGCTAATTTCACGTGGAAATACAATTTGCTCCGAACATTTGCAGAAGAAGAACTGTTTCATCTGAATCTCTTTAGCGCCGGAATTTACAAAGATGTTAGCGAAGAAATGTTTATAATTATGTTTGATGCGCTTAAGCAGTTTGAAAAGTAATAACATGTTATATCGGAAATGGTTATTTACACTTTTTTATTTAGCTCTTGTGATTTAAGAGAATCTGTTTATGAATTAATTCTTTTGGGAATCCGACAGCTTGTAGAATCTGCAGGAGTCTGCGTGGACGCTCACATAGTACTTCAAAAAGTTCTTACTCCATTGATAACAGGAACAGCTACGACTCGTCATTTAGTGCAAAAATGCATTTCCTGTTTGAAAATTTGTCACTTTCAAATACTTTGCGCAGTAAGTATTAAATTTGATGTTACTATACCTTGTCCTGCTTCTTTTATATTTATATATAAAATATTTTCTATGATTGCAAATTGTTTATTAAACAAAACCTAAATATATTCTTAAATAATTGTGATACTACCTAGTATAAGAGTATTAATTCATTCATAAACAGTTCCAACATCGCTTCTTCTACAGGTAATGAAGTGATAACACTTTTGATTTCACTGCTACACTTGAACTTGCAATCTGCGTTCGGATTTCAGATAAAATCATACCATTATGATCTTAAGCGGTTTTGTTAATAAAATTTTAGTCATTACATATTTTGATTTTTGAGTCTCTACGGACAGCATCTGCATGGGCTGGAGTCTGCAACTCCTATTCTCTATTTATGTTAATTATCCTATTTGATTTCGATGCGTTAATAGTCTCTTATAATGCTTTTGTATGTTTTGCCGTTTCTAGTCTTCCCGTCGCCACTTCTTGGATATTCTTTGTGACTTCCTGGATGGGTATACCCAAGTTAAGAATTATTTCGAATTTCTTCGGTTGCGGGCTTCTGTACAAATTCACTTGCTTTTTAATTTCCAGGAATTTTACAGTGACCTATAACGTATATTACGGTTACTATCGTTTTGGTTTTCTAACTCCGAAATAGATCGATTGCAATCCTCAATCGTTTTCCATTTCACAAGCAGCTTTTGTTAACGGTTTAGTTGACGCTTGGCTGTGCATGTAAATTGCTATTCTTGAGGATTTTATTCCCCGTTCCCTTAGCTTCTTTTCTACTATCTCTATCGTTTCCATCTTACACTGAAGAACCCCATGCCCTTGTATAAGAAGATTTTGGAGCAAATAGTTGTGAAGCAATTTTTCGGTTACTTAGGGAGGAATTCGTTAATTAAAAATCAATCAGGCTTCAGGCTGAAGAATTTGTTTAAAACAGCCTTTAATATGATAGTAGCGACGTAGAAAGAAAAGGTAGTAGAAAGGTATGGAGTTCGTGGCAAAGAGTTTAAAAGTTTTTTGGCAAACAGAACGCAAAGAAAAAAAGTGGGGTAGAAAATATCTGAGTCATTTTTTGTTGAGTTTTGTTGTCCCTCACGGAACAGTTCTTTTCTCAGTGTGTATAAACGATATAGTGAAAGTGTTAAAGAGTTGCAGTTTATCTCTCTTCGCCAACGATGCTCTGGTATACGTAGGGCAAAATGATCCAAAGGAATCTGAAGGGCTGTTGGGGAGGATTTAGACAACCAGAATTTTTGGTTGTGTGCGGATAAACTAAAACTCAACATAAGCAAGTCAAAATCAATGTTTATAAATAGTGAATACGAGGTAAGGCTACAATTGAAAGGAAATAATTTGGAATGTGTAAGAGAACTCAAATACCAGGACAATACACGGAACCGTCTTGGAGACATTACTTCGAGGTGGAGTCCTATAGAACAGCCGCAAACGAGGCTCATTTAATTGAGTCCTCCCTTTACATAAATGAACTATCAGCAGTTTTGGTTGACTCTAAGGATCATATGTATGCCGATGACGTCCAGTCACGTTGCAGTCACGTTTCAATTGTCCTGGGAAAGGTGTATGCTTGTCTGCGACAATTGGGAATGAGTGCCAAATTTATATCTAGTGACTTACGTCTGAGACTCGCAAAGGCCCTTGTGCTACCACACTTCAACTTCGGAAGTCTAGTTTATTCTAAGCTTGATGGTGAATGCAATAGGAGACTAAACGTTGCGTTTAATGACACCATTCGTTACATCAACGGACTTCGTAGGTTCTCCCACATCTCACCATTTATCAGCTCGTTTGTTGGATGCTCACTTGAAACTTATCTCACTCGAAAAAGGTTAAAGTTTTTGCACTCTCTCATTACTTTCAGAGAGCCATCCTACTTATTAGATCAAATTCAATTTCTGTCATCAGATCGTAATCGAAATATTTTACTGCCATGTTTCAGGACTCAAATTGGTGAACGTTCTTACTTTGTGCAGACAATACGCAATTGGAATTCTTTAACAGTCACTGTACAACGCATAAGTTCTCCTGCAATGTTCGACAGGCTCCTCGGTCTTGTATTTACATCTTAAAATTAGTTATGGATTTTCGGGCTGCACACTGGCGTATCTCATTTGTTTGCATATTGGAATTCACATTTTTAGGATAATTTTTCTTATTTTTCTCTCTATAGTTTATTTCTTATGCTTTTCTTGCTTTAAATGTATTCTCTATTTATATTTTTAGGATAATTAGTTTACTTTTTTTATGCTTTTCTTGCTTTGTATAGATTTTATATATGTTTTTTTTCTCTTTCAAAATTAGCTCTTTACGTACACAAACTAATCAAATATTATATCCGCAATTATTTTGTACTATTATAAGATTGAGGTTCTTTAGTACTAAAACCAGTCATAAATAAAATAAATAAAAATAAAAATAAAACAGGCGGTCCCCAGGAGCCCCCCTCTTCCACATACTGGTTCTTTTTATATATTTTTTAAATCCTGTGCTATAAATTACTTAACTTGTTATTTTAGTTAAGTATTATTATTGTGCTATTCTATTGAATTTTTACTCCAAACTTTGATGAAAAAAGAATGGTTATACATTTATGATTTACGGAAAAACCTGATTGAATTTTTTTAAGGGGGCATTCCTGGAAATAAGTTTCAGAAAACCGAAATATTTTTTTTTGCTTGATCGTCTTCTTACCGCCCTTGAGAATACATCTTTCTACAATTATTTCGATTTGCAAACTAGAAGTGTCTCTATAGCTTGGTTGTTTTCCGGAAATTTCACTTATTTAATACAAATTGCAAAACTTTCGGAGTGTTTTTCTCGGAACGCAATTTTTCGAAGTGGTGGGCTTGATTAAGCGAGGACTATTGAACCGACTTGATTTTTGTTTTGTTTCAGTTTGTTGGTTATATAATCCTCTATCGAATGGCGTGGCAGTTTTTTGATTGAACAATTGTCACCTTCTTTACAATCGACCGCGATTTCGTAAAAAAAAATTTCGAAAAATGGCCACGTATTCGATTTTTGTATGTATTTACAATATTCAAACGTATAATATTTGTCCAATCACGCCCACCGTTTTGGATGATTCTTAAGAGGCGCCTGTAAACGACTTTGTCTGCGTGATTACCGAGATGGAAAAATGCTTAGAATAAAGACCGAGAGGAAAGGCTATCTCAAGTAAAGGCCCTGTACGTGTGATAAGCAATTTGCTTCTGTCAAAGTGGCGACGGGGTTAAGGGAATGTCACCAACGTTTGTCAAATTGGACAAATCTGTCCAATGTGTTTTTCAATTTTTGGCGCCTTATGAAATTATAACCGTCTCCATAGTATTGAAATATTTGGGGGCATAAATTAAGTGTTCTTAAATAGTAAAATAAATTCTATTCAAAAAAATTAGGTAGGAAAAAGTTATATTATTTTAAAAACTTTATTAGAATATATTGTTAAAAACCCAATTTTAAGATATTATCAAAAAGAGTGAGCCCCTTTTGCATACAAGCAAAATTTTACTACTTTCATGTTTGAAACGCACACATCGCTTGGGCTCTACTGCATATAGAAAAATGCTTACATTTTTCCGAGTGATATCCTTTCCTCTAGTTCTTTAATCTAAGGAAAAATGAATGCAATCATAGGAAATTGTAAAATATATTAAAATCCCAATAAAAAGAATTCTATTCAGTTATCTATTTATGGTCATCGGAAACACAACGGACCATTTATAGGTCTATGTGAGGCTGATCGGCTGTAGGGCTGATGGCCGCCACCCTAACCTAACCTATGGTCATCGAATAAATGTCATTTAAAAATCACCTATATTTCCCATGGTTTTCCGGGAATGCCCCTTTAATATAAGGTCTGTTCCACTGATTTTCGTGCACAAACTTTCTGTGTAAATACTTACTTATATGGTGGCAGAAAAAGTGTCCACTTCTAATTATAAATTGTTAATCTAATTCATTCATCATCATTCATCAATTCACTATAAAGGAGTCATTCAACCTAACCTCACTTTCTAAACAAAAACACCGAACAGCTGTTTGTACTTTTGCAAGAAGAAATGGCCGATCATGCACCAGCCTTAGAGTATATAACTATAAGGAGAGGCCCTAAAGCCAAAAAACCTCGACGCTTTTCTTGATGTAGTTGAATCGTTGAGTTGTGTTTGTTTTCGTCATGGCAATAGTAAAACAGCGACATTTCTAGAGGAGGGCCAACATAAACTGGAAATTAGAGCGTAATCGCATTTTGCAATTGCCTCAAGAAATTGCGAATGATTTTTTTTTAGACGAATCTATATCACAAAATTAAATAAAAACTTTTAAACTTTTTCATCACGAATTTAAGTTTTTAGTGTCCCTTTATAAAAGTTAAATCACGAGCCACTGGGTTAGCTAAGGAGAAGCAAAAAATTCGATCTTAGTAAATGTAAACAAACTAAGAACGCCAAGAAAACTTCACTTTTCTTTACGTTCCGTTGCTGTTCTTAGCGTGTCAATGCAATTATATCAAGCTTAAGAACAAACAAAACATTATTTTAATCCCAAACTTCCCTGAAAAACGATATTCCACGTGTACAACGCCCATTGTTTGCGCAACACAAAACCGCGCGCTTCATTTCAACAATTTCACTATAAAAGTACACTGTCTACACTTCAAAAAGTTGAAAACTATTAGCTTTAAAGTTTCCTAATATATTGCACTAAAATAAAGAGTAAAAAACACTCGGAACTTTATATGGAATTATAAAACAAAATTGTTAACCCATCGGAATATTCACGGTGATAACTTTGACAGTTCGCAAACTAAGGAGAAGAGCTCTCCGTCCTCACCTCGCCTAAAAGCCAAATGCCGATCTCACGTACACGGTTTCACGGATAAAGGCCTTTCCTGTTGTTATATATTCTAAGGCGACAGCTAAAAAGTTTGGGTAAATTCGTGCAGCAGGGGAACATGTGACGTTGATTTTTTTCTCCGCCATTTTGCCTGGCACGAAACGTTATAAAACGGAAAATGTGTAAGTTCGTGCACATGCGGGATCACGCATTCTTATCAGGGAACAGACCTATAGAAATATTATCACGAAAAATACTATTTATTGAACCTACCTAGTACATACATATTTCCCTATAGAGATATCGAAGTTTACAGAGTTCACATTTCTCTATTGTTTATTTCCAGTCTGTTTGAAGCAAACACTAACTTTGCACAAGCATTTTACCACAAGGCATCCAAGAATGGAATGAATAACATTGTATCGTTGGCGTGTCGTGATTTTCTTAAGAATTTAAGATTCTAAGAACTTATTATATAAAAGATATAACCGAAATGAGTTAATTTCACAAAATAGAAATTGAAATATTTTTTTCCCTACAAATTTTTCAGAAATAGACTTCGGGTGATGGCTCCATTTATACCGTGCCAGCATGGGACCTTCAACAGAAAAAAATTTTAATTTATAGATGAAAGATTCCCTGATTTTTTCCGGTTTTAAAGAGAGTGGCCAGGCTGTGTTAGATTTATTTAAGCATAATTTTACTAACCAATAAAAAATAAAGTTAAAAAACTAAAACTCAACTACGGCTTCAATGCGCTTTTAAAAATTGTTAACAATTGCTGGACCTCTATTGTGTATATGTAATGAAATATTCGGCTACGAAAACGTGGTAGTCACACGTTTTATCCCAATTAAAATACATTTTTAATTACGTGTGACTACAGTGTTTACGTAGCCGAATATTTCATTACATATTTAAACACAACAGAGGTCCAGCTACTAAGTCTTGTTTACAACTTTTTAAGGGGCAATTAAAGCCGTACCTAGTTGGCTTTTAGTTTTTTAACTTTATTTTTTACTTAAAACATTTTGCGGTTTTTCCTAAATTCGTTTAAACTCGTATCATAATAAAAGGCGTGTATAAAAATAAAACTATATTAAAGCCCTTAATTCTCCACTTCAGCAAGATATCAGTCCCCGCCACACCCTCTCCGCTTCGCCACGCCCCGCCCCTACTCTATGTTACGCGGAACATTTATACAAATCTAATGAAACCTCAATTGTCCAAATCTTGAGGAGTATTTCAGAAGCTACGAGCAAACAGACTGAAACCTACGCTGCGCACCATATAGCCTATGTTACGCGGAGTATTCATACAAATCCAAAGAAACTTTATTTGTCCAAATTGATAAGTAGTTTAGCAGCTACGAGGAAACAGATGAACATTCATACCCACAAACAATATTGTAACAGTTAAGTTTGGTGGCATTCACACTAGATTTTTCACTCCGAATTTTTTCCAAGCAGCCATTTTATTTATTTTAGATGTTTAATTTAAAACTTTGTTACTTTAAAGATTGTAACGCATCGTGTAGTTTTGAAAGAAAAAAATGAATTATTTAATGGAAAGGAGCTTATTATTGCCGAAAAAGCGATTATGTTGGTACCGGATGTTCAAGTATTTGATTCAGTATATTTTATAATTTCGAGGTAAGAAGAAATACTCTTTAAAAGCAAAATAATCCTTATGTACCTATATCCAATCAACAGGGAAGCTTTGAATCACTTTCATCCTGACCACGAACAAATAACCCGAATATTATGTACACTTATTGTTCGTTGTACAGAAACTGCAAGAAATAAATGGAAAATTTTAGAATTAGAAAATAAAAAGAACATTCAAACAATGGTCTCAAGATTTATCAAAGCGTAATAGATTTAAATTTATTGGATGTTGGATGTCTCTCTTTAATGGAATTTTTTATTACAGAATGACAAACCCAAATTTTAGACCGTACACAAGCATTTTACTAAAGTATGGGGAACAACTCTTGAATTATTCACCAAGTGTCGAGATAAAATTTCGTTATTTTCAAGTGTTTAAACATTATATTAAGATTACTAGTGGCGAACCAAGAAGTTTTCTCATAAATATTTTTGATAAAAATCTTTGTAAAAATAAATGAAAAATATCTTTGGTTTGTCCAGTAATAATAAGGATTATTTGTTACAGTAAGAAGCATTTTATTGAAAAGAAATTATATTTTTGAAATATATTTTATATTAAAAAACTTTTCTCTTTAAAAAGCGGTTGTAAGTTTCCACAGAAAAGTTTATTTTTAAGCCTCGCTCAACTGGTAAGTCTCAAGATTTATTGAGCAATATGTGAATTTCGTATGGTTATTTTAACAAGATGGAGTTTAATATTTATTTCTGTTCTTAGATTTTTACTTATTATGGTTAAGTAAACTGTACTTACCTTCTATCGTTAACTCAATTCCGATTTACTGCTACATACATATACATATATTTCCTCCGTGAAAGTGTTAAATTATAACAAATAAAATTGTCATTAAAATCGAATATCAAATTATATTTAAGTATCTATGAACATTGATTTACATTTATTGCAATTACTTTGGAAGTCCTTCCCGTTCCGCCCAATCCAACCAAGATCCTTTATAGTTTTTAACGCTGAAAATAAATTTAAAGAAAATTTTAACGTAAAAGTAATATTGTTCTGTTTTTTTTTGTTTTTAAGTATGTCAGTTTAAATTCGGAAAAGATGCAAACAAAGTATAAATTAGAGAAATTTAAAATGAAAGTAAATTCTAAAAATAATATGGAAGTGAAATGGTTATCGTAATAAATGCATGAAACAGTAAATTATCATGTATAACTGGCCTCACTTTAATAGGCGTAGAGTAGAGGTCCGCTGGCATGCAGTGTTAAAAATTAAGCTTATAAATAAAACATTGAAATTATATACAACAATGATATGCCGTTGGTTAAAATCTTAATGGACTGGGATAGTATTATTGTATGAAATATAGCATCTACGTCTGTTAGCCACATAAAATCAAACTTATGAAAGAATTCTCTTAATGATGTTGTTTTTAAATATAAAAAAGTCTGTTGATTTAAAAAAAAGTATGCCTCAGTCAAAAACTAACGGCGTCAGAAGTGAAACTTTTTTATGTTATGGAAAAGCTGTCAATGAGTGTACAATAAACAATGCCCGGCGACTATTTTCGGCGTCTTCGATCTTCGTATACTTTTCCCGCCTCTCTCACTCATTGATTAAGTAAATGGTAATTAGAAAAGGACAAGGAGTTTACCAGATTTTGTTAGCTCTACGAGTTTACTCTGATGCCAAAACTCCTATAGTGTCCCATAAAAAGTTTCACTTCAAAAAATTAATTTAAAGTTGTTGAATTCAACCTGTTTTTTCCTTACTGCTTTAAGGCTGCTTTAAGCAACTGAGCTAACTAATTTTCTGATTTAAGGACTGTACCGAAAAGTTTTGCACAGTTTTTGCTACATTATCTCGAACGGTTTATATACAAGCAGAAATTTGTCCTAATTCAATTATACAGTATCAGGAATGTGTGCGAAATTTGAAGAAACGCGAAAAACGATTTTACCTTCTTAAGGGGTGATACGCAGTTAGAAATTACAAAAAAATTTATTGCATTTTCGGAATGTACATATATTTGAGAATATTCTCTGAAAATCGATCCGGGAAATATTCTTGGAGATACAAGGAAAATATTCTTGGATGTAAGGACGTCTCGGAGCATTAGAAAGTAGGCGCCGTATACCAAACAAGTGAATTTCGTCAACAACAGTGAAACAATTGAAACTTTCAACGCGTTTTGGTGGTGGTGTTTCCAAAGTCGGTGAGAACGATTTCTAAAAAAACGGCTCAACCGATTGGTCTGAAATTTTAACACAACCTTCTCAGTTCTTCAGATCTTCAGGGATTGATCGAAGGAATAAAATTTCCGATAATTATTTCTATTTTTTTTTAAACAATTTAACGAAAAAATTATGGTCGAAAATCGGAATTTTTCCCATTTTGGAACCGGAATTTTGTCAAAAATCCAAATATCGATTAATACCTAATAGAATCTTGTTGGATTTTTTATTTTGGATAATTCAAACCGGAGATATTATGTTCACCGCCAGATAAATTTTTTTGGAGGACCTCCATCGTCTACAGGAGCAGTGTAATAAATGCCGATATAAAGTTAAAAGTACACACTACATGTATTAATACTTCTTGTATTTGTCAAGTAAAATCCTTTTTCAGAAAAAAATCCCAAATAAATGACTTTTTTGGCCTTGCAACTGCGTATAACCCCTTAAATAAAAGAAATACCGCAAAGTCGTTTTCATTAATTGCAGTTAAAAGAATAATTGGAAAATTTATTATTGAAAAGACTTTATGGTGTCCCAAAGGTGCAAATGATAAAAATGTAGACAAGAAAAGAGGTGCATCGTTAAAAACAGATCAATGTTGGTGAGGGATATAGCAAAAAAAATGCATATAGTGATACACTGATCAGCAAAACAAAAAACAAGGAATTATATTAAAACATATAAAAATTAAAAATGACCAAAACGTTCCATTAAACAACCGAATACAGCCCCAAGGCGATCTAAAAAGTTGTACAGATTTTTGTTGAAGCTGTTATGCTTATGTTTAGTGATCAGTTAGATGCGAAATATGGTTTCTCGACTTAACCTGGTCCGGAGTTTTACAACGTAGTGAATAAAGAACATCTCCAGATGCCGAAAAATAAACTTATACTCTGTTCCAAAAAGATTGGCAGTACACGGTAAATAACAAGTTATGATGCCAAACTCGCCAAAAACCATGTACAGCCATCCTTTCGATGTTTCTTGGTCGCCAAACCAAGAGGCACTGATTAGGGATATTCGATATACATCGATGCATCGAATTCACTCGATGTTTATAATACGATACATCGAAGCAATCCGATGTTTTGAAAAGTTATTTATCTACTCGATGCATCGATGTATTTTTATAAAACATGGAACAGCTAATTTCAAAGCAGTGTGTCATATCGATAGTATTTCCGAGCTCAGTATTCACAAACCCATTTTTTCATTAACCTACTATTGACAAGGCTTAATGGGTATGGGCAAAAGATTGACAAAGAGATTGACAAGAGAATGAGTGTTCTAGAGGGAGTGGCTCCCATCGGTATAGCCATGATATTGGATCCGTGGTCGCAAAAGTGATTCTTTAGATCTTTCTGACAAACCAGAAGAGAACTTTTCTTTGTTGGAAGATCATCAAAAATTAGTCCACAAGAGCTGGAAAACGACGAAGTCTGACGATGCTACTTCTAATGAATTGTCTATTTACTTGCGTATTCCAGTATCAAGGCTCAATGAGAACCCATTGGAAATTTGGAATGATCTTAAAATTCAGCTTCCCAAACTTCATACAATTGCTTACAAATACTTGACCATCCACCTGAACGTTTATTTTCCAAAGCTGCTCAAATCTTCAATCAGCAACGAAATAGACTGAAAGAGAAACGTTTAAATAAACTTTTGTTTTTGCAGTCTTCCAAAAGAACATTGGAAATAGGATTTGAGAATTTAATGATGTGGATAATTTTTATTTTGTACACTTTGTAATAATAATAAAGGATATTCTTTATTTTTTCCAATACACAACATCCGCATAAACGAACATCCGGTACATCGGTTAACATCGATCCAGTCAACGCAGCGACAAACGCCCAAAAACTGCGATCTGAATGACCTGTTTAACAATGTTGATCTAACTTCTACCATTGCAGGTACAGTCACTTCCAAAAGTGAAAAAATGCTTTGCGATTACTTAAAATTTAAATTTTCTAAATTTTCTCCGAAATTCAGGTAATTAATCCATGTGTATTTTATTTTTATTAAGTTGCCCATCTTATTACCTTAAAGGTACAACATGGCAAGGTAGAGAAAGGATTAGAAAAACCGCATCCTTAGAAATCCCTGACCTTATTATTTTATTGCACTTTAGGTAGGAAATTTTTTTGCAATGATAGTTTTGCAAATGCGAGTGTAACTTTGTTTTATTGCCGATATTAGCTTGGGTTAGCCAGGATTCACACAATAGTATCTTGGCGTTCTGTTACTAATAGCTGATGGAAATTTGTTATAAATGAGAATCAGGAAGAATATCGATCATAATTGAAAAACAAAGCGATAACTGCGAGTCTTCTTAAGCTGAAATGATTAAAAATAGACGGTATTTACTTTTGAGGAATACACGGATATAATTTACATTTATTGTGAAGTAGACTGAAAGGACAAAGTGGCTGCACTCTAATGGGATAGGAGATTTCCTAATCGACGTGCACCTGAAAGAGGGGTATCTTCTTTGCCCTTATAGCCAAACTTCAAACATTTGGTCAGCACCCTACCCTCGTTAAATGGATATAGAGTTTTTTGTCAGAACGTTCAATCCGTGCAGTAAATGACGGAGTTACATCTGATTCCTAAAAAATAAATGCCAGTGTACCTCAGGGTTCAGTTCTTTAATCAACATTATTTCTTCTTCTTATTAATGATCTTTTATCCCTTACTATGAATCCTATTCATAGTTTCGTCGACCCCGACGACAGCACCCTTGATTTCGCGTACTCTTTTGATTCTGTAATAAATTCACGTGGAAATGCTACAAAAGTCAATCGGGAATGCATGTTCAGATCATTAAACAACGACATTGTTTCGTTCAATGCATCCAAAACTCAATGCTGTTTAATGTCCTTTACAAAACACCCAGTTCACCCCCAACCCATTTCAATCGACGGAGTGAATATACCCAATTCGTCCTCCAAAACATCTTGGATATTGAGATATCCAGTAATCTTAGCTGGACTGATCATATATTTGCAATCGCCAAAAGTGCGATGAAATGTTTGGGTTTTCTACAGAGATGTAAGAAAAATTTCACCCCACCTGGACACACCTGGCCGGACACACCGCATTGTCCGCGTTAGACAAAGTCCAGCGTAAGGCTATTAAACTTATTGGGGATTCCTCAATCTCTAAGGGGCTTGACTCTCTAGAGCATCGACAGAATGTCCGTTGTCTCTCACTCTTCTATCGTTATGTCCATGGCCATTGTTCTAACGAAATTGCTAGCCTGATCCCTTGTGAAGCGGGACTTCGGGGATTCCCCGAAATTCAAACTCACGAGTTTTCGACATTTCGTGCATTCACTCGTGATTGATTGATTTAAAGTGTCATTAAGACAAGATGTCTGGAAGAAAAAAAGATGCTGTATGGGTTCATTTTAGCAGTGTGTAAACTTTGTAATAGAGAATTATTGGGCATAGTAGCCAGAATGAAAAGGCATTTGCAAACATGTAAGACAGGAATGGATCGCAATCGGGACGACGACGCAGACGTCAGTGCCGCAGGCGTACGTAACTTATCTTACTTTTTATTTCTGTTGGAATCTTATCAGAACATTTATTTATAAGGACAATACCTACCTACTGTTATGCAGGCTTAATTTGTTCTAGGACTAAATGAAATGTTTCTACTGGTACCTCGTCTGGAGGAAACTAAAGCGCGCCCTTAGACCGGAAAATAAAACTAGATGAGTACATAATAAAAACAGATGCCACACAAGAACATATTTTGGATCTGCAAGTTTCGAGGTATTTTTATGCAACTAATACTCCAATTCTGCACGCCGAAAACGAAAAGTTTAAAAAATTGATAAGCGCTGGTTACGGTCCACCCAATCGATTTGACTTAGCTGACAAACTGCGCGATGATAAAAACAGGGAAGAATAAAACAAATGTAAATGTGATTTAGAAAACAAAACAGTATGCTTGTCTATTGATGGCTGGTCTAACATACATAATGCTCCTATTGTTTGCACATGTGTCTCATCGAATGGTGGTAAAACTGTCCTAGTTGATACCATAGATACGACCGACCATCATCACACTGCCGACTACCTAGAAACTGTGGTATAGGGTATATGGCGAGCAGCGCAGCGGCGGCGGGGCGGAGCAGCGCGTGGAGGGGCCAATATCTTGCTAAATTAGAAATACTAAGGGCTCTCTAAATACAACTTAACTTTTATACACGCCTTTTATTATGATACGGCTTTAAGCGAAAGTAGAGAAAACCCCAACATATTTTAAATAAAAAATAAAGTTTAAAAACTAAAACCCAACTACGACTTTAACTGCCCTTTTAAAAGTTGTAAACAAGACTTAGTCGCTGGATCTTTATTGTGTATATATATAAGGAAATATTCGGCTACGTAAACGCCGTAGTTACGCGTTTTATCCCAATTAATAATTAATCCACTTACAAATTTTCGAGTTATTGGACCAAGTAGAAATCTCTTCTCTAAATGGTTAGCAACCAAGAAAATGATAGAAAATTTATCTCAAAATTTCTTTTCACTGACGTCATTTAAAAGACCTTGTCTATGGTTCAGAAATAAGATTAGTAGAGCAATTGTGGCAAAAAACCAAACCAGAAATAAACCTAGACCTCGAGGTGTCATCAAAAGGTCTCTTATTTCGAGAGGAGAAATGTGTGTTCTGCAGGATGGGGGCCACGTAGAACACTTAATTTAAAAATAGCATTCCTCGAGCAGCATAAAAATGTCATGGCATGGAAGAAAATTTTGATTAAGACATTTCAAAGAACACTGTAGCAGTAGCCACAAATTTAATTTTTAATTAAAATTTCATAAGTTTGATTATATTATTAATAAAATATTTTTATTAAAATCCACTTTAATAATATCCAATCAGACTGTACAGATAAATAACTGTCAAATATATTTTAGTCAACCTGTACACTTCGATAAATTTTGAATAGTGTGAAACACAAACACTTTGAAATATATAATAATTATTTATTCATTGACAATAAAATACTGTACTCTATACAGAGAAAATATTGAACAAACTATCTATGTATTAATTGTAAAGTAGGATACAAAAAACCAAACTGGAAACAACTAAAATAAAAATAAAAAGTTTCAAATAAATAAAATTAAGAAATACTTTTCTTTAATTTAAAATATAACGTATCTCAAGGATTTCAGATACAAAAGGAAGTTCTAGGATTTAGGGCTCTGAGACTACGCCCCATATCAATTAGGAGCTCTACATCACCTAACAACTTCAAACACCCTGTAGACGCAAACGGTCCCAGCTACTGTCTTGTTTACAATTTTTAAAAGGGCAGTTGAAGCCGTAGTTGGGTTTTAGTTTTTAAACTTTTTTTTATTCTCAAATATTCCTGAACAGCGTTGTAATCTCATATAAAATCACGTTACAAATTTAGGATTTATATTCAGCAAGATCTAAATCTGGGCAAATCAAATAAGATCCGTCATTTCCCAAAAGTCGGAAAAGTCAATGAATGCTTTTACACCAAATTAAACTAAATATCTATTTGTTTCATTCCGCTTTATCACTGCTTGCACTGAGTGCCAAATTTACTTCCAACGCCATTTGCTTCGCTGCAAAAAAGTGGAAATTTCTGCACTTGCATTGGATAAAGTGGAATGAGTGCATGCAAATATTTGACATTTGGCAGCCAATTGTACAACAAAGCAGGTCTTAACTGATTTAAGTTAATTACCAGATGAAACACACGTAATTTCTTGGATAAAAGTTGGCAGCATATTATTTTCCATTTTATTTTTTGGTTTAATGATCCCGCTAACTCCTTACTGTTAAGAAAGCTAACTCCTTACTGTTAAGAATGTTTGTCGCATGAATTTTCTAATAAGAGACATATTACAAAATTTAACGTTACCTTCAATTCTTGTGTACGATATGTATTTAATCTTCAGGATTTTATCACGTTTCGTTATTGACTCCCACAGTTAGGAAGATCAAATTCTCTAGATCGCTGCGTTCTTGCACCTTATCGATTCCACTACTTAACTCATTAATAACTGACGGTCAGTTTTTATTTGGGATATCAGAATCTGGAGAATGTGAGATCCCGAAATTAGCAGTAACAGGTTTGAGGAAATTATTTTTCGACTTTTAAAGAAGCTTTATTATATTTATTATCTCAATATTTTTTAATTAGGTAAATATTTTCTTTTATACTTTAATCATAACTTTAACTTATTTTTTCTCTATCTTTGTGTTGTTTAATTTTTTTAATTAAATTGTACATCATACATACTATTTCAAAAAACAGTCACGCATGCATTTCACAAAGCATTACATATTTCAAAAAGCCTTCCAATCACTCATACAAATCTTACTTTTGAAAACCCAGTTGTCGAGCTGACTCAGTGGCGATTTGACTTCTTTTACCAATTTTGCAATAACAAATTATGGGAGTTTTATTAGTTGGTTTCTCTCGTCCAAATTTTTCCACAAACTTTTCAGCAGGTGTCTCAAAAGATAGGTATGTCACTACGTCGCCCACTTTTCCATAAAAATAAAAATGTTATATTCATTAACTTACATTTAAATAAAATAACACAAATTTAATACGTTTTAAATTATCCTAATAGTCTAAGATCCGGCTGCAAGATTACTACGTTCATCTAATTTTTACATATATTTATGAATGGGGTAATATATTTTTGCGTATAATAAACGAAAGCACAAATGTTTCATAAAAATGTCATTTGACCCGTCCGCAATTCCTTCTTTGCGTTATTTCCGTTAAGGCGAAATAATGATCTTATAAATTTGCTAAAATACATTCTTTTTATGTCTAAGACAAAGAAAACAATTATTTTACTCGTTATTTATTAGTTAACTCAAAACTGTTTCAGAAATTTATACATAAATTCACTAAATTAATTTCTCCCCCTCTCTATAGTTCCCGTAACCCGTTGTGAAGTACCGAACCACTGGCATTTTCTCTGCATATCCCCTTTTTCCCCGAAATCTGTTGTCAGAAGAAAACAAACATGGGTCGTCGTCGGTGATATTCGAACTTGGGAAAGCCGGATTGATAGGCCGACACGTTATCACTTACCGCACTGACGACCTCTCCCCCACTTCTAATAATTTTTGACATTTTTAAAACTCCCCCCCCTTACAAAAAAAAATAAAATAGAAAAGGTTAAATTTAATAAAGTTTTTAATTGTGTGCCATGCGAGCTGCAAATAGCAACTTTAAAAACATATTTTGATAGGTCTTGCAGATCTTCGTTGGTAATGCTCTCTGGCCAATGGATGTACAGGACGCGCCGCAGATACCGGCGTACAAAGGCTTGTAACTTAGACAAAGCAAACGTTTTTCATTACATTACATTTGAACAAATACCGGTTATTGGTTGGATTTTAAGTTACCTGCTTTTTTAAACGTAAAGCTTTCATTTTTATACATTTCAGTAGCTTCTGCGAAAATATTATTTGCACATTTAACAGATCTGCTTTTTTCTGACATTAAGCAGCTTTTTATGATCCTCTTTTTGATGCCATCACTTGCATTTTTGATAACTTTGTTGTATTTTTCAAAAGTACCTAAATATTCAGAAAATTGCTTTAATTGTAGAATTTTTAGTTTTCCCCACACAGTTGATTTAAAGTTAGTTGTTAACATTATAGAAATGTTTATGAATTTGTGCAACCATAACTTTCACTTGGCTAGTGCATATAAATGTAGATAATAATAGGTTAGTTTTCCCCATACAATAACTATCGCCAATTAGAATACGTAAACTGTGTCTTACTTGGTATATCCTATTTTACGTAAAATTTCTACTGCTTTTTGTGATCGACTACCAGATCTGCAGGACAATATTATTGAGTCCTCATGTTTTGGAAGAAGACTGCCATAATTTACTTTGAAGTTTTTTATATTATTTTTATCAGTAAACTCTGATTTTAATTTGTCCACTACAATAACAAAATTTATGTTAATTTCATAATACTTATTAATTGTATTGTATATGAAATGCGCAGGATGACGCTTATCAAATTATATTTTAAATATAAGTACAGTGAGTGCTTAAAGAATTATAATCACCACGATTTTTCACAAAAAGTTAACTATTTGATAAAGGTATTGGCCATTAATAAAATTTCCTTTAGGTAACCTTTTGCTTCTATTATACTAATCAATAGAGATATCTTCACCCTTTATTGAAGAGAAGAACGGATGCTTTTTTTTAATTTTAAATAAGCTGCCGGTAAAATTCAATGCGGCTTAAAAATATTGCTATTTCGATATTTTTAAATCAGAAAATATTTTCTTATTACGAAAATCCATGAAGGCAGAATATTTCTTATGAAATAGCATAAATAACAGAAACATTTCAAAAGTGGATATTTTTATTGCTTTGGCAGGTAATTTATCTGATAGAAATTCAACAAAAAACTGTAGGGCATGGCCAAAATGAATCATTTATCGACGGAAGAACTGAAGCATGCATTTAAGAAAGTAATAATACAAAGTAGAATTAACTTATAAAAACAGAGAGGTAGACAACTAAACATAAATATAGAACGAACCTTGTGTAGTTTTCATAGATTAAATCCACACTACAATTAAAAATAGAAACTGTGAGTATACTTATATGTAAGAGAAAAACTCAGAAACTAAGGACTGATTTAAAAAGTTTGTTTAATTTGTTGACATTAATCAAAGAATCCTTATCGAAACAAAGTTTTCAATCATTTTGCTAATGTTATATAAATGAAAAAATAATGTGCTGTACTGTGTGTAACTATAACGTATCTACGTCTAGCTTTCTTTAGTTCCCGTAACCCTTTGTGGGCATGAGCGAAGGAAGAACTCTACCCGATTCGATAATAGCGATTACAGTGAACTTATAATTTAAATTGAATTCCGAACCATCGACATTATTTGATAACCCTCAATAACAATCACGAGTCGACGCCGGTGTGATTCCAACCTAAGCCCATAATGATGGAAGGCTAGCATATTATCCTTCTATTAGGAGCTTGCTATATTGCAATTGACCGATTTTTCTAATTTCGCCCGCTGATATGCCAGATTAAGTTGAATCATGTACATGAGCATGTGTTTTCCAGGTGAGAACGAATATCCAAGAGAAAGTGATGTCGATGATTATTTTAATTAAAAAATATACAGTAAATTAGTGACTTTGAACTACTTTCAAATTTAATTGCAATGCCCCCCTTCTTACCTTCTTAATAATTAATTACACCTGTACTGAACTTCTCACTCAAACGCAAATGGTTTCTTACACAACTTGGATGGTGGTCGCTTAATTTCAATATTCTACGATCGCAGCATTTACTACATTGACGTAAACGAAGTTATATTTAACCCGACTTTTACTATCGTTCAGAAAACATTTGACATAAATTTATTGTTGTACTAGTTGCGTGTGTCCGACGTTGCTCGAACTTTTGATAAGTGAGTGTCGTTTCCGATTATTTTTATAAGTCACTGCTTTCCCACACCCACTCCTAGAGGTGCTAGATGTATTTTAACCCCATAGTACTCAACGACAAGTGGGTTGTGATTCCCATTCCATATTAACATCGATCGATTTCGATTATTTTTTCTGTCCCTTCCTTCACACCCCCGCACCGAGTGGTGCCTTCCTACCACAGTATCTAATTCCATCGGGTGTGTCATTATTCATCTCAGCGACACCGAAAGCTATAGATTCTCACACTTATATTGGTCGGTTTCAATTATGTACATGTTACTTTCTCCCCACTCTCATCCTTGGGTGGTCTTATCATGATATTATTTAACGGCATCCGGTATTCATCTTACTGACCCCGAAAGTATAGATTTGACATTAATAACGGTCGTTTTATTTATTTGTGTTAAGGGGCCGTTCAAGTATTACGTAACGTAGTTAGGGAGGGGGGGGGGGGGGGGGGTGGCTTGTGGAAACATTACGGTGCGTTATAGGGGGGGAGAGGGGGTCAAGCAACGCGTTACTAACATTAAGTTTTATTAAAATGTAAAGTCGTAACTCGTGACTCACGGTTCAGTTTATATTTGAAGTTTTTTGAGGAAAGAAATTTAAGAACAAGTGCGCATTGGTCTTAGAATAAAAACTTAAAGGGAAGTGCAATAACGCAGCACATTTTTCGTGTGTTAGTTTATAATATTTTAGTAGTAGTGGCTTTAGTAGAGGTGGCTTAAGGGGGGCAAATTAAAATTAAATGTTTGTACTTTGAAACATTTAAAACACTTTCTTTTTAGACTCAAAAAAAAAAACAAAATTATATCTTACGTAAATTTTCCCAAATTTTAGCGAATCTACATTTATCGTATGTACATAATTAGAAATTGAGGAAAATGACTCTTTTAAATGAACACCCCAGTAAATGACTTGCATCTACAACTGATTTTCAGGTAAACAAACTTTCACGAAAGTCATATTGAAGGAACAAATTTTTAAGCTTTTTGTTCAGTTATTTATATGTTTATTACTTTGAAAATATTTAATACGACTAGAAGAGCAGAGTCACACACCTGAAAAAAGATTTTTCTTGCCGATTTTTGTCAGAATTTACAAAACACCGAACATTTCATGACTATATTATTGATATCTCACGCATTAATTACTGACAATGTATGAATCGGTCATTTCGAAAAGGGCTCATGTCTAGAAAATCGAATTTTACGCTCATATATACATCATTT
This sequence comes from Leptarthrus brevirostris, assembly GCA_964036015.1. Taxonomy (NCBI): domain Eukaryota; kingdom Metazoa; phylum Arthropoda; class Insecta; order Diptera; family Asilidae; genus Leptarthrus; species Leptarthrus brevirostris. The sequence continues at coordinate 114,829,564 of OZ038373.1, read as the reverse complement.
ACTTGTTTCAAGGCGTTGGCTCTATATTTTATCATTTGTTACGGTCGGTAACAATGGTTACTCCACGATGATTTTAAAAATAATTAATAATAACACACGAAAAATTTGATACACATATTTCCTGAACTAATAAACAATTGTTAATGGAATATTTAATAGTATTATATAAAAGTCTGACACATAAGCTTTTTTTTATACGATTTGAGGCCAAAGCCTAGGGGACAACCCTTTGATGAGTTAGCATGCTTTTGGCCGGAAGGGAATTAGGGTAAGGAAAGTGAGGAAACTTGAATGCCTTGCTTTTGCATTGCTGCGAGCCAGACTACAGCCCAGAGATGGAGTGGATTATTTTTAATTTAAACTTGTTCTTTTTAAGGAATCCGCACTTAAAAGTAAAAAAAAACCTAAACTTTATTATGATTATTCGTTTGTCCGTTCGTGTACCTGTTTGTCGCTTCGGTTTATCTTCGAACCTTAACAGCAAAAATTTGAAATTTTGCAATGGTTAGTTTATTCGATATTTTAAATTTTATGGACAATTTCTTTTAAATATTTCTATAACTACAGTATTTTGTACACAACATTTTCCGTATCTGCAATTCTTACAAAATGTATTTCCCCTCATTATGGGGTACCCCGATAACCTACATCTACTTTTCTCTAGATTTTTCAGAAGAATTTAGCCGAAATCGAATTGATCATAATTCCTTTCTCACCCACTGTACTTTGAATATAGATTAATATTTGATTTTTCAAATTAGAATAAATAATAAAATAAAGAAATAAAAATATAATCGAATAGGTATACTAACATGGGATATTAATGCTATGTGGAATTTTTCCCGTTTCTTGCAGCTCTTCAGGCTCACGCACATCAATCAAAAGTTTTTCAGGATGTTGTCCAATGCATTTTACTTCTTCGTATGTTGCAACATTTGGATCTTCGCATTGCGTAGATGCAGAATAATTACATTCTGATGATTTCACTACAAATAAAGCAAAAATATGTAAAGTAACTAGCTTAATGTACATTTTATCAAGTTAACGCAAGCTCGATCTGATCACTGCAAGTTTTATTCGCGCCTAGAGAATAAATACAACTAACTTGTATATTTCTATTTTTATTCAGAAAGATTGATTATTCTCGTCTCCCATTTACGTAATTCTGAGAACACTAATAGTAAATAACTATCGATAAATGAAAAAAGCAGAAAAAGTCATTAAGATAATGATGAGGAGGAAAAACAAAAAAGCACAACCTTCTCACCGTTTTTACTTTCATAAAAATAAATCGCTTCATTAGTTTAGATTAAATTACATCTGTACACATGATACAACACTATGTAAATAGATTTTATTAAATCAAGTGGTTAATTAGAAATATTTTTATGTAATGCTGCAAGTGTTTTAATTAATTACATTTTTAAATATTACTCTCTTTAGATATATTAAGTTACGCATTTGAATCAAATTAAAACACTTGTTTAAATTCTTTCACAAACGTTTACACAAACGTTTTACCCGCAGGAGTGTCGTTCGAAAGTCAAAAATTTATAAAAAAATCAAATAATTTTTAAAAAAAAACACTTGTTTTGTTCCAAATAATAAATTGTGTTTATTCACGCTTATCGACTCGTTTCGCTTTACAATGGCATCACCAGGATATAACCGTATACTCGTTCGTTTACTAATTATTTCTATTCCGCTCGAGTTTTGAATGGTTTTGTTTCGAATTTACAATTTTCGTACACATTTTGTAGTTTGAAAGTTCAGTTGAATTACCATCTAGTTTTAGGTTTGATGCGTAGGCGTTCAGCAGCTAAAGAAAGTTTAGTTTTCTTTATCAGAAACGCCGATCGTGTTAAAAAAAAATTTTATATTTCTTACTCCGTTTGTATTCTGAACGAATTTGTTTTTAATTTTTTTTGTAAATCACATTGATTTGTTTATTCTTAACCATCCACTCAGTTCTCGCAAATTATGTTCCATTGCATTCACACACTCACTAATATCATCTCTCACAACATACAATAACGCGTCATCAGCAAATAATACAATATTTGCACCATCCAATACACTCTTTATATCATTAATGTAAACAAGAGATTAACCTTAAAGAATCAGGCCAAATTTCTGGGTGCGCTGATGGACGGGAAACTAAATTGGACGAGGCACCTACACGAGAAGAAAAACAAAACGGTAAGAGCTTTCTGGACGTGTAGAAATGCTTTAGGTAAAGTATGGGGACTATCACCGCATGTTATAAAATGGATATACACATGTATAATCAGACCCATGATAACGCATGGAGCGATAGTCTGGTGGAAGGCGATAGAGGTGGGCAGAAACCAGAAGATTATGGACCAGGCCCAACGTATGTGCTGTTTAGGCATAACGGGGGCTACCAGGTCAACACCGACAAGGGCCTTGGAGGTCATTCTAAACATTACTCCACTAGAATTCTACGTTAAGCAAGTGGCACTCAACTCTGCTATACGTTTACGTATGAATAAACTGTGGAAGAAAAGAGGAATGCAAACCCAACAGGAATAGATCGACCGAGTATGTAATGGTAATATAATCAAGAGACTGTTTGAGGAAGAAGATTGCTGGGACTTCAAAACGGATAACCCAAATTTAGAGGCAATCTTCAAAACGCAGTTCCCGACTAAAAGTGAATGGATCAACAATGGGGTGACCCAAGAAAACACTTTAGCGATTTACACAGACGGCTCAAAATGCGAGCGTGGTTGTGGTTTTGGAATATCGTGCGAGGAACTTAACCTGGAGTTATGGGGAGGGGTAAACGATTCCTCCTCGGTTCTTCAATGTGAAATCGCAGCGACAAAGATAGCAGCTAAACAGCTTATAGAACGGGGAGTAAGATCCTCTAGGATTGCAATATGCACGGATAGCCAGGCGTCCATCAAATCTCTAACTAACGCCGAGGTAAAATCCAAAACGATAGAAGAATGTAAACAGACCTTAACGCAGCTAGGGAGACAAAACGATGTCACCCTAATATACGTACCGGGGCACTGCTCAACCTGAGCATACCCATTCAGGAAATTAAAAAAGAAACCATGGAATGGGTAACGAGGAGGCACAAGGAAAAATGGGAGGGATTCGATATCGCCAGACACACAAAGGCGTTTTGGGGGAACTCTAAATGCACATGAATCTGAAAAGACCATTAAGCTTAACAAAGCCAAACTGAAACTTTTTGTTGGTCTTGTGACAGGACATGCAAGACAAAGGGCGCATGCCATAAAAATGGGAAGGGCGAATACTAGTCTATGCAGGGGATGTGAGGAAGAAGACGAGACCGTATTACACGTTCTCGGCCAATGCCCAGCTCTAATGCAAAAAAGATTTAGAATCTTAGGAACATACTACTGCGAAGATTTAGCAGAAGTTAAGAAATCAGGTTATAATCGAATTATCCAATTCGTTACGGGGATCAATTGGCTCGACAGTGGACTTTAGGGTGCGTTGCCGAGCAGGGGGCGTACAACGGTGTTGGATCAATTCGTTGAGCCGCACGACCACCATGCAATGGGTCCCGGGTTCGAGACCGTGGGTTTTATTAAGAAATTAAAAATAATCCACTCCGTCTCTGGGCTGTTGTCTAACTCGCAGCAATGCAAAAAACAAGACATTCAAAGTTTCCTCACTTCCCTTACCCTAATTTCCTTCCGGCCAAAACCATGCTAACGCATCAAAGGGTTGTCCTCTAGGATTTGGCTACATCGTATAAAAAAAATTAGGGTACCCAGCACAGAACCTTGTGGCACTCCCGCATTTATTTCCCTTCTCTGAGATATCGCCTTGTCTATGTTAGTTTGCTGGATTCTTCCTAACAAATAGCTATCAAACCATTCCTTTTACTCCATACTTTTTCAATTTTCTTATTGAAATATCTCGATCTACAGTTTTGAAAGCTCCCTTGAGGTCTGAAAACACCGCCAATACTTTTTGTTTTCTTTGCATTCCTTCCTTCCATTTTATCAGAACCAAATTTAGGGCCGTCTCTCAAGAGTATCCTCTTCTAAAGTCTGACTGCTCACTCAATATTAGTGGATTTAGTTCTAAATATTCCTCAAATTGCAACTGAACAACTTCTACAAAATCTTTTCATAGGTTGCAAGCGTGTTTATTGGTCTGAATTCCTCACATTTCCTTGCATTTCTCACTTTTTCGACTGCTATAATTACAGTTGTTTTCCAACCTTCTGGAAAACGACCTTGTTGCATTGATTGATTTATAATTTTCAGTATCACAGGGCCAACCTGTCCCCAACATTCCAGCATCATACGAACATATATCTTATTTTTGATGCCCAAACATATCTTTCTTAATTCATTTATACTTATCTGTTTGAATACAAATTCGTGTTGAAGTTGTTTCAATTTGTCTTCATATTGTATTGCCTGTACTAATTTCTTTCACACTATCCACAAAGTACTCGTTAAACTTCTCCGCAATTTGCGCTTTATCCCTTTTCCTACTTCAAAGTATATTTCCTTAATTTCAGGATATTTTCTTTTAGTATGTTAGACCAGCCATCAATTGACAAGTTCTCTAGACAACACATTTAAACTTGTTTTGTTCTTTCTTGAATATATCATCTAGCATAACAATGTTCTTGTAAATAAATGTTCTGATAAGTTTCCAACAGGAATAAAAGGTAAGTTACCTACGCCTGCATTCCTGTCTCACACGTTTGTAAATGCTTCTTCATTCTCGCTGCTATGTCCATTAGTTCTTTATTACAAAGAGAAAAAGACTATTGATTTAAATCTCGAGATTTTTTTTAAATAATTTGATTTTTATCGTGTTTTAAGTCATTAAAATCATCTCAACCCAGCATCTTGGTAGTTATTTCTTTGAGAAGCTCTGCGATCTGAGTAATGTAAAGCTCAGAGGTATCCTGAGTTTTCTTTAGGAATCCATCTAGGTGGATATGAAGGGGCTTGGTAAATTAAAACACCGTCCCACGCGGAAAAACGAACATAAAGGACCCACCCTGCAGTCTAAGTAGCGTTATATTTTTCGCAGCAGCCCTTTAAACTAACCTAAGTTTAGTTGCTAAGTTTATGCTGTCTTTTGCAATTATATTTTCAATAAGATTCTCTTTTACTGAAAGCCGTGGTGTTAGTTTAAAACCAAAATACTTTTATGAGTTTACTATTTCTTTGTTTCCCTTTATATTTTCATTTTGGTCTCATGCCGTTTCATTAAGTTTTAAAAATCATTATTTTTGATAGATTCCACTGGTCGCTTTAAGATTTTATCATCTTCTTTGAAGAACGCTAATCTTAATTTTTCCAATACCAATCTCATCTTCAATAGAATCAGTTAGGTCGCTCATAAATAGTAATAGTAAAGGGCTCAGAGGACCACCATGTTTAACACTAGAAGAAACTTCGAGTACTTATTACATTACATTACAAAAAAAAATATTAACTGAATTGAAATCCCTCTCGGAATGCAAAGCCCAAATAGTTAATCAGAAAAATGAATTAAAACAAATATTGCGTGAATTGAAATCTTTATCAGAAAACGAGAACAAATTAGTGAGTGAGATTAAAAAATCAAATCAATTAGAATCGTATAAAGACAAGTTGAAAGTTGATCCACCGTTAATTATAAAACCCAAAGCATAAACGAAGGAATAACTAGTTAGTTATTTCTTCGTTTATGCCCAAAGTGAAGCAAAATCCCGCTTAAACAAAAGAGGATTTGCGAAAGAACGTTGACCTCACAGATTTAAAGTTCATCAGCGTAACAATTAAACATAACGGAGTGATTGAAATAGAGAGTGACTCCAAAGATGAACTCTCAAAATAAAACAGGTGGTTGAAAAGAAGTGAGTGAAGATGAATTAATAGAAAAGATAAGATGTCAAAATGAGCACTTAAAGCAATATTATATGAAGTGTGTAAAAATTAATGGGATAAAGAAAGGAAATTTTATTCATTATAGTGCGGTGATTGAAATTGAATATGACGGATTTAAAAAGGTAATGTAAAATCCAAAGATTAACATAGAATGGGATAGATGTCCTGTATATGATGGTGTAAGCGTTAAAAGATGTTATAAGTGTCAAGGTTTCAACCATAAATCTACAGAGTGTAAAAATGAATCAGTATGTGCCAAATGTGCGAGAAATCACGATACTAGAGGTTGTAAGTGCGAAGAAATTATTCAGAAATGTGTGAATTGTGAAAAAGCAATTAGTAAATTGAAGTTGGACTTTAAATCTGATCACCATGTGTGGAGTAAGGAATGCCCAGTGTATCTGAATAAACTAGAGCTGAAAAAAACTTTTGGTTATTAGCAATTAAAGCGAATCGAATGTATTTATCTTAATATATAAGGGTTGGTCAATAATATAGTTGAATTAGAACATCTTATTAATGAGAATTCATATGAAATAATTATGTTAACAGAAACTCATTTGAAAAGTGAGGTGGAGGATAGTGAGATGGATTTGTATAAATATAAAATAATACGATGTGATTCGGAGTCAAATCGAACGGATGGTGTCGTTATATATTTAAGACAGGATTGGCAATATAAAATAATACAAAATATAGAAATTGGATTGAGTATCTGGTGGTTATTAATGAAGTGTGAACTGAATGATTATAGTATAATGATTGCCCTCACATACCGATCTCCAAGCTATCCGGAACGTGAATTTTTCAAAGAAAAGATAAATTAATTAGATGATTGCTTAGGTGAAGTATTAATCGCTGGTGACTTTAATATAAATTGGAATAATAACTTTGTATACAAAAAAGAAATACAAAGAATTTTACAAGATAATGAGTTGAATCAAATAGTAAAGGACTGTACAAGGGTAACTCAAAACTCGAAAACATTAATTGATTATGTCATTACAAATGTGAAGGGGGTAAAAGTATGCACAAATGTAAGTAAAATCAGTGATCATGAATCTCTAGATATAGATATAGATAACAATGATTTAAAAATCGATAAAAGAGTGGAAAAAACGTTCAACTACATGCGATATGAAAGAACCTTTTTCGTAGTGAGCTAATAAACGCAGGGATCAGATCTGTTAGTCAGATTGCGGACTTGAACCAGTGTACGGGTTATTTACATGATATTGTTAGAAGGACTGTGCAAAAGTTTAGGACGCACAAGAAATTGGCAAATAGTGGAAATGAATGGTTTACAGAAGAATTGAGAACGCTAAAAAGTGGAAAAATAAACTGGTATGCAAAAGCTAAGATTACTAATGACACATGGAACTGGGACAAATATAAGAAATTAAGGAATAAATACAAAAACAAAATCAATGAGGCGAAAGATAATTGTATTAGAAGAAATATTAATGGAGGGTGTTCTCAAAAAGAAAAATGGAAGGCAATAACAAAATATGTGTTAAGAGAAACCAGGCCGGAAATTAGTGAGGTACAAATTGGCGGGATTCGAATAAAAGATGACAAAGAAATAGCTGATGAAATGAACCACTATTTTGTGGATAGTATAAGAAGCTTAAATAACACAATTCCACAAATAAATTTTCTGAATAATCTCGAACAAAGTCCTAGCAGATTTCAGTTTGAATATGTAAATGAGCAAACACTTAAAAAAATTTCCAAATCTATGAATAAGAAGAAAGATTGTGATGGTATAAGTATACAAATAGTATTGGTTAACTGGGATCTGTTTGGAAATAGCCTGGTGAATATTATAAATAACAGCCTACGAAATGGAAAGTGCCCAAGAATATGGAAGGAGTCAATTATAATACCAGTACCTAAAATAAAAAACACTACAAAATGTGAAGAGTTTAGGCCTGTCAACATGTTAAATACATTTGAAAAGATGTTAAAGAAAGAAGTATACTTTTAGTTAGCAAATTATTGCGAGGACAACAAAATGTTAATGAAAGAACAATCTGACTTCAGAAAAAAACATAGCTGTGAAACCACGTTAAATTTCATAATAAATGAATGGAAAAAGAACATAGATGAGGCGAAATTTGTGGTAGCAATATTTTTGGACTTCAGGCGAGCTTTTGAAATAATCGATAGACAAATTCTTCTGGAAAAGCTAAGGAAATATGGAATAGTCGGAAAAGAGTTGGACTGGTTTACTTATTTGAAAGGACCCAAAGGACGAGAGTTAATTCCTGCTTATCCGGGGATGTAGATTCAACTTTAGGTATCCCACAGGGTTCAGTACTTGGAACATTATTATTTCTTTTATATATTAATGACATGAAGAAGGTTACACAATTTTCAAAGGTCGCGTTGTTTGCTGATGATACACTAATGTACTTAACGGGAAGAAACTCACAATTACCAAAGCAAGAATTACATCAGGATTTAGTCGTTTTAAATGTAAAAAAAAACAAAATGTATGACTCTTCACCTAAATTGTGATATTCGTGTCGAAATCAATGGTGAATTAATTGATAGTGTTGAGGAAATGAAATATCTGGGCATAGTTTTAGATAAAAAATTGAACTTTATTTCACATGTGGACTATTTATGCAAGAAAATTGGATTTTTTAAACGTATCAGGTGAAAAATTTCAACTATGACTGCAATTCACGTATATGATAGTATAGTCAGATCACACTTTGAATACTGTTCAACAATATTGTTTCTGTGTTCACAAACGCAAACGGAGAGACTTCAAAAGCAGCAAAACAAGGCAATACGATTGTATACTTAAGTGCAACAGATTGACGTCAATTCGGTGGATGTTAGATACCCTTAAATGAATGAGCTGCAAGGAAAGAATATTTTTTAACGTGTTACTATTTATATTTAATATGAAAACTGGAAGACAGCCAGAGTATTTAGCGGAGAAGTTAAATCTAGTAGCCGACAGTCAGCCATACTATCTTAGGGGTGCAGATTTATAAGGAGTTCATCATTAAGTTAATTAAAAGAACTTTTGTTATTCCAAAGTTTGTACAAACTAATAAAGTATTTAATATTTTCGGTTTTGACGCGTGTCATCTCGGCTTCTAGCCGGCGCGGCGGTAGTTTTCCACTACGTCGGGAGTAATGCCAAGACTTCAGGGATTTGTCATTCGTTCGTTCTATACTTATGTATTGTGTGTAGCGTTCTGTCAAAACCACCGTAAACTACAAGCCATGAACTGGACTTTTACATGTGGTCGTAAATGGTCTGACTGAATGGTCATATTTACATTGTTTCTTATGGTAGCCAGGGGGTCATTTTTCCTTAAACTCGCCCTAGCGCCAAAACTATTAGTTATATGAAAAAATTAGTCTTATATTAACTTAAAGCAGACTAAATGATCTTTCTAATAAGGTAAAAACATGTACACCTTATTAAGCAAAACCGTGAAATTTTAGTCGCAAACCAAATTTTCATCCTAAACGCAAGCAGTAAGTCATGGTCCGACTATGCTCTGTCGCTTGTATTTTCTTTAAATTTCCACTTCCGCACTTTTAGGCTTAAAAATGTTTATTATTTTCTTAAGTAGGGTATGAATATTTTTACTTCATTCGAAAGATTGTTTTGTTTACTTCAAGTAGAACAAAACAATTTTTTCATAGAAGTTATAGTTTAGGCATTAGGATGAGTTTAAAGAAAAATCACCCCCCGGCTGCCATAAGAAGCAATGTAAACTTATCGAAAAACCAGACCATTTTGGCCCTAATGTGTGTGCGTGAAATTCGTCAGTTCATGGCTTGTAGTTTACGGAGGTTTTGGTTCTGTCCGTAGTTCAGGAATTTGCGAACCGTTCGGGAAGTGTTAAGAACAACCGCTTTCTGTAGTGTGTGTGTAGTGTTTTTATGTAACTTTAGTGATTGCATATTTGTGATCAGTGTTTTCGGTACAACGGCTGTGGAAGACAAGATGATTGGCACGATAGTCACTTTGTCCATGTTCCACATCCGCTGCACCTCGTGTGCCAAATCTGTTTATTTCGTAATCTTCTCCCTAAAAGTGTTCTGCACATTGTTGGTGTTGGGTACTGCAATGTCAATTAGGTATGTTGTTTTTCTGTGTTTATCTATGAGTAATATCGGGTCTATTATGGTGTATTGTCCGATCATAATATATTTTATGTATGGAGTTTTCAAGAACACTATCTGGTGTATATTTGTAATATGGTGTGTATGTGGCGGATATAATAAGGTTGTGTTTTAGGGCTAACAGTTAGTGTATGACATTGCAGACCTGGTTCTGCCTATGCAAGTAATCTGTTTGAGTAAAGAGTTTGCATCCAGCCGTTATATGTTCTATTGTTTCAGAAGCTAAATGACAAAGTCTACACGTGTCGTCCTGAACTGCTGCATCCTTAAGGATGTGTTTCCTATAATTTATTATTATTATTATGTACTCAAAATTAATCACACACCTTTTTGTATATTGATTTTAAAATAATTATAAATTCTGATGAGACTTCTTGTGCACCTTGATTGTAGAGTTTATAAAAAGATAGCAGACCGGTTTATAGTATCAAATGTAGGTTTGTAATCTACTAAGAATCCGTAAATTTTTTCATAATGTTATCGCAGAATAACCTTCACCGATTGGTATCAGTTTAATATTTTACCTCTTCCCGCTTGGCCTAGCAAAGCTGCGGCAAGCAATAACAATCTTTCATAATTAATGAATGCTACTTACACCAAATTGTTGATCTATTTGAAAATATTTGTGTATTTCCAACGAAGGCAACAGCAGTTCTATAATTTTTTATATTAAGTTTAGTAAATTCAACAACTCCCGGTGTAGTCATAATTCTGGTGACATTATTTAGTTGCTTTGGTATACGGAACAACATACGGTGCGACATTTTCGTGATAATGCTTAGAGTATTTTAAAAATTATCAAAAAATTAGATTTAATTACTCCGGTCGGTAATTGTATCAGTAAAGTTTAATATTTCAAAACAGACTATCAGCTGATTGTATGTCAAAATATAAATAATATTGTTCGAGTCTCGATAAAAATGAAATTTGTTATTTTATTAATTTAAACCAATTACATGTTGACTTTATATATAAACAAAATAAAATAAAACTAATCATAAAATGGATAAGATATTTTGTAATATCTTGAGTTAAAAAATAAACTTTCATTTCAATGATAAATTGCTATTGTGAATTATGTGAATTGCCATTTGCAGAAGAGCGAAGCAGTAAAAGCGCCATCCGTGAAGAATTTGGGAATGAAATTATTTATGTGCCAAGAAAATTTGGAAGTGCTTGCCTTACGTGTGAAAAAAGTGTAATTTTTGACTTTGTAAGTGATTTTCTGCACTAAATTGTACAGTTTTTTATTCCTGCAGGCTGCAAGTACGGTAATTGCCTATAAAGTGCTAATTTCGAGGAGAATTTAAAATATATATAAGCTGTAAAAAGTTCAATAACGCTTGGGATGTTGCCAAATATCTTTTACTTAGCATAATAAGGTGAAAACACTCAATAAATTACAGCAAGTGCAAAACAATACGACGATATTTTAGAAGAATGGGTGTGGGGAATCACAAGAGTGTAAAATATAAGAAAAATTCCAAAGGCAATTTTTTATGTGCATTCCATTGACGTTTTTTTCATTTATATGTCCGTCTCTGTCAAAAGTTGTGTTGCTCTTTTCAAAAAGCTTGACCAGTGCCTCTGGTATGCCGACAATGCAGATAAATTGTTGACAAAACAGTGATTTAAAAGTGGTGTGAGCGCTGATAACAGATATCAGCAGTATGTGAAATAATTATAGTGGCAGTAACTCTGTTAAGTTTTATGAAGCGTTAGCACAACTCTAGCTGAGGCAATTAATCCCAAAAGGTCATAGCAAATCCATTTGTTAAAAAATTTATATGAATAGTTTTAAACTAACCTTTTTTAATGTTCCGCAAAGAAGGAATTGTGAAACTTATAGCAGTCAACATCCAGTCTGATAACAACAAAAGCAGAAGCAAACTATAAAGAAAGCTGTTTGCTGTAATTGACTCAGTTCATGCAATGGCCCAACAATTGATCCGGCGCTTTTCGAAACTTTCAAGATTTATGAGCAAAAAGTTTTGTTATTTGTGTGCCAATATGCTGATTTTAATCCTTTTCATATTATAGTTTTCTCAAACCACTAATAATATGGTAGCGTCTATTTGCGCCGCCGTGTCCGTGTCGGTTGTAGGATTTACACGGACGACTAGGAGTTCGGTGTCTATTTGCATCGCCCGTGTCCGTGTTAATGAACTTTTACACGGATCCGTGTACTTACTGTACCCAACACGTTCCGTCAAATTTTTATTAGACTTTCAGGGAGGAAGAGGTGTATTAATCAGGCTTTTAGTTACCCCCCCCCCCCCTAAAACATTATAAACAATTTCTTTGATGAGTTGTTTTTACACAGATGCGATTGACACGGACACGGCGGAATACGCGGTGACACGGCCTAAGCAGAGGTTGATCGAACTCCGTGTGGTCCGTGTAAATCCTACAACTGACACGGACGCGGCGGCGCAAATAGACACTGCCTAATAATATAATATAATAAACGTTTGTGGGTTCCACTTACTTTCTCAGCATTAGTTGTTTGTTATTGGTGAGAAACACCTCTTTCTAACTCTAAAACCACAACGGCGTGACGACGCTATCTTTCATTTCCTAGTTGAAATAACCTAACGAGCACAAGTGACAAGTCGTGTTCACTAAATGACACTAAGTCTGTTCCCTAACGAGCACTAGTGATAACAGTGACCACTAAATGACTGCGAAAGCATTCCCCAAATTTTTGCGCTCGCTATTTGAGTTATCAAATTAACTTCCCCTCAAGCACTTTTTTTAATACAGAGAATTTTCAGTGTTATTAGGTCTGTTCTTTACCGTCATCCCGAGTAGCGTAGATCTCGGCTCGGAATCAAAAAGAACAGGAAATAAAATAGCAGCGCAGAGCTGCTCCAATCCGAGTAGCAAAGCCAGGTTAGTTGCAGTACTCCTCTCTTAGCAGCTGACTGTCATTTTGTTTTTAATATATCGTGTAATATTCCAACAACCAGAACTCCAGAGCAATTTCAGTACCGAGATTTTAAAAGCGTGAATCTGGACAATCTCCTTATGGATGCAAATCATATTGATGTTGGTTTTATATACTCTTCCAATGATGTCAATGCCCAAATTGAAACCTTAAATGTAGCTATTTTACACTTGTATCAGACCCACGTGCCACTCCGTTTAGGAGGAGTGCAACGAGATGGACGACCTTGGCTAACACGTGAAATTTTACTTTTGATGTCAGCCAGGAATGCTGCGTTTCGTGCATTCAAGCGCTCTCGCACTCCTGAGAATTGATAGTATTTTCGATTTTTTCGGGGTAGTCTAACTTTGTAACGCGTGGACCGATTTGGATAATTCTTTTTCTGTTGGGTAGAGTATGTTCCCTGGTTGATAGTAACTTCGTAGCGCGTGGACCGATTTCGATGATTCCTTTTCTGTTCGGTAGAGTATGTTCCTTTATTGCTGCCATGAGAAAAAAAGTTTAGTGAAATGGTGGAGGGGTAGGGGGTTAAACATAACTTTTAAACGCGTGGACCGATTTGGATGGTTCTTTCTTCGTTGTATAGAGTAAAAGACACTAAAAGGTGAAAAATAAAATAGTTTTTAAAAAAAAAGTTGAACGGACTTCACAAAAAGCGCTAAAAAGCATAAAATAATTTTATATCTATTACGACATTTTGAAGGTGGTGCAAATTAAACAAATAAAACAACTACAGTACCACAATTGAAAATAATACATAATACTACCTGAACGTTTCAGCTTACGGGATCATAAGAAATGACGATTAAATATTTTTGTTGTAGTTGTTTGATTTGCACCGACTGCAAAATGTCGTAATAGATATAAAATTATTTTATGCTTTTTAGCGCTTTTTGTGAAGTCGGTTCAACTTTTTTTTAAAAGCTATTTTTTATTTATTTCCTTAAAATAAATGTAAAAGATCAAACTTTGATGAAAACCGAATTGAAATGTTGCGTAAATTTAAGATTCTGTACAAAAAAAAACAGTGGTCTCCCCGTAGGTTTTAAAAAAATTGAATTTAAAAATCCACTCCGTCTCTGGGCTGTTGTCGTTGTCTAGCTCGCAGCAGTACAAAAACATGACATTCAAGTTTCCTCACTCCCATTACCCCAATTTCCTTCCAGACAAAGCCATCAAAGGGTTGCCCCCTATGTCTTGGGCACATGGTAAAAAAGAAAAAAAATCTTCATTGTGACTAACAAGTAAAATACATTTATACACAAGAGAAACTTATTTGGTATTTTATTTTCTAATAGCCCTTACATATAAATTTTTCGAGCACATTCTGATTTTGCAGTTTTCTTATTCATTCTTTATGACACATTTCTTCTCATTTATTTTTTTAATATCTCAGGTAGGCACAATATCAAACTATCAGTTCTGCACTTGTGACTATGTAAAATGTTAACATAACTTACCCTACCCCAGTGGAGCACGGTACAAAAATGCCGCGAAAACATTAACATTGTAAGATGCCACTTGACATTGCGTTGTGGGTAGCTTTGTGTTGACGGCGTTACAACGCGGTTCATTGTAGTTACAGGGTAATATAGGATGTACAAATATCTCTCTCTCTAGTTCCCGTAATCCCTTGTGGGGCATGTGGCGGGAGAAGAACTTCAGCCGATTCGAGACAAATTGCAAGTGGACCTTTAATTTAAATTTGATTCCAAACCACTAGCATTTTCTCTGCAACATGGCCCTTTTATTGTAATCTAGGATTCGAACCTGGGACCACCCCGTATTAGTTTAATCTAACAATATAGCTATACATTTATTGGTGTTGAGGAAGAACTAATTGGGCTCAGATAAGCATTGAATCTTAGAATATAGAACAAATAATTTCAATAAGATCAGAAAATGGATCCTTTTTATAAGTACTGAAATCATCCACTTTTCGGAGTACACCATGTAACACAAATTTAAAATTTTAGTAGAGGATTTGGGAAAAAATAAGGGTGTTTTTACACATTTAATAATTTATTCAGTTGCCCAGAGATATATTGCTAACAAAGATCAACGTATATGGAATTAGAGGAACAGAGCAAGAGTGGTTAGTGTCATATTTCTCGAATAGGACTCAAAAGACAAAGGTGGGCGGTATAATGTCGGAACATATCCTACATATAAAATAGAAGAATCATCTAAATCGGTCTAGGCCTTATGAAATAAGACGACCACTCCACCCTAGAACCAATTTTTTTCATTAGCAATGAGGGATCATACTCTATGTAACAAAAAAAGAATCAACCAAATTGGTCCACTTGCAGTGTAAAATAGTTGACCTAATCTGTTCCCTACTGCGCTTCAATATATCTCGAGAACTAATGGACCGATTTAGTTCAAATTTTTTAGAGCTTTTTTATATGGTTACCTAGATTTTAATGTCCCACTTTTTTAACTTTAATATTTTTTTGGGTTCCGCATCTCAAAACGAAAAAAAGAACCCTTATAAGATCACTTCGTTGTCCGTCTGTCAAGACAGATACTCGCAAATAAATCAAAACCCATAGGGTACTGCCCGTTGACCTAGAATCATAAAATTTGATAAGAAGCCAGGTCTCACAGCACAAGTCAAGGAAAAAAATCCGAAAATCGGTAATTTGTAGTTACGTTACGAAAACCTCGTCGCCGTTTTCCGTTTTTTTATAATTAAATGAAGTAAAAGGAGAAAGAAAAGACTGACAAATCACAATCTGAACTTCAAATGGTCGGCACATTTCGAAAAATTTAAATGCTAAAAATACGGGTTGTCAAAAACTGCTTAAAGTTATCTAATTCAAAAATAGTTTTTTTTAGATAAAAATTTATAAAACTGATAAACCACACCTCACGCCACATTTTTTTTATAATTTTCGATATTTTTATGCAATGTACTTAAAAGTACTTACTTTAAGGTGTACTGTTTGAATTTTTATTAAAAAAAAATGTTGTATAAAAACAAATTCCATAATTTACCCTATTTAAGGGGGTCCTCTACTCTCGAGGACTGAAATAGAGCGGTGTTTTGGGGAATAAATTGCAAAGTATCTACTGAATACATTTTAAAATTTTTTTTTTATCTCGAAGAAACATGTTTTGACTTTTCAATTTTTTTTTTGAAGATGAAAAAAAAATAACTCTCGCGACTTTGAAACGTCATTGATGACATTGATGTTGAAACTGCATGGGTCCCGCTTAAGCAAAGTTGTGGCCAATTGGGTAATCTGTAATCTGAAAATTGATATTCTTTATAATCATAGTTACGTTCGCTATGTTTTTGCGATTTGTAAAAGTTATGCAACAATTTGTAAAAATTTCCAACTTACGTAATTTTTTGACCTCTATTAGAGGCTATAAAAATGGAACAAAATAAAATTTTGCAAATCGTACTCGGGAAAACATAGCGGTATGTTTTCTGAACAATTAAAAAAAAATTATTGAAATCGGACCAATACTTTTATGAGAAGTCTTACTCGGCAGCTAAAAAAACACTACTTTCGGGAAAACGCGTTTAACGATAAATTACGGTGTATAACTTGATTGTAGTAACTTACGAGTTAATCTGCTATACCGGGTCCGTATAGTTCTCCTTCCTCATCACGTTGATGTTCTTGGTTGTCCACATTCTTCTCAAGAACGGACCGGTAAATTCTTTAGACAATGATTTTTGACTGGACAAGCGCCGTCGTGGTGCGCCGCGCTTAGTTTACCGGAAACTGCCGGAGACGGGTACCTTTCTGTTCCCAGAAACATGCAAAGGAATGTGATTTTCACGAAATCCTTTCTGTAACGTATTCTCAGATACATATAGATTGAAATTTAATAAAAAAAAATCGATTTTTTGAAACCGCGAGAGTAGAGGACCCCCTTAAACTACTTTTGTGTGTTGTAGCTCTCAACAAAATTTTTTAAATATATTATGAAGCTTAAGAATAATTACAAATAAAGGGTGTTTTAATAAGAGGTTTCATTTTAAATTATTGGAAAAAAAAACACTTAAATTTTTTTTTTTATTTGCACCGACTTCGAAATGTCGTAATAGATATAAAATTAAAAATTATTTTATGCTATTTAGCGCTTTTTGTGAAGTCGGTTCAACTTTTTTTTTAAAAACTATTTTATTTTTCACTTTTCAGTGTCTTCTACTCTATACAACGAAGAAAGAACCATCCAAATCGGTCCACGCGTTAAAAGTTAATTTTAACCCCCTACCTCACCCCCATTCCACTAAACTTTTTTTCTCATGGTATCAATCAAGGAACATACTCTACCGAACATAAAAGGAATCATCGAAATCGGTCCACGCGTTACGAAGTTACTACCCTTCCCCCTCCCCCACCACCACCATAGGACCAAATTATTCTCGTATTAGCAATGGGGGATCACACTCTATACAACAGCAAAAGAACCATCCAAATCGAACCACGCGTTACAAAGTTAGGTTCCACCCCCCTTCTCCCACGTCCACCCCAGCAACATTTGTTTTCTCGTAGTATCAACCAAGGATCATATTCTATCCAATTGAAAAAGAATTATCCAAATCGGTCCACGCGTTACGAAGTTAGACTACCCCCCCCCCCCCCCCCCCACCCACACCTTTCACGATAGGACCAAATTATTCTCCTATTAGCAATGGGGGATCATTCTCTATACAACAGAAAAAGAACCATCGAAATCGGACCACGCGTTACAAAATTAGGTTCCACCCCCACCCTCAGCCCCCCCAAACATTTTTTTCACCTGGTATCAACCATGGAACATACTATACCCAACAGAAAAAGAATTATCCAAATCTTTCCAAGCGTTACAAAGTTAGACTACTCCTCCCCGCCCCCCACCCTAGGCCAAATTTTTTTTCTCCTATTAGCAATGGGGGATCATACTCTGTACAACAAAAAAAGTTAGGTTTCACCCCCCACCCCCACCCTACCAAAAATTTTTTTGACATCGTACCAATCGGTGAACATACTCTACCCAACAAAAAAAGAATCATCAAAATCGGTTGACGCGTTACGAAGTTATGCCCGGTGAGACATAAAAAAAAAACGCGTCGAACTTAGAACCTCTTTGTTTTTGGGAAGTCGGTTAAAAATGTAAAAAATAATCCTTTCCTAAATTATTAAAATACTTGTGACTTCTTAGTCAACTATTTAATGTTTTTAATAATTTATTTTTACAGAATAAAATATTTCATAATGAAGCGAGTTTAACTTCTTGATTTGAGACTTAACCAATTGTGAATACGTGCCTTAGACAGTGCCTTTGATGTAATCATTTAGGATAAGAAAGAATGTCGTCACATCCCACTGGCCTTCGCTTTTCTCCATATTCTTCGACTAATCAAACGAATAGTGCTGGCATTTCACCAAGTAACATTGTTACGAAAAATATGCAACCACAACCCCAACAAGGGTCAAATAAAAAGCAAATAATAACAAAACATCAATTTACAACAGCAAACAGTCTATCAGGATCTGAAACAGATTTATCAACATCAACAGAAAATCTTTCAATGGAACAACGGTACGTACTCAGACATACTCCCCGGGTGGAACCACAAGGGCAGGAGAATTTGCAGGAAAATTCTGGTAACGGAAACGAGAATCAGGGTATTTCAAGAAGATATTTACAAATTAGAGATTTTTTAAAAGTTTTTTCGTTCTCAGGACGATTTTTGCCAGAGCAACGATTTTCTTCCAATGCATCATCGGACTCGACCAGATACGGATCGAGCAATCGTAGTTTATCTGAAGCTCGTAATCCTATGTTTATACCGCAGACAAATGGAAACAACACTCCTAATAGAAACTCTTTAAAAGAAGTCAACTCAAACCGATCATCTATGGATGTATCAACATGCTCTTACAATACGTTAATTATCCATAACGACGATAGTATGTATTCGATTGCCAATCGAGAATATCCAAGCCCACCCCCAATTGTAAAGAAAGAACGTCCTCGTTCATATGGTGAGCAAGGAATGCAAGAAATAACTGAAATTCCAGATGACTACTTAAATCAGAGTCATGTCTTAAAACATTTGGCCAAAGAAATTAAAATTCCGTCTAAAGGAAGAAGTAGCACTACAAGAGATTCGGGAGTGTCTGAAAATTCAAAGGATTCGAAGGACAATCAAAAATTTGATTGGATTATTGAGGAAAATGATTCTCCAAACAAATCAAAGAGTAAGAGTCAACCGGATTTGACAAAGTATGATCCAAGATATTTTTTTAAATTTTATTTGACAAATTCATTATTAGATTAAATAGTAACGAGGCAGACACAGTGGAGTCCTTGGCGAAAGAAAATGCTACTTTAAAGCAGCAACTTTTAATGTGTTGTATGAAAGTGGCAAAGACACAAAAGGTAATTTTAAAAGTTGTCTTGAATTTTTATAATAAATTTTGGTTAACAGTTAGAAGACGAAGTCGCAAATATATATCGAATTTATGAAGAGCTCGTACAATCGTGTGAAAGAAGAGAAAAACTTGAGCGCGTTGCTAGAATGCGATTGCAGGAAAATTTACAGAAAGTTCAAACATTGAACAGAGCCCTGAAGGATCAAGTTGATGTTTTTCAGACTCAACTGCTAGCGCCTTCAGAACATCAAATTCTAATAGCGCAGCTTTTTACGCAAAGTAATTTTTTCGTTTTTGTTTGATGAAATTTTAGTAAACTATATATTTGTAATTTGTGTAGATAAAGAACTTCTTGCTGCTAAAGAACGACAAGATATAGAATTAGCAGCTCAACAAGCGACCTTACAGGAGCAAAGAAGGCACATAGGTATTTTGGACACAGCGTTAAATAATGCACAAAGAAATATTCGACGATTAGAAGAAGAACTTCGCAAAAAGCAAATCTATATTGAAAGATTAACGCAGTTGTATGGTTCAAATCAATCGAAACAAACTGAGAGAAAAATGCGTTTGGATTATGAGACAGAACTGAGTAAAGATTCCAACCGAAGTGGCAGT
The DNA here is from genome assembly GCA_964036015.1 of Leptarthrus brevirostris. Classification (NCBI taxonomy): domain Eukaryota; kingdom Metazoa; phylum Arthropoda; class Insecta; order Diptera; family Asilidae; genus Leptarthrus; species Leptarthrus brevirostris. The sequence continues at coordinate 114,809,561 of OZ038373.1, read as the reverse complement.
AGTACGAACAGCGAATCAAAGTGGCAGTTACAAGAAAAGAACAGTCAAATTATGAGGTTTGTCTTAATATAATTTAATTATTAGCTTTTTAAAACAATGGAGCCTTTTTATGTTATTGAATGATATCTGTAACTTGTAAGATATAATTTCCCTAGATAACCTATAAGAATGGTTCAATAATTTTGTTATTTCACTGCCCCGTAAGTAGTGTTAAGGCCTTAATACCATGCAGCACCAATTCTGATCCTGGGATGATCGGCATAAAGTGGCGAAAACTGACAAAAAACTGGCATTTGGTGCCAGCCATAATATAATGCATTGAAATGTCGCTCATAAGAAGTTCTTTCATAAAAATGTTTTTATAATTACATTTTTATATAAGCATGGGTAATCTTTGATTAACTCTATAAGTTTTTCCTCGAAATTCATTTTACTTTTAAAAAATCCTGCCTCAAATTCAAACTATTTTCAATTTCGACGAGAGGAGTGCTGGCATCAGGATTGGCATTCTGCAGTGCGCCATATTGTTTTATATATTTTAAATTGACAAGCTATCAACTTCAATCCTAGTACTGGCATAAAGTGCCACATTGTATTAAGAGCTTTAGTCTATTTTCATTTAACAAATTTTGCTTTCGTAGCTTGAATATAAGACAAATGATAAAACGAGTTGGAGAGGGGATGTGCTGATTTTGTCGTTACTGTAAATGTCTATTTAAATGTTTCAAGCGTATAAGAAAAGGTAAAATTATATGTTAAGACAATGAAATCAGTCAAACTAGTTGCGTTTTTGTTACTATGACAAAGCCATAATAATTCGGGATTACCAGAGATCCGGTTTTTAATATCTCTTGCAAGGTGGACAATAAACCAAAAAAGGGGAATTGTACTATTACTAGTATTATTAGTAATACTTATTAATTAAAAATTTGTAGTGAAGATAAAAAGGCGAAAGTTATCACACACAGAAATACAGATTTCTCAGATAAATATATTTTAAGCGGACCGGAAAGTAATGTCGTTTGCAAACAAATAAATTTTTAACAAGTTTTTATTTTTAATCAATGATGTAATCACCCTCGTTATCAACAGCCTTTTGCCACCTAGTGTGCAAATTTTCAATGTCGGGTCGATAAAAATCAATTGGCTTTTGTGTAAAATATCTGGAGATGGCATTTTGGATATTATGCAAATTTTAAAATTTTTTGTCAAATAGGAGTATTGTAGCGATCAGAATAAATAGAAATCCGATGGTACCTCCCACCCCAATTTGTTCTTGCATTATCGTGTTGCAGAATAACGCCGTTTCTGTTGACAATCGCTGGACACTTTTCAATTAAAGATTGATGTACTCGATCGAATTGTTCACAGTAAAGTCTACATTCACAGCTTCTCCAGCTTTTAGCACTTCAAACTGAACGATTCCGCGAATATTCTACCAAACCCACAAAAGTGCCTTTATGGGATTTAAATCTGGCGTAGCAGTGCTTCGTGGCGATTCATTCGAAGACTGACTTTTGCGTTTTGGATTACTAGAGGAACCATTTTTCATTTCCAGTGATCAAGCGATAAAAAAACGCTTATATATGTATGCAATAAGTTGCATGTGGTGGATCGTGTTTTCTTCGGACAGATTATGCTGGACAAAACACCTGCTCCGAATACTTTACCAATCTGTTGCAAATGTTCTTGGTTGATCAAGGTTCGTTAAGAGTGTTTGACAGTTCCTGGATTCTTCGACACTGATTTGCCTTAACGTCCGCCCTTATAATAAACAAATATTGACATGTGCAGAAGCGACATTAGGTTAGGGTGGCGGCTATCAGCCCTACAGCCGATCAGCCTCACATAGACCTATAAATGGTCCGTTGTGATAACGACATTACTTTCCCGTCCCCTAATAGAATTGAATCCATTGTGGATTTACTAACAATTGGATATAAAATCACTTTATATGACCACTTCACAACCCCTGGGCTCCATGTCATGCCTCAATATCCTATAGTCTGGAATTAACGCCACATTCTATGATATATGTTCACTCAGGTAAGAGTAGTGCGTTTCAATCTACAGAAAAGTCCTTAAGAGAAACAACGTGTAATGAACTTAACTATAACGCGCATAATGCGCCGAGCCGTAAAATTTAAAGTTTAACGCGTTTTCCTCAAAACGACATTTCAACAATCGGTGGCCATTCTCAATCTACACGGAACCGATTTATTTGAAATTTTGACAGCTCAGTATCCTTGCCGTTATCGCCGGTACCGAGATTGGGTTGATACAATTTTTGTTTTTTTTTTCTCTAAGCGCGTTTAAATTGAAAAAAAAGCCGAAAAATCGCAACTTTTCATTGTAATTGCACCATTTAGGTAATCTGTAAACTTCTCGACAGCAGGAGTGATAGCCATAGGCATAACAAGTAATACAAATTTTGTTTATAGATAACTGACGATGTTGCGACTACCCGCGCTCTGGTCTGCTCATTTTGTTCGCGCATTTTTGTTTGTTGTTGATAAACAATTAAGGAGGCAGGTAGAATGTCTTTTTAAAAGGGCAGGTATTAGCTGTACATTTAGTCATGTAACTTGAGAATGGTTAAACATTTGTGAGTGCTTTAAATTGCTTTTGAAAGATGGCAGATTGGCCACTATTTTAAATCCGGAAATAAAAAAAATTAAAGGCCTAGTTTTCAAAATATTTCTGTTTGAAATGAAAAAAAATATTTCTGTTTCAAATTACCAAAATTTAAGTTCGAAAATCTACTTTTTTAAATCCATTAGAACTAATAAAAAAATGTTTACAGTCTTTAACACTATTATGTTAAATGTCAACTGAGATATTATTAACGTCTACAACACTAAAACAGCAGAAAATATGCGTCAAAATGTAAGACTGGTTAATTTTATCGTTAAAAAATATCAAACCCCTATAGCTTGGAGGGGGTGAAGATAGATCTCCCCCATAATTTTTTTTTCGTTTGTCGCCTAGACCTACCAGTTCCTTCATTTTTGCACACGACCTTAGAATCACCCTGTATGTAAAACTGCTATCTGTTTTGTTTGATTAAGTGAAAAATGTATTTTTATTTCTAATCTTGACCTTATTTTTATGTTCTTAACTAACTGGAATTTCGCCTCTATTAGACTGGAAAGCGAACAACGCCACTTAGAAGAACAAGCAATGCGACAAAATGCATCTAAATTATCTCTAGAGAAAACTTCACAGGTTTGTTAGGTGGTTGTTTTTAAATTATGCACTTATTTAGTAAAAATATATACAGGAAACTGATAGGATCATAGCCGAAGTAAAGCACGACAAACTTCGATATTTAGAAGAAGTTCACTCGGCGCAGCGCAAGGTTAACGATCTTCAGTCTCATTTAAAAATTCTCGAAAGCCGTTTAGCTGAAAAGGATGCATTAATTCGAGCTTTACAAAGCCAGAAAAGTATAAAATGATACAAATCAATAGTATTTTGTCTAACTTTATTTATATTTTCCAGTTTGCGGGTCATCATTTGATTCGTATAATCTTTCGACAGACAGCTTTGCTCTAAATCCGCTTCGTTATAACTCACCGTCTTCGTTTAATGCATCAAATACGTCATTTACAACAACTGCAAATACATCATTATTGGAACCAGCATATGGAGCAACCACGTCATCGAATTATAATCCGACAGTAACAATAACAGGTGCTTTATCAGCTACTAATTACGGACAAACTACTCCCACATATAATCAAAGCATTGTAAATTTACAAACTATCTCTATGCCAGGCAATTATTCACCAAACAGCTCGAACTACAGTGCTAGTTTTGAGCCAAATTCAAATTATATGCCTCAAGCTTCACCAACATTCAATACAACGTCATACGAAAATCAATACGATGAACACATGAAGAAGCAAATCGATGAACAAATCAGCAAGGTAAGTCAGCTATCGCTGATACACGCGCATAACGTCCATGCTTCCAAAATGCTTGATCCAACCGCTGAGTTGAATTCCAAAAATAACATAATTTTAAGTCAAATCCAAGCTAGCAAGGACATGGGCAGACCATCATCTCGAAATATTTCAAATAACGAAACGTTTTACTAACATGAATGTTTTATAAATTATTTACGAAATTTTCGATTTTTCAAAATTTGCCATAAGTTTGAAATTTTGAATCACGATCGAAGATAATGCACAAGACTGAATTTCTCAAGTCTTCTAAATTTTTTAGAAAGGAAAATTTTAGTCATTTTATTGAACCTCATGTCATTTACTATAATACATTTTAATTTGAACTGGTCTTAATATTAAGGCAACTATAAAAAGCTTGCTTTGAAGTGGGTTATTCACGACGAAAACTGCAATTAGTAAAAATCGAGTAGTATACATAAAATATCAACAATTAATCCTTACAATTGCAAAATATATAGTGGCACAGAACTTGTTTTAAATTTCAAGAACTCAGTAGCTGAAGTGGATTTACTTTTTAATGAAGAAATATACTGCTTTATCAGCGGCTGTGGGTCGTAATTAAGCAAGTTGCTACAACCTAAAATTATCATTCCCAAGATTTTTATAGCCAGGGTTGTAGTAAAGTGTAAAAGATTCCATTACATTTTTGTTGGTAAGTTCTGTAATCATTATACCACTCTCTTACAAAACTTATAAAAGTTAAGGAGCACAACACAGCATAGGTTTTAAAAGTCAAAGACATGCAATATTCGAAGAAAGTTGTGATAGTGATGAATTCCGTTTGAAATAGCTTATATAGTGTTCATGCATGTAATTAGGATTGGACTTTGACAAGTTTCGTCTTAAGTATGATGAAACTATGATATTAGTACCAAATATTATAAATACTGGTGACGTCAGATATATAACTTTGAATTTGTTCAAGTATTTCTTGAATTTGAAATGCTCGAGTCTTAGAATAAAGAACTAGAGGAAGAGTTGTACCGTGTAAAATTCCTATTCGTGAGTAAAGCTACTTCAGGAACTTAAAATCAGCTGGGCTCGTTGGTTTATAGAGACAAAAGCATACTAAAAAGAGGGACATATATATTTCGTATTGTCAAAGGTTGTTTACTTTCGTGCGTGAAAAAGTTTCCTCGAGTAAATTAAGTTAAATTTTGTTAAAGTTGTTAAAATAGTTTCTTTTAAAACTTTATGTTATCATTCCAATACTATTTTGTGATTTGTTGTGAATCCAGAATTTGTTTAAATAAATCGGCATGAAAGAGAAGATGATGGGAAATTGTTTTTCCTGTAAAAACATTACTCGAATTACTTCTAAATTCATGCTATAAACATGTGAAGTTCAATTAAGACCTCAATGAGTGAGTTTAACGTGGAAACTGATTTAATGTTCCGGGTAGTTTGTACAAGTGGAGGCGTAAACAAAATTTTTGGGAGCATCCATAGAAAATCTTAGATAAGATTTAATCAATTAAAACCAAAACTGATGTTTAGCTTGGCCTATAATATAACGTCAAAATTAATATGCTAATAAACTCAAAATTAATAATATTGAAATATTTGGTGGAGTCAGAGAAAAAGTGTTGGTCTTCGACTTGTTGACAACAGATTATGCTAAAAGGCCTCTGCGTTTGCAGAGCAATGTCGGTGTTTCGGAATCAACCTTAAATTGTAGGTCTACTTGCAATCGTTGTCATCGAATTGGTTGCAGTTTTTCTTCTGTGGTTACGGGAACTAGAGAGCGGTAGTTACAATACAAGCGTAATCTATGTCAGATGAAATGTTGATGGATTCAGGTATAAGGTTGAAGATTTTGCTATCGTCATTTCTTTTACGCTCTCGACTTCCATTGTGTCCGCGCTCCCTTCAGTTTTCATTGTGTGGCGCTTCCTATTCATATGCATTAGTATCCTGTTTGTTTTTCAATAAATTACAGGCCACACAAAACATTGATTTGACAGCAGTGCCATGGTGCTTCCGATCAGCTTTTGTTAGTCGCTTGAGTATACATATAATTGTGTCGTGTGATACTCTTTCAATGTTACAAAGGGTATCCTGAAGCACATGTGAGAATGAGTCAACCTTCATACAGCCAGCTCTACATTTCCGTGCCAGTCGTGGGCTAGATGGTATTGCCACTGTTGGTAATAGTTTATACCGAAGATGTATTGCCTTAATGTACTCCTCACACCAGGCGTTTTTATGTTCGTCGTATTGCCATGGTTGATCTGTTTATCTTCCTTTCAATCCTCTCTACTCTTGGTGGCATTAATGATGTTGAGCAACAATGGTGATGCTTCTCGAAGTTTACTGATCCTGCTTGTTATGATAGCTGGTATGATCACGCTAAAATTAAAAACTTGAGTGATGCGTAGAGTGAAGGTGAAGGGCTGTACGTATGAAAGCTCTAATCTTTTTGTATATTACTTTAAGCAGTTTCAGGTAGGTGTTCGACTTCTGCAAGCTTGTTATATACTTCGGTATTAGGAATGATCATAATATATCCATATTGCTGATTTCTTAGAATGGCCGATAGCTGTTCATATAGTGCCCCAGTGCTGCATTTCCTTATTCCCAAAGTAGAAAATGTTTGCCCCAAGTAGCAAAACTCAACCTTGTTAATAGGAGAGATATAGAGATATGGTTCTGTATCGACGAATACCTTCTTACTCAAGACAGGCAAATGTATAATGTGACTTCTCGGCATTCAGTTTTAATCTCCTCTTGACTAAAAACGCCACTGTGGCTTTCAGTAAACTATCAGCATCATATTGTCAGAACACAGCACGATATCATCGGCATATGCAAGTATGGAGATGGTCACGCCTTCTGTCAGTTTAATGTCTTTTCATTCCTCCAGACGACATATTAACTCATCACGAATGATGTTGGACATGCACGGCGAAAAACGTTCCCCTTGTTTCACATCTCTGTTCATGTTGACGTCATCTATAGATGTTCAATTCGATGTTGTCTGTGCTGCCTCCCTCCTTCATAGTTCTTCATAATGATCGAAATGTTTTTGTAGTCTATGTGTTTTTGTGGCGCGACGCTTTGTCAAATGCCTTTGACAGGTTGGTACTGATCATGCATACGAGATGTTTGTGTCGGAAATTACATATCGACAATTTGTAGATATGGAATTTCCGGACAAACCTCTTTCATGACCTAAATGGCGTTTGGGCTCACACCGTTATTTTGACGGTCAGATGGCACATGTGATAAGGCCCTATATGGTGCATGTGACAGGTGTAGTGCTTACTGCAGTCATTGAAAGAGTATATTGGCAAAAAGTGAAGAGACGCTGAGAGGGAAAGTAAACGCTTGCGGTGCATGCGAAACGTGTAGTACCTACAGCGGGCTTTGGATGAGTTTATAGGCAAAGGGTGAAGAGACGATTCTATTTTTCGCGTTGATTTCACACACACACACACTTGTATTGAACCACCTCGTTTCTGTTGAGTGAGAAATTTTAAAATGGAAACCATGGAAAAAAACAATCATTCGTACACATACAAATATATCACAGTACGTACAATAATTTGGTTACTGCTAGCAAGCACTCACCATGTCGCATCTTTGGGTGTGTTTACCTGATGTGCTTTCTGGCAGTGAGCACTACACGTCTCGCATAGCACTATAAACTGCTTGATTTATAGCAGTCTAAACAGGTCCAACATTTCCATTACACAGATATTCCCAAGGGGTGCCAAGTGTCGGCTACGATATTGTCATCAGTTTTCATTAAATAAACCCAGTTTTAAGCAGAGAACATGTTGAATAACTTTTGTAAAAGAGTTAGTGAAGCCATTAATGACTGAATCTAACTATCTGGAAAGATATCAACGAACAAATCAAGTCAACAAAAAATCGTGAGGTAGATGTGGAGATTTCGTTGACATAAAAATTGATGCCGTAACAGGTTTTCTGCAGAAGAACGAAGAGATCTGGAAACATCTGCATGAATTCAACAATGTCCAGGCTTATTAGAACAAGTGATTGGCCTGATTTGCGTTAACTTTTATTGAGGTGTTCTAGCTTATGCAGTTAACAGAGCATCCACCGATTTTGGTAAAGCTTCTCTGGTTTTCATGCAACTTTACCTTGTCAGATAATCTCTGAGGTAATATTTTATTGAATATCCTGATGAAAATTGAACTAACGGTCTCTAGATTTTGATGCTTTGCAAGCTTGAGTTAGCTTTGTATATAAGTGTAGTTCTGCTTTGTCTAATGATAGGTAGTATCACCTTTAGTAACATGACAGACGACAGACGAGGTTTTAGTATTTTAGCGACGTCCGTCAGTGTCATTCTAACTGGTCCAGGCGAATTCGATTTGCTGGATGAAATTGCATATTCCATCTGCTCCACGCGAATCGGATCACTGATCCTTATGGGATCGATAGGTCGATTCTTAACAGCTTAGTCGCCTGTAGTGGTTCAATATGTGTGTTTGAGCAGCCGTAGACTGTTCCTGATTTTAGGGAATCCAGTCCAGAAGTCTATCTGAATAGCTTTTCCGGTCTTCCATATATTCCATCTTGGCTAACCTGGGTAGGAATTCTCACGAAATTTGTTGTTTCAGACAACCTGGTTGCCTTGTAAGTACGCAAAATTGTAAAAATGTGTAGAGCTTGAATTTAACAAGTGTGTGTTCAATCGGTTGAAGGGGAATGCCAACCATTTTACAAAATTTTTACTCATGGCAGTCCAAGCGCTATGAAGTGTCAAAATCACACGCCAGCTCCCAGCCAGGCGACTGAGTATTTAGATGCAAGCTCCGGGGAACGGCATGGGAGAATTACAGATCATGCGCACAAACTTGACATATTTATTCGTTGCTATGAAATATTTTTCTGTTGCCACAACATTTTTTGGGCATGCGCTTAATTTATTAAAACGGTTAGGCAACCAAATTGTGTGAGAATCGCTAACCTGAATTCCAGCGCTCTATGCCGTTTGTTGCTTAACCCTAGTTGGTTTATCGCTGCGATGAGCCGTGTCTTCGGATGATTGTCCAGCCTGTTAATGAAGACATCAACCCAGCTTTGGAAATGTCGAGTGGAGGCCTCTAAATGCCATCGGCGGCGACCTATGGCGGTTTTTTGCTGACAACAGATTACAATAAAAAAAGGCCATTGAGGGTTGCAGCGAATATGTTAGGGGTTTGAAATCCACTTTAAATTGTAGGGTCATTTGCAATCGTTGTCTCGAATGAACTAATTTATTACGAAGTCTAAAAACCGTTGAGGTTAGTTTGTAAAAATTATCAACCGCGTTGCAGCTCGCACACAATACTTATTGGTTCCATTAAAATACTGGTCACGGATTGACAACATAGGTTACTGATAGTGGCAGTGGATAGTGGCAAATTCAATTATTCAGAATTTTTTGTATTTTTTTTCGTACGATGTAGTTTAAAGAGTCACCAGTATTTGCAATTCCATACTCTTACTTAAATTTCAAAAAATATCTATATCTTTAGTCGTGCTTCAAATGTATATTTCGCTTATTTAATGCAAATTGATGGCGGACCAACGTGCGTTTCGATTTATTAGAAAACATCAAACTTAAAAATGTGCCTTCCTTAACTTTTATAAGAATACATTGTCCCAGTATCATCCATATTCTATTTTAGGGAATTCAAGTAATTAGCAACAACATTCCTATAGAAGTTAACCAAAAAACTCGTTACATTTCCGATATGCAAAAGTGGCTTTGTAAACTTTATAAACATGGGGTTATATAGAATTTGCCACTGACTAGTGAAACTGTTTTCACGTTATAACAAAAAAAAGATATGCATAGGCATATTCTTATACCTATTAGTATAAGTACTAATAATATTTTGATTTATTGATTAACTTATTTGTAACCATTGTATTATTTACTCATGTAAGGACCATTAGATTCGAATGTAAAGTCCAATACAAAAAAGCATTTGAAATTTGTATTAACAAAAACTTCTAAAGTTAGGACAGCATGTATTTATAATTTATAAGCATGAAATTGTTAAGAAATGCAAAAATAAAGAAAATATTGTTTGAATTGTGTGCTGTTTGTGTGCTCATTTTCCCGTAAAAGACCACATAAGGACAGAAGATTATTATTTTTTAAATTGTTCTGTTTTCTTTAACCCGAAAATTTTGTTTTAGCTTTTTGCGCATTTTTTTCAAAAGATACCAATAAGTACTTTTTTTTTTGAAGCTGAAATCCGTAACTAATTGAAAAGGTTTGTGTGTTTTTAATTATACCTATATATTTTTCAATCTATGGTTTCTAAGTAATTATTTTTATTATTTTTGTTATTTTGAACAGTTTGAGACTCTGCAAAGAGGCTTATGTTGCTTTCCGAGCTTAAGTAACAAAAAGCCGAATCAACCACTGTTGTCAGATGAGGTTTCAGTTTTATCGACAAATAACAGCGATGCATTTTTACAGGTAATAATTTTATTATTTTTTAAATGATTTGTTTGGTTTAAAAATAACTTATTGCGCGATATTATTTAATATTTAACAATTTAACTAATTGAGCGTTGCTTAAATTCTTAAGGTGCGCATCCACACCAAAGCAACGTTGGCGCAACGTTCTTTCAGCATTTTCTCGATAGTATAAAAAAGTTGTTCCGTGGTTGAAATCCGAGGGTTGTATAAGTACCAGGCCACGGCAAGAGACGTCGTTAATACTAGCACCATTGAAATATAACCACCCGTTAAGAAACTGATTTTAAGAACTTTTCAAATTTATCTCAATATGCTCAGCGTAAGTGTTTTATTGTTGTGCTCCGCATTCAAGCTTTAAACCATTTATAGTTAAAAATAATTGGGAAGTGAAGTGAATTGTTTGTTTCTTGTATGGTGAGCAAATTGAGGAAAGGTACTGTCCCCCTGAACTTTGTTTGTTTTTGAAGAGGAGAACGAATGATTAGATAAAAAAGGAATTCACACAACTTCGTTATTAACCATAAAATTTTGCACAGCTGAATTTAAAGGAATTTTTGATGAAGAACGTCCAGGTTGTCCAAATAAGGTCACTACGTCCGAAATGATTGAAAGAATAAAATGGTGATAAATGATCGAAGAATTAAAGTACGTGAGATTGCTGGGGCTGTGGGTATCTCAATTGAACGGGTGCAGCACAATTTAAGAACCAATTTGGATACGAGAAAGCTTTTCGCAAGATGGGTGCGAATGATTTTTTGCATCGATTCATAACTGTTAACGCAATAATATTCATCACAGCACACTAGAGGCCAAAGAACAGCCCAAACAGTGAGTTTTGCGTGGCCAAACGTTGCCAAAGCAGGCCAAGGCGACTTTATCGGCCAACAAAGTCATGGCCACAGTGTTTTGGGATGCACATGGATAGTTTCCACGATGCTGTGAAAGAATTATTTTACAAAAAAAGCAAATCTTTTTCATTAAGTCAATGCACGAGTGCACAAAATCAATAAGCAGATCTCGACCACTTTACAAATTGTTATGTGGCAACACGGTTATTTCAAATTGGCTTGTGACCAACATTTTAGCGGAATTAGTAAAGAGAATGTCCCTGATTCTAAAAAAGTAATATCAATTGAATTTCAGAAAAAAGTGCTGGGTAGAAATTCTCGCAAACGTTGGTTGCCTCCAGCCAAACAAAGCGTTTCAATAAATTAAGCGCATGCCCAAAAATTGCTTTGGCAACAGCAAAAATGTTCATAGCAACAAATAAATGCGTCAAGTTTGTGCGCTTCATCAGCCTCAGCCGCATGGTCGGGACGGGAGCTGGCGTGTGATTTTGATACTTCATAGCGCTTGGACTGCTATGAGTAAAAATATTGTAAAACGGTTGATCAATCTCCTTCAACCGTTTGAACACATACATGCTAAATACATCCCCCACACATTTATAAATTTTTGCGTACTTACAAGGCAATCTGGTTGCCTAAAAACACCAGTGTTTGCGAGATAAAAGGAGCCAACTGTTTTTCGGTGAGGGCACATTGTCGGGCAAGCGAATATCAAGTAACGCTTGGAAAACATTTTTTGTTTATCAGAAGCCATACAGCTTCCACGTTTATTGGAAGAATTTGGTCATATGCCACTTTGCGAAGAGTACTTTGTAATGAAACTTATCCAACAGCATCAATGTTTTTTTTTATGTAGTCAAAGCCCAGAGGACAACCCTATGATGCGTTAGCATGGCTTCAAACGGAAGGGAATTAGGGAACTTGAGTGAATTGTTTTTGCATTTTTGGGAGCTAGACAACAGCATAAAGATGGAATGCATTGTTTAATATAAATTAAAACTCACGGGGAAACCGAGGTTCAAACCCTGGAATCATGGCGTGGTGATCGTGACTCTCAACCGACTCCAACTGCGTTTGTTTTGTTTTAAATTATGAATCCACCAAATATTCTAGAACTTCGGCTAATAGAGCAATGTTGGGCCCTAGTTAAGGAGGTATTCTACTGTAACGGCTGGAAAATTGGTATTTTTTGAATTTTTTATATAAAGATAATAACATTTTTTTTTCATTGATAAAAATGTTCCTTAAAAATCAATATAAATGTAATATAATATTTTTTCTTAAAGGGCGGGTAGATGGAGCTGGATAGAATCCATTGAAAATGTCCATGCTGCTGACGTAAATGATAATTTGGGATTGACAAATCTTAATTAAAAAAAATCCAAGGAATTAGTAATTAGAAAGCTTACCTACCCCAAAAGCCCGCAAAAATTTATTCATTTCAAATAAAAATTTATATTATTTTACTAGACATGAAAAATTACAATTTTTTGTTCTTATTATTATTAAAAAAAATATGAAATTATTAATAATAAATAACAAATTTTACTACGCGCTATAGCCATGGATATGTAGAACATCGTGAAAAGATCGGGCCAGTTTTTTTTATAAACAAATCGTTTTGAGAAAAACGCGTTTGAAAACGTAATGTTGACAAGAGCTAGAAGAGACTGAAACAGTTTCGGTAATGTATTATAAAGTAATAGTTAAAGCGATTGGGCTAATCTAATAGACTCTCAAGATCACATTACATCAGAGTTCTTCTTTAAAATGTTAAGTAAGTAAGAGAATATAAACATAACAGATTTGGGGAGATGGCGTTGATGTCATGAGATTCGTTAGATTTGTGGTACACTAAGTCAAATTTGCAAATTCCAATACAATTCAATGGTATGGGGTGACTCCAACATATATGGTATACCATATATTCCATGTACCTACTTTATTTTTAATGCAAACCTCTTTTAGGTACTTTTTCGAAAGCGGACAACTAATCTTTTAGAATTTTTAACCTGTATCTCAGCAATCGAAGCTGGTAAGCAAGCAATAGATGCCTAAGTTAGCTGCCCTTGGATTCCCGTTTTTGATCGTTGACTGTGTTCGCTTGTATTTGTCGAGTCGCACAGCGAGTATGATTTCGTAATTATCGTTCCTATAACATACAAATTTCCTGTGGTGTACCTGAAGGCAGCCACCATTATTATTTAATATTTACATCAATGATGTATCCTCCTTTTTATCTAATGCAGAAATTCTTTGTTATGCTAACGATGCTGAAACTTTTCGAGCTGTTTCCTCCACGCGTGATTGTGAAATTTTAAATTCCGACTTGAATTCTGTTCATAAGTAGTATTCGATTAACTACCTTTTTATATCAGTGGTGCCCGTAACTCCTTGTGGAACATGGGGTGGGAGTACCCGATTCGAGTTTGAGAGTTACAGAGTGATTCATAAATTTACAGTTTTCACGGTAATCACATCCTTATTTATCATTTTATCTTTTTAAATCGATTAATCGGTAACAAAGCAAAAATTACGCAGCCTTTAACGTCATTTTACTACCTGTCAACTGAAACATTAATATCTGAAACGATTAGCAATGGTCAAGGGGTCGTTACTACTTGTGGAACCGTAGCATAAGGTGGAGAGGTATTCATAAAAATTACGCCCAGTATCACAAACCTCCAGAACTGCTTAGGGTCGTTGCGCTGAGTATGTTTGATTTTACTTATATAGTCATTGTACGATGCATAAACGTCCGATAAATATTTGGTACGCAAACCAGAGTCACTCCTTGAGGAGCAGAACCTCCTACAAGCTTTATTCTTTTCATTCTTGAGATGTTTTAACGCCCAATTAAGTCATGGTTGTGAAGTACAGAAGGCTTTTGATCTATTGATAGGGACACATTGAGAGAATATTATAAAATGAGGTCACAGTGGTATCTATGTCGGGCTCATTGAGGACGCTATTCCAGTCGTAAGTAGAAAACCCACCATTTAGTAATGATAGATCATCTTTTTTAAAGTTATAACAATAATAGACCATCAACGGGACAGCTGCAGGAACAGGATCAAAAAAGAAGAGCAGGATGATGAGAGGACTCAGGCAGCAGGGGAGCATCACATCGCCTCACCTGAGTGCCCTAGAATTGGTAGAAAAAATGAGATCCAGGAATCGGCTGGAGTTGCTCGGTACACCGTTAGTCGGCGTCAAGTTAGCAGAAGCAATGCCATCCAGAAACGATGCTGCAAGCCCAGGAGCAGAAGAAAATGATTACAGTAATCCCTCGTCGTCTGAGCATCCACAGCAGGGAAATTAAAGTCAAAAAATAGCAGCAACCATCAGATGGCAGAATAGTGTTTCAGAAGTCATCAAGAAATGAGCAAAGATGAGCGAGTAGGGACAAAAACGGTGAGAACTGTAGCAGCAGGCAAGGAATTCAAAGTAGGTCCAGCACACACAGTGCCCGATGGCACGTCGTAAGAAACATGCGTAACAGACATCTGAGAGCCCAGATCGATGATGGGCGGAGAAGGACGCGTAGCCTCGGAGAGGGATGCAGGATCCAAGCCCGAGACAAGTGAAGCAGAAGCAACAAACTCTTGTAACGTATTAGATTGTGTTAGACTTTTAACGTCAGAGGCGATTGTGTTGATGAGTGCAGAATTAGCAGAAACAGCAGCAGTCCTATTTTCCAAATCACTATCATACATGTTCCACACTGTGTCTGACGTCTTCAGCCATTGGAATGACAGAGACCGAACCGACACCCTGATGAGAGGGTGCAGCGCCATCACAGGAAAGTGAACGAAAGTCCTCAAAAGCGTCGGACAAGCGGATAACCCTAGAGCGAAGTTCACCCAGAAATAAAAAAAATTACAGGACAAATTTTCAAAATATCTCGGTTTGAAATGAAAAAACTATTTCTTTTTCACCAAATTAATGTTTGAAAATAAATCGTTTAATCGTAACAAAACTAAAATTACACAGCCTTTAACGGCATTTTATTTCCTCTCAACTGTTTCAACAGCGAACCGTATAGAAAACATGCGTTAAAATGTGACACTGGTTAATTTCATCGTTCAAACATCTCGGACTCCTATAGCGTGGAGGGGAGTAGAGATATACCCCTCCCACATATTTTTTTCGTCTCCTCTAGATCTACCAGTTTCTTAAATTTTGCTTGCAGCCTAAGAAACATCCTGTATAGTTAAATCGCAAGTCCATACCTGTCGACGAAACGGTCTTTATATTCTTTTGGTACATCTATCCCCAATAGAATATGATTGCGCGACATAGTATTCTTTCGAAACGTCATGCATTACTGAAACGCTGTGGTGTTGACCACTATTTCCTAACCACTGCAAAGCTTTAAACTATATAATTAGAATAATTAGTAAATCAAAGTTGTTTGTAAAGCACGATTTTATTAATCATTTGTAAACTTCAGGTAATATGTGATTTGCTATATGCTGTACGTAGAGCGAGCGAGAGCCTTTGAATATTTTGCATTCTAGTACCATAGAATTCCTATTCAATTCAGCATCCAAACATGACACGTGTATCCAAGAAAGCTTTTATGTTTAGTTCAAAACCATTGTTGAGTGCTCATTAGCGATTTGACGATTGCGATGAATTGGAGGCTAATAACATATTTCGATGTTGTTTGCCTTGAATGAACACAAAAATAATTGTATTGATACATTTTACAAGGTTCTCCAATGTTCGATTTTTGACAATAGAACCGATACCATTCAATGAGAAACAAATTTTTTCTGAAGTTAATCCTCTTTTTCACTCAGCTTCCGAGAATTTTCAGCTTTTGCCTGACTATAAGTTTCAAATTCATGCCTTAGAAATAGGATAAATTGGATGTCTCTTGAAAAAACCTTTGATTTTCCACAAAAATTTTTATACGATGTTGCCAAAGCTTAGGAATTAAGGGGAGGAGATATGAGTTAATGGATAGAGCGAAGCAGGTGACGAGGGAAAACTGGTAAAGTAACTATGGTATGGGTTCCACAATCGATCCGTTCTTAATTTCTGAAATTTTACCGGTGCGTAAAATTTGAAAAATTTTATAAATAAAAATAAATGAAAAAATTGATTTAAAGAAAAAACAGCAAAAAAATTTACTGATTTGAAATATTTCGAAAAGCGCACATTTTAAGGGACACTAAATTTTTACCTCTTCCGGGACGAATTCATATTTTAGTTGTAATAAAAAATTTAATTAAATTTTAAGTAAGTGAAAATATAAAAAATGAAGTTCACATTTTGGAGTTAAAAAAAACTTAAGAAATAGACTAATAAATACTACAGTGCTGCAATTGGTCTTTGGGATGAACTATTTACGTAAGTTTTCTGTTAACTCTGGGAATAGAGAGTCCTTGCATTTGCACTCGCAAGAATAGTTCATACGTCTTTTGCAGGTCTTGTCATGGCAGCTTGACGGATTCTGAAGATCCATTTACTTAGGATAATGTTACAAGATATCTATTAGTACTGCTGGCCCAATTTTTTTTCAGATTTTTACTTTTTTTGGCGCAGGTCCATCAGTCGTATTGGAAGGTGTACCTCTGTTTTATAAGCTTTCATTTAATTTGCTCTGTTGCGTAGCTTTGTGTTTATCTGCTAAAAATCTTAGAAGTCAATTTTGAGTCAGTTCTCTTTTCGAAATAGGCTAAAATTCGGTTAGCTGTGACAATGCAGTATAGTTTATCTAATATCGCTCTAAGTCCATGACAGATTGCCTTTTCCTTAACAACCGCCTTGACATGGGTATGAAATGAAATGGTTTGATGAGTAAAATACTATAAACTTTGTGACGTCATTAGAAACCAAATATGGCGGAGACCACAAGATAGCATAGATTAACTTTTTTTAATCCCTTTGACAGGAGTATTAAAATAAAGGTTCACAAGTTTGATCCAGCATCAAGCAGCTCTCTGCCAGATTAAGCTATGGCTTATGAAGAATGCTACCAATAGTCTTATCATGGGCGTCCGCAGCACCCAGATAGTTCAGTAAACCTTGCTATCATATATTTGGGATCGAAAATATTTGCAAAACGCCAAGTACATGTCGCTCTCGGCAGATTAAAACCACCCAATGGACTTCGCATTGAAGAATTCACCTGTACAAATATCACTGAAAAAAAGACATGTACTGTTAAATGGTGCTCTAGAAATACTTTTTCACCAATTTCATTTTCACCTCCTAATGGTCCAATGTTTGTGATGGACACTCTACAATGCTGAACCCCTTATCGTTTTCTTTAGGAAACCATGATTATACCTTTACCAGTTGTTTCTTTGTCAAGCGGTTTAGGTGGACAATCCGAACCATGCAAGCCTGGAAAAGCGACGCACTGCCTTACGGTGAATCCACTCAAATCTACACCGACGCTTCTAAATTGCAGAGAGTGGAAGGTGGTGTTTTCTTAGAAAAACTGAATATTGGTTTATTCTTCCGACTTCCGCACCACTGCAGTGTGTACCAAGCGGAAGTAATGACATTTAAGGAGCTCTGGATTAGCTGAAAGGAATCTGTCTCAACGATATCAAAAACTATAATCAGCTATAGTTCATACGTAAAGAAGATGGCAGAGCATTACGATATCCGCTTATGCTGGGTTCCAGAATACAGTGTCATTCCGGGGAACTACGTGGCGGATGAGCTCGCTAGACAAAACAATACATTAGAGGTCCAACTAGATAAAGCTTCCCTAGGTAGGCTTTTAGTCAACTGTAAACTGCTGCTAAACACGGTATAACTAACCAAGCGAACCATCGATCTGGCCTTAGCTTAGTTTCGTTAAACAGAGCCAACTGCAACACATTTGGAAACTTAAGAGCGGTCATATAACGTCCTACTGAAACAGTGTGTATAACTTAGGTAATGTTAAAGTGGCTGGCTAAAAACGCACACTAAGGCCAAAATCGCCAATTGTGACATCACAGTTGAGGCTATGCACACAACCCTATATAACCCCTAAAGAAAGAGGAGAGCCGACCTAGAGCTCTTAAAAGGTCGAGCTAGATCTCTGTAACCACTAGAAACTAGTTATCGAGGAGCCAGTAAGTGTTGTTGGCTAGAGCACAAAGTTGTATGTCACGGTAGCCGAGAACTATTTAGAGCTCCTGAGAAACCGAACTATGCCCCTGACATCAGTAGAACCTAATTCGGTTAACTCCTTGGAAAAGGAATAGCGGTTACTGCGGTTGGTTAGAGACGGATAGTTGCAGAGGTAGTAGAGTATGGCTTCTTCTCTCTCTCCTCATCTTGGCAACCCCTACAGAAATCATTTGAATACGCGCCAAGTCTTACGGCATGTCTACCTATGAGACAATTGCCCGAAATGACGGCCAAGACGACGCTTATAATATTTCAACCGAGCAAGATGAGCTCTCTTGTCCGCTTTAGATCAAAAATCGGGAAGTTCTGCCGGGTAATAAGGCAGGTTTGTTGCCTCTGCCATCTAACATTCGCAATGCTGAGGGATGCGGTCTCAGCTTGGATGTGTCGAGAAGAGTAGTACCGATTCTAGATAGCTCATCGGCTCTACAGATACCTGGAATGTCACTTTTCTCCGGTACCCATATGAGTCATACGTTCAGACGCTTAGCCATAGTTGAGCGGCATGCGTTTTGGAGGTCGTATACACTTCCGTGAGGACAATCTGGAAAGATACAGATATCCGTAGGCCGCATCATAACTTGGTCCAATTCTAAGTCAACAGCTCGAAAGTACAGCGTGGACCATGTTGGGGTGAAGTCTTATAAACCAAAGCCTCACACACAGGGTGAAACAACGAAAGCTTTTTTATTTGTTTGCTTTAACACCTCTGACAAATTTTCCATATTTTTTAATCTCCCATGATTTCTAACCTTTCGATTTACAATCACCCAAAAGTTCTCTATGGCGTTCATGGGCTGGTCACTTTGTTACAACAATTTCGTTTTCACTTAACCGAAGTTATATAAGTTTGGAAATTTGTTTCTGGTTGTTATCGTGCTGGAAAAGAAAAGGAAAGGTTTCCAAAGTTAAATCAACCAGTCCTGGTGAAACTTCGAAAACTCCAAACGTGCGCCTCTGTATGGCTTTTAGAAACGCTATAAGACCTATTAACAGCTCTCTAGCGTTTAAGTCCTGCCTGCCTCTTCTGTTATTTGTACTTCCATTGAAATTCTGACCCAAATCACATTTCATTAAATATGATGTGATAAAGGGATTGAATTGGACTGCTCGTCCAATTTGTTTGTCCGTCCGATCTGAAGTTTTGCGCGTTCTTTCTCTTTTATTACACATTACAATTTCTTTTAATTGTTTGTATTTTCGATTATTCGTGTCTCATATCCAAACGCGGCTCCATAGGTGTGATGGGGGGGAGGCTTTTGTCCCCCTTGAGCCTCGACCGAACTTTTTACTTATTTACAAGAGTCGTTATAGGAATAATACGCCGAAAAGCACTGTATTAAATCCTCCGTTTCGGATCTAGGATTTCACTATGGAGGGTTTTGGATGATTTTTGTTCGGGGGGGGGGGGGGGGGGGTTACGCATTTTAGTTACTGTAAACCATTGTACATTTTGAAGCTTAATGTTTTGCTTGCTGAATGTCTTTTTACCTGCTTAATTTAAATTTATTATTTAACAAAGACCTAAACCTATTGATTTGAAATTTGGTATACGAACGTTACCAAAAAGAGATTTGGTGAGATTTTTGGAAAAATAATACTCAACTGGCGAGACGATCAAATGTTGCTCTTGATGAAAAATATTTCTAATAAAATACTTTCACCAATGACATCTTTTCCGAACATTTAGTAATAAAAATTATGGTCTTCATGGGGGGGGGGTTTCTACAGAGGTATAGGAAATCTGAATTAGCGCTGATCTACAAGTCCAACATCAAGCCTAGCAATATTTGGGCAGAGGCAAAGAAAGGCTATAAAACTTACTGGCGACTCCATCACCTCTGCGAACATTGACTTCCTGACCGAAACTATAACGGTTCCTAGTTGCTATGGAACCCTAAAACCTAAACCTCACGTACAGAAGCGTAAGGATGAAGGCTTTTTTCGGCGTTGTTAATCAATCAATTTTAATTAAGCAGGTGAACAGGAGTAATGAAAAACGTTAAGCTTCAAAATTATCACCTGTTGCTAGTGGGTTATGGTAACTAAAGTGTGATACAAATATTCGTGTATTTGCTGTTTGTAGACGTCTTTGCTTTTATCTTGTGTGAAATTCTCGAATAAGAATGATTCATTTTATAAGGTAGACAAACAGATCGTTATTCAAATAACTACTAAACAACTACATTTTAACCCAAGTTCGGTTTCACACACACAAATCACAAAATCAAAACGAATTTCCTGGAAAAGGAGTAACTTTGATAAAACTTTTACCCCTCTTCCTCCCTTAGCAAAAACCTAGATCCGCGCATGAAACACAAGTCACAAAATCAACGAATTTCCTCTCCCCTCCCCTGAGCAAAAACCTAGATCCGCGCCTGCTCATATCGCTCCAATTAACACGTATAAGCGACGTTTTACTTTATCTTAAATAAAAACAAAGAAGTTATGTAATTACTTCTTGCTTAATTTTAAATACTAAGAAATGTGAAATAAACGGATTTAAAACCTACAAAAAATACACTAAGCGAATAAAGTTAAAAATTCATTTTTGATTATTTCTTTTTTTATATTAGAAACTTGCTCAGATGGATCAACGCGAGCGTGACCGGCACGAGCAAGAGAATCAAGTAAACAAGAGTAAAACGGAAGAAATCGTTTTACTCGAGAAGCAAGGAAGATGTTCCCAAAAGATACGAAGCAATGCATCAGGAAATTTGGCTCAAGTAACTCAAAACGTGGGTCAAAATATGACGGATATAAGCAATATTGGAAATGTAACACCACAGGTAAACATTTGTACCTATTACAAAAACATTTTTAATTTTTATTTACAAAGTTTCAGGGAATTAACAGTTTGGCTTTGCCTCCACGAAAGGAAAGGGGGAACTCGTTACCACCAAGCGCTTTACCACGTCCTCCACGCAGCTTAAAGCCACCGCGAAAAATAGATTACGATCGGCTTAGTGACACAGAATTAAAGAAGCGTTCACAAACTCCTCCAAAGGCTTCGCCACAACAGGCTTATGAAATAAAAACATCTAGTTTGAAAAGAGATTTCCCATCTCGAGACTACTCTCCAGCTCAGAATTATAGTCCAGTTAAGGAAACTGTTTCTCTACAATCAACTGATATCGCATTTAAACGAAAGGACTACGGCAGCATGAGCAATACAGAGGCTGCAAAATTTGGATTCAAAAATAGCTCTGAATTCTCAAAACCTGATTTTACATCAACAAAAAAATACCAGCGTCTTGAGGATAGTCCGAAATCGATTAAGATTACAGACTCAAATAGTCTTAAACGGTCCCTTCTCCCTAGTTCCAGGAAAGTAAATGTTTTAACAACAAACGGCAGCAATGTTCTCAAAAATCCTCGAGATTCATTCAATTCGAGTGGCTCAAATAATTCAAATCAGTCAGTAACGCACTGCCGTAGCAGTCCATTGCATTTAAAAACAGAATCCAATTCTTGTCAGATGACCTTACGACTGAATTCCAAGACTCCTCCAAAGATAATTCAGTTTCCACCTAATAGCAATCCGGCTGGACATCCTACAAGACTGCAGCAACCGCAGATTAAAAGCTCACTTCCCCTACCAAACTCAAGTGCGTCTTTACCTCCAAAGCCTGTTGACAATAAAACTACCCGAAGAGGTAATAGTTTGTCCAGGAATGGAGAGAATCGTTATCGTATCCAATTTTAATTTTATTGTCAATTGTTGCCATTAATGAATATTTATCGAAACATTGTAGCCCCCTCCGCTTATTGTTTTTTTTATATGGAAATAAACGCTTTTATACCTAAAAAAATTATCAAAAATAGATTTTTTATACTGAGTTTTTGTAAAATAAAAATTCCTCTAAAAGAAAGCAAAATTAAGGCTAGACTTAACACAAACTCGTGACATTAAAATCTATGCAGGGTTATGAAAAGCATAATAAGTGGGACGAAATAGAAATATTAGAAGAACTGGATAAAAGAGAAAGCGAATCGATTAAACACTGCAAACAATCGAAAGCAAGCACAGTTTTAGAGTTGTTTCGTCTAGTTTCCAGAGAATCGAGTCGTGAAAGTTTGTCTATCCGAATAAGGTGGAAGAACTAGTGGGTTGTCTTACAGCAGGCCACAAGGAGCATACAGTACTCCGCCACTGGATTATGACTAATTGCATTTCTAAAGAATTTTAATAGTTATTTGGTCACTGAGTGTTATTTTTGTTAATTTTACCTAGGTAAAAGAGTAATTATGTATCTTTTGGGTATTTCGTATACCTCTTACTTATATAATAAGTAATCCTAAATTCCCAGATGTTCATACAGGTGCGCAAGCATAAATAAATCAAAAAATGCATTCCTTGTTATTTAAGGTTTGAATCGTGTTCGAGATAGTAATCAAATTTATAAATATTAAAAGTGAAAAAAAAACAAGTGAAATTCTGTGAATAAGTGAAATTGAAGTAAATGACAGTGGACGCAGAAAGCGAGTTGGGATCGATAGGATCGCTATACTCATTGGTGAAACTGGAAGACCTAGAGGAGGTGACATCGGAGGGTTTGTTGGATATCTCACAAGAGATGGATGATGCAAATCAAACGATGATACCGTTGAATCGGAACGTAGGGGCCGCCAGTCAGGAAGAGATCCTTGTGGAAATTGGAGTGGAGGAACCCAGGACCTCCACCCCAAAAAAGATGGAAACATCATCATGACGTGGTTGGTCCAAGCAAACCTACACAGGAGTAGTGTGGCTATGGCCGCACTAGCCGAGATTATGGTGGAAAAGGATGTGAAGATCGCACTGATCCAGGAATCATCCACTTTTGAGAAAAAAGTCACGAACTGGAACTAAAAAGTGTTTAATTGTTTGTATGCAATGAACAAAGATAGGCCAAGGGCTTGCGTAATTGTTAAGGGTACCCCTGTGCGCGCTGATAACCGAGTAAATTTGAAAAATTATTCTAAGAGTTATACGGTGAAAAAAATAAACTTTTGGTTCCAGATTTTTTATTGAACTTTCAATTACAAGAAAAAAAAAATAAAAAATAATTTTTTTTAATATAAACATTTTATTCAACGTGTCTAAATGGACTGCTGATGAATTAAATGGCGCCTCCTAGTCTGCATCCTAACTCCCCCCAAAATTATCCAGTCTGCAAAACTGAAAGATAATCTTGTAAAATAATGTAGTTGTTATAATCTGATGGAGTGATTTTTTTTCTTTTCACAAATTCAAAAATTACAGTATTTTGAATTTAAATATGAAAAAAAGAAAAAAAATTAGTGTTTAATAATTTATAAAAAATTTTCCAACTCAAAAATAAAAAAATTCCCCCCGTCAGACTATAACTACTACATTACAAGATTCTCTTTCAGTTTTGCAGATTGGATAATTTTGGGGGGAGTTAGGATGCAGACAAGGAGGCGCCATCTAATTCATCCATTTAAACACATTAAGGGGGTCTTACTATGTAATACTTCATTTCCGAGCGCTATATTCAAAAATTGATTACTAGAAAACTACAAATGATTTCGAGAAGCAGTTTTTTGTAATGTTATCATTCATTATTGAACTTTACATAGTTTTTTTGGTTTTACATAAAAATGACGTATGTGACCGCTACACTTCCTTCACTGCGTCCTCGTCAAAAGTGTCCAGGGCGCACGGGGTGAACGATTTTGACCGATCAGATGATCTGAAATCAAAAAACCTTTAAAATTTATTTTTCTCATCCCCTTGACTATGGATAGACACGAGCTTTTTCAAAGATTCACAAAATTCTTATAGTAATAGAATTTTGAAAAAAAAAATTTTTTTTGGCACTTTTTTTTCTGCTATTCAAGGCTGTTAAAAATTTTTGGACAAGAATTCCAAAAAAAGCTCGTGTCTATCTGTTGCGACATGTTTTCTGATAATAAAAATGTTTAGTATGACAAGATCGGTCAGGTAGGTTTTTTGAAAACGTTCACCCCACCTCTAAAGAGACGACTTTCGGAAAAACACGTTTAAAGATTGACAAGATTGAGCAGAAACGCGAAAAACGACCGCGCATGACCGTGAAAAATGCTCAGTCACTGCCAAACAAGCCCGTCCACAGTTAAATCCTTTTACCAGCGTATTTCTAACACTATTTAGATGAAAAAACTGTAAAAAAAATCGATTTGTTGAAACTGTTACATAGTAAGACCCCCTTAAATAAAATGTTAATATTAAAAAAAAAAATTATTTTTTATTTTATTTTCTTGTAGTTGAAAGTTCAGTAAACAATCTGAAACCAAAAGTTTAAGTTTAAGTTTTAAGTTTAGTTCACGTTTAATCAAAGATTTCTTGTTATTTCTATTAATAAAGTCTACATATTTTTACTTTCTTGGAAAGATAATTTTGTCTGCTAAGTTAATATAAGTCGTTTTTTTTCATAAGACCCAATAGTTTTGGCGGTAGGGCGAGTTGAGGAAAAATCACCGCCCGACTGCCATAAGAACCAATGTAAATTCGTCAGTTCATGGCTACAGAGAAGTATGTACATTCTGCGGCACGTAAAAAGTTACCCAAAGAGGGTTTTGTAAAAATTCGACTAACAAACTTTAAATTATAATTTTAAGGTATAATATATGTATCTAAACCAAAATTTTAATTAAATTTGTGATTACGGCTAATGTGCATATAATTTACACGGTCGGCAGATAATATTTAGCCGAGTAGAACTTTGTCAAAATTAAAATTATATATTATATAAATATATATTATTACATAGGTATTATTATATTAAATTTCGTGGTCACAATTTATTACTTAGTTCAATATTTTAAAATACGCGTCAAAACGCCCGAATATACTTCCTCGTAGGTTCATGGCTTGTAGTTTACGGTGGTTTTAGCTCTCAACTCTTATTGTTGAGCACTTTTGATATTTTTGATATGTAATGCATTCATTAACACAGTACACAGTTATGTTTTAAAGCAGTCGTAAGCCGAACTTATTGATGCGATTGACGATTTAGTTTGATACTTATTTGCTAAGTAGTATTGATATATACACTCTAATTTCACTAGATTTTTATTGTTTTTACAAACGTAGATCGTTTATGTGTCGAATTCGCTCTACCATTGGAAAATGAGTGCATTCTTTCCAGTTATTGAATAATACGAAGATAGTAGGTTTAGGTCAGCTAATAACCGAGTCAATCTTTTTCCGTAACGAATTAGATTTGATTTGTTGCAGAGATTTATTGTCTCGAAAAAAATACATATCTGTACTCCTTGCACTGCCTACTACGACAATATACATGAACCGTTAGACAGCCTAGCCATTACTTTAAGATTAACGAATTTTCTCCTTATCGGGCGTAAAGTAACAATTTTGCTCCCACTATGCAATAAAACAAAGATACCACTTTCTGATCCAATTATTAAATAAAGAAAAGTAGTAATTAATCGGGAAAAAAAAATTTGTAAAAAAAATGTTTAAATTAATTTAAATTTTTTTTTCGAGTACTTAAATATATAAATTTCTTTTATTCACTGTGGTGGAGGCCTATAGGCTGCAGCCTACACCAGCCTATTGGTAAATCTGGCGCTGCAGTTCTGTCAATTGAAGCGAAATTAGCCGCTGGTGTTAACTATGACATAATCTTGAAAAAATTCAGGGAGGCTAAAAACCGAAAAATTTCGATTTTCAAAATTGTCATTTTTGTAGATTTCAAAGTCACCATAGTGTTTTACGCAATTTTTTGAACACATGTGTGTGATTTTTAACTGAATCACTATAGGGAATTACTACATTATCAAGAATAACACTTGGGAAAGAAGAAATATCTAAATTAGACTTGTATATTATAATAGCGTTTGATTTTGAGGCATTAATATTTAAACAATTTTTACGAGCCCATATAGATACATTCCTAAGATCATCATTCAAACGACAAAAATCGGCCTCCACCAAGCCCAGCGGTCTAGAAATATACTGTATATCATCCGCATAAAGATGATAGTTGCAGTATCGTATAACAGTTGGATGATCATTAATAAATATTGAGAATAAAAGAGGACCGAGGATAGATCCCTGAGATATCTCGCTTAAGATAGGAAGAAATGGTAGGATAGATATCGGACGATATTCCACAGGATTTGTAGACTTCTTAGGAATAGGTACTATTTTTGAAATCTTCCATATCTTTGGGAAAGTTGATCTAACTATAATATTATTAAATAGATGTGTAAGACTGGGGAGAATGATCGGAAGTAGTATTTTTATAAACCTTGGATGCAGGTAATCCAATCCAATTGCATTAGATTTTATAGACATCACTGCAGAACAGACATCAATATCAGTAACTGTATTAAACAAGAAGCCTTCGGAAGGGTCACGACCATCAAACACATTATCAAGATTTGTATATGAACTTGTACCAGAGGATCCATTGGACGTTAAAATCCTATTCAAATAATTTAGATCGTCTTCTATAATGCCACCTCTTGTCTTACCAATACCAACTGTTGACAAGATACGACACAGCTTTTTAGTGGGCAGCCGAGGATTAAATTTAGAATTATGATATTGGGTCTTAGCGTGAAGTGTTTCCCTATTTACAGTGTTGCGCAAAGTACGGAAGTTTTGCCAGAACTGAGCAATTCGGAACCGTTTCCATCTCCGATATGCTTTATCTCGTTCCGTAATAAGCCGTCTAATCCTTTCGGTAAACCATGGGCACTGTGGGTTGATAATACGACGGCATTGTAACGGGACAAATTTGTCATATAGGTAAGATATTAACTCCGTAATGTGTTTAATCTGATCGTCAGCTGATGTCATTGACCAAGTCAAGTCCAAGTTCATTTGTTCAGCCTCCGCAAGGAGGTCCTCATAATTGATGCCATTAAAATCGCGATATGTGAAGACTTGCTCAATTTCTGGCTGCAGGACTGCATTGTATATACAAAAGATTAAATCATGTTTAGAAAAACCAGGTAAAGATATCTGATTAGATAACAGCAATTTAACAGGGTCATCAACTAATAGCAAATCCAGTAAAGTAGAAGAAGTTGAGGTAAAGTGCGTTGGATCCGAATTTATCACTGCCAAACCATACGTACTTAGCAAATCAATAAATGACCTGGCAGAGGCACTGAAATCAAGAAGACTGATATTGAAGTTACCCTTCAGAGGAATTGAGACGTATCTATAGAGATGCGCGGAATATTTGAAATTCAGCAATTAGCCGGGCTAAGTTCAATTTCGACCAGAGCATCAGACGGAAGGTATTTAATACTCAAAAGGGTAGTAAGGGCTTCTGGTCTCTTGTAAAAACCGTAAAGAACAATTTCACCTGTTCGTCAACACCACCACTCATTTATAATGGGAATGTTTTTACTGACTCATTGGCCAACCTATTTGCTGCTAACTCGTACTTGCCACCATCATCGCAGCCACTTCCATCTCCATCACAGTGCATTAGTAGGCAAAAGCAGCTACACTTTCGCACTCGGGAAGTTTTTAGAGTACTTTCGAAACTCGACGTGTCCAAAGCTACTGGGCCTGGGGGAATATTTCCAAGTGTATGGAAACTTGCTCATGTCCAGCCGATACTTAAAAAAGGAGAGGCATGCGACCCCTCTAACTACAGACCAATTGCACTAACCTCGATCATATCCAAAATTTTTGAATCACTCATCAACTCTCAGTTGTTGAAATATCTAGAAAATCCGGAGACTTACTAACGGCTCTAACGGAGCGTTGGAATCATTGTCTCCATGATTTCGGTGAGTCCGAAATCGTCGCTCTTGATATTTTAAAGGCTTTTGATAGAGTCTGGCATGCTGCCCTTTTAGCCAAACTTCAAACATTTGGTCTGCACCCTACCCTCGTTAAATGGATAGAGAGCTTTTTGGCAGGCCGTTCAACCCGTGTAGTAATTGACGGCGTTACATATGCATCCTACGAAATAAATGCCGGTGTACCTCAGGGTTCAGTTCTTTCACCAACTTTATTTCTTCTTTTTATTAATGATCTGTTATCCCTTACTCTCAATCCTATTCATAGTTTTGCCGACGACAGCACCCTTGATTTCGCGTACTCATTTGATTCTGTAATGAATTCACGTGGAAATGCTACAGAAGTCAATCGGGAACGCATGTTTAGATTATTAAACAACGACATTTCTATGGTCCTCGCTTGGGGCAGAGCAAATCGTGTTACGTTTAATGCATCCAAAACCCAATGCTGTTTAATGTCCCTTAAAAAACGCCCAGTTCACCCCCAACCCATTTCAGTCGACGGAGTGAATATACCCAATTCACCCTCTCTAAACATCTTTGGTATTGAGATATCCAGCAATCTTAGCTGGACTGATTATATATTTCCAATCGCCAAAAATGCGATGAAATGTTTGGGTTTTCTACAGAGATGTAAGAAATATTTCACCCAACCCGACTTAGCGTTGATCTACAAGTCCCACATTAGGCCTAGACTTCAATATAATTCCCATATTTGGGCAGGGGCAGGACACACCGCATTGTTCGCGTTAGACAAAGTTCAGCGTAAGGCTGTTAAACTTATTGGCGATTCCTCAATCTCTGAGGGCCTTGACTCTCTGGAGCATCGACGGAATGTCGGTTGTCTCTCACTTTTTTATCGCTATTTCCATGGCCATTGTTCTAACGAAATTGGTAGCCTGATTCCTTGTAGACTCGTTACAACGCGCGATACAAGATCTACAAGTCGCTCCCACCCCTATACTCTCCGGGTCAAATTTGGACTTTGGATTTATGAGCCTGAAACTTTCAAACGGGGCATACATCGACACCTCCTTCACTCAACCTCCTAACCCATTTCCCTCAACCTTAATTCCTTTCCTGCCGCTTTAGCATCATAGGGCATCCCCTGAGCTTTGGCAACATCATATATTATATTTGGATAATTGTAATGAAGTAGTTGACAATAACATAGATCAAGAGGAAATTAGCTTATCCAGAAAATTTTATTTGTAACCATAAAATAAAGCTTAAATTGTGTTTTCTAACTTTAAAGATTTATAATGGAGTTTTCAGTTGAAATGTTATTTTCACTCATGGAAACATAAATCATTTGTTTCGCAAAGCTTTCATATAAATTAAAAAATTAATTTAACAACTCGAAGATAATTAAAAAGCAGAGTACAGTGGTTTAATACTCCTGGTTGTGCACTCGAAAGCAAAAACCAACTGACTAATTAAGTAATTGTTTAACACCTTCCACCTTTAGACGAGAATCATGAGAAAGTTGCAAAACACTCCGTTGATTTATTCAATCCGGAGGCATTCGTTTATCTTGAGCTGGTCAGGTTTGCCACTCGGTAATTCTTCCATGTACTTCCGTATTTCTATCCCATGCATTTCCTGTATTCTGCTAACGACATTCAAAGCATAGAAGCTCTTAAGGTTGAGGATCGAAGAGTATTATATATCGTTATGTCTGCGCTTTATGTGGGTCAGAGTCACTCGCATCTACCGCTTCCCCACCAAACGACAACAAAATTCCATACAACTGGCGCTTAGTAACTTCCTCAATTCTCCACCGTCTGGAGCTGCGAATTGAATTTTGGACAAGTCTGATGATGTCAAGACGATAATGGATAGGGACCGAGACAGTGACACTAAAAAGCTTCCTTGCTCTCAATTTCTGGGGAACCTGCTCTTCGGTCAGTCGCGGTGTGAATATGACAGTTAACTTAAAAAGAAATAAATTTGGAGTTCCTGCGCTCCAATAATAAAGAACTAACTTGTCGTCCCCCGAAATGTATAGTGGAAAGTGAAGCAACAATCAAGGCTCTGCCCCACTTTAATTATGAAATTATGTCTTTCATTGACCTTGCTTAACTTCGATTTTGATGGTCAGCATTGGTGCCTTAGCGAGGAGTTGATAATTCTGCCGGCTTGCCTACTCCAATATAGGTTGCTTCGGTTTTAGGAATACCTCGTAGCAAAAGGGAATCTGTGGAACGTTGTTGTATCTATGCTCCCATCACGATAATAAGCGATGAAGAGCATGCGTATCCTTGTTGTCGAGAATTTTCTAAGTTTCAGATATTTTTGCACAGACTTCAGTAACAAAGAACTGTTCTGGGATTCAGGATGTTAGCTTTGATTTGCGCTATAGTTGAAGTTTAACGTTCGCTCTTAAGAAAGTTGTTGTGACAATTCCTTTTAAATCTTCACTAATAGATGGTTTCACTTTTGAGATTGTTAAAATGTTTGTGTTAAAAAAAATTAAAGTGTTGATCTCAACAAAACTGAACAATTGGTAGATTTTGGATTTGATTTCGAACTAAGGTAAGTTTTCCTTGACTGGCCATGCATATTAATGTAGAAACAATTTTTTACCTGTCTCTAGTGAGATTTAATCTAATGAAATCAGGTAAAGGTTTTCGTTCATTTCCTTTTTGTTGTTACAATCTGTGTGCTTTCACAACTTTTCAATTCGCCCACGCTAACTCTATGCCATTACCTTATATCCGTCTGCACCTTCTATTATAAAAGCAATGAGGAAATTGAAATTACTGAAATGTCTTCATTGTATACTGAAAGCCTGAGAAGATCTCCAGGATGTAACAGTTACCAACCCTTTGATGCAACCTAATTACATAGTTGTCTTTTCATAAGCAGGATTAAAAGGCTAAATTGCGACGTTGGTTTTTACGAATAGTGCCATTAGAGACAGTAATGAAGGGTTGGGGTACAATCTCAGTGAAATTTTAGTTAACAAAATTCTTTCCATTTCCAAATTAAATGTGAACTTGCTTGGAGATAAAGTGCGTTCAGTAATGAATATACATAAATAGGAGTACTTTACAAATGGACAAAACAATTGAATTAATTTAAAAAAAGGATTTTCCAACAGATTTTTTAAATGATATTTGTCTATGACGATGAAACCTTTACGTGGTTAAATTATTTCATTTTGTTCACTTTGACTACTAGTAGATATTATAAGTTACCATTTAAATCTTAGAAAAGTTATTTGAATAAGTTTTGTAAGAGTTCTGTCCAAAGTCGAAGTCCAAAAAAATAAAATTATAGAAGTTATTTTCGTAGAAAAATTTACAAACTCTCTGCTTGCTCCACAACAGTTACAAAGAGATTTTAAATCTCTACTAAATTATTTCAGCTTAACATCTTAACTACAATATCGTTCCAAGCCTGATCTCAGTCAGATTAAGGCCTTGACAAACTATATAATTATTATTATTATTATAAGGAGGGGTTACCCATATGGTGGGCACTTCGACCAAGGGGGTCTGTTGTGTCGGAGCCCCATTACTGCAAAAGACACTCAGCCACCCTGAGGTAAGCGAGGAGGTCCGCCTTGCTTAGGGCGGTGATATCGTTATAAGTGTAGGGTCTGACAAGTGCCTTGGCCTGGCGAAGCCCAGGGACGTTCCTCGAGTATAGCAGCTGTTGACTCCTACCCCAATTTTCAACAACAGCTCTCGTCGAAGCCCAACTGAGGCTGCAGTAGGGTTCGGGACCTTGGCAGCGAGCGGATGAGCCTTTCCTGGCCAGTTCATAAGCGATCTCATTGCCCTCGATACCAGAGTGACCTGACAAACTAAGGACAAAGCAAAACACGTTTATATATTCGTCCGAGGCAAAGTTATAGGTAGCTCCTAGTGTTGAGATACCTTGAAGAGTACATGGAGAACACTAGGAATACAAATTCTATTCCTAATTTTTGTGTCGTTTTCGATACCTGAAAAGATAATTGCGGCGACTTTTAAAATTTTTAAGTGTTCTTTTAGTACGTTCCTCGTGTTCTTTTAGATCTCTTTTAGTATTTCTTTGGTACACTTCTCGTGTTTATTTATATAATACAAGCTATAATACAACAACACAACAATATACAAGCTATATACCTAATACTAATACTACAAGCTATAATAAATGATAAGTCAAAGTAAATTGTATAAGCTACAATATGAGCTATAATTATAATAAATACAAACTGGAACGAGGAAGATTTAAGAAAGGCGATCTGCATGGGCGGGATCAAGATATAAGGCTTTGTGAAGGGTTGATTTACTCAGATGGAAGTCAAAGGAGGATAAGTCGTTGACTCTTTGTTGCATCCTGGTAATTGGTTCGCTGTGACCGTAGTTCATGCGATAGCAGTCGAGTCGGAAAAAGGGAGTGGACCTAAGTATGCGGGGATTAGTATAGATGGGTAAAGATTGCAGGATTGAAGGGCAGTCTATGGTACCACTTAATAGCTGATGAATGAAGAGAATGTCGGAAACATCACGACGTTTACTTAGGGGTTGTAAGTCGATCAGTTTCAGACGGTTTTCATAAAGTGGAAGGTTGAATCTTTCAATCCACGGAAGATCCCGTAGAGCAAAACGAATGAACCTACTCTGGACAGATTCGATCCTGTTAATGTGGGTTGTTTGTGTAGGTAACCATACCTGGGAACGGAAATTGAAATCGCTATCACAGATTATTCCTAGATCACACAAAGAGGTAACGATTGGGACTGGTACGTCGGGTAGCATATAGACTCTCGGGGTTGTTATAAGACGCTTGCGGGAATAAGAGATGGACTGGCATTTGGAGACATTGAGTTCAAGCAAGTTTTTCATGCACCATGTGGTGAATGAATCGAGATCTTTTTTCAGGAGAAGAGGGCCGGTTGTGGAGGAGATATGTTTAATTATTTTCATGTCATCAGCATAAATGGACAGCTCTGAGTATTTGATGACACAATCAACATCATTTATTGTAAGGATGAAAATTAATGGACCGAGGTGGCTGCCCTGGGGGACGCCGGAACGATCGACAATAGGGTTAGAAATGGATGATCTGAAAAAAAACATTGTACTGACGGTTGTTGAGGTAGGATGAAATCCAGGAGATGAATCGGGAGGGGAAGCCTAGGCGATCAAGTTTGAACAAGATAACGTAATGGGAGATCTTCTAAAAGGCTTTACTAATATCGGTGGCGATAACATCAACATCTTTACCGTTTTCCAGGGCACATATTGTTGGTGGTTTTAGATGTTCCTTTGAGGAAGCCATGCTGGGAGATGGAGAATATAGACTTACAGTGGAAGAACATGGAATCATAGACCAATTTTTCGAATAGTTTAGGTATGAATGATAATTTAGCAATGGGTCTGTACTTGGATACATCGTTCCTGCAGCCTATTTTGAAGATGGGAATAATATAAGAGTTTTTCCATAATTGAGGGAAAACCCCTTGAGTGACTCAGAGGCGGAAAACCAAAGTAAGGGGTTGAGCTAGATGCATGGCAAACTTTTTCAGAACCTTGGCCGGAATGCCATCAGGACCTGGGTGAAAGTCGTCCTCAAGCCTGGTAATACTGACGGCGATTAGTTCGGGGTCAGGATCGAAAGACGTAAACCACGTTTGAGTGCATTTGTCCATGAATGAAAAGTAGTTAAGGTCAGATTGTAGGGAATTGTCGCTGAAAGATTTACTGAAGAAGTGTGCAAAGAGATTGGCGATAACATGAGGATCAGACGAAGAGGTATTCTCGAGCTTTAGGGTGGAGGGGTTACCATTGGATTTCTTCTTGGAATTAATAAAGTTATAAAAACGCTTGGGGTCGGATATGAGGCTTGTTTCCATCCGTTGGTGGTACTCATAGTAGAGGGTATCACAACGTTCAGAAAAGAGGTATAAGCAGACAAGTTGGAAGAATAGTCAGACTCAGTCTGGGTCAGAAGAAAAGTTTGCCATCGTTTATTTGTTCTGTTACGGAGAGAGCGTAATTCTTTGTCGTACCAAACGGGGGGGGGAGCAGTTTTTACGAGGAAGAAGACGGATGGATTGTGTAAAACAAGCGTGTATTTAAGAATAAAACGCCTCTACAGCAGATGTTGAGTGATAGTGCCAATGTTGGAGTTGAGGAGCAAGTAATTTTATTTATTAAAGTCGCCTTTACGAAAATTGAGGGATATAGAAGATTCGGAGCTTGAAAGGGCGTGAGGGTGTTTGTAGGAGAAAACGAGGAACAGGGGAGGATGGTGACGATCGAGGGAGGAGAGGAGATGGTTGCTTTCCGCGACAGCCGAGTTAACTGGGTCTGAGGAAAGGATTAAGTCTAATTGTCTGTCCAGAAAGTTCCTGACTCCGCTAACTTGAAAGAAACCAGAAACAGAGAGCTGATCGGTAAAAAAGGCTTCTTTGACGGAAGAGGCGTTCAGGGGGACAAAGTAAGAGAAGTCCTCAAACAGTGGCCATTGAATACGGGGGAGGTTAAAGTCACTTAGTACAATGAATTCATCGGAGGCGTTAGCGTTCTCAAGCAGGATGTCGAGCGCTTCAATTATTGGTTCGTAGGCTTCTAGAGGTTGAGAGGGACGAATATAACAACAAAGAATATACAGAATACACTTATTCAGTGTTAATTTACAGTGTTCTTTCACTACTCTTCTAGTTTTTCTTTAGTACGCTCTTCGTGTTCTTTTAGTATTCTATTAGTGTTCTTTTACTAGGTATGTGTGAGTATGAAAAAACATCGCAAAACATCGATGCCAACATCGAAGACTGAACATCGATGATCGGTAATAATCGAACATAAAACATCGATGTTCTTTAATATCGATGTTATAGAGAATTATAGAATGGCAACCGATAACGTAAAAAGACAATATATTTGAACGGTTTGGAAACTTTTTCCCGCACTATAAGAGGGGCAATAGGAACTATGAAACTAACTATCGACCTTTTGCCAATCTATTGGAGTTGCCAAATTCTTTGAGGCAATTATATCTGATTCGCTGTATTTCTAATTCAAAGAAATTATGGGAAGACTTACCTTTGTAAGTCAACAACTGCCAATATATTAGAGTTTTCTAAACACTGCGTATCTGCTTTTAATGTGGGTAAAAAATTATACTGTACGTATAAAAATTTCGGTACAGCTGTTGATAGTATTAATCGTTGGGTGCGTTAATAGAGACTTCCACTGCCAGGTTGCCGTTTGATTTTTTAAACTTGGACATTTCCTTCCTATCTAACTGAACACAACGTATTTCTTATATATTAATGACTTACAGTTATTTTTCCCCTTACAAACATATTGTGTTATATTAACGATGCGAAAATATTTCGCACTAACTCTGGTGACGATGACTGTGTTTTGATTAATTCTGACTTGAATACCTTCCACTCTTGGTATTCCGATAGATTTTTCCTCTGACTATTGACAATATAACTATATAATCGTAAATTTTTTTTATACGATGTGGCCAAATCCTAGGGGACAACCCTTTGATGCGTTAGCATGGTTTTGGCCGGAAGGGAATTAGGGTAAGGGAAGTGAGGAAACTTGAGTCTTGTTTTTGCATTGCTGCAAGCTAGACAACAGCGCAGAGACGGAGTGGATTATTTTAATTTCTTAATAAAAGCTCACGGGGTCATCTGGTCTTGAACCCGGGACCCATGGCATGTTGGTCTTGCCGCTCAAAGTATTGATCCAACTCCGTCTCGAATTGAAAATGATACGTCATAATTGTTATACGAGCTATGTCCAGAAAGTAAGTGTACTGGATTTTTGTAGGTTCCAAACAATTTATTAAAAAAAAATTTTTTTTACTTGGATACATCATATGTGAACTCTTTTTTCACGTAGTCGCCATCCCTCTTGATGCACGTAATGTTGAAATTTTTTTCCCACCCATGTGCATCTTCAGAGAGGTGAACAGATGATAATCTGAAAGCGCCAGATCAGGGGAATACGCATGTTTCAAAACATCATATCCGAACGACTACAAAAGTTGCTTTGTTGCGTTGGCCGTGTGGGGTCTGGCATTGTCGTGCAGAAAGCAGATTCCCTTCTTCAGCAGTCCCCTTCTCTTGTTCTGAATTGCCTTTCTCAATTTTTTAAGGTCTCACAATACCCAGCAGCATTGATGGTTTCACCATGAGGTAAAAATTCGATCAATTCGATTTTTTTTTGCCGAAATCGTGGTTTTGAATTGGGCTCGTCTTGTACATCAGTACGACCGTTTTTAAATTCACGACACCATTTAAACACACTTGTACGATTCATTACTCCTTCGCCATAAGCCGATTTGATCTTGTTAGAAACTTCAGACGGAAATTTTCCTTCACAACGAGATAAAGGATAACGCTGTGAATTTCGCACCTGGCGGCAAATTCTATCGACATGGTTCACGGGACACGTTGCTGTAAACCACAGTTTTAGTTGTACTGATGCGTTCTTGGACTCGTTGGAAATGGAGGAGCTAAGCGACCAGTTCTAAAACTGATCTTAGAGTATGCTTCCCCGATCTAGTCACTACTTTATTGAGTTCCTACAAATTTAATACAATTGTTATATTGCCTCCCTGTAGGGATAGACTTAAGCTTCTGTCCATGGATACTGTAAAGATGAGACGAGAAGAGATTCCGTTCGTTTACGATTGCTTTTAGCATACAATAAATTCTCCGGGGCTTCCTAACTTTCTGAATAGCTTGGTTCCTTGAAGCTCTCTTAGAAATATGACTTCCTTATATGTACATCCCTTGCATCTCTGCTAGGTGGAGATCAGTAGTAGGGCGTAATAACAGCTGACTCTGCACTAAGAGAGCTGTTAGGACGCCCTACTATATAAAAATATATCGAAATTTTTGATTATCCTATAATTATAAGGCAACTAAAGCTAACTCTTCAGTTTTAAAAACATCAACAAAAGTATTTAATCGTCCTTCCTTATGATCCCGTAAGCTGAAACGTTCAGGTAATTTTATATAGTATCTTCAATTGCGGTTGGGTAATTGTTTAGTTGGTTTAATTTGCACCGAATTCAAAAATGTCGTAATAGATATAAAATCAAACATACGAAAAAACCAATTTCCACAGTTGTAGAGGTAGTGCACTCTATAGCAACGAAATCCGACCTTTGACCTTAGTCACGATCACCCTTTCAAACCCTTTCCTTAGACACAAGATTTTTACCATCGCGCTAGTGCGCCTCTGTACTCTATATAAAATGAGAGAATCATCGTACTCACTCTAGGTAAAATTTTTTTTATCAATTACCAATCAAGAAGCGTATTTCGTACAACATAATCAAAATCATCGAAATCGGTCTGCGCCTTACGAAACTAGGCGCCGATCCTCCTTCAACTCTTACCATAAGCCACATTTTCTGTCATGACACAAATAGATACTCTATGCATTCAGAATCATGTAAATTAGTCCA
This sequence comes from Leptarthrus brevirostris, assembly GCA_964036015.1. Taxonomy (NCBI): domain Eukaryota; kingdom Metazoa; phylum Arthropoda; class Insecta; order Diptera; family Asilidae; genus Leptarthrus; species Leptarthrus brevirostris. The sequence goes on along the minus strand of OZ038373.1, from coordinate 114,771,954 downwards.
CGAGTTACAAAGTTATACTGCCCCCACCACAACCCTTGGTCAACATTTCTCGTTATAGTAGTAATATATACAACAAAAAAGAATCATTCAAATAGGTATATGTGTTAAGATGTTGGGTAAGAACTCCTTTCCTCCTGAATTTTTGTCGTGGTGCCAATGGGGCAAGGTATTCTGCACGTCAAAAGAAGAATCACCCAAATCGGTCTACGCGTTAAGAAGTGAACATCGACCCCTTCCCCTACCCCAACCCTACTGCTCATAATTTTGTCGCGGTACCAATAGGGTAACATACTCAACATCAGAAAAAAAATCAACCAAAGTGGGGTACCATGTTCCCCTTCCTCGCCCCACCACAGACGATTTTATTTCCATTATTAGCAATAGGCGACCATATTCTATAAAACAGAAAAAGGAACCATTCAAATCGGTCTACGCATAAAGTGGTTAGGTTCCAACCCCACCCCCACCCCAACAGCCAAGATTTTTGACATGGTACCAATCGGGGAATATAATCTACCCAACAAAAAAAAGAATCGTCCAAATCGGTCCACGCGTTCTGAAGTTACCCAAGTGGCACAAAGTCTTACCATAATCTATACGACATCGTGGCAACTGCTTTTGTACGACTTTAAAGTTATTATTCCACGAAAAGTTGTATAACTGTCGGATATTGGTAATCAGGTGCCAGTTATGTTGGCGATATCAAGGTCAGTACATTGTTATAAGAACTTTTTATTAATTTATTTATTAAGTCTACAGAGAATCTCTTACAGACTATGCATTTATTAGTAACTAATGAAATTTAATAAAGGAAACATCAAAATTCTAAATAAACTAAAATGACAACAAATTTAAATTAGGAGCATTTGGAAGAAACGAGACTTTTAAATTTTAAGCGATCAAAACCTACATCAACATCATCATAAACTTCGTTAAATTTAATTGAGCAATGCGTTATTGGTTCATGCTGACCATAAGAGGTACGATGATGTGGAATATACAGAAAGCTAAGAGATCTGAGAGATGTACCAGGCGCATAAATGCAGAATAAAGAAATGAGATCTAATGAGCAAATTTTATAGCATAAAATATCTCATACAAACATTACACTGGCTATTTTCTTTCGCGATTCTAAGGTCTTAACTTACACCTAGTATTATAGGATGTCATATTGTCAATATGGAAAAGTTTTCTTAGGGCATAACGTGTAAAATCCCTCTGAATGGATTCGACTCTATTAATAAGATATTGAGTGTACTTACACCATACAACGGCAGCATATTCAAGAATTGAGCGGACCAAAAACATATAAAACTTTCACGGTATATGGATCTTGAAAGTCAACTGAATAACGTTTTATAAATCCAAGCATCTTGGAAGCCTTTGTACAAACATAATCAATGTGTGAGCATGAACCCATTCTACTGTCAAAAACAACTCCAAGATCGGGACGACCAAGTTTCATGTCATCGATGGTATAATTAAAATAAAAAGGCTGACGAATTCGATTGAAACTCAATACTTTTCTCTTATTCAATCCTATTCCATTAAGAACATACCAACGACGCAATTTCCCAAGGTCTGACTGAAGAAGCAGACAAGGGAAGGGCTACTTGTGAAAGCAAACAATTTAAGATCATCAGCATATAGTAGACATCGCGAAAGTGAAAATACACTAACTACATCATTAATGAAAATTATGAAAAATAACGGGCCTAAGTGACTACCCTGAGGGACTCCAGAGAGAGTCTTAAAAATACAAGAGCTTACACATAAAATCCTCACACATTGATACCGGTTATTAAGATCGCAGGAAATCCATTTAAGAAGCGACGATTGAAATCCGAATGCGTACAATTTCTTTATAAGTAGAGCTATGTTAACACGATCAGAAGCCTTCATAATCTGATAAAGGCTGTAGTATTTATAAATATATTGACTTCTAACTCAGACCGAATCTGACTTTTTTTCCTACCTATCTGCTTATACCTCTTTTTCTGAACGTTGTGATACCCTCTACTATGATTACCTCCAACGAATGGAAACTAGCCTCATATCCGACCTCAAGCGTTTTTATAACTTTAGTAATTCCAAGAAGAAATCCAATGATTACCCCTCCACCCTAAAGCTCGAGAATGCCTCTTCATCTGATCCTCAGGTTATCGCCAACCTCTTTGCACACTTCTTCAGTAAATCTTTCAGCGACAATTCCTTACAACCTAACCTTAACTACTTTTCATTCATGGACAAATGCACTCAAACGTCGTTTACGTCTTTCGACGCTGATCCCGAACTAATCGCCGCAAGTATTAACGGGCTTGAGGACGACTTTCACCCAGGTCCTGACGGCATTCCGGCCATCGTTCCGAAAAGCCTGCGATGCATCTAGTTCAACCCCTTACTTTGCTCTTATATTATTCTCATCTTAAAAAAAGGCTGCAAGAACGATGTATCCAACTACAGACCCATTACTAAATTATCATCCATACCTAAACTATTAAAAAATTGGTGTATGATTCCATGTTCTTTCAAAGCAAAAAGTATGGCTTGGCCCAGTGGCGTAGGACCCAGGAGCGACACCCCCCCCCCCCCCCCCCACGAATATTCTGTGTTATAAGAAATTTCGTGTGACATTTTATCTGATAATACATTTTCATAACGTATGTTTACAACTTTGAGAAGTTTGAAAAATTGGGAGAGAAATGCAACTGGGGAAGATTGGCTCAATGGTCTTGCACTGTTTAACCCACTTTCCAAAACCAAAAAGGTTCTAAGGTGTACGGTTTTGTTTTTTTGATTTTTGTATGTCTATTGATTCTTTTCTTGTTGGGTACCATGTCAAAAAATTGTGGGGGGGGGGGGGAGGGGGTGAAACCTAACTTTTTAACGCGTGGACCGATTTGGATGGTTCTCTTTTGTTGTTCAGAGTATGATCCCCATTGCTAATAGGAGAAAAAAATGTTACGTAGGGTGAGTAGGGGGAATTGTAGTCTAATTTCGTAACACGTGCACCGATTTGGATAATTCTTTTTCTGTTAGGTAGAGAATGTTCCCTGATTGATACCACGAGATAAAAAATTTGGTCGGATGGGGGGGGTGAGGAGGTAGGGGGTTGAACAGAATTTTTTAACGCGTGGACCGATTTGGATGGTTCTTTTTTTGTTGTACAGAGTAGAAGGCACTAAAAAGTGAAAAATAAAATAGTTTTTAAAAAAAAGTTCAACCGACTTCACAAAATGCGCTTAAAAGCATAACATAAATTTTAACTGTATATCTATTACGACATTTTGAAGTCGGTGCAAATCAAACAAACCAAACAACTACAACAAAAGCATTTAATCGTCCTTCCTTATGATCCCGTGAGCTGGGTGTCGTATAGCTGAAGATCCCTGTAGCACCAGAAAACCCGCTCCAGCTGAGAACGTTGACTTTGATTGCATTCTTCCGCCTACTTCAATTTCCGGTGAAGTTGAACAATCTCCTCCGTCAATTCAGGCCTTTCTTCCATTGAAGTTTCCATTGCCTTCTCGAAATGTTGCAATTCCTGATTCACAGTTTGCAGTTTCCGCTTTCCGTTGCTCGATGTCCGTAAAACAGTCAGTCTTCATAGATCTTCAATCTTCTCGCCTGGTGACACATTCCAATTATTCACATTTTCGAGTAGTTCTTCTCTGCACTTCCAGCAGCTTCTCGACTCGTTTTCTTTCTGTGACACTTCTTTCTTCATCAGTTCCTCTTTTGATAAGCTGTACTCCCACGACAAGTGGTAATTGGTTTTCCTTCTGCAATCACTTTGCAGATGACCTTCTTCACCGCAGGACTAACATCTATACCTGCGTCGGAGAACAGTAGCTTCGTTGTTTCTGTCTGTACCTCTCTTTAATCCAAATTCTTCGTGTTGACTTCTGTTGCACTTTATACAACCAGTCTTCCTCGTGTCATATCCCGGCGGGGTTGATCTCCTTTGCTTCCAGCAATCTCGTCGGAGATGACCCTCCTGCCCGCATGTCCAGTACCTAGGTACCTTCGGTAACAAATATCTTTTGTAAATAGGTCTTCTGGAGGCCTGCTTTACTGCCTCCCAAGCCATAGCGTAAGCTAAAACCTCAGTTTCTCTAGCGAGCTCGTTTACACAATCTTGGCTAAACGTGGTATAAGCCAAATGTGTTAGCCTTTCTATGTCCGAACATAATTGCTGCAACAGCTCTCCATGCTTCTGTCTCCGACTCCGTAGCTGCAGACGGTAAACCTCTTTCATTTGCTAGTTCCCATACCGTAATTCTAATGCTTGTATTAAAGATGAATAATCGTACCTAAGCTCTGCTGGCATAGTCTGTGACAGTTCAGCAGCTGCTCCTCTGAGTACCAAAATTAAATCTGTAGCTTTTTCCTCGTCAGTCCAAAAGTTCATTGCCGCCGCTGTCTCGAACTGAAGTCTGTATGTTTGCCAGGCAGTTTGGCCGTCAAATGTTGGAGGATGAAGTCTTTTATTTACGGTTGCGTCTGTAGATAAAACTCCTGATTGCTTTTTCTCGACGCTCTCCAACTCATTCTTTATTGTTTCTATATCGCCATTAACTTGTTTAATAGTCATTTGTCCAGAAATTTCTACTTCTTCCAATCTCTTTTCTATATCTGACTTTAGCTCTTCCATTTTGTTTTCCACTTCAGCTTTCACTTCTTCATGGGAAACCTTAAGCTCAGCTACTATTGACGATTTCAACTCGGCCGTCGAAAATTTATGTTCTTCAATTGCCTGTTTCAATTCACTTACGGACCCTTCTATTGACAATTTAAACTCGGCTGATGAAGTCTTCTGTTCTTCCATTGCCACTTTCAATTCGCTTACGGACCCTTCCATCGTTGATTTCTGTTCAGCCATTGATGCTTCTATGGATGATTTCTGTTCGTCCATTGCTGTCTTTAACTGCTCCTTGGAAGATTTCATTTCACACATCAGGGCATTGAGAAGATCTGTCATGCTTGGAGTACTTATTTCTTCTTCTTCTTCTTCTAGCTCGTCTTCAAAAACGAAAGCGTCTGGATCGTTTCCTTCTTTTTCCATAGCTTCTTGTAGTAACGCTAACAGGGCACATTTATTTCCAATTGTAGGTAGGGAACGTTTACTTAACTCACCTTTCAAGTCTTGGACACTTAATTCTTTCAATTTGCGCCCCATATTCAGACTGGCTACACTATTTCCCTTCAATTTCACAGTCACACTTTTTTTTCCAAGTTCACTTTTTTTCTTTAGTCTTTCTTAAATAATCCCACTTCTGACAACAATTGTAACGTAAATCAATTCGTTCGGGCTCGACGGATTAATTAAAACAATTATTTTTAATCACAAATGTCCACAAGTTTATTAACTTCACTTAATTAGTTCGTTAAACAATTTCCTTGACAATATTTCTTCACAATATTGCGTTTCACTTCAGGTCAAAATTCACAAAAAACGTCATTTACGATCGACGAAAATTATAAAAAAATAAATTATTCTACCAGCTCACTAGACGTATAATTTTTCACTCGTTTAATGCCAATTTATCATCATAGAGTCAGACAAGCTGGTCCAATTTCATTCAAAAACAGAAAATAGTTCAAAATGCTTAAAAATTCCATTTTCATGGCGTAATTCGTGTTTCAGAGTTCTAGATCCATTTTCTTTCCACCCACCCATCCACCCATCTATCCATCTACTTTATGCTCAGTACATAAAGATGATGAGAGAACAGCCTATAAGATTGGGAATGCAATAAAACGTTGTAGAATACTCTACTTTCTAAACAAAAGAAAACGATATCTATAAATCATTCTTACTTATTTTTGTCGCTATAACGTCTTCTCTTATCTTCAAAGGATCTATGCAAAGGGTTACGCTTTTGCTTAGTCCCTCTATTTTTCGTTTCTCTTTTTAACAACCAACAAAAATCGGCCATCATGTTTTCATCCCATCTTCCTTGATATCGCTGTTCTATAACCTTCATATCCTGCTGAAATCGTTCGCCTTGTTCTTCGCTATAATCTCCAAGATTTTCAGGAAACCAATCCAGATGTGATTGAAGGAAGTGCAACTTGTAGTTCATCAAACATCCCAGATCATGGAATTCTTTTATCATTTTTGATACAATTTCTTCGTATTTAGGACTCTTGTTGTTTCCTAAAAATTTTGTCTAGTTTTAAAGCTGTAGCGACAAAATTTTTAGGAAACAACAAGAGTCCTAAATACGAAGAAATTGTATCAAAAATGATAAAAGACTTTCCCGAAAACTCAGACCCGCTGGGCCAAATCTGAAGGCAGATTCGGATTCAGCAGAAAAAAATACATGAAAATACATGGGTCTGAATACCAGATCCGATACATTTTTTTTGTGGGGCTGTGTAATTAACACTTATCACTTCACTGGTTAAAATACAACTGACTATTCGCATTATCACATTTAAACACTTCGCAGTCTAAATCACGACTAAAATTATCTAGGCTACTGCTCAGCCCTATTTATACTACTTAGCTTAAGTCTAGAAAATTCAGTCACTTAGTTCTAAATATGTTCGTTACACATTTTTCACCTCACATATTCACCATGTGTTCGAGTCGTCCTTGACTTTCCCCGTTTGACATTTCCTTATCCTGATTTCTGGCCACCTGGGACACGCGCATTACACGGTTGACTATTTCACTTTTCGTAGCCTACCTCGTGCACGTTACAATATGTTTTCTTCTAAATGGAAATTTGATTGACATTTTACATCTATATTCAATTTTTTAAATTCTATTACAATTTACTTATCCCCCCCTCCCAAAATTTCTTTACTACGCCTCTGTTGGCCGTTTCATGGATCTAATGCATGACACAACATTAAAGATCAGTGACTTAATTTCTTACCATAAGTCCATAGGAGTGAGCGATGGCCGCGAAACTGCCAAGCCATACTTTTTTACTAAGATGTAGGGTTTCTACAGTTAGGCCTTGTAGAGTTAGGGGCTTGGCTCCACATGAGATCTGATAACTTTTTAAAAGTGAAAGCGGTATGAGGTTGTGAGTCTTGGCAACCTTCTTTACATGAAATGTTTTTGGTGGGATTGTTATATTCTGGCGAATAGGTCAATTGATTCTAGGTTTCTGCCTGAGAAGTGCGCCTTCTGAGTTTTCATTTCATTTCATTTATTCATTTCATGATTTGTACAACAAGATTAACAATCTTTTATAAATGTACAATACAGATTACATTCAACTGGAAACTACTGAAATATAGACTATTTATATAAAAGAAAGTTAAGAAAATGTACGCAGCTAAAACCTATACTTATAATGCTAAACCAATTTACTCCCTCATGATAATTTTCAACAAAATCAGAATGAATCCAAAAAAAAAACTTTGCTCCTACAGACCTACTTTTGCCGAAAACACACTCTCGTTATTATCAGTCACCTTCTGTTAAATATTCAAATAACTTCTTCTTGAATGCACCCGCCATCCATGTCTGCTGAATCCCCACGCCTTGAGGATTGTGTAAGTTGCACGTATTGCAAGAGATATTCAGGCTTACGGGTATAAATCAGTTTATGCAGAAATACTAATGCTTTAAAGCATAAATATGTTTCGAGGGATCAGCCCAAAACTGGGTTGCGGTAAGGGCTTACATGGTCAAAGCGTCGCAGCCCATAAACAAAACGAATACAGCTATTAAACGCTACATTTAATTTACGTGAACAATGATGGTCCAGTGCCGGAAAGACAAGGCTTCCGTAAGTAAACAGCGGTATGATCAAGGCCTTAACAATTTTAAGTCTAGCTGCAGTAGGAAGGAGATATGCCAAAAACCACAGTCTTCGAAGAGCGCCGTATATATTGTTTAATACTTTCTTCACATGGTCACAACATGTCATATTAGAGTTAAACATCACACCAAGATCCCTAACAGATATGAGATGTGGTCACTGACATGTATTAAACTGGACTGACTTATAAGCTATCTCATATGGGTACAATTTTACTTTCAGTGGAGGAAAACAATTTTTAATCTTCAACGTTTACTGTGAATTTGCAGCCATTCAGAGTAGAATATAATAACCAAATATATACGAAGAGACATATTTAATTTTAATCTTCTATATTGTTGTAAGGAAAATGTAAAAATCATTGGAATTACTGGAATACAAATTATAAATAAAAGGTTGTTTTAGTCTGGATAATGCTTACCCAGAAAGAGACGTAAGATGATTGTGAATATTGTCATCTATTTCTATCGCCAGCATTTAATAGGCGACATGACGTTCGCAATTAAGAAAACCATGTTGAAAAAAAAGATGCTTACCCAGAAAGGGACAACTAGCGAAAAGTGATACCATTTGCTTGAAGAAATTTCATGGCACCAGTCACTCCAGTATTATATATCTCAGTGGATGTGGTAGAATACAAGAGTTCAAAACGACCGGAGGAAAATCTGTAGATTCCAGCCCTCTCCTGTGAATTATCATATAACTCGACTTATCATTATTTAGTAATAAGTTGTTGGCAGTAGCCCACCCACATATGCGCTCGAGGTCCATATTCAAGCGGTAAAAACAATCCTCCGACAGACCGATGGGACAGTTTAGACAAACCTGCACGTCATCAGCATACATGTGAATATTAACATCCCGGACTGCACTAGGCAGGTCATTCACATACAGGCTAAACAGTAAAGGGCCCAATATAGAGCCTTGTGGAACCCCAAACCTAAGCTGTAACAAGTCAGAGTTTCGATTACCCAGCTTAACCTGCTGAAGGCGCCCCATCAAGAAACTTCCTATCATGGTGATAGCAGAGGACGAGAAACCAAACTCGGATGCTAATTTCGACAATAGGATTTTTTGACATACAAGCGCCTGTCGAATATCAGTACTCACTTTTAGTAAAGCAGTTTCACAGCTGTGATGACCTCTAAAGCCCAATTGGAACGATGAAAACAGTGCACGTTTCTCTATATAATTAAGCATTTGAGAAGCCATTAGCTTTTCTATTGCTTTAGCTAGGAAGCATAATAAGCTTATAGGGCGAAAATCGGACAAATCAGTCGGAGATTTTTTGCAGACGCAATTATATAAGTTAGAAGGGTTAATTCTATAATTAATAAATTTTATAATCCACATAAATGTTCTTGATTTTCATGAAAATATTCAAACTTTTTCTTTTAATTATCAATTAAATGAAATAGAAGAAATAATTTCTTTTAATAATTAAAAAAGAAGACTTCATTTTTTCCTCATTATTGCTTTTAGTATACAAGACGTTTTTATTAATTTTCTGGAAAACAAAAATAAAGCAAATGTCTGTTCTTTTGAAATAAGAAAGTAACAAAATTAAAAATTAAAAAAATAACAATTTGGAAGCCCTGGTGGCAACACCAATATGTTTTCTATGCAAATTGCATAAACAAATCGACACAAACTGAACGAATTTTGCGTACTACTCCCTCCCAACCGTTAGAGCTTTTATAATAATTGTAATCCTCATGAATGTACAGCGTGTAAACATACTTTATGCTCTTCTAAGCAAAAAGCTTTTTAAATCAGTTCATCAATGAGACTTGCGCATGGCCAGTTTTTTTTACACTTCGTGAAGAGAAAATCTACTCTGGTCTCTTGTATTTTTCGGTGGGTGTGTTATTTTGTGCGTAGCCTATGTTTTTGAGCACATTTCCATAAGCTTTTAATAGCGAGCACCTAGCACGTGCCTTCGTTTTAAGATATTCAGCTTATGTGGCGTGCTATAAAAGTATTTTGCCTTAACACAAATTAATTTACTAATGCCGCTCAGACAACCTATTTTTGTTTTATGGTTAACAGACTCATGGTAATTATAAAATGAGAGAAAAGTGATTAAAAATTAAAAAGTTAATTAAAAAATGATTTGTAGTATCTCTTCAGTTGAAGGAAGCTCTTAGTAAGAGCTTTAATTGAGTGGAGACTTATAAGTTTAAGAGAAAATAACTTGAAAAATTTCAATTTCTTCTCGGAAGGGAGTGAATTTTTAAACGAAGCTCGAACCGTACTAGTGGAACTCGGGCATGCCAACAGTGAAGAGGTTCGTCAGAAAAGTGTAGTGATTATGATAAAATGTCAATTAATTGCTTAAAATCATGTTGGTGTACCTTTTTGTTTACAAGTGCTGTGAAATGAAAAGAAAAAATCAATCGACTTAAAAACGGGTTAAGCAAACGACTAATAAAATAGCACAAGCTTTCGATGAACGAGAATTATAATGACAAAGAAAATAATGACATCCCCCGCCGAGTTTTACTCGTTAAATTATTAAAAAGTGTGTTTTAGGATCGAATTGTTGGAAAAGAGTATAAATACTCAAAAATCCGTGTATGGTACCTATTTAAAACAACGCAAGTGTGAGTTAATTGAAGTGAATAAAAAAATATTGTTCGAAAAATAAGTTTATGAAGAACCGATTTCGAATCGAGTGAGAGAAGTAGATCAATCGGAAATCGAAACAATTTCGCATGCAACCGCTGAATTCAGCCTTCAACTGTAATGAACAAATTGCCGAAGGAGGTAGGTTTCTTAAGATTAACGTCTTTACAAGCTCGCCGTGTTTTCCTTCTTTCTATTGTTTTCGGATGACCTAAAACATGGCAAAACGCCATAAAGAAAAACAAACTTACGTTGTTAAGCTGGTTCCAAACCGGTCAATATGATTGAACTGGACTTTGACACGTCCAAAAGCGAACTGTCACAACTTACTTATTTTGGGAATCTGCTTTAAAAGTGCCAACGCGTTTTGATTCAGAACAGGCGAAATTAACTAATTTGACCCTATCAGTGTTAAATACAAAATCTTTCTTTGATCACTCGAACAAAATACCCCTTGTGGAGGATGGGACAGGAGAAGACCTTCAGTTGATTCGGTGAACCTGGGATCCGCATAATGTAACACCAACATGTTATTAATTACTCCTCCGACGAGGAGGTTATCAAAAGAATAAGTAATAATCCAGTGTCCACTCTGTGTAGGTTGTTAGGGTTTAGAACCTAATTACACTAATATGTACTGTAAAATAACCTTGAGCAAAGCCTTGAAAGCATGGTTGTCATGCATGCAAAGAAATTGTGAACTAATTTTATTACTAAAATGAAAAACATTAAACCTCCGTATAACGCGGTAGTTTAGTCGTCGATGGAGCAATTATGTCGTTGGTGGAGTAAGTGATAACGTGTCGACCTACCAACCCGGCTTACTAACACGAATCCCACCGGCGGGGATCAATGGTTGTTTAAAAAGGCCATGGGGGTTGCAGAGAAAATGTCAATGGTTCGGAATCCACTCTAAATTGAAGGTCCACTTGCTATCGTTGTTTCCAATCGGGTGAAGTTCTTCTTCGCCCCATGCCCCACAAGTGATTACGCGACATGCAGAGATAACGCGGTACTTGTAAATACAACGATGTGTCGATATAATGTGGTCTACAAATTGTTATATCCCTTGTTAAACTCATTTGCACTTTATATACTATAACAGGATGGCCACTCTGTAGAATTTAGGGAATTAAGTAGTCAGGGAATTCTAAAAATTTTCACTGAAGTCAGGGAATCTTTTCATCCATAGATTCAAATTATTTTCTAATGAAGGTCCCAGCTGGCACGGTATAAATGGAGCCCTCCCTCGAAGTCTATTTCTGAGAAATTTTAAGGGAATTCCTTGAAATTAATTCATTTAGGTTATTACTTCTGGCGTTCTTCTTAAGTTCTTTGAATAACCGCATGAAAGTGAAGTTACCGAATTCTTAGGAAAATCACGACAATGAAACAATTTTATTTGCTCCATTATTAGATGTAGGTACTGTGGTAAATTGCTTGTTGAAAATTAGCGTCTGCTTCAAACAGACTGGAAAAAACAATAGAAAAAAGTGAATTCTGTAAGGTTGGATATACCTATAGGTACCTTAATACTCGTATATCTGTACTAGATAGGCTTAATAAATAGTATTTTGGTGATAATAATTCTATATTAAAACATTAATTAAGTTTTGATTCTGCAAAAGTTTCTTCTTTAAAAGAAATAAAAATTCTTGGGAAGAGTACGATTTCCGTGGCGCCACAAACTGATGACAATCTGAACACCTTAAAATAAGCAAAAAAAATAAAAATAATTCGATATATCAATTAGTTTTCAAGATATCGAAAGTTAAAATTTTAAAAATTCGATAAAATTTTGATCAAATTATTGGAAATTATGGAGATTTTCGGTGTACCGATGACCTTGAAAATTTAGTATGTTATAGTATTTGTTGTCCTGATGAATAGCTCCTTCAGACACATGAAAACCCAAAAGAATAAGGCATGGAAAATGTTTTGCTCCTCTAGGTGCGACGAGGACTACCAGGCCTACTACAACCTCTACCTTCGTTTCTCTCTCTCGATCTTCAGACGTCCTACAACAGATTTCTGTCCGACTCGAGACATATACTTCATTTTAACCCCAGACAGTTTTGGAGATTTATTAATTCTAAGCGACATAGTGATGGCTACCCTTCCTCTCTTAGGTTTGGTGATCGCGAGAGCTGTGACCCCGTCATTGTGGCCAATTATTTCGCCGACTTCTTCATCAACTCGTTCTGTGATTCTGACTGTGATATTATTTCTTCCGATTTTATCCACTTGACCACGCTTCCTCATACTTCCCTTCAAACTAAGGACTTAGTTTCTGACGAATATTTGTCGAATTTATCCAACGGATTTTCATGTGGTCCAGATGGTGTCCCTTCTTTCTTCCTTAAAAATAGCTGTTCATCTTTGTCCCCTATTCTTTGTCATTTGTTTAACCTGTCTCTGTCTTGTGGCCGTTTCCCCAGTCACTGGAAGGATTCTGTGATTATTCCCCTTCACAAGAAGGATGACAAGTCCGACATCTCCAATTATAGAAATATCGCCAACTTGTGTCATGTTGCGAAGGCGTTCGAGGCCTTAACCAGTGATGTGCTCCGTTTTCATTTGTAAACCCTTTATAGGCTCTTTTCAGCATGGCTTCATTAAGGGTAAATCTACCACCACCAACTTACTCGAATTCGTGCATCACTGCTTACCTCTGATTGAGCCTGGCTTACAGGTTGATTGCATTCTCACTGATTTTAGTGAGGCTTTCGACAGAATCGATCATGGGCTTCTTGTTCATAAATTTCATCTGCACGGGTTCCCACCGCTCTTTGTTAACTGGCTGTCCACCAACGTGTCTTGTTTCGTGCTGCCCTATCCAACGAATTATTTGTTTCTTCTGGGGTGCCTCAGGCAAGTATTCTTGGCCCACCTCTTTTTATCATTTTAATTAATGACGTCTCGGTGCTCCTTTCTAGCTCCAAGATTCTGTGTTATGCTGATGACGCCAAAATATTCCGTGCGGTCTCCCGTGACTACGATTGTGCTCTGTTGAACTCCGGCATTCACGTTTTTCACGACTGGTGCTCCAGTAACCGTCTCCCTCTTAATATTAACAAATGTACTGAAATGACCTTTACCCGCAGAAACTGTCCCGTTCTTTTCGACTACACTTTGGATGGCAGTGTCTTGAGTAGGCTTCATAGGGTCAAGGATTTAGGGGTGGTTATTAATTCCCGCCTATCCTTTGAGGACCACATTGACTTCGTGGTGAGTAGGGCTAATTCCACGCTGGGTTTTGTGTAAAGGTGGTCCAGGGAACTTTACGATCCCTATCTAACTAGGCTCCTCTTTTGCACATTCATTAGACCCATTCTGGAATACGCTTGCCCGGTTTGGGATCGTTATTTCGCTGTCCGCGGCCTTCCTTGGCGTGATCCTTTATCCCTCCCATCCTATCATGCTAGGCTCGGACTGATTTCTCTCGATTCCCATGTAAAGAGACGTCGAATATATAAGATTACTTTTATGCACGAATTATTGCAGGGGACAATCAACTCCTCTGAATTGCTGAATTATACAGGCATTTCCATTCCTGCCCGGTCTCTAAGGAATTTCAACTTTCTACATTTTCCGTTTCATCGCACGCTCTACGGAATGCACGAGCTATTGCTTCTATGTCTCGCCTTTATAATGACTACGCTGCCTATATCGAGCTGGGTTGTTCTAGGCGAGAACTGAAGTGCCATCTGAGGATACTTATTGATTAAGTTGGTTTAATGATTTGTATTAATTTTGTAGTCTTCTTGGTTGATTCGTAACTTTCTTAGTAGCCAGGGCGAACCTGTTGTTAATAAATAAATAAATAAAAACAAGAATATGTTGGACGCGGAAATCATAACTTCACATAGTTTTCGCCTTTCGAATAATTGAAAATTTGTAACATTTCATTGCCAATTGTTTCTAAATTTTTAGTGTTTGTGTAGGGGGAGGGGGGGGGATTTATATATTACTATTGAAATATATTCTCCTGCAGGGAGGGGACTAAAAGCCTGATTCATACACCGCTTCATCCCAGAAAGTCTAATAAATTTTTAACGTAAAAGCCGAACGTTCCCGAAAAATGTAGCCAATTTTAAGGAGTTTTATAAAAAAAAAACCATCAAAATTTTAACGAATTTTTAAAATTTTACCTTTCGATATCTTGAAAACTAATCGGTATATCGAATTTTTTTATTCTTTTTTTTTGCTTATTTTAAGGTGTTTGACGGCTTTATTGCTTTTCAAAATATTCTCCATGAAAATTAATACACTTTTGCACGTGTTTGAACCAATTTCCGAAGCACTGTTTCCACTACGATAAAGGTACCGCGAAAACATGTGATTCGAACTCATCAACCGCTTTTTCAGGCGTCGAAAAACGTTGACCTGCCAAATCAGGACTGAACGGCGTTTGACCCATCAATTCGATGCTTTGAATGCTCAAAAATTAACTTTGTTTAAGCCGATGTGTGAGAGCTTGCATTGTCGTGGTGGAGAATGATTCGGCTTCTGCGATTGATTTCCCTTATTTTTCCGAACACTTCTGGAAAACAAATGGTGGTGTACCATTCAGAATTGACTGTTCTACGTTGCTGACGGAAGCTGACGATGACAGCTGAGCATTGGTGGTGTAAACAAACCAAAACTTACCACAGTAGACACAAGGAAACGTTTGGCGAATTGTAATATCTCGTAGTATTTCTCGCAATATATTTAAAGTGTTAAATTTGATTTTACTTGAGGTTAACCTACAAATGTTCTGATCATGTGAACACGATAAAAAGTGCCTCTCTTATACAATTTTCAAGTGTCTTAAAGAAAAAACTCTCTTGTGCTCGTTTTATTGAAGTATTGAGCTTAAAATGCGTCACTGACATCAGCATTTCTCTTTGGTTTTGATTACGAGAGTGTGCAGTTTTATTTGCATTTGTAAGGATTGGTTAATCTGTGATACAACTAAAATGAAATAATGACGAAACGCTTGGTGGTGAAATGGACGAACTGTCATGTTTTCCGGGCTTCTATCTAGAGTAGACTGTGGCGGTATACAACGCGAATAAATCTTCTTTTTGACGGCCAAATGTTCATGCAATATTGAATGTATGCGAGTGGAACTAATGCCCAAGCATGCCTCAATCTTACAGTATGATGATCGTGCAATATCAGTTCACGTACAGCATCGATTTTTTCTGGCATAACAACCGATTTAGGACGACCTTCACGAAATTCGTCCTGTAGTGAAGTGCGACCACGATTGAATTCGGAAAACCAGCGAAACACGATGGCTCGAGATGGTGCTTCATTACCAAAAGTCGAAGCGAGTTGATCGGCACACTGTTGTTGGTTTAATCCACGTCGAAAGTCATCGAAAATCAACGCACAAAAATGTTGATCATCATTTGAAATTGAAATCATTTTTTGAATAAGATAAATGTTTCAAATACCTGTAAACATCGGTGCTTTCCCCCTTCTGAAATTAGCACGAATTTAACAAAGTATATAAAGTATGGATGCTGCAATTCAGGGGGTGGGTAATCGAAATAGAATTGTTGTTCTTCGAAGCGCCTTTTCTTCTAGCAATTTTGCGCTTTCTAAGGAAGAGTTTGCTCATATCCAGGATCGTCCTGCTGTTGCTATTTCTTTGCCCAATATATCTCGTGATATTATCATGGATAGTATCAGGGAACTTAAAATGAACTTTTCCTGTGGTCCTGCTGGTATTCCACCTGCGTTCGTGAGGTCCTGCTCTGATGCATTACTCACTCCACTGGAACTCATTTTCAGCAAGTCTCTTCCGGCCGGTAGTTTTCCCACGCTATGGAAGAGTTCCTTTATAATTCCTCTTTATAAAAAGGGTCATAAAAATTTGGGTAAAAATTATAGGCCAATCGCGAAGCTTTCCTGCATACCCAAGTTGTTCGAGTCTGTTAGGTACAGGGGTACAGCGGAACTTTGTTAGGTTCGCACTAAAAGACCTCCCGTGGAATGATCCATTAAGGCTGAGGATTGCCTCCGATTGCACAATAGACCCCAGTGGCCGCAGCGCTTGAGAACCTCACTACTTAATAGGGTTAGGCCTTTGTACAAATTGCTTAAATAAATTATTATTGTTATTAGTAGTATCCGTCCGTTTTTTACAACGTTGTACTTCCTATTCATATTTCCATCCAAGTTTTTATGAATATCGTTGAATTTAGAGTAGATTTGCATTATGTCACTACATCCTTCCGACTCTACTAATGAAAACAACCAGCCGAAGGTGATTTTCATATATCTTTTCATAAAGTATTGCAAATTTGATCTACAGTTCGTGCTGGGCTTTAAACCTCAATCAAATTTATTGCAAAAATTTATCTTAGGTTGAATATATTACCTTATTTTATTATCGTTATGGAGGAAACTTCGCTCTGCCCAAAAATCCAACTCGTTAACTCTATTATATTAACATAAAATTCCACCAGAAGTGATATCATCTGACCAAAATCTTCAGACAACCAGAGATCAGTTAATATGTTTTCTTATTCATATTATTTTAATATTAACCCTTGCGCAATATTTAAACAAAGTAGGTATTTTGTTATCTATACTAGGCATACCCACATTTGTTTGTAACATACAACATTTTGTAGCGTCAATGATGATGCCCCTCCCGCAATACCTAGGTATGCACGCTACTGATGCGAGAAGCCAAATTAATAGCAAAATGTACACTTGCGGTCAAAAAAATTGCACCACTTCAAATTTATCGAAATAAGAGTAGACTTTTGGAAGCCCATTCTTCACAGTTAACTTATCCCGGTTTTGCTCGATGACAACGTGCAGAGTCAGTTATCTTGCTCAAGTGCTCTTCAATGGTTAGAACTAAAATACTTCTTAATGACTTGCTCACCTGTGTGGTGCGATTTTTATGACCGCGAACGTATGAGCATTTGTATGGGATTCATAGAATATGTCTGATTAGTCTTATGAGAAGTGGTATCGCGATTTGATGAAATGACGTGTTCATCTTCATGCAAATACGAATACAACTAAGTGTAAACTAAGCTTAAGAATATAATATTGTTTAATGTTTTCCGCATAAATTATTTATTTATATATGCTTAAATATAACACGAAGCCATTGTAAATTCTAGCACACAATAAATATAATCAACATATGATAATACTTTGCAGCTATCTCTTTTTCACTACCGGCTGTAGTATATCTTTAATAAAGTAAAAGATGAGAGATAATAATTAGTCAGTTTTTGTGATTTAGTTATTTGAAGTTGTGTTTCTATAATTTATCATTCAGAAAACGAAAAGTGTGCACTGTTGAATAAATTAGTTATTGCTGCCTGAGCTGTGTCTCTCGAGAACGTGAACAGCAAAACCTTTAATATTTATGGAAAAAGTTATTTAACTTTGTGGTGTTCAGTGAATTGTGAAAGAATTTTATGAATTCATAAATGATACAACATGATCTCATGTGGATACACGTGCAGAAGTATATACATACAATTCACGATTAACATATGGTTAGAATGAAGTATCGGAACGCCTTTTGAGTTCTCAAAGATGTACTAATTATATAGCTACACTTATTAAAAATAATTAAGTAGCTACTAAATTTCAAAGGTATCGTTTTCCTGAAATAAAAATACACACACGTACCGATACCATTTGAAGAAACTGCTAGCTACTTCGGGTCATTGTTCGTGCGGGATATTAGAGGTATTGAACCGTACACTAGGGCTGTCTAGTGTTTCAGCTTATCCAATTTTTTTTTTAATTACTTCTTTTGTCGTTTATTGCTTTTTCACGTTTCATAAATAAAGTGCTCCGAGCATATGACTCGAGCATTGGTGAGAGAAACAAAAAGAGAATAATTGGATTCTTTATAAATATCATTCTATTACACAAAAGAATTCCTTAATATTGTGGCCCAGCAAGAGCAGGTTGGTTGGTTGAGTTTGTTTCCTGCACTGTGGGTGGTTTCACAGATGGTTGCCAAACTGACTGTATTTACACTGATTTTAGTAAGGCCTTTGATAAGTTGTCTCACTCTATCATCGCTTTTAAATTGGCTAAGTTGGGTTTCCCCCCTCGCTTATTGTTTGGATTAAGTCGTATTTATCTAATAGGACTTATAGGGTACGCTTTCGTGGCGCACTCTCTGATGATTTTGTTGCTCATTCCCTGTGTTCCCCAGGGCAGTCATCTGGGTCCATTGTTATTCATCATATCTATAGATGATATCTCGTATTTGCTTCAAAGATGTAAAATTCTTATATATGCTGACGATATTAAGATCTTTCTCCCAATCAAATCTGATACTGATTGTGAGATTTTGCAATCAGAGTTGCACATTTTTTATGAGTGGTGCCGCAACAACAAGGTACGTGAAGTTGGCCCGGATTTTTTCCGGGCTGGGGGGTAAAACGTCTCAATCGATAGTCTATCGTTAGACCACATTTTACCCCCAATTAGTTTCGTTTTACCCCCTCTAAATTTTTTTTTTATTCGAAAAACAAAATTTCCGGGCTAACTTCACCAGCCCGGAAAATTTGCCGGGCTGGGGGGTAAAACGTCTCAATCGATAGTCTATCGTTAGACCACATTTTACCCCCAATTAGTTTCGTTTTACCCCCTCTCAATTTTTTTTTATTCGAAAAACAAAATTTCCGGGCTAACTTCACCAGCCCGGAAAATTTGCCGGGCTGGGGGGTAAATCGTCCCAATCGATAGTCTATCGTTAGACAACATTTTACCCCCAATTAGTTTCGTTTTACCCCCTCTCAATTTTTTTTTATTCGAAAAACAAAATTTCCGGGCTAACTTCACCAGCCCGGAAAATTTGCCGGGCTGGGGGGTAAAACGTCTCAATCGATAGTCTATCGTTAGACCACATTTTACCCCCAATTAGTTTCGTTTTACCCCCTCTCAATTTTTATTTCGAAAAACAAAATAAAATATGCCGGGCTGGGGGGTAAAACGTCCCAATCGATAGTCTATCGTTAGACCACATTTTACCCGCAATTGGTTTCGTTTTACCCCCTCTCAATTTTTTTTATTCGAAAAACAAAATTTCCGGGTTAACTTTACAAAACCCGGAAAATATGCCGGGCTGGGGGGTAAAACGTCTCAATCGATAGTCTATCGTTAGACCACATTTTACCCGCAATTGGTTTCGTTTTACCCCCTCTCAATTTTTTTTATTCGAAAAACAAAATTTCCGGGTTAACTTTACAAACCCGGAAAATATGCCGGGCTGGGGGGTAAAACGTCCCAATCGATAGTCTATCGTTAGACCACATTTTACCCGCAATTGGTTTCGTTTTACCCCCTCTCAATTTTTTTTATTCGAAAAACAAAATTTCCGGGTTAACTTTACAAACCCGGAAAATATGCCGGGCTGGGGGGTAAAACGTCCCAATCGATAGTCTATCGTTAGACCACATTTTACCCGCAATTGGTTTCGTTTTACCCCCTCTCAATTTTTTTTATTCGAAAAACAAAATTTCCGGGTTAACTTTACAAAACCCGGAAAATATGCCGGGCTGGGGGGTAAAACGTCTCAATCGATAGTCTATCGTTAGACCACATTTTACCCGCAATTGGTTTCGTTTTACCCCCTCTCAATTTTTTTTATTCGAAAAACAAAATTTCCGGGTTAACTTTACAAAACCCGGAAAATATGCCGGGCTGGGGGGTAAAACGTCTCAATAGATAGTCTATCGTTAGACCACATTTTACCCCCAATTAGTTTCGTTTTACCCCCTCTCAATTTTTTTTTATTCGAAAAACAAAATTTCCGGGTTAACTTTACAAAACCCGGAAAATATGCCGGGCTGGGACGTCTCAATCGATAGTCTATCGTTAGACCACATTTTACCCCCAATTAGTTTCGTTTTAACCCCTCTCAATTTTTTTTTATTCGAAAAACAAAATTTCCGGGTTAACTTCACCAGCCCGGAAAATTTGCCGGGCTGGGGGGTAAAACGTCTCAATCGATAGTCTATCGTTAGACCACAATTTACCCCCAATTAGTTTCGTTTTACCCCCTCTCAATTTTTTTTTATTCGAAAAACAAAATTTCCGGGTTAACTTTACAAAACCCGGAAAATATGCCGGGCTGGGACGTCTCAATCGATAGTCTATCGTTAGACCACATTTTACCCCCAATTAGTTTCGTTTTAACCCCTCTCAATTTTTTTTTATTCGAAAAACAAAATTTCCGGGTTAACTTCACCAGCCCGGAAAATTTGCCGGGCTGGGGGGTAAAACGTCTCAATCGATAGTCTATCGTTAGACCACAATTTACCCCCAATTAGTTTCGTTTTACCCCCTCTCAATTTTTTTTTATTCGAAAAACAAAATTTCCGGGTTAACTTCACCAGCCCGGAAAATTTGCCGGGCTGGGGGGTAAAACGTCCCAAACGAAAGGCCTTCGTCAGTCCACATTTTTCCCACAATTCCTTTCGTTTTACCACCTCTCAAAATAACATATTTCGCTGTAATATGACGAAGGAAAGCTTTTAAGGGTTGATAATATTGAAGTACTATAGACTTAATCGAAGAAAAATTTTACAACTCCTTTGGTAAATTTTGCAACCCCTTCGGTAAATTTTACGACCCTTAAAGACAACGCAAGCAACTGACAAGTTTTCAAAATCCGGGCTAACTTCACAGAGTCAGTAAAATCAAAGGTGTTGATCCTTAGGGGTTGAAAACATTTTACACATTATAAAGCCATCCCTACAAGATTTTACCCCCACATGATTTCGTTTTTCCACCCTTTGAGCACGGGCGAACTTCACAAAGTGAAAAAAATCACAGTTAAAAGATTTTACAAATTTTGCTTCGACCGAAAAAAGATTTTACGCCGTCACTGTTTTGTTTTACCCCTCTAGAAGTCAGAAAAAGCTTTTAATTTTGATTTTTAAAAATATGCAAAAGTGTTAAAAACAACTATTGAAGGTGGGGTACCAAAATGAGAAGTCAATGAACAGCTAATAAAGATTATTGAAAAAAAAATTCATGTAAAAATTTTTTTTTATAACTTATTTCCAACACGTGGGTGAACAATTTTAGGGGGTGGGTCTACGTGGTCAAACGATAGTCAATCGATATAGCTATCGATTTTTCGAATTTGATAAAATTTGCAAAAAGCGTGAAGTTTAATTTGTGCTTTTTGAATATCAGGTTTTCAAAAAGTGACTTAACAAAACTAATTGGTGGGTCTAACATGTTCATTCGTTTTACCCCCAAACGATTTACTCGTCCGGGCTAATTTTCCAGGGGAGGAAAAATGAAATCACGAGGGGTAAAATCTTGTAGGGATGCATTTATAATGGGTAAAATGTTTTCAAACCCTAAGGATTAATAGCTTTGATTTTACTCACTTTGTGAAGTTAGCCTGGATTTTGATAATTTTTGTGTTGTCTTTGCGGGTCGTGAAATTTACCGACCGGGTTGAAAAATTTACCGAAGGAGTTGTAAAATAATTTTTCGGTTAAGTCTATAGTATCAAACCTTAAAAGCTTTGCTTCGTCATATTACAGCGAATTAAGGTATTTTTGAAAAAATTTTCTTAAATAACTTTTTTTTTGGGAGGGGGTAAAACGAAACCAATTGCGGGTAAAATGTGGTCTAACGATAGACTATCGATTGGGACGTTTTACCCCCCCGCCCGGCATATTTTCCGGGTTTGTAAAGTTAACCCGGAAATTTTGTTTTTCGAATAAAAAAAAATTGAGAGGGGGTAAAACGAAACTAATTGGGGGTAAAATGTGGTCTAACGATAGACTATCGATTGAGACGTTTTACCCCCCAGCCCGGCATATTTTCCGGGTTTTGTAAAGTTAACCCGGAAATTTTGTTTTTCGAGTAAAAAAAATTGAGAGGGGATAAAACGAAACCAATTGCGGGTAAAATGTGGTCTAACGATAGACTATCGATTGGGACGTTTTACCCCCCAGCCCGGCATATTTTCCGGGTTTGTAAAGTTAACCCTGAAATTTTGTTTTTCTAATAAAAAAAAATTGAGAGGGGGTAAAACGAAACTAATTGGGGGTAAAATGTGGTCTAACGATAGACTATCGATTTAGATGTTTTACCCCCCAGCCCGGCAAATTTTCCGGGCTGGTGAAGTTAGCCCGGAAATTTTGTTTTTCGAATAAAAAAAAATTGAGAGGGGGTAAAACGAATCTAATTGGGGGTAAAATGTGGTCTAACGATAGACTATCGATTGAGACGTTTTACCCCCCAGCCCGGCAAATTTTCCGGGCTGGTGAAGTTAGCCCGGAAATTTTGTTTTTCGAATAAAAAAAAATTGAGAGGGGGTAAAACGAAACTAATTGCGGGTAAAATGTGGTCTAACGGTAGACTATCGATTGAGACGTTTTACCCCCCAGCCCGGAAAAAATCCGGGCCAACTTCACGTACGTGCAACAACAATCTAAAGTTGAACATTGAGAAATGTCAGGTTATGTCCTTCTCGAGGTCTTCCAGATTCCGTACTTTTCAGTACATGTTTGAAGGTACTGTTATAAAGCGGGTGGAAGGGGTCAGGGACTTGGGAGTGTATCTTGATATTAAATTGAACTTCATCTCCCATATTAATAACGGCCCAAGGAATTTCCAAGCCCTCAAATAAGACTCCATCTTTATACGTCCCTGGTTAGACCCCTGCTTGAATATGCTAGTCAGGTTTGGTCTCCGTTTTACGGATCCCACATTAAACGTATCGAGTTCGTCCAGCGTAGATTTGTGCGATCGGCCCTGCGTTGTTTGCCTTGGAATGACCCTCTTATTCTACCACCTTATGAGGAGCGTTTAGGGTTACTGCAGCTTGTTACACTTGAGAGGCGTCGTTGGGTTGCAGATTTGATATTTTTGCATCAGCTTCTGCAGGGAAAGATAGACAGTGTTGTGCTTGCTTCCAAAGTTTTGCCTAGAGAACTTTCCTATTCCCTGCGTAATCGATCAGTTTTTCAGATTGCTTTTTCGCGCATTAATTACGGCATGTTCGAGCCTATTAACCGCATGTGTAGGTCTGCTAATGATATTGGAGACGTTTTTGATACTAGTGTGGACAAAGTGACACTTAAAAGGAGTATCTACAATTTATAATTTAGTCTTTTGCTCGCACTGCTTTTTGTTTTAATTTCTCGTTTTTGTTTGTTATGCATGTCGATCCTTCTGTATTTTGAATGAAAACAGTATTATTATTATAAAAGGCATGTATAGAGTAGTGTATATGTATCCTCTTTTTGACCTGACTGGGATTTGCTTTAATGATCTCTGTTGACTATGCACCTCATATTTTTATGTGGCGTATTTTAGTGTGTTAAGTACTAATATTATTTGCATGGGTGTGGGAGCCTCATTCGCCTCCATATATTGTTATATGGGGCGAATAGGTCAAATGATTCTAGCCTTCTGCCTATGAAGTGCGCCTTCTGAGTTAGAAGGATTAATTCTTATAGCTGCGAGTATTCGCAGTTAAATTTGCCAAAATACAAAGTATTGTATTGTCTCTTGAAATGACACATGTGAAATTAGGTGCTTTAGGGTAGTGAAAAACTTGCGTAAAAAATTTTCAGTTCTGTAATTCAATAATAAACGAAAATACGGAAATTTCCGTGTCAAAAACAAATATGTGCATTTTCAAATCTCGCACAAATATCATCCATGCCTCCGGCTAAAGAGTTATGATAACAAATCGCCATTACCCTCACGTATGCGTGCATGGTAACTATGAACAACTTCACAAAATTTTTGTAGAATTCGGTTTAATTAAAAAATATAGAATTTCCTCTATCTTTGTGAATTATAGACAGGATACTAAATGATTTTAATTTGGATATTTGGAATCGCTAAAAGTGCGGTGAAATGCTTGGGTCTTATAGCCCATCTGACTTAGCGCTTATCTACAAATCCCACATCAGACCTAGACTCGAATATAAAAAATAAAAAAATAAAAATAAAATAAAAAAATCTATCAAATAAACTAAGACAATGAACTAGTCGTCTGTCTGGGTTGGTATAAAACTTCAAATCTACTACGCCTTTGTAAATATTCACTAAGTCAAAATCTTGCGTGCCATACTATAAGAATAAGTAAAATTCATTCCCGATAATAACAACACGTGAAACTATTGTAATTAGGATAAATGAAACATGAATCATCCCTGTGCTGGCTTGAGCTGTAAGAAATCCATACCATTAAGCATTATAATTTGCAATCAAATAAGATCTGTATCTTAAAGCCGACTTTGTATATAAATATAGTGCTTTCCAATCTTTCCCATTTAATAAAGCGATTGTTTCGTCGTAGGTAAGTGCACTTTTATTAAAATAGCCACAGACAAACTCTGACAGAATCGGACAGATGGCCAAGAAATTAATTATGTCCTCTTCCTCATTCTGGTTGCACATGGAGCATAACGGACTTCCAGTTCTTCTCCAAGGGCTTTCATTTAGCCAGAATCTCTCGTGCTTTGCCGCCCCTTCTCAAGTTTGCGCTCCCAAAGAGATTGTGCTTCCTTCTCGGAGATAGTACGCAGACATTGTCGAAGATTACCGAATCAAGGGGGATCTCAAAGATATCAGAAAATTCATTCCATCTTTCGCACCAGAATACCACTTTTTCCAAAGTTTTTCTTACCAGTATTTTTGGAAGTCTTTCATCTGGCATTCCCAGCACCCTCTGGATATAATTAAAATGACATCCCAATGGAAACTTATAGAGGTCTGGCAGGCCCGTTTCAATCGACAGCATATAATTGAGGGTTGTTTGTGGGAGCCCAAAAAGCTTCTTCAGAAAAAATCTTTGGAGTTTTTCAACCTCTTCATAGTATCTGCAACCTGGCTCGCATAGCAAAGTATCGATCTCGAAACGGCGATAAAGATTTCTCTACCTTTGCTGAAAGCGGCACATCCCTATTTTGTAAGACCTGTTTCCAGGTAGCGTTGATTGAGCACTTGGCTACATTCAATTTTTCACCCAGATGCTTCCTGAAGCAAAGTCGTCAATTTGATTCCCAGATAGCGGTACGAGCCAACAATCTCACCAAAAATTTGTTTTAACGCTACCAGAAGTTTTACAAGCCCCCGGAATATTTAATTGCTTTTCACTTTAAAAAAAAAAATTCTGGTAAATACTTTTCCCAATGTTTTAGGTTGAGTCATAAATCACTTCTGTTTTTTATCGGACATTTATTTTGTTTTTATTAAGTAACAACATTATATTAATTTATTATGTATTCACCACTATTATGTGTCATCTTTTCCCATCCTCCTGACAGCTTATCAATTCCTTCCTTGTAACATTTGGTTGGTTTGGTTTTCTACAGCCTGACTGGCGTACTCATCAGAATTTAAGCTTTTTCCGTTCAATAAGTTTTGTAAAGAGCAAAATAGGTGGTAGTCAGTCAGGGCTAGGTCCGGGAGTAAGGCGGGTGTGGTAAAATAGGCCATCCAAGCTCAAGAAATTTTTCTTTAGGCACCCTCGCTGTAAGTGGTCGCGCATTGTCGTGTAAAAAAATGACCTTTTTGCGATTAACGAGTACAGGATGCTTTTTATGGAGTTTCTATGGCACTCTTAGCAGCTGCTGAACGTATGTATGTATCTACCTACAGCAATCGCTAAACTTGTGATTATTTAAGTCTCGACAATCCCACCATACACACAATAAAATATTTTTTACATGAATGTTTAATTTGAAATCTGGTAGGGATCGTGAATCCTCTTCAATCCACTGTCTTTTGCTGACGGTATTGTTATAGGTAACCAATTTTTTATAACTTTCGCTAATTTCCCCAATTTTGCCTTTAACAGGTTGTCGTCAAAGTCGGAAGGGCATTCCGCCCTCGGTTTGTCTTTTCAGGTCGTATCTCCAGAACGGAATATGCCAAACCAATTTCTAACTGCCCGATCGGTTATCAGTCCTTCACCGTATCCCATGACGAATATGCACTTTTCACTCCGTTTTAGGACTTAGGAACAACACTATAATGTTACGTGCACCATACAAAAGAGATTTCAAAAGACTAACTATCTTTTTAGTAAAGCAAAAACTCGTTTGTCCCGGTGACTCATAGTGAGTACGGGAACTAGAGAGAGAGAGATTCGAAAAAACATCTTTTCCAACGCGTATTGTGGTAATACGAAATATACTTATCTCTTCATTTTGTGGTACGCTTTTATCTTAATTCTAACGATCCCAGCTGATTTGAGCAGGTAGTTTCACTCAAGAATTGGAATTTTACGCAGTACAGCTCTTTTCCTCTCGCTCTTTCTAGTACCCGTAACCCCTTATGGGGTTGTGGTGGGAGAGAAATGTTGCCCGATTCGAGACAACGGTTGCAATTTAGGGTGGATTCCAAACCACCGAATTTACTGTCCAACCACTAATGGAATTTTTATCGTAATTTGTTGTCAGTAGAAACTTAACACCGTCATTTATTTCGTAGGGATCAGAAGTAACTCCGTCAATTACTACAGGGAATTTCTCCGTAGATCACTCTGGATCACAGTTAAGCTTTCGCTGCATTGATGAGGTTGAGGCTGCGAACGCTATTAATTCTATTTAGTCTAATGCAACTGGGCCAGATGATATCTCCCCACGCTTTGTAAAGCTAATTTTACCTTTCATAATTGGAGCCATCACTAAAATTTACAACAGCTGCCTCACATTCAGCGTGCTTCCATCTCCTTGGAAGGAGGCTTTAGTAGTCCCTATAGCTAAGAATTCTCGTCCCAATGCCCCATCAGATTTTAGACCGATGAGTTTATTATGTTTTTTAGCGAAGGCCTTAGAGAAGATAATGGCAAAACAGATATCGGAGCATTTAAATCTAACTGGCTCTTTATGTGCCACTCTAGCCGACCTGAGAACCCTGCGTTAGTGCCATAAGTAAGTGTCCGATTTACCAGCCAGCCGGAAACCGTACTGACAAAGCTTGTTGTTTTCTAGATATTTCATCAACTGACACTTGATAAGTGATTTAAAAACCTTAGATAAAACCGAAGTGAGTGCAATTGGTATGTAGTTAGAGGGGTCGCATGCCTCTCCTTTTTTTGGTATAGGCTGAACATGAGCAAGTTTCCATGTCTTAGAAACACATCTGTTGAATATGACAGGCGACAAAGTTTACGCAGTGTGGTGAATTTTGATAAAATTATGTTTTTTTTATACGATGTGACCAAAGCCTAGGGGACAAGCCTTGGATGCGTTAGCATGATTTTGGTCGGAAGGGAAACTTGAGACTTGTTTTTGCATTGCTGCCAGCTAGACAAGCTCACGGGGAGACCTGGTTTCGAACCCGGGGCACATAACATGGTGGTCGTGCCGCTCAACGAATTCATCCAACTCCGTCTTCAAATTAAATGGGATACTTTATTTTACACACCCTGTAATATTATATTAGACTATCTCTCGCTGCATTTTATGATCTTAGATTTCACACTCGTCCCACAGAATTCTCATTTTTCATAGTTCGAACGCAGTCACAGATGTTCATAGCCAAATGTCGTCATCACAATCTTATCTATCCTATCCCAGGCGAAGGGCTGCTTCTGGGATTCGCCGAAAGTGCATTTAGCACACAGTCTTTTTGTCAGGCGAAGTGTTCTTCGCTGAAGCATGTTTCCTTACTACTTTGTCAGCCGGGCTTAGGACCGGCTAAAGTGGAGTTCTTACTAAATGTAGATTCATAACTTATTGTTTTCTTACTAAACTGCATTTATCGTAAAAATTAAACATCAACTCAAATAATTTTAAAAAACATATTTACATTTTAGAGTGTAAAACTATGTTACTTTCACTCTTTTGATCAATCTTGTAGTTCAATTAATTTTGTAGTTTAGCTGCACTTATATGCAAAATTTCACTTGATGAACTATTTAACGCTACTTAATTTGTTTAGTTCAATATTTTCGCTTCCAGAGATGATGACTACTCGTTTTTTTTATAATTGAAAGAGATATGGGCATGAGCGTCAAAAGCCTGCTATATTCTCTCTCTTAAAACTACCTATACTTTAATAGAATATTTCTGTAGGATACTACGCTTTTGATAAAATACTGGTCGTATTAATTTTAAGGTGATACATTATTGAAAAAAGTGTATGAAGATAATCTCGGTTATGCCATTAATACAATTGCTTCTGTCTATTTAACGATTTCGAAATTATTGAACTAATTTGAAGAATGTATTTCTCCAACTGATTTCTAATTATCTTATGCCCCATTAAAACAAAAAGACTTAAGACATAAGCCTTGTTAACATAAAGAGACGCTTTTTTCTTAGTAGAAGCTTAACATAAAAAAGAAATAGTTTAGTATAAAATTACTCGTAAAAAATATACAAAGTAGCATCCTCAAATTAGCCTCTATACGCGCTCCATAAGAAATTTAATTAAAAAAATCTTGGGCTTCAGTAAAAACCTCTCCACAACATATGCATAAAAGAAATCAAACAGCTTATTAATGTTCCACAACTCAAACATTTCGACTTAAATTTCAAGCATCCAGGATGATGTTATCTGTTGTCAACTACAAGAGGCGGAATTCTGGCAGTCGCTTCTTAAAGCCTCTTCCATTGTAAAAAAACGTTATCAAATCAAAAAGTCTGAACTTTCAGTTTGCTATCCTTGCCAAAATTTACATAATGGAATTAATCTGTTACTATAGAAATTGATCATATTTCGTTCTTAGCTATTATAAAAAATAAGCTTTAAAAAATGATATCTTCAAAGCTTCAAAGAATGGAAGTAAAATATATAAGATACTTAGTAGGACATTAATGTAGATATATACACTACACGAGCCGTAATAGGGGCCACGTGTAGGGTCAGGTAAAAGAAAACAGTCATTTGATTAATGTAAGTGAAGAAAAATAAGCCGTAGTGGTCGTGCTCTTGAAAGCCACACTTGGATCTTCCCAATTGATTACAAAGGCCTGCAAAATTTTAGGGATAAAAGCCTGCCTCAGATTTAGAAGGTAAATTTGGTAGATTGTTGGATACTGATTACAGAAAAAATGCCATAAAGTAAAATTTAACCAAGAAAACAACAATACAATATTGTGTTTTTTACATTTTTTTCTTATCTTTTTTTTCTTGTGTCACCTGCTAGACAAAACCCCAAAAGAGTTACTAATTTATCAATTTAAAATTTCGTCAAAGTAAAAATGGCCATCCAATCCGGAGGTCCCAGGTTCGAATCCCACTGACGGCGATCCCCGGTTGTTTTCTGCTGACAACAGTTTACGATAAAAAGGCCATGGGGATTGCAGAGAAAATGTCAGTGGTTCGGAATCCACTCTAAATCGTAGGTCCACTTGCAATCGTTGTCTGGAATCGGGTGGAGCTGTTCTTCCACTCCATGCTACACAAGGGGTTACGGAAACTAGAGAGAAAAAGCGCCAAGAAGCACAAAGAATGTCTTATATAAACCACTGTAAGTAGATTACTAATGAAAGTCGCGTTATAAAATTTGATATGTCACTTCCAGTTGTACCAACCTACAAAAAAGTAGTTTTTATACAATAAGTGTGTAATACTTAAATATTAAAATTCCTACTACTTTCGGTACAGAAGATAATATATTTTCTTTTCTTTAGGTTTTTTTAAATACTTCGGTTTTACCTAACTCTGTACTCAGTATCAAAATATCATCGATAGTTGTGGTTCTGGTAAGGCTGTGTATGTTGCTGTTTTTAAGCCGATAGACGATGTCTGGAGAAAACGGCTGGCCTTCAAACCAATTCGCTTACGTTTTTCTATAATAGGTTTACATCGTTTAGGTCAGGGGTGGTCAAACAACTTTTGAAGTAAGTGGTCTAGTCTATCCCTAGCGGTCTACCGACAGCAACGATTTTGAATAAAACACGAAAACTGTTTTTTTGACAAATTTATCAAAGGAAAAATATTTAAGGTAGTTTAACAAAGTCCTCAAGAAAATCCTTAATCAGTAAAATAATTCAAAACCAGTTTCTTTTTCACATTCACTTCTGAACACTTTATTTTTGGCTGGATGTTTGACACTGCATATTCTCCACAAGTTTCTCATGTTGCACAATGTGAGAACTAACTGCGACCCTCAAGCAGGAAGTTAAATGCTCGTCGACCGAAATATATAGCTACTTATGTAGGTATGGAACTTTTCTTGGTGCATTAATTTCTAAGAATCTGTAGTTCCCATAGTTCTAGCTTTTAAAAATATGTCACATCTCAGCTTAATAATTTCTTCGTCGACCACACAGATTCAGCATCAATTAATTGGCCAATTTTAATAGTAGATACGCTGCCAATGTTAACGCCTTCGTTAAATGGGAATACCATGAAACTATAGAAACTTATCAGAACTTTCCAGAGTTTCAAAATCCGCAAACCTTCTTTCGAATTCCTCGTGTAAATTATCCAACTGTTCAGGGAAACTTTGCAATTTGTAATTTAGTGCCCCAGGGCAGGGATTTGGGTCCACTTCTATTTATTATTTTTATTAACGACATGGGCTCCATCTTAGCGAACTCGAAAATTTTATGTTATGCTGACGATGCTAAAATTTTTCGTGTTGTCTCTGACTTCAACGATTGTTTTACGCTGAACTCTGATCTTCAATTTTTTTAATTCTTAGTGTATTGCGAACAATATGCCTTTGAATATTGATAAATGTACGTTTGTCTCGTACTCAAGAAGGAAGGATCCATTGATGTATGACTATTCTGTCAATGGCAACTTGCTAACCAGACTGAATATATAGTTGTAAGGGATCTCGGTGTTATTTTTGATCCACATTTGTCTTTCATGGATCACATCAATTACATTGTTAACAAGGTCAACGTTTCCTTGGGCTTTGTAAAGAGATCAACATATCCCTTTAGCACCAGGCTTCTTTTTTGTACCTTCGTCCTGCCCGTTTTAGAGTATACCTGTCCCGTTTGGTCTCCGTCCTATGCGGTTCATTATTCATAGTGCTCGTATTGAGGCTGTTCAGCACAGGTTCCTCAAATTTGCATTGCGTGGCCTTCCATTGAATAACCCCTTGATTCTCCCCGCGTATAAAGAAAGACTTGGGCTACTCTTTTTGGACTCGCTAGAGGATAGCCGCAACAGTTCTAGCACTTCCTTTATCTTCTTGCAGGGTTTTGTTGACTCACCTGAACTGTTGTCTAAGTTGAACATCCGTGTCCTGTTTCTATTCGTTCCTTTAGACATAGTGGCTTTCTCCAGGCTCCGTTTCAAATGCTTTAATTAAACTTGTCATTTCCCATGCAGGTTTAAGTTCAGCTAATTCAGTTTCTCAGTTTTGTCGCAAAGAGAAGCTAGAAAAGCTAGTTTGATAAGCCATTTTTCGTCCTCTAACAAAGCTATATTTTTTACCTTCGATTGCCAGAAATCTTTTATTTCCGGAAGTAATTCCTTTGGTTTGCTCTCTGCTGCCTTTTCTGGCGCGATCCTTTATTCCTTCCATCTTCATGCTAGATTCGCTCTGATCTTTCTCGACGCCTTCGAAAAGAGACGCAGAATTTATAAGATTGTTTTTTTGTTTGATTTACTGCGGCAGACGATCGATCTTTGAGGTGCAGCGACTTTTTTATATTCCATACCATCGAACGCTTTGGAATGTACGAGCTTATTACTTCTATGTCCCGCCATTTTAACGATGGCGCTGCCTGCATCGAGCTTCGCTATTCCAGACGGCAGCTAAAGAGCCAGCTGAGGCTACGTCTTTGAATGAGCTTAGCTTTCGTCTGGACTTAATACTCTGTATTTTTTTATTTTAGTAGCCAGTTTTTTTTACTAAGGCATCCAAGCAGCCAATGAATTCAAATCTACTGTTGCAGAGCCTTGGAAAGATTTAGCACGAACAAAAAGGTTCAACTCTGCTGGGTACCAGGCCACAGAGGGATAGATGGGTACAAAGTGGTAGAGGAGCTCGCCAAAATAGTTGCCGGAATGGAGGTTTAGGAGGCAGAGCGAAAACTACTTTCAATACAAGTCGTTATTAAACACCTTGGTGACGATTTGCTGCACCATGCGAAAAAAAGATGGGAAGGGATCACATGTCATGTGGAAAACCTATCATCGAAAAAACTGACAGATTACGCAGCCTAACTAACTCAATGCAAAACTTCGGTAGAAGTCTGCACCGGTCAATGACTCGCGGGTGTGCATGCGCACAGAATTGTTGTCTCGAACACCGGCCTGAGTAGGCACGGCCAGGAGTCGGACAAAAAGGAAACCATGAAACACCTTCTATGTCACTGCGCTTGCAAAAACAAGACACAAACTGCTTGACAAGTCTGAAATTCGCAGCGAAACCGGGTACCTTTAACTTAAACAAAGGCAGCGCCTCGATAATCGCTGTAGGAAAATAAATAATAGAAAATAGAGCATGGAAAATGAGTTGACGCTATGCGGTGCGTTATATGCGAGACTTTCAATTCCGCCACGATAACCCAACCTTCCTTTCCCTGAAATACCCCCCCCCCCCGACAACCCGACAAATCGGTTACAGTAAAAAGATTGTTGAGACATCCAACTCAGTGAAAGTCCTTCGAAACTGCTTTAGGCATTATCGAGACTAGCGGCAGCTTTGCTATGCTAAAAGGCAAGATTTAAACCATCCTGCACGGTTTTAAAATCATGGTGCTGTTTTCTGATTAATAAAAAATTGTTTATGGTTCTGGATATCTGTTGAAATTTACAGAGGATAGTTCTAATTATACATATTTTTGTTAAATTTCCTATTCTTATGACAGTGCAGCATGGTTTTTTAACGGCCTTATGTTTACTTATTTTAAACTTTTATTTAATGTGAACATTTAAAACCAAAAAGGGTTCAGTGATTGCCTGGCCCTGAGTCTCTGCATTCGACCGCTTGCCACGGCCGCTAGTTTCAACTTCAATCACGTCATTGAGTTATGGTTCTGAAATATAAGTTCTGAAATAAATTAAATATATCATATTATAGCTGTTACTATAGTAGCAGGTTTCCGGTTTTAGTGTGCATTTTCGATAGAACAAGGTCATTTTTATTTTGTATCATCATCTATTGAAATATACAATTAAAGCAAAATTTTGATGTAAATTTTATCAAAGAGTAGTTTGTAAGGTTATCTTTCCGGTGAGTTTTTTAACTTCTTTTTTGTAGCTATGGAAAACCAAAGGTAAATTTCTTAGAGTATGCTCTGCCAATGTAAGACTAGATTTGATCCCGAACGAGCGAAATTACATTGTAAACTAAATAACATTGGAAACTAAACTTAAATTAATTTCCGCTCAAGCACTGAATCGCTCTGAAAGTTTTTCAGTGCGATTTAGTGCTCGTTATATGAAATTCATTTCATCAATTCACAGAAGAATTTATATGGTATTGTCACAATAAGCAGTGAGTTTGTCCTTGCCATTTACACTGAAAATAAGGCAGCTTTCTTACTGTTTTTCTTTTTAATGAGCCATAAAATACTGATACTGGCATTGACATCAGCTCACAGGACTTAAATATTTTTGTCAAAGGCATCAAGCCGACTTAAGTACCTTCTCAAAGTCATGAAGGGTATTATTTTCGTAGCAAATCCTTCAATTAACTTAAAAAAAAATACAATAAATGCTTGCAATTAAATTTGAAAATGTCGTAATAATGTTGTAGAAGAAAGATTTCTTTTGAACATTTTCCGCGGATATTTGCACACACCTGCACATTCTCATTCTTCCTAGGAAAATGTAGCAAATATATTCCTTTTTATCTGAAAGGTCGCGGATAAGTTGTCCCGGCAACGTTTATAATACAAAAAAAAACCGAGATATAAGGAATGGTAAGATATTTTCTCAAGCTACAGTTTTCATTCTTGGAAAAAGCGAACGTCAAAGAATAATTGTGATGCTCATATTTCGATTAATTAAATTATGATTTAACGTTATAAGAATGAAGGCCGCATGGTTTTGGAAGGAGAGAATGGATTACCATTCCAACATCCTTCCGGAAGTAAACTGACAACAGAAAAGAGTAATTATACACTTTCGCTGTCACCTGGTTTTTTGGCGATAAAAAATCCAAAACTAGATCGATCTTCATTATTTTTTTTTTAAATGCTCGTTTTTACGGAGGATTTACGTTAAAAATCTCAGAAATTAAAATAATTTATGTTTTTTAAGCAGCGTCTATTCGCATCGCGGAGTATACGGAGTACACGGATCCGTGTACGCAACACGTTCCGTTAAATTTTTATTACACTTTCTGGTAAGGATGGGCGATCTTCGATTCGATCTCAAGAGATCGATCTTTAAGCCTTCGATCTACCGATTTTTGAATCGATTTTACGCGGGACAGATTTATTTATTCCGATTTCGATCTGTTTAAGTCGTGCCAAAAATTAAAGAAGCTCATTTATGAATTTTTTTGCATTTGATCTTTAATTTGTGTAATAATCCGACAAATGTAATTTTTTTTCTTCTAAAAGATCGTAAATGTTAGATGAATGCGTTTGTGATCGCTGTAATATTTCAACAAATTAACGTATAATAATATTTTAACAATTTAACTGTGTAGTTTAGTGACTACTTCATGATTTTGTCATCGGTGGCTTGTTATGTTTTATTTCTGGTTTGGTGATTCCACAACGAGAAAGAAATAAGTTATTTAAAGAAAAATCGAAAATAAGTGATATTCGAATGCGCGTTTTTAAGTTTTTATACAAATTGCAAAAAATTGCTGCAAAGTCAATCCCAGTAAAAAAAAATCACGTGGAATTGCTTCGAAAGTAAGTTGAATTTGTATACCGCTGTCCTAGACGTTATGCATATTAGTTTACGCGAAATTGCCACATCAACTCCAAGTGCAATAGACAAGTATATACACCCCGCGCAACAAAAAGAGCCGCACGTGGTTTGCTTTTTCATATCTTCCCGTGTCAATTCGTGCTAAATAGTCTCAAAGATGTCCAAATTGCTTTTAAAGGTTGTTAATGTGCAACAGCACTCTTCTGCTACGAATATTCACTGTGCACAGTTGCATACATACATAGGGTTCGAGACGTTATTAAGGCAAAGGGCGGTACTACAAAGTACTATTTTTTTACTTATATATATACTTTTTTAATTGGGTTATATGTGAATAATGTAAAATACAGAAAAATTACATAATAAACCGTTGTTATTTAACTTTAAACTTGCGGCTCTTTTTGTTGCACGGGGTGTATGCTGCTACGTTTAATCCTAGTAAGAAACTCATGTGAAATACACGTAGATAGCAGCATATATACTTTTGTTATTTCAAGGATTTGGCACTTATTAATATTATTTATTTTTTTAATCTAAAGTCTCAAATTTGGCAGATTTTACATTTTTAAAATAATATGGATTTAGATATTTAAGCAATGGTGAGTGGTGTAAAAAAACCTTTTTGCAATAAATTAAATAGAATTTATTTTGCGTGCTATAAAATCTTAATCTTTTATTAAAACAGTCTTATATGAAAAGTCTTTAAGTTTTCTCAATCACAATTACCACTTGAATAGTAACCCAAAACTGTGTCCATTTTGAAATTTTCAACTCAGAGGTAGTCATGTTTCTCCCTCCTCTTATCTAATTATCGAAAAGGGGAAATAAGGGTACACTTTCCACTGACTCTGACTGATTTGCTGCTGGGATTTGATAGAATTCTATTAACTATTTGGAGCACCTCTTAGACTTTCAAGAATTATCTTCAAAACAAAGGAGCAGGCTGTTCAAATATCCTCTTTCACAATTATTATTTTTCAATAGTATGCCAGTGTTAGTGTTTGAAACACATGTTTTGTTGTGCTATTAGTAAAAATAAATGTTTGCGCTTGCAAATGCGCGACACAGAAGTTGTGCTTCTCTTTTATAAATATTTTCGAAAAACCTTCCTAAGATATACATTTCTAGGGCTGAGATCAGAAACCTTCCCAGAAAATTTACGAGAATGTTCTTCGTACATACTCATAAAATGTCCTGGAATCGCTTATGGAACAAGACATAGAAATACTTTGGGGACATTTTTTGAAAATATTCCTGAAATGTTGTACTATTAGTAAACAAAATTTTTGGGCTTGCAAATGCGCGACACAAAAGTTGTGCTTCTCTTTTAGGTGTGAATTTTTAGTTGTGTTCCTTTAATGAAGACGTGTAAGTGTTAGTATAATACTTTAAAAAAAAGACTCTTCCATACTCACAATTTTTTCTGATTAAATAAGCAACATATGTGAAATACCTATTGTTCCTACTCAGATTTGTAAGCTACAAAAGCTGCTTTTTATTATTTAATAAATTGGTGACCCTATATTTTTATATATAGAAACAGTTCTAATTACTTGTAATTTCAAAATGCTGAAATAAATTGAAAAGTCAAAATAAACTCAATCGATCTGTTCGATCTATGGATATCAATCTTTTTAAAGCGATTAATCGATCTACGAAATCGGAAAATAATTACAGATCGATCCGTACTGAATCGATTTGCTCAGTTCGATCCCCCATCCCTACTTTGTGGGAGGAATAGGTGTATTAATCAGGCTTTTAGTTGCTTTATTAACTGCCGCCCCCTCCCCCCGCCAGGTTTGAATGCTTTAAAAGATCTACAAATTTTACAAAATGTACAAATAATCGTTAAAAAAAAATTTTTTTCAGATTTTTTTTCGCTTAATTTAGTCGTTTTGTCGATTGTATTACGGCGAAATATATAAAAAGTTGATGAGATGTCATAAAAGAAAATTATACAGACTTATTTGTAAAAAGTCGTTTTTTTAAACATTTAAAGCTTTAGAAATATTGAATCGAGATCATTTTCGTATTTTTTATAGTAAATCCGCCGTAAAAACAAACATTTAAAAAAAATCATGAAGGTCGGTCTAGTTTTGGATTTTTAATCGCCAAAAAACCAGGTGACCGTGAAAGTGTATAATTACCCTAAATACAATGCATCCAACACAACAAGGCTGTCCAAAAGTATTGTTCAGCAAAGTTATTACTTTAGGTAACATTCAATGCACCAAACTTCTTTACTTCCATTTTTTGACTTCATTATACATATATACTCAAAACAATTAAGGGAATAAAAAAAATATCTAAATTTTTTAGTGATTTTTGACAGGCAGTATCTAAGCGAGAAATAATCGTATCGAGGATCTGAAAAAAACGTGTTAAAGCTCCAAAACTGAAACTTTCAGCCAAAAAATTTTAAAGGCCACGGTGCTCCAAATTTTTAGTCTTCTTTTTTTTGGTCCACGGACTCGGAAATTTTGTTTTTATTTGATCACCCTATGGACCAGATAGCCTGTTAATTCAGCTTTAATTATATTTTTTCAAATCCTTGATACGTCGATTTGTCGCGGAGATATCCCATATTAAACGAAAAAGGACACTTTTGTATTCAACCATCGATATCTCAGCAACCAATGATCGTCCAGAAAATTTAAGGGCAGTTTCTGAAACTGGAATAAATTTCCTAAAAGAATCCGCCAAGACATTAAAAAAACCATTTTTTTTAATCCGTAATTTCAATTTTTAAAAAGTCAAAAAAAGTGACTTTTTTCCTTGTTTCGCTAAATTTACCGCATCTTTGCAAATACTGATGGAAAGGCTCATTTTTAAAGCTATCAACCCTTTTCATGCTCTTATTTTCCTTATTTTTAATTTCTCAAATTAACCAAAAGGTGATACCCCCAAAATGCATCGGCTCCTCCTTCTGCGAACATTTCGATTTGTCAAATTTTTTTTTAATTTATCAAGTGACTGATGCATAATTGTGAAAAAAGTCGAAAAAGAATGATTTTTGCATTTTTATGAAGATTGATTTTTATATTTTTGCGATCACAATTCTTGTTCCTTTAATTTTTTCCAAAACTTTGATCAATCGGGCCGAAGGAACCATCCAATGGATCGATCTGCGGATTTACAGGGCTGTTGGGCGTACATTGAGGTGTAAAAATTCGAACAAACCTTAGCCTTTCAATCAGTATTTGCAAAGATGCGGTCAATTTAGCGAAACAAGGAAAAAATCACTAAAAAATTTAGATATTTTTTTGTTCCCTTAATTGTTTTGAGTAGTTTATTATTTTTATAAACAGATCCCAAAAAAACCGCGTTCCTCACCTATTTCATTTATTTTTCGTGAAAGCTCACCGACTGTTGCTTGTTGGATCCAAAAAATTTTAATTTTGCCAATTTTTGTTGCCTCACAAAGTTAAGTAAATTCTCAAGTTTTTTAAATCGATTGAAATATTGAATGACCACGTTATTTAAAAGAACACGGGATAAGTCAGCTTTATTCCCCATTGACATTTTTAAGTAAAAATAATCATTTAAGTGTTATGTAATGTCTAGGGCATGGTAGGGAGCGGGGGGGGGGGGGGGGGGGGGGGGGGGGGGGGGTTACGCGAAACGTTACGACGCGTTACAGGAGGGGGGGGGGAGAAATCTTCAAAAACAGCGTTACGTAATACTTAAACGGCCCCTTGATAACCACACAAAACTCTACGTACAACGAAGAATATTTTGAAAAGGGTGCCTATATTAATGCTGCGACAATTATGTATTTTTAAAAAAGTTATATTTAAGTGAAACAATATTTGGTGTGGCATTTTCCAACAAAATAAACTTCAGTTTATTGTTCATTAAAAAAAAACATTAACAAAAACAAAAAAAATTCATGAAAATAACTACACAAAAGTCTACGTACACCTGAAAAGGAAATTGGAATAAACTATTAAATTCGAATAAATTATTATTGTATTTTTCTTACTTGTCTTCTCAATATTAAGTTGAATATCCCTTCATTTTTAAAACTGTACTTAGGCGCTTTGGCATTGAGTTTACGAGTTTTTCTGTGTAAGAACTGCTGATATTATGCCATTCAGATAATATAACGTCTTTTAGCTGATGTTTATTTCTTATTTCGTGCATCCGGATCCTGTTTTCCAGTTCATTCCACACGTGCTCGATGGGATTAAGATCCGGACTTTGTGGAGGGGTCGGCAATAGGTGGGGGGGGGGTGTTAAACAATAGCCACATTCGCACTTTATGAGCTGTAGTTTGGGGTCGCTGTCCTCCTAAAAGTAGAAGTTGTCTAAAACCCCAAGCTTTTCAGCACTTTTTTTAAGATTCCTCTTAAGTACATATATCAATATAGAGTGAAAAACTTCCAAAAGACACCTGAGGAGAGGTGAAAATCTTCCAAAAGTCACCGGACAGCTCGTGCCTTACGGTAGTGTGAGATTCTTACTCACTAAAAACACCTCTCTGGGGATTAGCAGAAACAGACCACATAGAATCGGGTCCCTTTTCGTCCCCTTCCAGTAACCCTTGAGCAACTGAGTATCCAGTTATCCCACTGTCGCCACTAACCTCGGTTTCCTGGGTCACCTGTCCTACCGTCTCCAGTGTTCCTTCTTGGTCCATGTGTTAGTTACAACCTTCACCCCTTCTTTGTCCACGGCATTGAAGGGTTCCAGGCCTTAAAGCTTTAGTCCAGAGCCAGTACCTTTAACCTCCTCCGGATTAACCTCAGCTAACCCTTCGGAAGGCAGGCTACATCTTCTACTGGTGCGTGTATCGCGGAGATAGCCAACTCGTTAGAGTCTACCATCACTTCACCGCCACACCTGAGGAGATGGTAGTTATTATTTTGCCAATGGCACCTTCTTCCAGGACTGCTACGGCACTTTTATCCGGCGCAATCCAGCCTGCATAGCCGCCGCAGGACCTTCAAAAGGTAATTTTTCCAAAGCTGCTTCTGTTGTGTTGTGGGTACCATGGGTACAGCCAACCTGTTAGGGTCTACCATACCCTCCACCTCCACTCCTACAGAAGTGCCTGAGGAGACGCCATTCGCAACCCAATTACCCATGGGTCCTGCAGATAGGGGGACACCACTGCAGACTCTTTGGCATGGCCTACTACAACCTTGGAGTTAGGGGGATTTTTCAAAACGTTATCTCCTCCCGCATTAGTTACTTTACTACGTTCTAGGATGCATTGCTCGGTTGCTTCCGCTTGGAGGTGTAAGTAACATAGTTTATAGTACAATAGCCAAAGTTAACAAACCTAATGGTATAAGAAATCCTTCTGTTTTACCTTTGAATTTTCTTATGAAAATACTTTATTCCAAGGTTTAATTATCATTACTACCTAAATGGTAGTTTACACACGAATCTTTAATGTTAAATTCTGATTGCTCCCTTCCAACTTACATATGTTAATATTGATAAAAATAAAGTTTAATGACATTTTTATTTTCAAAGCTAACAGTTGTCAATTAAACAACAATTTCTACTAGTAAAAAGTAGTAGGTTTTGATTTTAAAAAGTTTTATGAATGAAAACGAGGCCTTGGAAAGCACTGAGTGGTAAGCCATTTTCCATCCCGCATTCAAGCTAGTACTCTCGTGTTAAGAGCATTTAACGAATCATTAGTGAACATTTAGCTCCTTCCGTTGCAGTTAGAACACTGCTGCTAGTTTTGACTCTACCAAGGTGGATTTGCTTTGAATTTGTGGATTACGTTCGTTAGTTCTCGTTTCGGTCTGTATTTTTGTTTAAAGCAAATTAAGCTTATAAAATAACACGGCAAAAATTCTGTTTTGAAATTTCTCAATAATTATAGTTTTAACGAAACAGTTTTTACGTATACTGCCACTTGACATCGGAAAAATCGGTTATTCTTGCATTAAGTAAAACTAAGCTTGCAGCTAAAGCTGATATCAATAGCATCGTATTTCTGGTTGTTACTAAGTACCGCTCTTCTCTTCCTAGAGGAGAATCGCAGTTTATATTAGAAATCTTTGCCTTTTTCCTCAATTCATTCTATTAAGGTAGATAGGATTTAAACTCAGAATATATCTGATGCCTGTCCTTAGACAAGAACAAGATTTCAAAATATTTCATTCTCCGGAAATCGCTTTTGCTCTTGATTGCAACGTCCACAACACACTACCGCAGGCCCATCTGGAAATCATGTTGAATTACTTGGTGAATCCTTTACTGTTCAACTGCTCGTTGAGTTTCCGATTTGCGCTCTTGATATTTGTGCACCTTTTGTATCCTCACAAATATTCATTTCCGTCATGACATTCTTGGACAGTTTAGATTATGGTCTAACATCTGCAACTTTGCCACCTATAGCGAAAAATCAAAATTCCACTAAATAATGAGTGTGACATTAAAAAAATATCGGATTAGGCTGGATTTAATAAATATATCAGAAAACTGGGCTGGCCTGAGGTACATAAGCATTGTAGCGACTATATGTTAAATGTCTCTAGGTTAGAGATATATGAGCCGTTTATTTTGAAATTGGTTTAAGTCCATTTTTACAACCCCATGAAAAATCGATGCCAAACGACTTTCATTTCACAAACATTTCGATTTTTACTAAAATTGGAAAATGTGACTTAAACCACTTTCAAAATGACCGGCTCATGTGTGTAAATTTATTCCTTACAGCTTCTAAAAAATGAAATCGAATAACACTAATTAGTTCTATAGTGGTGAATGGTACTGCAATGAGTGTCTGTAAAGATGTAGGAAATCGTTTATTTAGCTTATCTGGCCCTGATCTATAAATTCACATTAGGCCTAGTTATGAATGTTGTCCATGCGTTAAGGGTTCCGCAATTCGGTACGCTACTTAATTAAAAGATAAATCGCAATGCTTTTTCCACCTGTGTATACAGGGTGTTTCAGATCTGACGTCCAAAATTAGTAGGTTGATAGATCTCACCGAGACAAACAAAAAATTGTATGGGAGGGTGGGGGAGGGGGGCAATCTCAATCGTTTGGAAGTTACAGGTTGATTCATAAATATCAGTTTTTCATGGTATGCCTATCACTGTATCCAACGCAGCTACTACTATCCCAATTACCTGCAATGGTATGAGTTAGGTTAACATTGTTGAGAATTTTGGAAAGTTGCCTGTGATAGTACTTTTTTTAGCGTTTGTTTGATGTCGCTGCGTTGGGTAGATCAAAAGATAAAAATTAAAGAGTGATGTGCATAGTATGAAAAACTGAAATTTATGAATCACCCTGTAACTTCCAAACGGTTGAGGCTGCCCCCCCCCTCTAACCTCTCATACCAGTAGTAGGGATATGCGGGTTCTGGGCCAAATGTGCAATGTGCACATCGAAAATGGTCAAATTGTGAGGGAATTTGAGGTCTGACGTCACATTTTTGCACATTTGGCCCAGAACCCGCATAACAATTCTGGGGGAAGAGAGATAAGGAAATGGCTGGAGATAAGGAAATGGCTGGAGATAAGGGAACGGTTGCGTGATTCCGAAGGTAAATTTTGTAGATTGTTTTTTTGGCGGCGGTGCGCTAGTAAAGGTAAGTATGAGTTGCACCTGGGTCTGGATCTGGATCTGGACCTGGACCTGGACCTAGATCATGGGTATAGAAACGAATGTTAAGCTAATTGATAAGGGAGCTGACTATAGAAATTAATAATTTGGTCGCAATGTTGTGGTTGTTGGGTGATAAGGTTTTGTAGATGAACCTGGGCTCGTGCTGAAGATAAGAGTTTGCTGCTTTGAGTTTTTACTATGCCGGATATTTTCGGCGGGAGCTTTTACTACGAGTGATGATAAAATAAGTTGCTAGTGTAGGATTACGTAATTTGGGCAGTAATATATCTTGAGGTCAATGGATTTCCGAGATATTGAGTATGGTCAGTAATTATGAAGTTAAAATTGTTATGAACATTTTCTATATATTTTCTGGAAGATATTTATGAAATAATTTCGTGTTTAAACACGTTTTGTGCTAATGATGAATTTACAGGGAAATTGCAGAGAAATTAAACACTTGAGCGTGAGAAAATTTTGTAAAATAGTATACGATAATTTTTTTCGCGCAGCCACCACCACCACCACCGCCACCGCCACCACCACCACCAACGCCAAAAACGCCGCCACCACCACCACCGCCACCACCACCACAGCTGTCGCACAGACACTCTTATGGACTTATGGTAAGAAATTAAGTTACTGGTCTTTAATACATTGTCATGCAATAGTTCCACGAAACGGCTAAGCCATACTTTTTGACCAAGATGTTGAGTTTGTAGAGTAAGGGAATGTATTAAAGACCAGTAACTTAATTTCTTACCATAAGTCCATAAGAGTGTCTGTGCGACAGCTGTGGTGGTGGTGGCGGCGTTGGTGGCGTTGGTGGTGGTGGTGGCGGTGGCGGTGGTGGCGGTGGCGGTGGTGGTGGTGGTGGCGGCGCGAAAAAAATTATCGTATACTATTTTACAAAATTTTCTCACGCTCAAGTGTTTAATTTCTCTGCAATTTCCCTGTAAATTCATCATTAGCACAAAACGTGTTTAAACACGAAATTATTTCATAAATATCTTCCAGAAAATATATAGAAAATGATCATAACAATTTTAACTTCATAATTACTGACCATACTCAATATCTCGGAAATCCATTGACCTCAAGATATATTACTGCCCAAATTACGTAATCCTACACTAGCAACTTATTTTATCATCACTCGTAGTAAAAGCTCCCGCCGAAAATATCCGGCATAGTAAAAACTCAAAGCAGCAAACTCTTATCTTCAGCACGAGCCCAGGTTCATCTACAAAACCTTATCACCCAACAACCACAACATTGCGACCAAATTATTAATTTCTATAGTCAGCTCCCTTATCAATTAGCTTAACATTCGTTTCTATACCCATGATCTAGGTCCAGGTCCAGGTCCAGATCCAGATCCAGACCCAGGTGCAACTCATACTTACCTTTACTAGCGCACCGCCGCCAAAAAAACAATCTACAAAATTTACCTTCGGAATCACGCAACCGTTCCCTTATCTCCAGCCATTTCCTTATCTCCAGCCATTTCCTTATCTCTCTTCCCCCAGAATTGTTATGCGGGTTCTGGGCCAAATGTGCAAAAATGTGACGTCAGACCTCAAATTCCCTCACAATTTGACCATTTTCGATGTGCACATTGCACATTTGGCCCAGAACCCGCATATCCCTACTACTCATACCATTTCTTTTTTTTTGTTTAGGTAAGATCTATCACCCCACATATTTAGGGACGTCAGATCTGAAACACCCTGTATAATCAAAAATACAAAATTTAAATTTTCTTCTAA
Organism: Leptarthrus brevirostris; assembly: GCA_964036015.1. Lineage (NCBI taxonomy): Eukaryota > Metazoa > Arthropoda > Insecta > Diptera > Asilidae > Leptarthrus > Leptarthrus brevirostris. Next base: position 114,727,421 of record OZ038373.1, on the reverse strand, counting down.
ACTGTTGAAAATCGAAAGTGGTGTGTATCAAAAAATACCTATCCCTGTCTACCAGTATTTTTTTTAGTTTTGTGGTTAGTCCTATTTTTTGGTAAATCTTACTATGAACAGCCCAGAGTTTCTGAATAGTTCCTGGAGAAAGATTATTAGACACCTAAGCATAGATCACTCTTCGCTTCGACATCAGTTCTACGCTACAGTGCCCAAGTTTAGGGATTGTCTAAGAATGAAGAAATAGAAAGGCTGCAACACTTTATCAAAAAATTGCTTTATCTGCTTCAAAACTCACCCAACTGCGTCCTCACAGTAGATACGGGTCTTCCTAAATTATTGATTTTCATACCCACTTTAAGTCAACTGTGGCGCTTAGCTATAGACGCAGGTAGTTTTTAGAATATCCTCTGCAATTAAGAAGGTATATAGTAGGTTAGGTTAGGTTAGGTTAAAGTGGCTGCCTAAGAAGGCACACTTAGGCCTAAGAGGCCCTTTGTGCTACCACATTGAGGCTTGAAATTAACAACCCCATAGAAATACCTAAGGAAAAGGAGGGTTAACATTCTGTCCCCTGTGCACCGAACCAGTTTCTTTCATCCAGTGGAGCTAGTTCACGGGAAGTCAAAATTATTTTGACTGGGTTGTGAAGGGTGTTCATCCTTAATTCGTCGTCGGGAACCATTTTGAACTCCCGATAAATCGAGTCGGGGAGCCCAAAAACCGGTTCCTACGGTATATAGTAAACTTAATAAAATAATATAAAAGAGAATCGAAAAATATTAACTTTGATCAGATAATAATAAACTTCATTTCGCCAAGGTACCATTATATGTCAATGTTTGTTTTATTACTGGTGCATAAGACGCAAATAAAGAATTAACACAAAGTGAAAAGAATTCACTTCAAGCACACAGAAAATAAATTTTATTTAAATTCGATAATAAGCTCAAAAAGCTTCGATTCGGTATGCTCTTAATTTAGCTTTTTAAAAGATGGTTGGATGGTCGGCGGACCCCCATATTTCAATCACAGCGCTTTTTTACTCCGTGCAATTTTGATACTACTTGTTTTCCATATAAATTCAGCGGACAAAAATGCCCCATACATTTTTTATAAGGTTTTGAACTGGGAAGCAGGCTGATCATTCCAAAACTTTAATATTGTGTGCTTGTAGTCACATACGGGTTTCACGGCGACTATGCGCCGAAGCACTGTCTTGTTGGAATATCTATTCTTTGTTGCTATTTCTTCGTCGATGAGAAAGCAAATTAGTGCCCAACAGTGTGGTATATTCCGTAGAATTCATACGCGTGGTTAGAAAAGCTAACTTGAGCACACCGGCAGCGCAAAAAGCTTCCCAAGCCATTATTGTAACGACTCAAAAATTTCTTTTTGAAAAATACCGGAACCCTTTTCCCAAATACCTCCAAAATGAATTAAACCAGCGCCTACTCTAGATACAACCTCGGAAGAAATGACAGTCGTAGCCGTTTTACTTCCGTTTTTGTAGTACAGATTAACCAAGCCTTGCACACAAATAAAACTGCACACTCTCTGAACCTTTGACGCATTCCAAGCTCACTTTTTTTTATACCTCCACTGAACAGATGCTCGCATTTGATTTCAGGCTTGTATCTAGATTAGGCTGTGGTTAAACTTATCAAGACCGTCGAAATTAAATATTTTATTCACCTGAAATATAAATAGTGAAAAGAATTAATTGTGTATTCGCTTAAAATAATGTACTTTCGGGCAGTCTGTTTGCGTATTGTTACGTGCTCCTCTTAACGATGTGTTTGGCTTGTTTTAAAATCCGATAGACGGTCCATAAGTTGTATTCTCCGGCTATTTCATTTCTGCATTTCAGAGATTCACTTGCGGTGTTGATAATGGGCTTAATTTTTTTATTAATTTTTATTTTACTTTATCAAACCGCTTAATTTTCCGACCAATTATACGCATGCTAACTTCCTTTTCTCGAAAGGCCTTTTTTCCTCCGTTAATAGGTACATACCACTCCGCATTGCAAATAGAGAGCGATAAAATAAAATAAAGTATGTATAAACTCCATACTTTTGCTGGCAACAACTGCAACCGAACTAAATAACATGCCAATGTGACTATAGTAATGCACCACATTGTATGTGATAAAAATTTTGAATAGTTGCTCTAAAAATAAGGTACTTCCGAAGAAAATCATTGAAAAGAGACTCTTCCATCTGAAATATAAGGCATACCAGTCCTACTACATTCTAGGAGTGGTTTGCTACAACTTTGGCGATTGAAACGCTCATCAATGTGCACATTGTGCAATCTGGATCAGGATGAGGATCTCGTCCTCTACCTTGGAAAATGCTTCATATTGAAGGAATTCAGACAGATTCAGATTTCGAGCCACTGACATTTTCTCTGCAACCTCCACGGCCTTTTTATCGTAATCTGTAGCGGAAAACAACCATGGGTCGCCGTCCATGGTATTCGAACCTGGGACCTCCGGATTCGTAGGCCGACACGTTATCACTTACTTACAGTTGACTATGAAACCCTAAAAAAATCATATTTTCGCAGGCTTATGATTATTCTGGTTTGATGGATTAACTTTCATTTCATCAATAATAATTTTGTAGATCCAGAGATTTAGTGCACTCAAAATTGGTATATTATTATCACATTGCCTTCTACATTATACCTATTGCAGTTAATTTTTAAAAGAAATGTGAAAGTTTTAATTTAAATCTTTAACACAAAACATAATACGTTGAAAAATTCACTCTGGTCAATTTCAAATTTCATCCCGAGTAAAATTGAGTTGGTATATTCACGCCCAACGTAAGTATAGACGTTAATATTTTTCAAAGTATATACGCACCCGTTGCAAGCACGCATAGCGAACAAATTCGCCCGGTAGTATTATGCACGCTGCTGCTGCAGGCCCAAAAATTGACAAATACGTTACCGCTTTCTGGTTCACATTCGAGACTGGTGACTTTTTTGCGTGGGTTAAGTAAAATCTCGCTCGTTTGCACCGTGTGGGTCATCGGCTACCTGATATTAAAATTTTACCCAATAACCGATGATTCACAAGGTGAGTCATGACAATAATAATGATAACAATTACCTGAAATTTGTTATTTTTATTCTTATATATTTTTCAGTTTCAGTTATAATCCTTATAAACCCGAGTAAAAATAAGACTTAATTGCAAAGACGTTGTCGTATGTTGCAGAAATATATTTGTTATTTCAGACGCCCGTATCAAATGAGTTAATCTCTGAAAATAATTTTATTGTTTTCATTTAAAATTTTATTGTAAAAAATTTAGAGAGTACCGTGCTTGTTTTGGACTATTTCGGGCGTCTTTTATGGATTCATTCCTACAGCGAACTGTCATTTGGAAAAGTTTGTTTTTACTCAGACGTACCGTGCCTCATTTGAGTGCCATTGAGTGGTTTTGAAGCTGTTCGTGCCTGTGTGAGGCTAGGAATGGGCAAGTCTTATTTTTACTCGGGACATAATTTTGTGCTTGGAAATCAATGATCTATTTATAAACGGTTTCGAACTTATTTTCATTTCAAACTGTCCCTTTGACAATATACCTCAGGAGATCAGGGCTCGTACATATACAATACGAGTATTTGTGTACAAAACGCGTTACGGCGAATTCCCTGTGCCCCTGTACATGGATACCCGTAAAATTGACCCTAAAACTCTAGTTAGGGTTAATTTTCAATATTTTAAACAAATTTTTAAATAAACAAACAAAAAATATGGTTAATATAAATTTATATTTAAATTAAGAACATAATAGTACAACATTTCAAGAATCTTCTGTTAAATTTTTGGGTAAAAATATTGTGAATTGAGCTGACAAGAATCTTCTGTTAAATTTTTGGGTAAAAATATTGTGAATTGACTGACAGGAAAAAGGAAAAAAAGATACTTTGGAGAAAAAAAGATATTTTGCGGTGATCATCATAACTCATTACTGGAACATATGTTGACAAAAAACCAAAAAGATTTCGTTAGTTTATGAGTTTCTCCAGATAACAACGTCCAGATTTTGTTTATTTTATTGATTTTTCAATTTTTAGAAGTAAAAAAAGACGAATTTTTTGAATTTATGAAAATGTGTTGATAAAAATCATCGAATTTTTTGTTGTAAAATTAATTATAATAATAAAAAATACAAAATCTCGACGTTGTTACCTCGTTATTTAGGTATAAAAGAAGTGTGCAGAATTTGAGAAGGATCGGCTGAGTAGTTTTTGAGTTACAGTGATACTGACTTTGAAAAAACTAAATCTGAGAAAAACGCGTTTAAAGTTTTAACACTGCTCTTTTGTTTACGGGATATATCGAATGGAGGGAGACCCGAGGCACTGTATCTCCGGCAGTTTTGCTCCAATCGACCTCAAATTTTAACTAGATACTCTTGAAGAGTTGCACTATCAAATAAAAAATATGAATACCCTACCGCCCCTTAAGCACTTGAAACTCCTAACGTTTTTCTAAAACATGTTCTATGCCATTATTAGGCAATTGAAATTGATCAAATATTCTAGGATGTGTTATTTGCATACTAACAGTTATTGTTATTAACCGCGGGAATAATTGGTAAGTTTTTAAATCCTGCATTTCTTTACCTTAAAGCAGTGGTGGCCAACCTTTTGCATCTATGCGCCAGTTTTTTGATTTAATTATTGTATGTAAAACACTATATATTACAATACAGACACATTGTTTACCATGATGAATGAATGAATGAAACTTTTGAGCCACTTGTAATCATCCAACGCAAAACGTTTAACGCATACGCCTTAAAGCCTTTAAATAACTAATAAAATAAATTCAAAAATTTGGTGGCAGTAAGATAAATTTAAAAGTTTGGTTCAACCCACACTCCCACCCCTGCTCCGTCAACAACATTTTTGACATCCATCGGGAAACCTACAAAAACAAACAATTCCCATTTTAGCTGTCAAAAAGGGGAAATTTTCGGTTTTGTTTTGATATAACGTGCGTGCAGATCAAACTTTAATTGCAGCTTTGTTGATGTTCCTGCCTTCTCTAGTCACTTACTATTGAACTCTTGGTTCTTAAGCTATCGCTACCTAAGCTTAATATCTTTTTGCTCTGTTGCTTAATTCCGCCTAACCTGACAAACTTCGTTGATACTGATGGGCGCAGTCTCTATGATATTCTAAGTCTTAGTTTAGACTTCATCTTTAATATCACGAACCCTGAAGATGAAATTCTTCTTCTTGGTGACTTTAACTTACCCAATGTTCTATGGGTACCTAACTGTGATGACGATGACTTCCTTCCCTCATGTTATCACACAGCTATGGTTTCTAAATTTCTTGACACCATTACTTCCTCTGGTTTGCACCAAATGAGTAATTTAAAAAACTCTATGGGAAAGCAGTTGGATCTTGTGTTTTCTTCTGATTCGACTAACACTATAGTCGACTTAGCTTCTGATCAGTTATCAGTATCTCTTTCTGTTACGATGGTACTAGTATTGCTGATCCCAATTTTGAACACCTTGCGTTTGACTTTAAGAGATTGAATTTCTCTGAGATTTCGTCTAATCTCCTTTCAGTCGATTTTTTGGCATTGCTGGACAATAATGATATTGATGTCTGCGCCTCCCTGTTTTATAATAAGATATATGATTTGTTTAACTCCTTTGTTCCATTAAAACGGATTAGGTCTACATACTCATCTCCCCCGTGGTACAATGCTGAACTCCGCAGTCTTAGGAACAGGAAGAACAGACTCTGGAAGAATTACTTGCGTTGTAACAGCGCAATAGCGTATTCTGACTTTGTGGCCTGTTATGAAGGCTTTAAGGCACTATCCTCTTCGCTCTATAAGGTATACCTTGTTAGTGTTCGTGATGATTTGCATAATAACCCTCGCAATATCTTTAAATTCGTCAATATGAAAAAGAAATCGAGTAACTATTCATCTACGATGTGGTATGAGGGGTCTTCTAGTAATAACGTATCCGACATAGCTAACAATTTTGCTTCATTTTTCGAGAGTGTCTTTCCTTCGGATAACTTTGAACCTTGTGAAAATAATTTTGATCATATTCTTGATCGTCCCCGCTTCATCCGATTTTTTGCCGTTCATATCTCGGGATCTTATTATGGAGAAAATCAATGAGCTCAAATCGGACTTTTCTTCTGGTCCGGAGGGAATCTCTCCAGTCTTCATTAAATTCTGTTCCGATGCCTTTCTTACTCCATTAGCAATTCTCTTCAACAAGTCCCTTATAGCGGGTAAATTTCCTGCATTGTGGAAGAGCTCTTTTATAGTCCCTGTTCATAAGAAGGGCCATAAGAATGTTATAACTAATTATAGACCAATCGCGAAGTTATCTTGCATACCTAAACTATTTGAATTAATTGTGTATTCGCAGCTTATGGAGCGTTGTATTGGCTTGATCTCTCCCAATCAGCACGGGTTCTTGCCCGGTAGATCAACGACTACTAGCTTACTGGAATTTACCTCTTACGAGGCATGCAAACTGACTGTATATACACGGATTTCAGTAAAGCCTTTTATAAACTCCTTCACTCCGTAATTATATTTAAACTCGGGAGGTTGGGTTTCCCCCCTGTGCTTCTTGAATGGATTTCTTCCTATCTAAGAGACAGGACCTATCGTGTATCGATCCGTGGCTCTACCTCCAAAATCTTCAGAGCTTCATCTGGTGTACCACAAGGCAGTCATCTCGGCTCTCTACTATTCGTTCTTGCCATTGACGACATTGTCCATCTGATCTCACACTCTAATTTTCTAATCTACGCTGATGACATGAAGATCTTCTCTTATGTTAAGGATGGTGGGGACGCCGCCCTTATTCAAAAGGACTTAGATACGTTTCTTGAGTGGTGCGAGCATAATGGCTTACACCTCAATTTTGAGAAATATGAGGCTATGACCTTTTCTGGGAGCCCTAATCCACAAGCTTGGGATTACAACTTCGCGGGGAATGGTCTCCGTCGCGTACTGTCCGTAACCGACCTTGGGGTGAAACTTGATAGGAAACTTGACTTTACTCTGCATATCAACTATAACGTGTCTAGAGGTTGTTTAGTCCTGGGCTTTGTTAAGCGTTGGTCTAGAGAGTTCTCGGATATACCAATATTGTACTACTTCTTAGTTAGACCTATTCTTGAGTATGCATCTCAGGTTTGGTCCCCCTACTACGTTGTTCATTCCAAGCGTATCGAATCGGTGCAGCGTAATTTTCTTAGATTTGCGCTAAGAGGGCTCCCATGGGACAATCCGTTCAGACTCCCGCCTTATACCGATCGCCTCCGGTTGCTCGGTTTGCCATCGCTTGAGAAAAGGCGCAAAGTCGCTGACTTGGTCTTTATTCACCAGCTCTTGAACTCTAATATAGACTCAGGTTCGCTTGTTAGCAGAGTTTCCTTCAGACAGTCTCCATATAACCTTCGAAGACTTTCTTTGTTGCATGTTGAACCATCTAGATCAAATTATGGCATGCATGAGCCTATTAATCGTTTATGTAGGGCTGTTAATGCGTGTCCTAATTTTGATTTAACTCTCAGCAAGGTGTTCTTTAAGAATTATCTGTTGTCTGTGCTCACGTGACTTTCTGTTTTGCATGTTGTGTGCTGGGTTCCCTTATTTGTTTTCTTCCTGCTCCTTTCATTTACTTATTATTTTTTCCTTTGCATGTTGGTGTGGGACCCTCATTTCATCGATTTGATGGAATAGGTGAATTAATTCTGGGCTCCTGCCTAAGAAGTGTGCCTTCTGTGTTAGAAGGGTTAATCCTATATATGATTCGGCTGCACTTTTACTACGGCAAATTTTTGTTCGCCGGTTTTTCCACTGAAGATATTTGTTTAGAATTGTTTTATAAAATGATTGTGTATTGGTATTCGCAGTAGCGGCACACTTTAAGAATCGCGCGGGCACACTAAAGTGTACAGTGGTTGCGAATCACTACTCTAAATCATACACCAAGTTTTTTTTCGGAATTGACAGCATCACAATTTGGCTGGAATTGCTTCGAATCTGGTGCGCCTAAACCAACACTTAAATACCCTCGAATTGAAGAAAATTGAATTTTTTTTCTATTCGACCTCTGCCTGAAGACTGTACCTTAATTATCTTCTGTACACTTATGGTGTTTAAGTTCCATAAAACTAGATTTTATCTATTTTTTCTGCTAAATATTTATAAAAAATCTTATAAGGCAATTATACGTCCGACGATTTATAGTAATTTACGAGCCTGTCGTGTGGCCTTGTTCTATATTTAAACCGTGAGGGTTAAGCTTGCATTTGCATGCAGCTTATGCACAAAACGACTTTATTCCATTAACAAAATATTGGGGAAAATAAGACGAATGACGCAATTATTAATGATTCGCTATTAAGAAAATTGGCACAAAGCAGAGAAATTCTTCAAAGTCATGTTCCGCAATAGCATCTGCACCATTGTCGGCAAGTAATTGCAGTCGATCGTTCTGATTAATGCCACCTGAGCCTGAGGCCGTACTCGAAACAATTTCATAAATAACGTTCCGGTGTTAGGTGTTTTTACCTAGTTTTCGGTCGTAATCGATAAAAACAAACTCGTGACGTTCAAATGCTGTACTCATGTTTCTGTTTTTATTAGTTGTCTTGTTCATGAAATCTAATATCCCCCAACACTAGATCAAATGAATTCTTGGGAGAATGAAGTCAAACTTAAAAGCTTCCAACGATACTTCATTGGTGGCCGTCGTTGGATTCCCGGCCCGAGTGTATATGTTAATTAAAGCATGAGCTCTTGTGTATCTTGCAAGTAGTTTATTCGAATTATGGCATTGAAAATTCAGGGTCGCATGGTATTTCATAATTGCAAAGTCGCGATATGATTCATTTGTGTACAGTGAATAAATTAGTCGTTGATTCGGACACCTCATCTTCCAGCTTCCTTTCATTATGAACAATTTTCTCACACGCAAAGTTTTCTTTCTTTGCTTACAATTAACTTTTCGCGAGTGGACAATTTAAAGCTGTTTAGATTGACTGATTACTCTGAATTAATCTAAAGTTACATTAGTTTTTGAAAACCCTCAGAATATCTCCAAAAGTTTGCCTATTTGACTAGTTCCTGTAGCGCCTTATGGATGCATGGACTGGAGAAGAACTTCGCCCGATAACAATATTGCGAATGTAATTACAATTATGGATTTCGAACCACTTATGTAACTCTGCAATTACCGAAGGCAATTAGCGTAATAAGATGTTGGTTAAAAACAACCAGGTTGGATTCGAACCTGGAACCCTGATAATGGAAGGCCAGAACGCTATCCTTTGATTTAATCCTTTCTTCAACACATTTTAAACGTGGCCAATCAAAGTAAAAGTAGATCTTTGTGATTAAGTTGACCTCAAGCCTCCAGAGTCAATTAGGCATTGTGTGGCCTATGCAAATGAGTATGATTTTATGATTTCTGACGTCCACTAATCAAAAATCTACAAAAATACTAGTTTGGCATTATAACACCATTGATTAGGCTAGATTTAATAGAGATATCAAAGAGCAAGACATTAACTACTCGCCGGTGGAGTTAGGTTCGAATCCCACCGCCGGCGACTCATTTCTGTTACAGATTACGATAAAAAGCCATGAGGGTTACAGAGAAATTTCCAGTGGTTCGGAATCCTCTTTAAATTGTAGGTTCACTTGCAATCGTTGTCTGGAATCGGGTGCTCCCGCCCCATGCCCCACAAGGAGTTACGGCAACCAGAGAGAGAGAGAGAGAGAGAGAGAGAGAAATTAACTACTACACCAAATTCTATGGTTTGGGATCACCACAAATCGAAAAAGCAACCGTTGATTTCGCGTCTTCTTTTGATGCTCTAATGATTTTCTCGCAAGAACTCGACATAAATCAACCGAGAACGCATTTCGATCGTTGAAACGTGACATTTCTACAATCATCGCAGAGGAAGTCGTATTATGTTTAGCGCGTGTACATAGAACGCGGTATTGTTTAAAGGACACCCAATAAACCTTCAACATATTTCCATTGATGGTTGATTACACCCAATTCTCCTCCCTTAACATAAAATGAGCAATCTTAGATGGATCGAACATCTACTTTAAGTTGCGAAAAATAAGATGAAATGCTTGAGTTTTCTGCAAAGATACATTAAATATTTTATCCCATCTGACTCAACACTAATCTATAAGTCCCATAACAGGCATAGGCTTAACGTAATGTACTCTTTGCGTTATACAAGAGAATTAGTCTCTTTATTCGTTATTTTCAGGGCCATTGTTCATTATTATTTATTTTAAAAAGAGCTCGTTAAAATTATGAACTAACTCAAAATAATGAGCCCGATCAAAACTGCAATGCAGATGGGCTTTGCTCAAGTTGAGGCAGCTCAACCATTTCAGCTAAAACGAGCTAAAAAATATCGATTGAGGTAACTGTTTTACAGCCCTGCAATGCTCAATACAGGAGCTGGCAATCGCTTCCACCCCTATATCTTCGACGTCAAATTTGAAGGTACCGTGAAATTTCGGGAATTTTTCTTAAGCAGAAAAACAAGAATGTGGAGCATTTCACCATCTTCCCGTTTTCGCAGTGCTATAGCATCATAGGACATCATCGTAAAAAACGGTTCTAATTTTTTAAATATTCTTCTTCTTTGTATTAATGGGCTTAATGACTTAATGGCTTTTAATTCTATAGTAATATCAACTGCGAAGGTGGACAGAATATTTTGTCGAAGTCCTAAACAACACCTTTATTCCCTCGAATACCTCTTTACCCGAGCCTGAACATCCGCCGGCTGTGGCCAGTATTAACATCAGAACTCCGAACATGTTGGAGTTGGCAGACGCAATTAAGTCGATAGACCTCGGTAAGGCCCCAGGAATACCAGTGAAACTACTTAAGGCGGATCCTATTGCTGCGGCTGATATTCTTCTTACCGTAATCCAGGAATGTTGGGAAACCAAGACCTATCCGACTGAAACAGTAACAGGCGTAATTGTAAATACTCCTAAAAAAGAGCGACTTGCGGAGTTGTTACAATTGGCACGGTATCTGTCTTTTAACTGCAGTCTCCAAATAGATGTCACAAATTAACTTAATGCCAATCAAGCAAACTGTCGAGTGCACTCTAAATGATGAACAGGCAGGCTTTCTTGATGGTCTCTCCTACAGCGATCACATCAACACCCTACGAATTATCATCGAGCAATCCGCCAAATGGAGGTCCCTTTAATATTCGTCGATTTCCAAAACAGCGTTAATCGCAAGTATATATAGGCAGTTGTACGCAGGAGAAGCATCCCAAAATAAATTATCACCAACATGAAGGTATCCTCTTCAGGAGCCCAATGTCATATCCTACACAAGGGACTACTGTCGGAGCGCTTCTAAGTGCTGAACAGAGTATGACTCCTAATCAACAAGCAGAGTCCTGTAGCTCTAATATCTGAAGTCCTATGTAGAGAAGGTCGCAGAAGGTGCAGGGCGTAAGACCAATGCTGCTAGGACCAAACTAATGAGCTTGGACTCCAGGAGATAAAATTAGATTTATCTCGAAGAGCAGCAAATAGAACAAGTGGATAAATTTTGCTATCTCGGAAGTATAGTTACAGTAGACGAGGGAGCTGAAGTGATGTCCAGGCTCGCAACAATAAGGCTCGAGTTGCAGTTAATACTCTTGCTGAGATGTGGCGCAATAACAACATCTCCAGACGCACGAAACTCTGGACCTTTAAATCGAACGTAAAATCTGTTCTGTTGTACGGATGGTCAACTTGGAAAGTGACCTGCTAAATAACGTCTAAGCTACAAGCCTTTGTAAATCAGTGTCTCCGGCGCATCTTTAACATACATTGAGCCGAAGTCATTACCAACGAAGACCTACCTAGACTTACGGGCCAATGGATAGGCCATACACTAAGAAAAAAGCCAAGCAACATCGCTCAATAGGCTCTAGATTGGAACCCGCACGAAGATCCGTTGAAAAGGAAGACACGGAGAACAACAAATCGTTCCAACAGTCGGTATAGTAAACTCCATATGCCCCACTTAGAGAAATACATATTACGTAATTTTGCAGGAACGTGATCTGCGGGCATGGAAGAATTTAATTTTTCGTAACTCTCCTATGTATTTACCAACATGCCAACTTCCCCTATCGCCACATAAGAACTTTCACCTCAAAAATATAGGTATGTTCCCGTACTTTTGCAGCTGCAGTTGGCTTGCAGGTGGGGGTGAATTCACTTCAGTACAGAAACAACCAGCTGCAATTTTCTGAAAAAGCAGAAAAAGATTTGTTTTGGAGAAAAAATGTTTTCCTATGTATAGAAACTATACAATCACAGTTCTTCCTTATAGGCTACTTCACTTCGTTAATCCGACGCTTAACTTTTAGGATATAAAACTTTATAAAAGTTGGATTCACAAATTTCAATTTCACTCAATTGACGTTTAGGCAGTTGTCACTTTTTCAGAAAGAAGATTTAAGCATATTGCAGCTGTTCAAAGTTGTTGCAGAATTCTTAAATTTTTTTCAGGAGGCGAAGTTGTGACATAGCCAAAATCTTCTTGGAGAACTGAATACGGGAACACTTTTCTGCTGTATTCTGCAGTTTTCTTCGAAGCGGGAACAGACCGTATATTTTTTTAACACTTTACAGTGGCGTTCCCCTTAATGTCTTCCCCTGACTTTCCGATTTTATAAATACATGTTTTAATCATGTGTAAATAAAGCAAAAAGACATAATCAGCATGTGTCCAGCTTGAGCAATTCCATCAGAGTTGAAAACGCCGATAAAAAAAGGAATGGACACAAATAGCTTGGACATAAAACTGGAGGTCACACAATATCGCGCATAAATTTCATAAATTTATGTGAATCGTTGATTGAAAAGTTTTGATCGAAGGGGTCTTGCTCTATGCGAGCCAAATTGTCACATCTCGGATTAAATTCGAAGCAACGTTGTCTGTCATGATGAATGGCTGTAAAATTAATCGAAGATTGCTGTTGGTAAGAAAATGTTCCAATCGTTATCGTAAAAGTTAAACTTCAGCGTAATCTTCGCAAAACATAGACTATCGGTCGGGAGAAAGGCTCATTGAACTGTCTGTTTTTTACTCACATCGAAAGAAGATTTTCCCTCCTTTAAGCGGATAACAGTGGACCAGTATTAACGAGGTCAAGGATTTAAGTGAGACACAAAGAAGTAAATTTTACTACTTCGGTAATATTTCTGTAATGAAAACGAAAAGTCAAATTTTCGTAACACATCAGCTCTCATGGAGGAAAACTCAAAGCGTGGCGCCCCGTTCATGTATTTTCTTTCTTGATAAAGCAGAAAACATTCGTTTTCCAGTTTTCACATCACACACAACAAGGTACAACAAGAAATGGCTGGTGAAAGTAACTTTCCAAAGTAGGTCATCGCCACCGACAGAGCATAGATGAGGCTTTCAAGGCAACGTGTGCTAACGAGCCGTTCCTAAAGAAGCCCCGATGGGGTTTTAACATCACGTCACGTATATGCGGATAATTACATAGCTATGTTTGGCTGCAGGTTGATATATTAATGAATGTGTGTATGGCTATAAGGTATTTCTTCGCGCCCGAGTCCCAGCCCGTGCTTTTTTGTTTGCAAAGAATTGCAAAAACACTTACGACGCCATGTTCGCTTGAGTTGAAATTATGTTTCGTCTTAAAAGTTTATTTTTCCGCTTCTTGTAGACTTTATGCAATGCTTTACTAGTTCAAAACATCTTCTGCGAAACTTGCTATGCAATAAAAATTACTTTTCCATGAAGAGCAAACTTTTAGAATCGATTTCCTTCTATCGATGGAGTAGTGTTTGTTGCATGATGAAATCGATTTCAGCTTTTAGTGCGAGCCCCGTCGAAATGTGGTAAAATAGAGAAAGTAATAAAACCGCATTCGAGCTTAGGTTACCATGAACTTTACACAAAGTAACTATTAACAACTATACATATCGACATTGCCGTTTTTACTCTACTACTATATAATCCCTACTCGAGAGCTCATTTAAGGAAAAATGTCTACTCAGTGTAGGAAACATTTTTCCAACTTTTGACGTAGTTTTTATAAGTATATCATCTCAAAAAGTATACTTGAGATCTCAGTCAATTTATTTGGGAAAACTTTAAGAAAATATGATTAGTTTTAACTGGAGAGTGTATAATCCTATGCATTGATATTCCAGAGACGGTGTTGGATCAATTTGTTGAGCCGCACGACCACCATGCAATGGGTCCCGGGTTGGAGACCAGATCTCGCCGTGGATTTTTATTAAGAAATTAAAATAATCCACTCCGTCTCTGGGCTGTTGTCTAGCTCGCAGCAATGCAAAAAACAACAGAGTTGTCCCCTAGGATTTTGCCACATCGTATACAAAAAGAAACGTTTGTTTGTATTTTATTGTAAAAGCTGGATGTCAAATGTGCGCTCTGGAATCCAGCTTAATAAACGACATTTTTCAGCAAAGGTTACGATCTCCTCAACCAGATACGATCAGAGAGACTTTATATTTGAGATACGTATACCACAGACCGATATCTGACTCATATTTTGGGGGCATATCAGTACTAATAATATACTGAAATCCTGAAAGTTTGCGACCTCTATCTCAATCAGTTTTTGAATAATAAAAAATAAATAAAAAATGAAGGTAAAATATAATTTTTTTTATGTAAATAGGTTCATCGTTACAAATATTTAAATCCTACAAAACTATAGCTACCTTAAAAATTGCAATTATCAACAATCACAAAAAATACTCAAAACTGTTCCAATAAGGACAAAAAACACTTAAGAGTTTGAAAAAAAAACTGAAGGCAAAACAACCTTTAAAATGAATACATGAGATTTTGAAATTCGTCCTGTTGAGTTCTAGCTTCAGGAAAAGTTCCCATAATAATTTTTGAAAATGAAAAACAAAAAAATGTAAAAACGAACAGCGTTGTCTGAGTACTTCCAGAAGTTAGATGCAGTACGGGCGAAATCCCTGCTTCGAGAACCACTCCTCGTAAGCTGAGCAACTTTCTAGTCCTCTACATTCATCCAACAATATTCTAAACGAACGCTCAAAAAATTTTAAAACCACCCGCAGGACCAGTCTGCAATGTTATTGACGTCTGCAAATTGCTCCCTTCATCCTCCCAGTTCTACGATCCCAAAATGAGACGTGACTGAAGACAACCTCCTGCTGCAAGTCTGCGGCCTATTATATTCACTGACAGACGACGTTTTCGTTCCGCACCGACGATTAAGGTGGTCAGGTGCAGTTGAATGTAAAAATCATCTTCCTTACCAGATTGAGGAAACTATTAATCTGGCAAGGAAGTGATTTTTGGGTACACGTGTGTGCACTTGTGAATCAATGCGCTGCCCAGACTCGATCTTTATGCAATACAAATAAATAGCAAGTGTTAGGACAAAACTAATTAAACATTTACCTGGTTGCATGGCATTGGCCCCAACATAAACAACGTTCTCGTTATGCTGAAGGTTTGGTAGGTAAACTGACATATATCACGGACAAGATATGGAATTTCGCACAAGGTCGGGCAAATGAATTTTCTGTGAAACCGAGGTTCTTCACCACCACAAATCGTGCAGGTTTTTGAATTCGTCGATCGATTTGTGACAGCTGGTTTGGATGCACAAAACTATAATGGAGCAGTTTAAAAGATGCATCACAGTCTCTCTAATTAGACCAATAGACAACTCAACTTCATTCCCATGTTTCCCAAATCTTCTCCAAGATGTGCGCCTCAGCTATTAACACCTAAATGAGTGTGCTGAATGGCGTGTATGGCCTTCGATACAGTACGAAATCGTTTAGCACCTCAATGTTAGGCTCCTTAATAGTGAGTCGAACGATACGCTCCAACCAAATCGTTTAATTATGTATTGTGGAGGCGTATCAGTGTGTTCCCAAAAACATCAGTGATGTCCCCAAGAACTGTTAGTTATCCTGTATCGGCCATTGTACCTCGAGCATTACTAAACATCGAACTACTAATTCATAGTTCAACCTGATCGGAATTGGTGAGAATGCCCATACCCAAGTTCATCGCATCGTTTGATTCAGCCTGAGGTTGAAATCGTGGAGCTAAGATCTTATGTATAGTCATGCGTATATCCATCCCCAGCTACTGGTCGGCAGAGCGTAGTTTCAGCAACCCAACTACGTAAATTTGTATGAAAATATCGCAAAAGTATCGCAGATCAGTTCGAATGATTTAGCAAATCTTAGCTATGTGTGCCCTTTTTCTCTCTAATTGCCGTATATTCGGTTCGAGACAACGATTGCAAGTGGGCCTATAATTTAAAGTGGATTTCAAACTACCGACATTACTTTACAGCCCCAAATGATCCTTTTATCGTAATTTGTTTTCAGCAGAAAACAACCACAACCGTCGCCGGTGAGGTTTGAGCTTGGGATATATGGAATGGAAGGTCGACACGTTATCACTAACTTCATCGGGTTAACTAAGAACATTGGTTAGAACCAGAGAGAGAGAAGAGCATTTCTTATTCGAATAAAACTAAAAGCTAGAAAATAAAATAAAATGAAAAATCGAATAAAAATTTATTTGTGATTAAGAGAATTATTTGTTATTTGTTGCTCCTGTCTGAATTTCAAATAGTTATTTGTTATTCGATCATGCGTTATTTGAAGAATTTTTTGGTTATTTGGTGCTCGTTATTTGAATTTCAAGTAATCGATCGCACGATCAATTGATCAATGTGTTGAGCGGCAAGACCAACATGCCATGGGTCCCGGGTTCGAGAACAGATGACCGTGAGCATTTATTAAGAAATTAAAATAATCCACTCCGTCTCTGGGCTGTTGTCTAGCTCGCAGCAATGCAAAAACAAGACTCAAGTTTCCTCACTTCCCTTACCATCATTCCATTCTGGCCAAAACTATGTTAACGCATCAAAGGGTTGTGCCCTAGGATTTGGCCTCATCGTATAAAAAAAATCAATTAATTATTCGTTATTTAATTATTAAAATAACCGCGCATTAATCGACTACCAAATAATTATTCTTGAGAGAATGTATCTTTATGAAATAATTATTGTTTTGTTTTATAATGTGTCTTGACAACCTGAATTCCAGATTTGGAACGACGAAAGTGAGAAAGTGATTGAGAAAGTAATAACTTAATTTATAATGAGTATTGCGCACAGGGACGTCTGATTTTTATTACCAAAATATTCATAAAGTGGGAATTTTCATTTTTCCTCGGTTTCTCTAGCTATTATAACGGGTTAATTGCATTGACACTTTTCTGGAACCGACCTGCTTAAGATTCAAGTTCTTTTATATGAATTTCGCGGGATAAATGCAGTTAGGGAATTTTTGTCTGAAGCGTCTGGTTTTTACGAAAAGTGCTAAATATGAGCCAAGTCGATCGACTGGGTCTGCGTGGATATAATAATATAATAGAATAAAAGAATAGATAAGAGAATACATCGAAGAGAATAGAGCCAAGATAGGGCGAACCGAAGCAACCTCCTCTAAACCGCTTTAATATGATTGATGCGTCACGTAGAATGGTGACTAAGCAGGAGAGGCGTCTTCCACATTGACCCTGATGAAAGTAAAGTACAGAAGCTTGGTAATGTAGGTGCCATAATATTATAATAATTTTAATCATCGAAATTCAAGATTACTTTCATAAAATCTTTTTTTTTTTTATGATCCTGTGGCATGTAGAATATTGGTATGTAACCGGTGTCTATCAGATAGGCTATGGTAGTCTGACTTACCAAAACACTTCATCTCACACAACTTTTGAGGAACAATAACAGGGATTACTTTGAAAAGGGCATCTTTTTCATAATAATGCAAAATCAAAAGGACAATCAAGGGGAAATCAAAAATGACAAAGGCTTCTTTTGCATCTGATAGTCACATATATAAAGTCATTGCGTAGTTACAGCGAGAAATACACGACTGGTTTGATATATTGTTTTTAATTATTTCAATTGTGGCGTAAAGTTTTTTTTATTATTTTACTTTTTACTTTTGGTGAAATATTTTTTTTTTCAAATGGCCATTATGTACAATGTTTAAATTATTAAAATCGACTGCGGTATAATTTAGCTATACTTCTATACTTTAAGAAAACCTTAACCAATTTTTTGTCCGATGTTCAAGGACGTGGGAAAATTGGCGACGAGGCAGCAACGTTTTTACTTCACCTTGATACGCACATAGCTTCCAAGACGTTAACATGAAATATTTTATTTTGAGAAAAATCGTAACAACAGCAGAAATATAATTCTACAACTTACAAGAAGGCCCATATTTTTATTTCATTCCTATTGTCAGAAAAAACTTCACAAAAAATTACTTTTTTTCATAGCTCAGGATTAGGTACCCCCATAACGGGCAGCCATCTATTGTGAAGTTAAATATAACAAGATTCCTTTTTCGAGGAAAGGTCATAGATGTGAACCTTTATAGGAAAAAGCAAAGTCAGAATTAAAAGACGACATTCGGAAATGTTCGATACAATACGAAACATCTTGTCGTCGTCGTCTAAATAGCAAAGAATTTTAGAATGAGAGAGAATCAAAGATGCATCATTGATGTAGATGATAAAAAGCAATGGTCTGAGTTGGCTTCTTTGTGACACTCCAGAAGTGTTAAAAATTTACTCAGAGAGAGCTCTATGAACATATCCAATTAACAAAATCAGACGGAAACCCGAGGCGAGAGAGCTTGACAATTAGAATTCTGAGATTTATTTTCTATCGAATATTCGAAGATATTCGAAGATGTTTTTTCTTAAAATGGGATTTCAATTGAGACATCTTATGCTTGAAAACTTTCAGTTGTTCTACTGTGTAATTTTCTGTGATTAACAAACATTTCTCAGTAAAATTCAGTTTTTCGTAAATATTGTGAACTTTTTTTTAATTTCAATATGCATATTTTTTCGTGACGTGATCAGCAGGATTCAAAATGATTAATTGCTTAAATGTTTCCGATATTATGAAACAGCAAGGCTTAATCCAACGACCACTTCATACACAAGGGTTTCCCGAAATGTCCATGGTTCCCAATGTTTTCAGATTCGAGGCAGGCAGACGCTACTCTCGTCTAGCCTTCATAGATTTTTTGCTATCGTCACTCATGAAGTGTGTTTATTAAGTAATCACCTTCTTGTTGCGGCGACTAGCATTTTGGTCGAAAAGCGAATTGTTTATTGGATTTTTAATAATAACTTGTTGAATTCCGATCAGTTCATCGAAGAATTCCTTCAGTTTTGGCAGCAATAGAAAAATAAGAAAATTTTTTCAAACCTTAGCCATTGGATGTTGAGATGTTGGAAAGCTTCAGCTCATTTATTGAGACGAGATTTAATCGAAGCAGATATCATGCATCAAGTTTGATGGCGGAAGTCAGCCGTATTAGTACGCTTCTCCTCACAATATGAGCGACTTAAAGAAGGAGTTTGTGCTTCTGAACCAGTCGGCGCGAGTTTCCAACCGCTACGTCTCGTCTAGCCTTCATAGATTTTTTGCTATCGTCACTCATGAAGTGTGTTTATTAAGTAATCACCTTCTTGTTGCGGCGACTAGCATTTTGGTCGAAAAGCGAATTGTTTATTGGATTTTTAATAATAACTTGTTGAATTCCGATCAGTTCATCGAAGAATTCCTTCAGTTTTGGCAGCAATAGAAAAATAAGAAAATTTTTTCAAACCTTAGCCATTGGATGTTGAGATGTTGGAAAGCTTCAGCTCATTTATTGAGACGAGATTTAATCGAAGCAGATATCATGCATCAAGTTTGATGGCGGATGTCAGCCGTATTAGTACGCTTCTCCTCACAATATGAGCGACTTAAAGAAGGAGTTTGTGCTTCTGAACCAGTCGGCGCGAGTTTCCAACCGATTATTTTTTTCAGACAACTAGAGGTCGTATGGTTTCTTATGAAGTAGACTCGATTCTTGCCGAATATAATTCCTAAGAAGGGAGATCTTCAGTAAGATGTGAAACTGGAAACTAGTTACTCTGTGTAATGTTGACTACAAAATAGTTTGCAAAGCACTGCGAACTAAACTTCGCTCAGCAATCATGCCGTAGCAAATCATCTTTTTGCCTACCATTAAAAAATGGTTTCATTTGCTATTGAATGAACTTGGGTAGGGAGAATTCTCAGCAATTCCGATCAATTTGAATCCTGAATTAGTAGATTCGGTCTTTAGTAATGTTCGAGGTGTAACGGCCGATACAGGACAACTTACAGTTCTTGAAGACATCATTGATGCTTTTGGGAATACACTGACGAATTGGTATGGTCTTTCTACTAGTGAACCTAGCACTGAGTTAATAAATGCTTTCGTACTTAATCGACCGCCGCACACGACATTCAGTGCACTCACTTCACGTCGGCTGCACGACCTTTTCGTCGGAGTAAATCCTACGGATCACTTAGGCGCTAATAGATGGCGCGCACATCCTTGGGTAGATTTGAGAGTAACGTTGACCATAACTAGTAGAGTGACCTAGAGCTATCCGTCCAATTACAGATACCCTGGTAGCTTTCAAGCTGCTCCATCATAGTTTTGTGCATTCAAACCAGCTATCACATATCGATTGACGAATTCAAAGAGTTTGCACGGTCTGCAGTTGTGAAGGAACCCTGTTATACAGCCCTTCACATGTTCGACTTTGTCCGACATTAAGAGTATTGTTCTCGTTATGTGCCTCGTTATAATAAGAACGCCCTTTTGTGCTGGGACCAAAGCCATGTTACCAGGTGAATTGTTTGAAAAGCCTTATCGTAACACTTACTAAGTCGACAATATATTTGTGCTGCATGCGGATCGAGCCTGGGCGACAGCCCACTAACCAATAGAGTCACACACGTGCACTTAAGATCCACTTCGTTGCCATATTGAGTAGACGATTACGTCTAGATTTCCTGACAACGGAGGTCGACACATTCAACTGCACCTGGCAGCCTTTATCATCGGTGCGGAAGCCGTCTTTAATCAGGAATAACAGGCCGCAGACTTGGAACATCTTGTCCACGAAGATTCTCTTCGCTTTGGTATTGCTGCAAGAGCTGCGGGAAGGACAAGTCTCAAGATCAAGTCAAGATCGGTTCAAAATTGTTCTTCGTTCATTCAGAACGAGGAGGGGGGGGGGGGGGGGGTTGTACCCCCAAAACCCTCCCCGTGCGCACGGGCCTGTCTGGAAGCACTCAGACAATTTAATATTTCGGTTTATTTTGTTTGTTCTTTTACGTTTGGCTCTGGGTTGTTTCGATATTGTTTTTTTTTCAAAATTGTTGAGGAACTTTTCTTAAAGCTGGCACTCACTTTCTTTTATACAGGTTTTTGTCGTCGGCCTAGAAATCGTGAGGTCCCAGTTTCGAATCCCACCGACGGCGACCCATTATTGTTTTCTGTTGAGAACAGATTACAATAAAACACCATGGGGGTGGCAGAGCAACAATGGTTCGGAATTTACTATAAATTGTAGCTCCAATTTCAACCGTTGTCTCGAATCGGGTGAAGTTCTTCTCCCGATTCATGTCCCAAAATAAGTTAGGGGAACTTAAGAGAGGGAGAGACACATACAAAAAATTATTATTTATATGCTTACTACTACAAAGCGTCAACTTTTAACTACGGTTCATACGGTTATCTGCATAAATCAATGAATTACAAGACTTTATTCCCCCTATGTTAAAGTATCGCAGATAACAATAATTTGTGGGGGTTTATTATTATTATTAGAAAACAATCACATGTTCAATCATACTGATTATTTTTGCCTACCCTGTGATATAACAAAACAATCTAGGGGGATGCAAGTCTTTATAGATCGAGGTTTTCAGGCACTGAACTTGTTTTATTTTTTGTACAGTGGCTGATTTTCAGGGTGAATGAGAGGGATATACAATTGGTATCAGTTTTCCCGCATAGTATTAATAAGCAATCCGTGGTCAACTTGTTTACAAATCTGTGCTATTAACTAATTGCTTGTGCAACGGAGTTTTCAAGAATGTACTTTTATTCTTTTCCTTTTTATTATTTTATAAAATGCCGTTATTTGTATAATAGTTTTAAGTTGAACAAGATAACTTTCAATTGAAACGAAAAGACGTTTAAGTAATGGGTGATTTACCTAAGTGACAACCCTGAACAGCGCTATCCACACTTATGTGGGTTTTCAACTTTTATGCAAAACCAACGATATTATCGCCGTACATATTAAATGCGCAACGGTAAAATTGTTTCATAACCTTAATAATCGGTTACTATAATAGTCCGGCCACAGCAGACAGTTAAATTCTTTTCCTGGCCATGTAAATTTATGCAAACTTTTGGAATTCCTACTTTTTCTTGCCTCGCTTGATGAGGGATAGACGAGGCTCTGCCAACATCATCAGAAGTGTAAGCGCCACGAGCGTTGTCACCGTTACATTATGTCGGCAGTGTATTTGTTGAACGACGAATGCGAATCGATTTGACCCCAGATAACACTTTGTCTACCTCGCCGTGAACTCCAAAAACGCTTGAGGGGCGCGGACGTTGGGAGGCATTTACTTGCCGCCAAATATAAGTTTCTGTACTTTTCGCAATTCCACTTCCACACCTCCGCGAATATCGTTTTCATTGTGCTGCACGGATTTACACAGTCGAGCTTTTGTACCTGCATTTTTTACACCTTGTCTGTCCGAGGTCGGGATGATAATTACAAGTGGAAGTCTAACAACAATCATTTGTCGTAATTTATTCATTATTCTGGCAGATATCAGTCTATGTGGGGACTTTTTATAATAAATTATGTTAATTGGGATGTTTTGGTAAGTCTGAATTGCGTTACCATCATAAATGGGGATTAAACTGGAATACTGAATAATCGAGTTTTCTTTACAAATCGAAAATATTTCTAAACATTCGCAGACAATTGAAAAATAATAAGGTTTTATTTATACAAATAATCTCCAGTATCGTTTCAAAGAAACCCCGATATTATGATAAGTAGGTATACATATGCTGCCACAAAGAGTAAATTCAATTAAATTAGTCGCCAATTCCTCAAGGTTGTGGTTCATTAAACAATTTATTATAAAGGTCGCGAACATTTATCCAAGGCTAGCCTAATAGAATATTTTGTAGAAAAGGCTCTCCCTGGCTCTAGGGAGTAGGGGGACCGATGTAATAAAAATGAGGAGGGTGGACGCCACAGTATTTAAAAGAGTAACTTTTATAGGAAACTACTGCGACCGAAAGCAAATGGTCTTATAAATTAAAAAGTGGAACAGTTGGACAACTTCTCGGTCACTCGAAATCCTCCTTGAATTGTTGGACCACTCACCGCTTACAATGTTGTAATTGAATAGCGTAATGTTCGCCCTATGCGAATTTTGCTGAAATCAAATCAAATCAAATTTTATTATGAATATTGTACACAAAATGTAGCAATCTTATAGTGTACATTTAACATATGGAACTATTGAATACAGTAGTAATGTGTATAGCGCAATTAATTCAAATTTTAAAAGTAAAAATTTTAAAAAATGAAATATATGTAACCAAGAAACATTCTTTTATCAAAATGAATTGCATCCCTCAACGGATTATATGAAGACACAATATGACTTTAGAAAACCCTTTTCCGTTATCATACCTAACAGAGAAGATTGGAAGCACCCTGAAATGAACTGCCATCTTTACAGATGGATCGAAAACAGAAAAGGGGACTGCAGCTGGAGTTTTCTCGGAAGCGCTGCAAATAATTAAGTCGTATAAACTCACCAAAGAATGCAGCATCTTCCAAGCGGAAATATACGCTATAATGAAAGCTGCACTTACTACCCAAGAAAAATAGATGTCAGCAACTGAGATCACTATTTGTGTGGACAGCCAAGCAACACTCAAGGCGCTGAACTCCAACGTGATAAAGTCAGAATGTGTGAAAGAGTGTATTAGAGCCCTAAGAAATATTTCACACCATAGGGTTAGGCTCTGCTGGGTTCCAGGACATGTCGGCATAGAGGGTAACGAAAAAGCCAACGAACTGGCCAAAAATGGTTCAAATACAGACATAGATATGCCGGTGGAAAGGGTACACCCTGCCCTGAATACAGCAAAAAGTCAAATTGATAGGCATTAGGTTAGGTAAGGTTAAAGTGGCTGCCTGAGAAAGGCACAGTTAGGCCAAGGAGGCCCATTGTGATACCACGTTGAGGCTACAAAACTTTAGCAACCCCTTTAAAGTAACCTAAGTAATAGGAGGGTGGACATGTACCCCCCTGTGCACCGAGCCAGCTCCCTGTTTCCAGTGGGGCCAGCTCTAGGAAAACCAAACTAGATTTACCTAGGTTGGGAAGGGTGTACGGCACTAACTCGTCGTCGGGAACCATTTTGAACTTCTGATAAATCGAGCCAGGTCGTTGATATCAGTGGAGCCTAGCTCGGTTAAATCTTCAAAGAAGGAATAGCCCAGAAACTGGTTCCTACGGTTGGCTAGGGCTGGACAGTTGCCGAGGGGGTGGAGTATGGTTTCCTCTTCCTCTTCGTCATGGCAACTCCTACAGAAGTCGTTTGAAGGCGCGCCCAGTCTATCGGCGTGTCGGCTTATGGGGCAGTGACCCGTGATAACGGCCACGGTACTGCTAATTGTTTTGCGTCCGAGTAAGATGAGCTCCCTTGACCGTTAAGGGTCGAGCTTTGGCCATATCTGTCGGGTGATCAGGCAGGTGTGTTCCTCCTGCCAATTAGTGTTTGCAATCCTGAGAGACTCCTGTAAGAGTTCCAGTTTGCATGTGGCCAGCGATTTACCCAGCTGATGGTGAATGTCCGAATCAGGACGAGTGGTACCGATTCTCGCTAGTTCATCGGCTCTGCAGTTGCCCGGAATATGACTATGTCCAGGCACCCAGATGAGTCGCACTTTCAGATGCTCAGATATGGCATTTAGTGCTGAGCGACATGTTATAACCGTTTTGGAGGTGGTGTATACTCCCGAGAGGGATTTAATAGCGGCCTGACTATCTTTGAAAATACATATATTATCTGTGGGTAGCGTTAGATGATTCAGGCGGTCCGCAGCTACCTTTATAGCCATGATTTCCGCCTGAAACACGCTGCAGTAGTCAGGCAAGCGGAATGAGACATCGAGGTCCAAATGTTCCGAGAAGATGCCTCCACCCACTTTGACTTCCATTTTGGAGCCGTTAGTGTAGAGATGCACCGACTTCCCCCATTGGGGAGGACCTTCTTCCCATTCCGATCTGGTGGGAAAGAAGGAGTCAAATTTTGTTCCAAAGAAAGGCTTGAGCGAGGTATAGTCGATATTGTTGGCAGTTCTTCTGTCCAATATTTTGGAGTGACCGAAGTCAGTTCGCTTCCAGGTCTGAATTGAGTTAAGCCTAATGGCGGCCGAGGATGCGTTTGCTTACCATAGAGATCCAACGGTAGAAGATGGAGAATAGTGTTCAGGGCTTTAGAAGGTGTGTTTCTCAGGGCACCTGTTATCAGCAGTGTTGCCATCCTCTGAACTTTATCCATTGCTTTGTGATGGGTTGCTACATTTAGTGCCATTTAGTACATTTGATAGATATTACTCCAACATGACTTCGGAACGGTGGAAAAATATCAATTACTGCTTCACAACACGAAGTATGATAATCCCAACTAAAAAGTTCTGCATCCGAAAATTTCGTTTTCTATAGACGAAGAGCTAGAGCCGAAATTTCGTAATTTTTTGAATACTTCATTTGAAGTACTGACATAGGAAATCGTGACCAACAAGTTAGTTCCTTCTTGGAAGACATAAACTTGAATTGTTTGGAATATTTTATTACCGGAGAGAATATTTGTGTAGATGAGTCGGTTGTAAAATTTAAAGGGAAAATTGGATTTATCACTTACCGTCCTAAAAAACCGACCCAATGCGGAATAAGGATTTATATGCTTTGTGATTCTGAAACTGGATATTTTTGCGGTATTCTTCCATATTATGGGAGTGTAACAACAGAGATGTTGGTAAGGCCAGATTTTCCCGTGTCAACCAGAATTCCTTTGCATTTATACAAAACACTATTGGATAAAGTGCCTGGTGCTCAAGGATACCAGATGTTCACAGACAGATACTACACAAATTTGAACTTAGCTAAGGAATAATTAAAAATGAAATGCCATTTAACCAGAACTGTCCAAATAAACCGAAAAGCATTGCCAGTTGTCATTAAAAAACCGAAATTTGGAAAGAAAAAAACTATAGCATTTCGAAAAATATATAATCTGGTGCTAGCCTGGAAAGATAAGCTCGTTGTGTTCATGCTGACAAACTGGAATAATGCTGCAATGACAGCCGTAAAAAGATTTGAACGAGGTGGTGTTCAAGTTCAAATTAAAAAATCAAACGTTGTCATAAATGATATCAAATGTATGGGAGGCGTTGAGCGAGCTGACCAGTGTGCATCAACATACTGTTTTTTGAGGAAATCTCTGAAATTGTGGCGCATTCGAAATATGCGTTATTAATTCTTTCATATTGTATAAACTTGTAAAACAGCAGAGAAATAAGCTTCCACTTAAAATACGTGCAATTATTGATTAACCGATTAAAAGGAGATTTACAAGAAATCCGTGGGTCATCAACATCCACTGATACCCACACAAGTCTTCGATTAAATAGGGGGATCCATGTAATGCTAACAGGTAAAGTCAAAGATTCTGGAGTCTGCTTTCACAGAACAGAAACCGGTAAGAGACATCAAACGACATACTTTTGTGACACTTGTCCCGAAAAGCCTGGAATGCACCTTTGGTGAGGGCTTTGTAAAATACCATACTCAAGAGAAATAAAAAAAATTAAAATATTCAAATAAAAAAGGTATTTTCACTTTTACTATATATTATTTTTCTTTAAAAATGGGGCGGAGTTGCTGGTCCTCCCATGGAAGAAAAGCTTGGATTGCAAAGGGTTAAATCTATTGTTACCTCTTGTAGATCTTTCATTGTATTTGATTGACGGTTAAAAATATTGATGAAATAGCAAATGGATTTCAGTGGCCCTCCCTGATGTTGGTAATTTTTTGTTAAAACTGATTTGATGATACCTGTGATATTAGCTTTAAAGATGTTGCCCATTTGACGAGGTTTCCACCGACTTCTCTCGAATCCAAAGACCTTTTACTTGACGAAGCTACGAATCCTGACGGTATCCCCGCCTCACTCGTGAAAAGATGAGGTTCAGTTCTTGCTCCTATTCTGTGTTATTTATTAAACGGTGTTGGATCAATTCGTTGAGCCGCACGACCACCGTGCAATGGGTCCCGGGTTCGAGACCAGATCTCCCCGTGCGTTTTATTAAGAAATTAAAATAATCCACTCCGTACCTGGTCTGTTATCTAGGATTTGGCTACATCGTATAACAAAAAATCTCTCAACTCGTTGCGGTGTTTTTCCGAAAGCTTGGAAAACCTTCACAAAAACGGTGTAAATTTCGAACTATAGTCGTTGTTGATAACGCTGTGCTCGTCTGAGGGTCCTGCCTCACGACGATGATTACTTGCTGCTGAGGTGGGCAGAAGTTGCCGAAGTTTCGGCTCGTGTCTCCCTGTCGGTTGAAGTTACACTTCTTTTTTCTCTCAACCTTCGTAAAGTCGGTGTAAATACCCCTATTTGGGGTGCTCGCCGATTGGGGAATCTCCATTGATATTCCAGTACAGCCGCTCTCTCATTTTTATCTACTACACCATAAATGTAAATAATATCCGCGTATTAGTCAAAAGTAAATTTTACCATTTTTTAATAATTTTTGCTTAAAAACATCCTTACTTATTGATTTTTTTTCAACTATGTTAGGTATTCTTGCTGACTAACCTCATATCCGACCCCAAGCGTTTTTATAACTTTATTAATTCCAAGAAGAAATCAAATGGTTACCCTCCCACCCTAAAGCTCGAGAATACCTCTTCGTCTTATCCTAAGGTTATCGCTAACCTCTTTGCACACTTCTTTAGTAAATCTTTCAGCGACAATTCTCTACAACCTGACCTTAACTACTTTTCATTCTTGGACAAATGCACTCAAACGTCGTTTACATCTTTCGACCCTGACCCCGAACAAATCGCCGCCAGTATTAACGGGCTTGAGGACGACTTTTACTCCAGTCCTGACGGCATTCCGGCCATCGTTCAGAAAAAGTGTGCCATGCATCTAGTTCAACCCCTTACTTTGCTTTTTCGTCTCTTGGTCACTCAAGGGGTTTTCCCTCAATTATGGAAAAATTCGTATATTATTCCCATATTCAAAAAAGGCTGCAAGAACGATGTGTCCAACTACAGACCCATTGCTAAATTATCATCCATACCTAAACTATTCAAAAAATTGGTCTATGCATCCATGTTCTTCCACTGTAAGTTTATTTTCTCACTCTCCCAGCATGGCTTCCACAAAGGTAGATCTACAACCACAAACCTTACTGACATCGTCTCTAAAACACTATGTGCCCTGGAAAACGGTAAATATGTTGATGTTAACGCCACCGATTTTAGTAAAGCCTTCGACAAGATCTCCCATAACGTTATCTTGTTCAAACTTGATCGCCTAGGCTTCCTCCCCAAATACATCTCCTGGATTCGATCCTACCTCAACAACCGTCAGTACAATATTCTTTTCAGCTCATCCATTTATAACCCTATTGTCGCTCGTTCCGGCGTCCCTCAGGGCAGCCACCTCGGCCCATTGATTTTTATCCTTACAATAAATGATGTTGAATGTGTCATCAAACACTCAGAGCTGTCCATTTATGCTGATGACATGAAAATAATCAAACAGATCTTCTCCTGCAAAAAGACCTCAATTCATTCACCATATGGTGCATGAAAAACTTTCTAGAGCTCAATGTCTCCAAATGCCAGTCCATATCTTATTCCCGCAAGCGTCTTACCACCACCCCGAGAGTCTATATGTTAATCGACGTACCAGACCCTATCGTTACCTCTTTGTGTGACTTAGGAATAATCTGTGATAGTGAACTAAATGTCCGTTCCCACATTGACAGCATAATTAACAGAGCTAACTCCGCGCTAGGGTTTGTGAAGCGCTGTTCTAGAGAGTTCTCCAATTCTTATGTTTCCAAATCTCTCTACGTCTCCTTCGTTAGACCACTTCTTGAATATGCCAGCCAGTTATGGTCACCTACACAAACAACTCACATTAATAGGATTGAATCTGTCCAGCGTTTGTTTATTCGCTTCGCTCTACGTGATCTTCCGTGGGTTGACAGATTCAACCTTTCTCACTATGAAAACCGTCTGAAACTGATCGACTTACAACCTCTAAGCAAACGTCGTGATGTTTCCTTCATTTATCAATTATTAACTGGTGCCATAGACTGCCCCTCAATCCTGCAATCTTTACCCATCTATACCAATCCCCGTAACCTTAGGTCCACTCCCCTTTTCCGACTCGACCTCCATCGTACAAATTACGGTCAAAGCGAGCCAATTACCAGGATGTTACGAAAAGTCAACGACATTTCCTCTTTTGACTTCCATCTGAGTAAATCATCCCTTCACAAAGCCTTATATCTTGACCCCGCCCATCTTGATATCCTGGTCGTCTACCTTAATTTTTCTTCCTTACGCCTTCTGCCAGTATCTACTGTATTTATAGCTCATATTGTAGCTTATACTTTTTATTTATTTCTTATTACTTATTCATTTATTGTAGTTTGTAGAATTAGTAGTAAGTTATAGCTTGTATTTTTTTGTATTTTTATGGAATAGCTTGTATTAAGCTTAAATAAATAAATAAATAGACTGTACGTAAATGAGTAGATCAAAAGATAAAAATAAAGGAGTAATGTGCATACAATGAAAAACTGAAATTTATGAATCACCCTGTAACTCCTAAACACAGAGTGCCCCCCTCCCCCTGCTATTCAATTTTTTGTTTGCCTAGGTGAGAGCTATCATTTGTACTCGTATTGACCTCTAGAAACGTTACACCCTGCATATATTTTTTGAAATATGGCAACTGTGTGTCTACCTGTGGACCGCGACACTTTAGATAGGTGTCTCATTTCAAGTTTCCAGATCCGGTTACTTAGGTGTTGGAGGTTTTTGATAGGCATTCACACGTAACAAGACAACAAAGTCTCGACATAAAAGCTCCGTTTTTACCATCCTGATCCGAAATTATTAAAACCAAATAAAGTTAGTAATAGTCTGAATTCAAACATTTGTTATGGAACATGTGCTTTTTTAATCGTTTTATAAATACCATTTCGCATAAGTAAGATAATTGATACCTATAACAACAAATAAAAGTTGTTCAACTTGCAGCCTTGTAGGTATTTACTTTTGGAATTTTCTTGTGCCGTGTACAATTGCCAAGTGCCTACTTTATTGATCCGTTAATCCTAAAACAGGTCATCATCGTTTTACTCCCGTCCCGTGCCCGTTCTTCGTTTCTTTACTTGCTTGGGCATTTTGCGCACTATTATTTATGGTTCCGTTCTTCTCTACCCAAACTGTTCCGCGTGAATTGCCCACATCCAAGACCAAGAGTAAGTATAATGCCAAACAAGACTTTATCAGCACAAACAAATAAGATTACGAACAAAAAGTCAAAAGTATAATCGAACTGAATTCCTTGGCTCTGGTTAAAGTACATCTCTGTTTACATATTTACCCCACTCACTCTAGCCTCACTCAACTCGATTAAAATTTACCTGAAAGAGGAGAACAAAAATCAAAAAGGGCAACATAGTCAAACAGGTTTTATGTTCTTGTCCAAATTATATATATACATAATCTCTTTAATACTTTTAAATCTAGTCTACGACTATGTTATCTGTATCTCGTACGTTCCGAGTCTCGAACACCGTCGACCGTCCCCAGCAGAGCGCTAGCTTTAGCTTGAGATTGGCTCGATCGGCCTGTTTTCCTCGTTTCACTTTGGCTCGTGAACATGACCTCAATTCGAAAAATTTTAAAATATCGCGTGGACTGCCTGGTAAGTTTGCCTTGCCTGCCTAAGTTGATACACCGAGAAAAAAAAACAACAACGAAATTAAGAGATTTTTCTTGTATCTTGCGGTTTACCTGAGAGAGCATTATACTTTCGCGTATTTAATTAATTAACACAAATTTTTTTGATAACGCGATCAGGCGTGAAATTGCCCGAGCATTTATTTACGAATTTTTGGCGGTTTTTATTTTTTTTTGAAGATTGACATAAGGTGGATGAATGCAGGCAACAATAGACCGCAAGTCCTGGGAAACTAACACCGGATCAACATTTCATCGGTACTTTTATAAATTATTAATGCCCGTAAGGCCGTAAATAAGCGAAACAACCGTCTGATTCCAAAAGAACCGTTATGCATTACAAGACGGAATATCAAACACAAAGAAAGATCAGTAGAACAACTTAGCCGCCGAGATTCGTGAAAAGTTATTTAATGGTTTCTTAAGTCAGGAGAATGAAAGGGGAGCAGATAGAGAAAATACAAGACGTTTGCTGGTTTGGTCTACTTTCTGTGTCACGACCATGATGATCTCTTTATGCATGGCGTTGAATCTTTAATGTATCTTCGTGCCAGAAAAAATCAGTGACTGATGAAAGTTACATTTCAATTAAAATATCTCAAAGCAATTCGATTTCGTAGGCATTTCGCTGATGATCTCTTTGATACTATAAATCACAGCGATTGTCATTTACTCCTTGTCATGCATTTTATTGAAAGAAGCAACTAGGAATTCCGCCCCAAAATGACGGATGAGTTGAACTCCAAGGTGGCATAAAGTTCATTTTCAAAATAAACAGCGAGAATTGTGTTATTTTAAATATTTACGCTAATTAAATATTTAGCATTCAACAAATTTATTAAAAATACCACACAGGTATTTTTGAAATGTGTGCTATTAATACCAAGTTTGTCTCCAGTGGAAATAAATTATTGACAAATTGATAAAGAAATGTTAGCAATAGTGTTTGCTTGCACGAAATTTCATGTTTTTATACGGGCGTCCAGTGACAGTTATAACAGACCCCAATCCCTTACTGGGAATTGTGAAAAAGGAGATAGGACAGGTACGTAGGTTGCTACTTAAGTTTTGAGATATGTCAAATCTGACATTGTCATCGTACCGCCGTGTCAGGCCGGTAGTCGCTCAGTCTCCCCTTTTAAAAAATGGGATAAGCCCTCCCTCTCTACTATCACAAATTCTGAGAGAACTGAGTACTAAAACTAATAGTTTTTATTTCTCATCAGTTAACTGCGATTTATATTTGATAGCTTTATCTGAGAGATTGTTACATCAGGGTATTTCGGATGCCGAGCTGTTAAAGGGGTAACACCACTCTAGGATTTCGAAATATTTTTTTTTCGTTTCAAGTATACTGTAACGTAAATGGGGCTCTTCGGGCTCGACAAATTAATTAAGACAATTATTTTCAATCAGAAATGTTCACAATTTTATTCACTTCACTTAGTTAGTTCGTTTAACAATTTCCTTTACACGTTTTCTTTACAATATAACGTTTCACTTAACTTATTTAACACTTATCACTTCGCTGGTTAAAATACAACTGACTCTTCAGATTGTCTCATGTAAACACTTCGCAGTCTAAATCACGACTAAAACTACCTAGGCTACTGCTAGCCCTATTTATACTACTTAGCTTAATCCTAGAAAGTTCAGTCACTTAGTTCTAGATATTTCCGTTACACATTTTCACCTCATATATTCACCATGGGTTCGAGTCGTCCTTGTCTTTCCCCGTTTGGCATTTCCCACCTGGGACATGAGCATTACACGGTTGACTATTTCCCTTTTCGTGGCCTACCTCGTGCACGTTACAATACTTTAGGGTCATAAAAATGATATGCAATTGTATGTATAGTCGAAAAAAAGTGATAAGTGGTTCAATTTTAAATTTTCCGGAAGCGCCTCGGAGCGCGCGTTTAGCGCTTATACGTGAACACTCCGATTCTTTCCTTTCACCTGTCGAAATAATAAGTGCCTCTCTTACTTGCAGAGGAAAAAATCATTGGGTTACCATTAGAGGTCACTAGGGTATGCTAATAGTATATATACACACATATATACTATGTAAGCTATATAATATGGGTACGTTCAAGAAGTCTTTCCAAATGCAAGGAATGCGCAGCTAATTTGCAGCAACTGTAAAATTGATCGAGCGAATGCAGTGCATTCACATCGGCATTGCTCTTGTTGAATGGCAGCTTGCTGAGAATGCGCATTTAACTGACTTCTTGAACGCGCCCTATATGTGTACGTACGGCATAGTACAGCTGCTTAGTGACGCCCAGATAGCTGCTCCGGTTTTGCTTCCTCGTTATTGTTTACTTTTTTCGTGAATATATGTTGAAATTAAATTTTTTTTAAAGTAATTTGTACTTTGTAAGTTATCTTCTAACAAAATTAGTGGGAAAAACCGTTATACAGTGGTAGAAAGTCATCATGAGGCGGTATCTCAGCGTCGAAAAAACGGAGCATTTCTAAGGTCCTCCACCGGTGAATCGCTTCTCTTTAGAAAAACCTACTGACAGGAAGCTCAACTGGAAACCTAACATCCAAGAAAGAGTACGTTAAGCTACAATAGCGCTGTACTCGTGGAAAAAGACGGTGGGTAAAATATGGGGTATGGAGCCACGCATTGTTAACTCGCTCTACACTAGTGTTATTCGATCTATGTATATTTACTTATGGAGTGGTCGTAGGTGAGCACTGGATAAAGTGACCCACCTGAAAACATTAAAAAACGTTCAGAGGATGACAGCACTACTGATAGCAGGTGCCCTTGGAACTGCACCCTCTAAAGCCCTTAACACAATTCTCTACCTCTCTTTAGTAAGCAAACTGCATCCTCGTCTGCAATTAGGTTCAACTTAGTCCAGACTTGGACACATACCGACTACGGACACTCCAAAGTCCTGGACGGTAGAGTAAGCAATAACCACTAACTATACCACACCCAAGCCTTTCTTCAATGCTAAATTTGACTCCTCTATCCCCACCAGGTCGGAATGAGAGACTGGTCCCCCTCAATGGGGAGAGTCGGTTCCAAACTGGAAGGCAAAGTTGGTGTAGGTGTCTTTTCAACCGTAAATTTTAATATTCTCTCTGTCACATTAAACGGTACACCAATAGCTTTCTCTGATCGAGTGAAAAACTTGGGCGTTTACATAAATTCAAAAATGCAGTACTGCGATTATGAATCGTATATGTTTCCAGGATTTTGGAAAAACTACTAAAAATAATAGAGAACAGATAACATAGAAAGGTAACAACACAGGAAAAGGAATATAATATAGCAGATTCATCAATTAAAGGTCTTTTAAGGGTAGTCAAATTAATAAAATCATTATCACAGTTGTCGACTAGAAAAACAGTCTTAAAAAAGTGACCAAAGAGGTTTGCAATACTGAGAGAGTTTCTACTGACCTAGACCAATGGAAGACGGATAACCGTTTCAGTTTCGCTTGGAATCGTAGACGTAAGACGAGGTTCATTCTGTCAAGATCATTATTATAAGCCACTTCCGAGCTGGAAACTGATTACGCAAATTGCAATATTCTAAATAGTCGGCCTTTCTCCTTAAGGAGTAAAATCTCTTGCAAGTTTTACCCTTCAAGTTCTTCAACAAGGTTTGGAATAAGTACTTAAATACTCTCATTAAAAATAGTTCTGTTTTAACCTTGATGAAAAAACTTTAAAAAATTTTCCAATAACTGAAACTAAATCAACTTATACATGTAAAAATTGAGTCTATTGTGGATTACAAGAATTGAAATGGATACATTTAAGATAAAACAAACTGAAGCATTCAACATTCCTCAAACTATCGTCTTTGATAAAACTACTAACTCCTTCCGCACAATATGCACAGCTGAATTCCATTACCTTCCTTTTCCTTGCTAGCAATGGTTCATGTTCAGTTTTTTGTGTTAAACGTTCCTATTTTTTCTTCGCTATGTCCTCGAATGTCCTTTTTTTGGCTTCCACTTTTCTATTTCCTACCAAGAAATTGCATATAGAAGTTTGTGTTTGGACTCTCGGATTGGCAGTAAATACGTTCTCATCTAGGTTAAGATAAATGTTTAAATATGACTCTTCAATAGGTAGAGCTAGATTTATTTGAAATCGGAGTTGAGGTGATTGATTTTAAGTACATGGATTTGTTGTTGAAGTGCAAGAGTGCAAAGTCTGCTGGAGTCGACATATCAAAGCTTTGAATTTCCTTTGTAAGTTGCCATCTTTTTGTAAAATATAACTCCCGACATCGAGCATTTCAAGACAATTGTTTGATAAATTTATGGGAATTGGGTTCTACAACAATATCGCCAATTCCATTCATTTCATTTTGAATTTATTTTATAATAATATCAATGTCAATTCCGTGTATCCTGGGTATGATCGAAGACATCAGGACTCAAATAATAAAGCCTACATATCAAGAACCATTTCCTATACTTAAAGGATGCATTTGGCATTTTCAAAATTGATGTAAGGTGCGGATTTAATTTGCCATTTCCAACAGTTCTCTTCCAGCGTCGTGAAAACACTAACATCTATTGCTTGTAACATTTGTGTTTTATTGGGAAGAAGAGCGTACAAAATTATCCGGTTTGCGTTGCAAAACTCAGTTTTCTAAGCAGAACAACTCGAATGTGGAACAGTTTACCATCTTTGTTTTTCCCTCGTCATATGATCCCGAAACTTTCAAACGGGGCCTACACCTCGACACCTCCTTCACTCAACCTCCTAACCTATTTCCCTCATCCTTAACTCCATTCCTGCCAAGGCTGTGCTTTAGCATCATAGGACATCCCCTGAGCTTTTTGGCAACATCATATATTGATGATGATTTTGTCCTATATTTGAGATAATGTAGCATCCTCAAAAAAAAAAAAAACTATGTAGGAACAGCATCTTAAAGATTTAATGGGTAATGGGTACCGCCTGGAGCCGCTCCTGGATCCCAGGTTGGAATCCCACCGACGGCGACCCACATATCACAATAAAAATGCAATGGGGGTTGCAGAGAAAATGTCAGTGGTTCGGAATCCACTTTAAATTAGGGATGAGCGATGTTGACAAAACATCGATATTGACATCGATGTTAACATCGATGATCGATAATAATCGAACTCAAAACATCGATATTTGTCTTTGTTTATATAGAAGAGGTTTGTAGAATGGAGGCCAATGGCATAAAAAGACAATATACTTGAATGTGGTTTTTTCGATCTGTGGCCAACATATTTGGAGTTGGCAAGGTCTGTGTTATCTGATGTCATTTATAGCACCACAGGGTAACCATTTAGTACCCTTGTTATTTAACATTTACATTAATGACTTACAGTTTGCCTCACACAAAAATCTTATGTTATACTTACGATGCGAAAATATTTCGCACTTTCGCTGATGGCAACAATTGTACTTTGATTCAGACATGAATATTTTCCACTCTTGTGTTGTCTGGTGTTTCGATAATTTACTTTCTCTGAATAGACAATTATGTATTATTGTCATATACTCATAAATTTAAAAATATACGTCATAATTATTATATCAACGGTATCTTATTGTCTAACTCACATTTCGTACATGGCTTTGGTGATTCATTTGTCATCAATACTCTTTATTGCTCTTTTGTTAGACCGATTCGATAGTACGTTTCCCCGATCCAGCCATCATTTTATTCAATTCATAATAATCGGA
This sequence comes from Leptarthrus brevirostris, assembly GCA_964036015.1. Taxonomy (NCBI): domain Eukaryota; kingdom Metazoa; phylum Arthropoda; class Insecta; order Diptera; family Asilidae; genus Leptarthrus; species Leptarthrus brevirostris. The sequence goes on along the minus strand of OZ038373.1, from coordinate 114,690,618 downwards.
TCGAAACGATAAAATGTAGGTTTCTGAGATTTTCATTTTGTAGCCTTCCAAGAAACAATCCTGTTATATTGCCTCCCTACAAGAATAGGTTTACGCTTTTTTCCATGGACACGTTAGAGAAAAACGGCTCTAGGATTCTGTACAATTTATTCCCAAGAGCTAGTTAGCTGTTTCAATATTTTATTTCCTTATCGCCTTATCGCCTGCCTGCCTGTCGCACTAGCTGCGCTTCTAATGAATTCATTAATTCTCTGCTTTCTTTGAATGATCATTGGGATGAACTTGACTTAAAGTTGTCTAAACCTCAAATGAAACGAAATAAGGTAATTACTCAAATTGAATAGCCAGCTTGTTTCATGTCACCTATTTTTTCTGATATATCAGTTTTATTATTTACTTGATTTGGTTTTTATATAAAGGCAGGTTCTATTCTTCTATAATTGGCAATGAATACTAGTCTTCTATTTTAAAGTAATACATTCAAAATATTGAATTAAGTACGCTTCAGTTCTTTTCTGCCAACATCAAAGATCGATGTTTTGTTCGTAACATTGATTGTGCGATATTTTAGATACTTTAACATCTACGTCAAAACATCGATGTATAGACTCTCAACATCGATGTTTCGTGATCATTGATGAACATCGATCATCCCTACTTTAAATTGTAGGTACACTTGCAACTTTTCACTCGATTCGGGTTAAGTTTAGGGATGAGCGATGTTGACATAACATCGACATTGACATCGATGATCGATAATAATCGAACTAAAAACATCGATGTTCCTTAATATCAATGTTAAATAGAACAAATTTGTAGAAGAGCGTAAGAAAACAAAATGCTTGAATGTTTTAGAAACTGTGATTTTTCTTCACTATAAGAAGTGCAATAGGAACAATGTAACTAACGATTTGCTGATAATATATCTAAAGTTGGTAAGTTATTTCGGGCGCTTATTTCTGATTCGCTGTTTTACGCTTTAATCAATTTATGGGCAGTTCCAATATAGCTTTTCTAAAGGTAGGTTTACAACTATCTATTTATGCGTTGTCGAAGGCTTTCCATGAACAATATTGTGGGACAGAGAATCTGCAACAGGTGCAGCTTTATGGAACAAAAGTTGGGATAAAATACCAATTATACTGAGCGGTGAATTTAATGAGAACGTCGAAGACGACTGACTAAAATTAAAACTGAACAATATCGAATACAAGATCATGAAGACTCTTTATTCCGTTTTAGTTAGACCGATTTTAGAGTACGCTTCCGCTGTCTGGTCACCATTTCATTTGGTTTATATTATTTTCTTCGAAGCGATATAACGTAGGTTCTTACATTTGCGCTTTGTAGCCTTCCATTGAACAAACCTGTTATATTGCCTCCCTACACAAATATACCAAAGCTTCTTTCTTAGAATATAATAGAATTAACTCTTCTAACACAGAAGGCACACTTCTTAGGCAGGAGCCCAGAATTAATTCACCTATTCCATCAAATCGATGAAATGAGGCTCCCACACCAACATGCAAAGGAAAAAATAATAAGTAAATGAAAGGAGCAGGAAGAAAACAAATAAGGGAACCCAGCACACAACATGCAAAACAGAAAGTAACGTGAGCACAGACAATAGATAATTCTTAAACGACACCTTGCTGACCTTGCTGAATTAGGACACGCATTAACAGCCCTACATAAACGATTAATAGGCTCGTGCATGCCATAATTTGATCTAGATGGTTCAACATGCAAAAAAGAAAGTCTTCGAAGGTTATATTGACACTGTCTGAAGGAAACTCTGCTAACAAGCGAACCTGAGTCTATATAAGAGTTAAGAGCTGGTGAATAAAGACCAAGTCAGCGACTTTGCGCCTTTTCTCAAGCGAAAGCAAACCGAGCAACCGTTGGCGAACGGTATAGGGCGGGAGTCTGAAGGGATCGTCCCATGGGAGCCCTCTTAGCACAAATCTAAGAAAATTACGCTGCACCGATTCGATACGCTTGGAATGAACAACGTAGTAGGGGGACCAAACCTGAGATGCATACTCAAGAATAGGTCTAACTAAGGAGCAGTACAAATGAATCAATGTTGGTATATCCGAGAACTCTCTAGACCAACGCTTAACAAAGCCCAGGACTAAACAACCTCTAGACACGATATAGTTGATATGCACAGTAAAGTCAAGTTTCCTATCAAGTTTCACCCCAAGGTCGGTTACGGACAGTACGCGACGGAGACCATTCCCCGCGAAGTTGTAATCCCAAGCTTGTGGATAAGGGCTCCGAGAAAATTTCATAGCCTCACATTTCTCAAAATTGAGGTGTAAGCCATTATGATCGCACCACTCAAGAAACGTATCTAAGTCCCTTTGAATAAGGGCGGCGTCCCCACTATCCTTAACATAAGAGAAGATCTTCATGTCATCAGCGTAAATTAGAACATTAGAGTGAGAGATAAGATGGACAATGTCGTCAATGGCAAGAACGAATAGTAGAGGGCCGAGATGACTGCCTTGTGGTACACCAGATGAAGCTCTGAAGATTTTAGAGGTAGAGCCACGGAGCGACACACGATATGTCCTGTCTCTTAGATAGGAAGAAATCCAGTCAAGAAGAACAGGGGGGAAACCCAACCTCCCGAGTTTTAATATAATTACGGATTGAAGGAGTTTATAAAAGGCTTTACTGAAATCCGTGGATATACAGTCAGTTTGCATGCCTCACTGGAGGTCAAAAATAACGTGGGAGGTAAATTCCAGTAAGTTAGTAGTCGTTGATCTACCGGGCAAGAACCCGTGCTGATTGGGAGAGATCAAGCCAATACAACGCTCCATAAGCTGCGAATACACAATTGATTCAAATAGTTTAGGTATGCAAGATAACTTCGCGATTGGTCTATAATTAGTTATAACATTCTTATGGCACTTCTTATGAACAGGGACTATAAAAGAGCTCTTCCACAATGCAGGAAATTTACCCGCTATAAGGGACTTGTTGAAGAGAATTGCTAATGGAGTAAGAAGGGAACTCTACCGAAGAGACGCGAGTATTTGGGATTCTCTTCGTTTATTAATGTTTGCTGGGTACAATTAATACCCCGAAGCTACTAACCTGTCTGAATAATTGAATATCTTAGTTCCTTGTCGCCCTTTCGGGAATTATGACTTCCTTTACATCTGTCGGCCTAATTACGCTTTTAATGCACCTATTATTTCTTTGTCTTTTGAATGATCATTGGGATGCACTTTACTTAAACATGTCTGAAGGTAAAATAAAATGCTATTCGAACAGTCAGCCGTATTTGTATTTATTTGAAATATAAAAAAAAATTTAAAAAAACCACATAAAAGTAAATAAGTATGTTTTGGAATGTTATGTATCTGGGTTTCCAGAAAAAGGAAATATCTATTTACTAAAACATAAGTAAAGTAAGTGGACACGGAGTTGGATCAATACGTTGAGCGGCAAGACCACCGTGCAATGGGTCCCGGGTTCGAGACCAGATGACTTCGTGAGCTTTTATTAAGAAATTAAAATAATCCACTCCGTCTCTGGGCTGTTGTCTAGCTCGTAGCAATGCAAAAACAAGACTCAAGTTTCCTCACTTCCCTTACCCTAATTCCCTTCCGGCCAAAACCATGCTAACGCATCAAAGGGTTGTCCCCTAGGATTTGGCCACATCGTATAAAAAAAACCTGCTTATGCAGCTTACATGGAAAACATAATGTAACTGACCCTCAGCTGCCTCCGTAAATAAAGCAAGCAGCGCAACGACCTCATTCCACAGTAGAAAAAACCCTTGACAACTTTGAGTAACACTATCAACTCATTATTGCTTAACCTTATTAATTGATAGATAATCAAATTAAATTAGAATATGATTCAAATAACAAATCAGGTGAAAACCAGCCTTATTCTAACTCAGAATTTACAAGTTTTGCCGGTTGCTTGTACTGTTGCTCTCTCAATAAAAATTCAGTTTTCCCGACTATGTGGAGATTAGTAGACCAGCCACAATTGACGGGCTGAGAGTAAAAGTGACCTATTTATAAGGTTCGGGCAAAAGTGGCTTAGAAAATGTTCCGCGCAAAAACGAATCGTGTGAGATTCCGGGCAAAAACGAATCGTAGAAAATGTCCGGGCAAAAACGACTTAACTGCATTACTTTTTGTAGTTAAATCGTTTTTGCCCGGAAATTTTCTATGATTCGTTTTTGACCGGAGCTTTACGCGATTCGTTTTTGCGCGGAACATTTTCTAAGCTACTTTTGCCCGAACGTTATAAGTAGGTCACTTTTACTCTCAGCCCATCAATTACTTTACGTTACTTTCTTCTCAATCGAACTATATAAATATGTATAAAGGTATTTTTTTAGAATAAAAATATTTTTGAATTTGGATCCGATTCTTTTTCGCCAACATCGAAGGTCGATGTTCTGTTATTAACATCGATTGTGCGATATTCTATACACTTCAACATCGATTTTAAAACATCGATTTTCATTGGCTCAACGTCGATGTTCGATGATCCCTAGTTAAGTTCTTCTCCCGCCCAATGCCCCACAAATAGTTACGGGAACTAGAGAGAAAGACACCTAATCCTTCCCGGAACGATACTTTACCAAATAGTGAAAATCCCATTGAAATCCATGCACTGGTTCCTGAGTTTAGCGTGAACATCCATTTATTGCAGGCTTTATACTATGTGGAGATAGAGATGATAAAAATAATGTTAAATGCCAACTAGACCTTGCAATGCTTTTTCCGAAATAAAAGTGTAACGCTAAATGTTTATCCGAAATTGTGCAAGTTTTTGCAACATAAAGAACGCCAAATTTGGCATTTAAAATTCCACAATGACAGCACTGACCATAACGACGTGAAAATCATTTGACCTTAATAAGAATTTGATAAATCTGCGGAACTCTATAGGAGTGGGCCATTAGCATACACGTGCGTATAATTTTTTAAAGTTTTTCCGGTTAAAATGATTTGTTGAGACTACCTGCAGCAGGTATAGTTAGTTCATATGAATTTTTCCCATTATTAAACATGTTTCGATGCACATGCACACAGTTAGATAAATTAGCAATGCAAAATTGTATCTTACCCGAGAGTTGCAATCAATTAAAATTGCACAATCCTCCATAGTACACGGATACAATTTTTCTACGGCGATTTGTTACGTAGATGGCGAGGGAATCTCCCGAACGTGCTTTCCTACTCGCATATTTTATGGCAGCGACATAAACATAATTCTTACTGCTAGCTAGGAAGCATAGATAAGATTTTGTCGTTTTTTTCTCCATTTTTCCAGCTGCATAATTCCCGCAGTGTGCTTTCTTCTGTCCTGTGGTGTTCGTACATCTCTCAATTCTTTTCCATTAAGAGAAGATTTCTTATGCTTGAAAGATATACACATCGTGAACAAACAAACTAAAAAAAAAAAACTTCTTCTTTTCTGATGCTTTATTTTTTCCTCTCTTTTCAGATTTTACCGTTTGAGCTTGTGCGTGTCGATGACGTATGTTGGAATAAAAACGGTTTCACTGTGGTTTCATTGAATGCGCCGTTTCGTAGCCATAGCGTGGCGGTTGTGTTTAGTGTTCTTCGCAACCTGGTCAACTTCGGTAGTGTCGGTACTCAACTCAGCTGTTGTGTCGGGTAAAAAGTAAAGTGTCACCAACCAGACCAGTGATATATTGTGAAGTCAAGATTGTTATACACCAATGTATTTTGAAATCAGGTATATCATAAGTGAAAATGGTGAAGTGTGACGTGTTGATGCAGTAATTATCAAGTGCTGATTTTCAAGTGATTTACTTTTGAAAAATTATTTGAAATTTCTTATTTGAAAGTTAATATTGAAAACTGTTAAGTGAAGGAAAATTGTTTCAAAAGTAGAAGAAGTGTGAAGAAGCCTATAGAGTATATGCAACATCAAATCTGGATAACTATTTATACCGAGACATTTTAGGAAAGAAATGCCAAAACGTGAAAGCTGGAAAACAGGTATGCTCCTTTTAATCTTTATATAATTTACTTAGATTATGTTACCGAAAACCTCTCTCTCAATTGGAACAGAACCTCAACCTAATTCTACTTAAAGCTCAGTCTATGATTGTTGATTGATTTGAATACATTATAATACCTAGGTATAATGTGGAAAGAGTTACATCCTAAATAGAAATTCTAATCTGCAAAACAGTTCTTAGGTAATACAGGTTAATTTTGATCAGACTAATCATCATAGTATTCCAATTCAGAGTTCAATCTCGTTTATAAGGTTAAAAAGCTTGAGATTTTTCCTCTTACATAATCTAATCGAGCATGAAAGTGGCCGCGCTCAATACAAAAATATTTCTTGACAGACGAGCGCTATTTTGGCCATGCACTGTAGACAAGACAATTTGATATTACTATTTTATAACCTTAGTTTATCCTTTACTTAAAGAACACTCTCTTACAAATAAGGTACTATTAATCTTCTCAGTTCAATGCTACGAGGAAGAAACTAATGGAGACAGTGTTGCCAAGTCGTCGATCAAGCGTGTCACTAGTGACTAAAAAAGATACATTTTCTGTAAAAAAAGTCACCAAATACAAAATAATAAATTTTTTTCAAAAGTGCTTCCAATATAATACAAGAAATTTGTAAGTAACAAGGATGCTACTGACACTTGTCCTCCTTTACTTGCCGACTTTTTTTTTCAATTTCAGGCGGGCTGACTTCTTGGCCATTGATGAGTGGCTTACTTCTTGTGATTGGTCTGGCGTGCTGGGAGAGTGCGATGTCGATCTGGCTGTGGGCACTTTCTACGATGTTCTCTATGCCTGTTTTACTAGTTTTGTTCCTATTGGCATCTCTAAGTCGGGATCCGCTAAGTTGTCTCGCCCATAGCTCGATGGTGCCTCACGTCACCTTAGGAACTTGAGAGGCAAAGCTTGGAGGAGATTCTGTGCATCGGGTAGTCACGATGATTACCTAGTTTACTCTAATCTCAATCTCCAGTTTTCTGTGCGCCTGCAGGTCTCCTATTCTGAGTACCTTTCTAATGCGAGAGTCATGCTGCATACTGACCCTAAACAGTTCTGGAGGCTTATTAACTCGAAGCGCAATTGTGACGCTTATTTCTCCTCTCTGAGGTACCACGACAGTGAGAGTGACGATTCTCTAACAATTGCCAATCTCTTTGCGAACTTTTTTCGAACCTCCTTCTGTGATTCCTCCTGTGATATCTCCGCTTCAGATTTTACCCATTTGACGCGGCTCCCGCCAACTTCCCTTGAGGTCAAGGACTTGGTATTTGACGAAGCACTTATTGCTGATCATCTTTCTAACTTGACTGGCGGCTTCTCGAGTGGTCCCTTTTTTGAGAGTTGCCGATCATCTCTTGCTCGTGTTCTCTGTTATTTGTTCAATCTTTCTTTACATTCTGGCCGTTGTGGAAGTCTTTTTTTTCTAATTCCACTCCATAAGAAGAGCTGTAAATCCGACGTCTCTAACTATAGACCGATCGCCTGTGTGGGAGTGGTCCTCAATTCTCGTCTTTCTTTCGAGGACCATATTAACTCTAATGTTTGTAGGGCTAACTCGATGCTGGACTTCATCAAGAGATGGTCTAAGGAACTTGATGATCCCTACCTGACCAAGCTTCTATACTGTACCTTCGTTAGACCTATTTTGGAATACGCTAGCCCTGTATGGTCCCCTACTTTGCCGTTCACATCGACCGCATCGAGGCGGTGCAGCGCAGATTCCTTAGGTTTGCCTTACGTGGGCTTCCCTGGAATGATCATTGGGTGCTTCCCTCTTATGCCGATCATCTGAGATTAATTTCGTTGGACTCTCTAGAAATGAGGCGCAATATTTCGAAAATAGTATTTATGTTCGATCTTTTGCAGGGAACTATTAATTCACCGGAATTACTGGAAGCTGTTAATTTTGCTATACCTCAACGCACCTTGAGGAATCACGACTTCCTATTCGTCTCGTGCCACCGTACTCTTTACGGCATGCATGAGCCCGTCACGTCGATGTCCCGCCTCTTCAATCAGCACTTCGGTAGTTTCGACTTGGACATATCTAGGCGGAATTTGAAGTGTCTGCTAAGACAGTGCCTTGGCTGATGTGGTGTTCCCTGTCTGGATGTCCGACTGTTACATTTTGCAGTAGTTTTCTAATCTTTATTTTTGAATTTTATATATATTTTGTAGTAATCTATGTATTTGATGAATCTGTAATGAATAAATGTATTCACCCGAATTACACGCGTTTTTACCTTTAATTGGCGCTCATTGAAGAACTTAAGCGCACCTTGATTTGATCCACAGCAGATCTCATATACTTAAGCGTCGTGTAATTTCATCCTTCCAATTTATAAAATCAAGGTGAGGAGAAACAGAGAACTTTATTTTTATTTTATTTTTATTTAAATTGGCACTTTATTAACTGACACAGCGATCGTCAGGCCTATTCTTACCCATGGGTCAATTGTTTGGTGGGGGGATGCAGTTAACAAGCAATCTCACCTTAACTCTTTAGCAAATTTGCAAAGGCTCGCTTGCTTGGGAACAACAGGTGCAATAAAATCCACACCACAAGCTGGTTTGGAAGCCAATTTACACCTTCAACCCATAGAACTCTACACGAAAAGAATGGCAAGCTTGGCAGCTCCCAGACTTAAAGAAAACATCCAATGGACACCACAGAGTTTTGGACATGCAGTCATACTGAACTTCTTTAATCAAAATGGGTTGCATCCCTCAACGGATTATATGAAGCCACAATATGACGCTAGGAAACCCTTTTCCGTTATCATACCTAACAGAGAAGGTTGGAAATACCCTGAAAACATAATTAAATGAACTGCCATCTTCACAGATGGATCGAAAACAGAAAAGGGGATTGGAGCTGGAGTTTTCTCGGAAGCGCTGCAAATAAGTAAGTCGTATAGACTCACCAACGAATGCAGCATCTTCCAAGCGGAAATATACGCTATAATGAAAGCTGCACTTACTGCCCAAGATAAACAGATGTTAGCAATTGAGATCACTATTTGTGTGGACAGTAAAGCACTACTCAAGGCGCTGAACTCCAACGTCATAAAGTCAAAATGTGTGAAAGACTGTATCAGAGCCCTAAGAAATATTTCACACCACACGGTTAGGCTCTGCTGGGTTCCAGGACATGTCGGTATAGAGGGTAACGAAAAACTGACGAACTGGCCAAAAATGGTTCAAATACAGACATAAATATGCCGGTGGAAAGGGCTTATCACAGCAAAAAGTGAAATTGATAAACATTACTCCAACATGACTTCGGAACGGTGGAAAAATATCAATTACTGCTTTACAACACGAAGTATCTGGCCGAAGCTGAATCGTAGCAGAACTTCAAATCTCTTATCTTTCGATAGAAAGCGCGTTCGAACACTCGTCATAGGAGCTATGGCCATTAGACCATCGAATGAGTTCTGTAGAAGCTGCAGAGATGAAGAAGAAATTCAGTCCATAGTGCACCTGATCTGCGAATGTCCGGCTCTAAAAGAACCTGTTTGGGAGCAAGGTTCTTTGACAATTTGGACGACCTAGTTGAGATAGCACTGGTGGAGCTTAATAGATTCATACAGAAATCTGGGTGGTTTTAAGTTCTGACAATGCTTTTTCTTTTTAAGGGTATTCACAATGGGCCTTCATGGCCTCCGAGTGAACTTGGCGCTTCTTAGCAACAAACAGCCCGACTAACCAACCAACCAAACAACTGACTCATCGTTATAAATGTAAAGATCCTATAAAACTCTGGCTAGGCACCCTAAAAATTTCACAAATACTAAAAACACACATAGTTACAACTAAAAAGAACATACAAACATGACATAAAATATTACGTTATCCAAAAGGATTAAGTAAAAACCACTCTGAAACTTGCAGGCAAAAACCTGTAAAAAAAGAATACAAAGAAAGTTTGAAATGCCTCCAAGTGAGTGCCAGCTCTAAGAGAAGTTGTTTCTTATACGATGTGGCCAAACCTTAGGGGACAACCCTTTGATGCGTTAGCATAGTTTTGGCCATAAGGGAATTAGGGTAAGGAAAATGAGGAAACGTGAAATTCTTGTTTTTGCATTGCTGCGAGCTAGACAACAGCCCAGAGACAGAGTGGATTATTTTAATTTCTTAATAAAATCTCACGGGGGGAGCTGGTCTCGAACCCGGGACCCATGAAATGGTGGTCGTGCGGCTCAACTAATACATCCAACTCCGTCTCCCAACAAATTTGGAAAAAAAATTCCGAAACTAAACCTAGACCTAAACCTAAAACAAACGAATAAAATGAACCGATACCGAAAATATTAACAAGAACATGATTGTCTCAGTGTTCCCAGAGGGTAGATGCAGCATCGGGCGAAGTTCATACTTCGGCAACCACTACTCCTAAGCAAAAGCATTCTCCATAGAGCCTTTCTCCACTTTTCTAGTCCTCCTGGAGCCCTCATTCAAAAATGTTCTAAACGAACGCATAAAAATTTCGAACCGATTAGATTCCCTCGGGACCAGTTTGTAGAGTCATTGACAAACTTGAGCAAACTGCTCCCATCATCCTCCTAATTCTACAATTCCAACGTGAATTGTAACGTCTGCGGCCTGTTATTTCCAGTAAAAGACGAGGCTTCCGTTCTGCACCGAAGATAAAGGTTGTCAGGTTCAGTTGAATGTGTCGGCCTCCTGCACGTGTGTGAAACAGTAGGTTAGTGGGCTGTGGGGTTTTGGCTGTGGCCCAGGCTCGATCCGCATGTAGTACAGATGAATTGTCGATTGAGCATGCGTTAGCATAAAGCTTATCAAGCAATTCACCTGGTTACATGTCCTTGGCCCCAGTAGAAACGACGTTCTTGTAATGCCGAATGTCGAGAAGATAAGCTGGCACATTTTACGAACAAGACTATTAATATATCGCACAAGGTCGGGCATGTGAATAATCTGTGGAACAGGATTCCTTCACCACCAAAAACCGTGCAGGCTCTCTGAATTCGTCGATCGATATGTGGCAGCTGGTTTGGATGCACGAGGCTGTGATGAAGCTTTTTGAATGCCCCATCAGAGTCTCTACAGACCACTCTGATATTTATGGTCTCCATTACTCGCAAATCTACCCGAAGATGTTCGCGCCATCTATTAACACCTAAGTGATCCGTAGGATTTACTCTCGCCCAGCCGACGTGAAATGTACTGAATGTCGTGTGCGGCGGTCGATTCATTACAAAAGCGTTTATCACCTTAGTGCTAGGTTTCCTAGTAGAGAGACGATTGAAACGCTCTAGTGCTGCATCCACCAATTCGGTTAATTGTGTTGTGTGGGGGTGTATGAGTATGTTACCAGAAGCATCACTGATGTCTCCAAGAACTGTGAGTTGTCCTGTATCGGCCGTTACACCTCGAACATTACTTAACACCGAATCTATTAATTAAGGGTTTAACCTGATCGGAATTGCTGAGAATTCCCCGTACCCAAGTTCATTCCATCGCAATTGGAATGTTAGTCTTATTCTGCCCTAAGTCATAATCGTGGAGTTCAGACTGGTCAGTCATGCGGATATGGTGGACGGGCCGAGAGCAGATAGTAGTGCTCCCCTGCGCCGCTACCCCCCATAGAACTTGGATATGGATATGCGTTGGATATGGTGGACGGGCCGAGAGCAGATAGTAGTGCTCCCCTGCGCCGCTACCCCCCATACAACTTACCCACTCGCTGGAATTTGCGCTCCTGAAGACAACGAAATTTCAAACCACCCCCCCCCCCCCCCCCCCCTCCCTCCAGAAAACGACCTTCGTCGCGAAGTCCGATTTTGACAGATGCACAATGGACGAGGTAATCAAATAATTGACAATGATTGCACGTCCTTTCAGCGAAAGGACACACAGCTCCAGAGAGTTTCTTCAGAGCCATGCGGCTATTATGTGTTTTACTATCGAGCCCCACATATACATCTCAATATTTCAGGCAAGTATTCGTTCATTGTATGCCGAGGGGAGAATCTGTTCGATTCCACCACCTCCCACACCATAGGCCTTGGCTTTTTCTAGGTCGCTTGTATTGTTCGAAAACCTTACAAGAAACTGGAAATGCATCCTCTTTCGTGACGAAAATAGACAGGTCGTCAGCATACGCTAATATAAGTGGCCAATATGGTAAGTGAACGAATATTTACAAACAGCGGCTCCAGTGAAAGGCCATAAAGCATGCCTGACAAGGTGCATCCCTGCCTGATACCCCGACGAAACGGAATAGCAAACAATATATGCCCGTGATGCTTTAAAAGCTATGAGAATCCATAATTTATGTGTGAGATTACGAGAATGACATCTGAGCATAAGCATAACATGTTACAATAAGATACTTTTTAGTTTATTTTTTTTTCTTTTAAAAAAGTATTATGTTAATATAACTTAGTGGCACACTAAAGCACGTTTCGTTTTAATTGATTTTAATTACAGCTAGCATACGTGTTATCATCACTGGTTGCGGCCCTGTAGCATCGTAAAACTTGAAATCTCATCATACGGCGCAGTCGCAGCACAGCTCGCGAATACGTTAGAGGAAATCAATTAGAATTACTTGCGCTGATTTGTCTTCCTCGTTGCTGGATTTATTATTCTATGCGCAAATCTAGTGTGTAATTAATTTACAATAAGAAAAATAAGATAGTGACTAATCAGACAGCATATCTAGCAGTTAAAAGCAATCAAAAAGTGCTCGACTAGTGAAGTGATAGAAAGATTGTGTGAATTATAACGAGTAAAAAGAGAAAGAAAAATGAGTGACGCGACCTAATTTCAATGAAACAGAAAACCAGTTGTCAACGTTTTCCGCGCGGTATCGTGCCGTTATCGTGTGAAATCTAAAAAGGTCTAATATATTGTTTAAATACTTTACGCTAACGATAAGTAAATGATCTTGAAAATGCAAAAATTTTACAAAAATGGAACACCTTACAAGACTTGCGGATTAACCATTTTGCGATTCTTCCCCAAACAATAAGGATTATTACTTTTCAGCAGGACAACGATCTGGACTACAGTTGAATGTTTTCTACATAAAGGTAGGTTAGAAATCGTTAATTTTTTTTTAAAGGTGACGTAATTTTTTCTTCGCGAAGAGAAAATAGATTGTAACTGTTAAACCAGTTTCGATGAAAGTTTTCCTTCCAACTTAATATTCTGTGTTACGACTTGAAGCGTATTTCTTTCTGCGGCGAACTCTGATTATGGTGAGAAACTGATTTTAAAGCAAGCCTCCGCCATCATGTTTCTTTTATAACATTTTAGTACCTACAAAGCAGAAAAATGTGACCTCGTAGTGGAGATAATTTATATGTTTTCGCGCCCATGAAAGAGTCGTTGCTATAGCAGAGTTCTCGTTTTACGTGTGCAGATACGAATATAAGGCACTGATGTAGGCGTAGGGACGCCTTGAGCTTGTAGTCATACTTAAAGCTTACCCAAGTGTCAAGAGTAGGCTAAGCGAAATATTTTAACAATTCAAATTTTCTAGTCGATGCTCCTCGAATTTATTATGTTGGGAACAATAGCTAACCGTGCATATAAACATAAAAAGTGTTAAGGGAAACCAGTCAGCTTGGTTTCTCAAGAAAACCACGGAAGTTGGACGTGATATTTTCCTGTTTATTACCTTCACACTTTAAGAGCATAAATACGTCTAGCTATTCACGAATAAAAACATTAAAAAGCAAGGATTGCAACTTTTTTGAAATCTGTTTTATATTCACATATGTATTTGCAGTATGCACATAATTGCTTTACAAAGTTAATTGCTTTCTCTCTTTCTTGCAACGTACCTAATATGGACAAAAGATGTAGTGAATATAATTTTTGCTTTTACAATTTTTTGGCTAATATTTTATAACCTGTACTTTTCGCTTTTTTAATTTTTATAACTTTTTTTTTGCGCGAGAGGTGAAAATCTTCTAAAGAAACCAGGAAACCCGATTGTCTCTGGTAGTGTGAGATCTTTACACACTAAAAACACCTCTCTAGGGATTAGCCAAATCAGACCACTTCATTCGGGTCCCTTTTCGTCCCTATCCTTTGCCATCTCAACGAGAAAGACCCGAACTAATCCATTTTGCTTTTCTCACCTCGATTCCCCGGGTCAGTGCAATGATTTCTTATGAGACACCTCCTATTCTTACGTCCTCCATCCACTGGCAACTGGCACATTATGTGCATCGCTGTTTCTTGCTCCTCCAGGTACAGCCTACAGGTATCATCCTCGAGGATGTTCATCATCTTCAGATGACAACTGAAGTTTCCATGTCTTGTTAATAGTGTCGTTAGCCCTCACAGAGCCCTTCGATCCACATAAAGAACCGTTTTCTGTTCAACCCTTCTGGGCGCTACAATCGCCATCTTAGCCTGTGTACACAAGTTCACGACGTTCCACCGTCTCCAATGCACCCTCGTGGCCCACGTCTCCAAGAGGCCCTCTGCCGTACCGCTGTCTAAGAACCTTGGAAACACGAAGCAGCTCCCAGTTTGGCCAGTATCTGCCACGCCAGTGTCATCTCATTAAATGAGGCACACGTGTTGAGTTTGCGGATACACCACAAGGCCAGTACTGTATTGTCCATACACCTGATCACGGCATGATTTCCGAGTCCCATCTCTATCTTCTTGCCCCTCAGCCGACTCTCCAGCAGGTAATCTCTGCCTGAAAGACTGAAGTATACGCCCCAGCTAACCGGATGTTCAGGTCCACATTGAAGATTCCTGCACCTTCTGTCCCATAAATTTTGTATCCATCCGTGAATATCGTAACATCAGTTACTTTATTTTCAGGGAGGGAACCATCCCTTATAAAGGTTTCATGGTATCTCTCAATTACAATTACTTGGCTTATACCGTCGACAGGCACATTTAATTCCGATGTCTTCTTTTTGACAAAATCCAGGATTTTCCTATACCCATGGTTATCACGGGATCTGTGCCAGTTTGCACCTAGATCTATGCGAAAAGCTACTGATGCAGCAGTTCTCTTCACATATATGTTTAATGGCAACAAACATAGCATCATCTCTAACGCCAGGCGTAGTTCGAAACAGACCTGTTATCCCCACAAAAGCTAGCCTCTGAACCAGTTGCCTCATTCTATGATTGCATTTAAAGCACTTGAACACCAAACCACCGAGGCATGTGAAATAATGGGTCTCACCATGCTTGCGTAGATCCAGTATACATCCCTTGACGAAATACCCCGCCTACGACCACGCACCCTCCCAGATTGATGTAAGGCCGTGTTAGCTTTTTGCATTATTTCTTCCACATGTCTTTTCCAGGTAAGTCTTGAATCTAGGAATACCTCCAGATACTTGACTGAACCCGAGAAAGTAAGTTCTTCTGCAAAGAGTTGCAGTGGTCTAAAGTGTAGATTCCTCAACTTCGTAGTGAAAATGATGAGATTAGACTAATTTGCATTAATGAAGGAGTCCCTGTTCCACGCACAACTAAGACGTCACTTTATGGTGTCTGTTACGGCGCATATGAAGTTATCCTTTGCCATAATTGCAATGTCGTTGGCATATCTCACGCTGTGTATGCCTTCTTTCTCGGATCTGCGTTGTAATGAGTCAACAGTAATGTTCCATAGAATTGGAAATAACACACCCTACTGTGGGCATCCTCTGCGTACCCTCCCGCGCAATCTCGATTCTCCTCTTTGTTTATTTACTGATTTCGTCTTTAACATATTACCAATCCATCTGCTCACAGTTGGATTATTTCATTATTAGCCTTCCGAATTCTATTTTATAAAAGGCTCCTTCAATACACATTTTTGCGGCCATCGTTATACCCTTACTGTAAAGCTCCTCTAATAATATTCGCAACACTCATTGTAGTGCCGTTGCGGTCTATCTCCCAGGACAGTAAGCGAGCACTGTCTCTTCGATGTGATAAGCTGTAGTCCTCTCCATTGTTTTCGATAGAAAGGACGTCAGGCTCACGAGTCTATAGGACTTCGAGTCTAAAGGACTACGGTCATATTTCTACCAAAACCAGGAAGAAAAGACTATATTCTTTCTGGTTTTGGTAGAAATATGACCGTAGCCTCTCTCCATGAAACCAGGATGTATCCTGTTGATAAGCATGCTATGTATATGACCCTGAGTATTGGTGCTACAATCTTACTATCCCACTGAAGTAGGGCATCTGACTTGAACGGTTCAAACGACCTAAAAGATCGTCTTAACCCCTCAAGCGACACAATCCTTTCCGCTTCAGAACGATCCGTGGCATTCGCCCCCTATTTCTTCAGAGGCTACGACATGTCCGATTTGTAGCTTCCCAGGAAGTGAGCTTTCAGCAGGATTTGATTTGTTTCGTCCCGGGTCTCTGATATCTTTTCCGTTCTATCTCGAACCCGTCCGAGTCGGGAGACTTTGTATAATTTGAGACCATATTCTGAAGTCGGGAGATCTCAGAGATATTTCTCATATTCGAGCAGAAGTCCCTCTCACGACTCTCTCTTATGTAGAGATTTCTTTATCTCCTTCTTTAAGGCCTTATATCTGCCTCAGGCTTCCACATCTTGACTCTTTATGAAAGCCTTCCTGCGCTCCTTCTTCCGTGCTTCTAACTCCCTGTCCCAGTTGGGGTTGGGTCCGGTTCCACTACTTCAGTTGAGTGCAGGCTTTGTGATACGCCTCCTTTACAGCCTTTTGTCGAGGGTACAACAGTTTCTTTACATGCACTGCGTTTTTGGGTACTCTAGGCGTCCATGCCGTCAGTTTTTCACTTAACACCTCCTGATATTTCTGACTGTAGGTATTCTTAGGGAACCTTATCACTTTATCAGCCTCCTTCTACACCTCTCATTTTCGCCATATTTTACGTGGTTAATAATTTTATCAAAGCTGAATTGTAATAGTCAGGGGATATTAGAAAAAGTTGGGCCCTTTTTTATTGCAATAGAAGTAAAAGTAAATTACTAAATTTATGGTAAAAGTTATCTTTTTATTATTTTATTTTATTAATTAATTACAAAAAATTAAGGAATATTATTTAAGACTGATATTTGTCCTGCTATGAAATGATGTCTAAAGGTGCTCTTACACGGAAAATTTTTACAACAATTACTCGTCCAGCTTAGTAAAGCAATATAGGGCAATATCATGCAAATTGCGCCGATTATTTCGGAAATTATTTGCGTGTTGCTCCACGTTGCTACATGTTGGTTGTATCACTAACTTCGCAGATATACGTCTTATTTCACTGTCGCGTCGTGCGTGCAATTGCATGGTGGTCTTTTGCATGCGTTGCAATATGGCATTGTCTTCGTGAAATAACGAGGAAATAATAAATTTTATTGAGGCGGCTCATTTGCAGCCTTGCTTGTATAATAACACGAACACGGAGAACAAAAGTCGAAATATGTACAAAGAATGCTGAAGAGGAAGAGGAATATTGCCTGAAAAAAAAATTTATTAAAAAATTTGAAACACACATTTATAGTCGCATCCATAGGAACAAGAGAACACGAATTTTTTATTATTCTCATTTCTTTTTAATTTTACCTTTTATATTTATCTATCAATTTCACTAAACGATTCAAATTCTACATGAAAAGATCTGTAAAAGTGCTTATAGAAGTAAACTAAAATATTCAAATTTTAAAAGATACTATCCAAAACAAATATTGTTTCTTAAAATTGGCGCGTCGCTGTGTAAACTAATATTCTGACTATAGTTTTTCTGACAGTTTTTTAGTAAAAAACCTTGATGTGCTTGAAACAAACCTAGTTCAGATTATTCGTAATTAGGAGGCTCTAAACCCCCATTTTTTTTAGCGGGAGATTTGAAAATTTTCCTTAAGGTACCGGACAATCCGTTCTCTTCGGTAGTGTGAGATTCTTACTCACTAAAACATCTTGAAAACAGACCATATAAAATCGGATCCTTTTTTGTCCTTTCTCAGTCTCCCTTGGTGGGAGCCAGCCGAGTTCATCCTACTTTCGAATCTTCTGCTTACTATTGCAGGGCATTGGCACGCTATGAAAACCGCCGTCTCCTGTTTTTCCAGGTATAGTCTGCAGAAAACATCTTTAGATATGCATAGCTTCTTTAGATGATACCCGAAGTTACCATGGCCTGTCACCAATGCTGTTAACCATCTCAGGGTTACCCTATCCAAGTGAAGGATATCTGCTATCACTGTAACACTATCAGTCATTTTTACGGCCATTTTGGCCTGACGTCTTCCTCATTACTGAGCTTGACAGCCAGTAGCTCTGCTGGAAGGTTTCCAGGTTAATCGTCTAGATCCTTACGAAGGCCGTTTGGAGACGAAATTGGATTAACGGACGAGTGGTACGATCACCACGCCATGTTTCCAGGATTTTAGCCTCTGTCTCCCCGTGAGTTTACAAAAACAATAAAATTAAAAAATCCACTCCGCCTCTGGGCTGTTGTCCAGCTCGCAGCAATGCAAAAACAAGACCTTGAAGTTCCCTCATTCCTTTTACCTTAATTTCCTTTCGGCCGAAGCTATGCTAACGCATCAAAGGGTTGTCCCTTAGGCTTTGTCCACATCACAGAAAAAAAGAGCGTAGTTCAATAAATTTTATGCTTTCTTAACGGCCACTGCATCCTCCGTTGGACACCAGATCGTGAGACTTATTCCGCCTGAGGTTTCGTAGACATATCTTTACATCCGAGACACTCTTCATTTGGATGTGTCTCTGATACATTGATTTTGGTTTTTTAACCTCTTTAGTATGATATCCTTTTCCGCAGGTTCCATCGGGACAAAGATCATCATTCTTCTAATGGCTTTAAGAACATCCATACGGTTCACCTTCAAGTTAGCGCTTTACCGAAGGTTGGTGAACTTTTTGGTGGTTTCTCCAAACATTGGCGAGTTCATCCCTATATCCCCGACGCATTGAGGAATGGAGTCTATAGTCTTCAACAGGGCCTACTTAAAAGTCCCTAGTTGTACCGTCTCTCTTCTTCTTCCACATTTTCCATACCCTAAGACGCTGGTGCCGGCTGTCGTACCTACCTGAGGACGTACTTTTGTCGAGTGGAGTTAATCAGCTTTTCCGTTCGTGCTTGGTTTAGCTTCTGCTTTTCCATGCCGTGCGATAAGGCTTCCATCTTAGTCGTCTGCCTTTCATCATCCATTGAGATTCCTGGTTTTACAGTCCCTAGGTCTCCGTTTCGGAAACGTTTCACATGTACAAGGAACACGTCAGGGATTTGTTGAATACCTCAGTTCCTTTCCTGTCTTTGCTTACACTTGAGTATTTTAGTCTGAAACCCAGGGTCGGGAAAAGCACCTTCTTCCGCATAAGCTGTAGCTGATCCTGCTGCATGTACCGCAGAGATACCCAATTCGTTAAAATCTGCCATCTCTGCCAACTCCGCTTCTGAGGAAGTGCTAGTTACAATTTTGCCGACGGCACCTTCCAGAGCTGCCGCCGCCGCAGAACCTTCTCAAAGTTTCTTTGGCCAAGAGCTGATTCCATTGTGGGTACCGTTGAGATAGTCAACCTGTTAGGATCTACCATTCCCTCCCCCTCCACTCCTCCAAGTGCCTTGATTTCCTGGATTTATTTTCCTGTTAGCTTTTTCGATTTTTCCAAATGTGTTCCCGCGATTTGGGGGGAAATAACAGGACTAGGTTGGCAGAGAACCCAATACCCACCCTATTCTGGGTCCTGTGGAAGATGAAACCACTGCAGACTCCCTCGGCAGGGCCCACTACAACTTTCGAGTTAGGGAATCTTTCATAAGGTTATATCCTTCTCCATTAGTCACTTGGCTATGTTCTCGGGTGTATTGCCCGGTTACTACTACTTGAAGGTGTAACTAACACTTGAGAGTATCCAGATGCGAATCACCATATCACCATTCAACACTTTCGTCTCTCCTTCAGCAATCTACCTCTCTTTCTCTCTCTAGTTACCGTAGCTTAGGGTATGGGGCGGAAAAAGAACTTCATCAGATTCGAGACAGCAGTTGTAAGTGAAACTGCAATTTAATGTGGATTTCGAACCACTGACATTTTCTCTGCAACCCTCATGGCCTTTTTATCGTGATCTGTCGTCAGCAGAAAACAACCATGAGTCGCCGCCGGTGGAATTCGAATCTGGCACCTCCTCTAGGGTGTAATACGGTTAAATTGTATGTTGTCTCATTCCGCTCTTCCGTATTCTTTTTTTTTTCTTTGGAAACTCTGCAGACCTTAGAAAGCATGTTGGGATCGTAGAAATTGTGAGAAATATTTCAGCCCATCCGAATTTTCGCTGTCT
Source organism: Leptarthrus brevirostris (assembly GCA_964036015.1). NCBI lineage: Eukaryota > Metazoa > Arthropoda > Insecta > Diptera > Asilidae > Leptarthrus > Leptarthrus brevirostris. The sequence goes on along the minus strand of OZ038373.1, from coordinate 114,670,295 downwards.
TACAAGTCCCACAAGACACCTCCTGCCTGCTTGGGTGAAAGTACCCAAATACGTGGGAGGATATTATTTAGCTCTGTTATAGTGTGCGGCATATGCATTGCCATTTTCGTCTTTGAACAATGATGTCTAGTTGGTACAAAGCTCTACCTAGTGGATATTTATGAGATGTCGAAGAAGAGAACAGATTTTATGATCGATTCGAAGGTCCGGAGTTGTTATTGCAACTCGAGCTTTTTTTAAACGAACAAGTGTTCCACCATCTACTGCTGTCTACACGTTCTATTAGCTGGTCTTCGAGATAAATTTTATCATGTCCTCTGGAGTCCAATCTCATGAGGAGGTACTGCAAATATTTCTGTGTTGTAACCTACATATTTCACAAAAGTGGTTTATGAGGTTTTGAACTTGAGGGTATGTGTAATTACACAGATAAACAAAAAAACCAATTTTTATCCCGATAAGTGTTTACGAAGTTCTCCCAAGTACTGTGCATGCAGGGTAGTAATAAAAACGAAGCTGTAATCATGTCACGGCCTTTCGTCAGCACTCATTATTTCATGCATGTAACAGCCAAGTACAAACAAAGCATCGATCATAAATATACACAATTCACGCACGAATGTTGGTTGCTTAAGTACCTATCACGGCCGGAATATTTGAGTTTACACAATCGAGCTTGCATGGGAAGCCAACATGGAGCTGAGCCGGTAGGGAAAGTGTTATCGCGCGTATACACATCGGGAAGCACTCATCAGTTTTAAGTCAATTTGATTTAAATGATTACCTGTTAAACGACTAACTATTTATATTGGCACCAACTGGTATGGTTGTGGCATCCGGTTTACCGTCGTAGATACTTAAATCATAACATTCGGTGCTTAGTATTAGACGCCCGGAGCAGCAGATTTGGTCCTTGTATATGCTTGCAGGGTACAATTACTTGAAATTATTTCAAAACAACTTTCAAATATTTTACAAACTTTTGAGTCATTCTCACGTTTCCTTTGTGTCACAGTAGCGTTTTAAGCAATAATTCCAATAAATAACTTCAAAAGGCAGGTCTAAGAATAGATTTAGTTTATTTTATGGTAAAGGAAGTAATTTCATCTTAAAATCGCAATTAAAATTATTTTGGAAAATAACATAGTATCTCCTAGTAGGTATCTCCATTTTCTTGTAAATTTGAATTATATAATTACTAAATTGTATAGCTATGGAAGAACAAGTTATCTTCTGATCAGCATAACGAGATACTTTACAACGTCGAATTGTGAAAATAATTAAGGTAAGGATCTTAATCTATTTCACTTTCAAACAACATTTCACTGTTTCTCATTCAGCAGTATCTATTTCCCTTTGAAAAATACATTGTATAAATTCATTAGTATTAGTAAAAGGGATACTTTTGAAATGAAAATAGATATTGTTGAATGGGAAACTCAGGCACGTCACTTGTGATTTCTATACCTATATCTTCTATATTATTCTTGTTGACTTACCCAAATAGGTGTAGTTGATAGTGCATACAAAGTGAGTAAGTCACTCTTGAACATGTTTTGAAGGACTATTTATATGGAGGTGCGCTGTATATGTATATTGAGTATAATGTAGACTTAATTACATTTAACCAATAAAACGTATTTAGTACTCCATTATTTGGTAATCCATTTCTATTTTTGACAGGTAGGCAGTAGTTATTCAATTTTCAATATCAAGCGCCCTAATTCGGAATTAATTAGGATTCTATAGGGAATGTGATATATTCATTGCCATTTCAATACTAGATTTTGTCTGCCGCTTCGTTTGAGTTTATGTCCACAAAGTATGCTGTCATATGTTCAAAGTTTTGTCGAAATTGTAAATTTTAGAATGGTGGAGCCAACTGTTTTCTCTGTGATTCAACAAGGGCTTCGCAAGGATTGATGTTCGGCACTTGACAATGCCCGGGTACCCGCACAAGATGTGGTGTCTCATCCTCTTCCAGAAACAATCTACAAGTTGGGTCAGCTTCTCTTTCTTCATTGACAGCGTCTAGTGATCAGATTCGCGATTCACATCCGCTCTGCCAAACCTAAGGAGCTCCTTAGTTCTACATGTCGACAACCTTTTGGAATAAGCTTGCCACAGACAGGATTACCAATAGTATTCGCCATATGTCCAATTGTGTATAGCCGTTTTAGCAATGCAGGCTGAAATATCGCACGCCGGCTTAGGGCCCACAAATTTCATGGCAGAGCCATGTCTGTCCAATTCATCTAAAGCCTAACATTCCCAAACCAACTTTGATTTGGTTACGGAGGAGTCGATCTCTTTGATCGCCACCAGGCAGTTGGAGAAGATAAATGTTCAAACTTAACTAGGACCTCTTTAGGTTCTTGTAAGCACATACCAGGCAAAAGCTTCCACTTAGAAGATAGTGGCAAGTTTACTTAGAGTGAATGATGCGGTGTACTTAGGGAACTTACTCGTGTGAAGTTAACGTCGCCTTTTTTTAAAAATAAATATTTTATTAGAGTTCTGGGAAGATCCGATATAGATTCAGAGTTCTGGAGGTTCTAGTAGAAATTTTGAAGAATTCTGGGAAATTATAGGTAGAAATCGTTAAAATTTGGCGCTAACTTCACGCAGCGCGCTTTTGTTTTACACAATTGTGGTACTTTTTTAGGTGTGATGAAATTTTCAAAATAATTTAATTTTTTTCCTTTTTAAGAGATGTGCTACCTATTTTTATTTTTATAGTTTTTTTTCATATGAACTTGCTTTTCAGTACAAAAACCTATAATTGCTAATAGCGGCCACAGTTTGGCTCTCTCAACAAAATGCTTGGAGGATTTTTTGTAATACTCGGCGAGCGTTACTTAGAAACTTAGAACTCTTCTAGAAATTTGTTTTACATTTTCTCAGGTGAACCGAGAACTCTTCAGAACTCGTTTCTGCAAAACAAAAGCACGCTGCGTCAAGTTAGCGCCGCATTTTTTTTAATGATTTCTGTCTACATTTCCTCAGAACTATTCAAAATTTTTATTAGAAACTCCAGAACTCTATCGAATCTACCGAGATGTATTTACTTTTCAAAAAAAGCGGAGCTAACTTCACTCGAGTAGGAAACTCGCCCCAGAATAGAAATTTAAAAACCGGATCCACTCCGGGAGATTGTGGGAAAGTTCTATGCTTCACATTTCTTCACCCTCATGGTGGGCTGTTTATGTCTTGAAAGCCTGGCCGGCATGGCATCGGAGGTCATAGTCGCTCAGGCAACTTATATAGGATTTTCCTCGTGGTGAAGTGGGCGTCTCCTAGGTTCGCATCAATGAGTTTTTCCCCTCTAACTTATGCAGTACTGATTGCCAAACCCTATATCTCAATATGAATAGGTAAGAAGTTCAACTAGGTTTGATGTGCCGCAGTCGGCAAGGTGCGCATGGCTCCGGTGATACTTAGGCAGGCCATCCGTTGTAAGCTGCACAATTTGGTTTAACCACATTGAGTTTAACTCTATGCCACCATGTGATCGCGTCATAGATAATAACGGCTCTAATCACTGTTGTAATAATATTTATTAAGACACAGGTAAAGTACATACCTGTTACATTGTTCAAAACATTTAGGCAATGGCTTAAAGCCGTCTGCCACAATCACCGTTGTATAAGTCCGGTAAGTTTCGAACCCCAGGTAGCACCACAAGCTCTACAAAGGATTTCCTTGCTTTTTCTGTAATATTATCTAGGTGTAAGTTCCAGTATAGTCTGGTTTACAATGTTATTCTTAGATAATTTACCTGTTCACTAAAGGTTAGTGAAATCTCCAGCAAGCAAGGTTCAACTAACCCTTCCAAAATTCCTCCCTGGTAAAGGGACAGAATACAGTTTTATCGGGATTGATTTTTAGATCGACCGTTCTTCAATCGTGTCTAGTACTACTTGTAGAGGCTCGGTACACGGTTACCGATTTTCACGATCATTATCCGCGTAGCCTTGTGCCAAAGCAGAGTAAGTGATAACGTGTCGGCCTACCAATCCGGAGGCCCCAGATTCAAATCCCACCGACGGCGACCATGTTTTATGTTGACAATAGATTACGATAAAAAGGCCATGGGGATTGTAGAGAAAATATCAGTGGTTCGGAAGCCACTGTAAATTGTGGGTCCACTTGCAATCGTTCTCTCGTATCGGGCCTACATGAACTAGGGAGAGAGAGCCAAGTGCAACCCTTGACTGCGTCAGCTTGAATCAATCCTCCTATAAGAGCCGGAGTGGGTTTGATTGATCTGTGCATTGAATCTATCCATCGATCTCTCGCTTAGATTCCTATCCCTCAAGGCTTTTGTGGTCTTATGAGAAGGAATGAAATGTCAAGTAAAGTCACTATTGCTATTTATTTGTTGAATTCAGCTCCTTCTTATCTGGATAAAAGATCGTGAAGTGCTATAATTCGACTTGCTTGTTATCATGCTGACGGGGTGTAGGATAAAGTTATGAAGGTAATTCTCTCTAAAAGCCATATCAATAATTTTCCCCATATTATTTAGAGGAAACAACGTAAGACTAATAATTGCCAAAAGTATAGTATGGCAGGCCAAGGAATAAGGGCTAGTTTGACAGCTTTCCACTCTGAAAAGTTTTAAGAGCATAGGGGCAAGCACACTATTGCTTTCTTGTAAGATAGGTTTCATATGTTCCCGGAAATTTAAAAAAGAAGAGGATGGCATCCTTGATTGTCATCTCTAGTGGCCTTTCTAGCTGGTGGGTTAGTGAGGCCTTACAGATACCCGCGTGTCAAATGAAGTGTTCTAACATTACTCTGACTCCAAATATATTTTAGGACATTATTAAATTATCAACTTGAAATTTACTTGAAATGAACGTACAAATGCTTTAAATATTTTTTTTATACCCTTATTCCTCGAGGGAACATAGGGAGCGTACATATGTTCTCCAGTCTTGTATTTTCAGGGCTCTCGCTGTTACTTCTTCCCATGTTAGACCGGCCCTACTAAGTTCTGCATCGACTGTTCTTTTCCACGTTTGTCGGGGCCTGCCTTTTTTCCTTCTTCCGTTTGGAGGGTTGTACTCCAGAGGTTGTCTTAGAATGGCTTCTGGGTTTTTCCGCAACGTGTGTCCGATCTATTTCCATCTTCTTTCTTTTATTACCTGATGTATGGGTGACTGATTGGTTATATTCCATAGGTCAGCGTTACTGATTCTGTTGGGTCAGAATATTTTGAATATTATTCTCAGGCATTTGTTCACGAAAGTCTGCAGGCTTTGTATGTTCAGTCTTGTGGTTTTCCAAGTTTCACAGCCATATAGTAGGACGCTGGCGTTGAAGATTTTTATTTTGGTGTTGCGTGTTATCTGTGAGGATTTCCATATTTTGAACAGCCTGCCAAATGCCTGTCTTGCCTTATTCAGTCTGCTTTGAATATCTTTGTCTGTGCCTCCGTTCGTTGTGATTATGGTGCGTAGGTAAGTGAATTCTTCTACGTCTTCAATTGTGGTACTACCTATTGTTATTGGGTTCTGGTCCGTATCATTGATCCTCATGATCTTTCTTTTGCTGGTGTTTGTTTCTAGGCCCACTGTAAGTGCTCTGGTGTGGAGGTTATCAATGCTCCTCTGCATATCGCTGCGGCTGCTGGCTATTATGGCGATGTCATCGGCGTAGTCTAGGTCTATCAGGCTGCTTTCCCCCATATTATTCCTTCTGAGTTTCTGGTAGCCAGTGTAAGTACATCGTCAAATACTATGTTGAATAGTGTGGGTGACATAAGGCAGCCTTGTTTGACTCCTGAGTTGATTATTAGGGGTTCGCTGTATTTGCCATTGTGAAGCACTACGTTTTCCGCACTTTCGTATAGAGCTTTTATGATATCTATATATTTTTCTTGTATATTTCTTTTCCGAAGGCCAGCTTGGTTGTCACGTAGATTATGTTCAATTTTGTCTGATATTCTATTCATTATAATGCTGGCTAGTAGCTTGTTCAAATATATCGCCACGAAAAAAAATGTTTCATTCAAGATGTAGTATTTTACTCTTCTTTGCCTTCGCGTCAGTGATTCCTTTTAGTTATGCAAGTGTGCAGCAGCAGTTGAGTTACAATGAAGATACAATCTATGGCACGAAAATAGTACACAAAAATGGAAAAGTGATTAAACGCTTGGTGGTAAAGTTACAGCAACTGTCAGTATTTCCGTGCTTATATACAGAATAGAGTTAGTTGATAAGCGTCTAAGTATTATTTCGTTATAATTGTTCGGGCTTAGGTAAAATTTCGACTTATGTCACTGTACTTTATCTCACGTTGACAAAGTTTGGGATTTTTGGGATTCTAGGCATTCTTTGCTTATCAAAGTTCAGACTTTTGTAGAATGTTTAAATTTAGTGCGGTCGGTATACCTTAAGTGTTAAATTTAAAAATTTTAAATTTCTTATGTAGTAGTAAGCAAGAAACTCTCAACTTCTTAGAATTTTCTCAATATTAGTTTAGGCTTAGAACGCCACCGGTATAGAGGCAGGCCGGTTGTCCATCTATAGTGGTGACACTTTCGTTATCGCAAAACGTTTATGTACCAAATTTTGTAATACAATAGGTATGTCAATCTTGATAATGGTTAATTATGTATGTTGTGCACGTCTCTATCAGCACTCTTAATAAATGAAATACAAAACTAAATAAGTATTCACGAGGCCTTACATAATAAAAGCTCTAAAACAATTTCTCACAGCTAAATTTGACTCATCAAAAGAACATCGTTAAAACAATCGCAACAATCAATAAGATTGCCGTTAAACGAATAACAACAGATGACAACATCTATTTATAAAATTATCCACCTATTTATTGTGTTTCTTCCGGTAACCACAAGTGGTCGGGAGTGCAACGGGCGGGTAAGCAGGAATATTGTGCACTCGAATTGCCTCATACATACATCAGTGGCCCCAATTACAGCGTACATTGATATTGACAGTCAACGTCTTACTACTTTCTCTCTTGTCTTCTCGTTTGACTACAATTCCTCCGTCCCGACGAATCGGTTTCTTGTCTTGCCGCGCAAGCCTTCTCAAGAAGAACAAGTTTCCCTCGACCGTTTGCAAAACAGAAAATAAAAAAAAAATAAAAAAATTACTTGAAATCACTTTGATAAAAGTTAGACAGTGCCCCACTCCAACAATCCGTTCCAGCCGATTTCTCTTTTTTGTTTTCAATTTTATTGAACCTATCAAGATTTAAGATTAAAATTGCCGTTATATCTGCACCTTTCCGTCTTTTTCTTTTCCCTGATCGTCTTTTTAATGACGATGGCTGGCTGCACATTTCTTTAAGTTTTCCGGTATGCCTTACCTCGTGCATGTTACGCTACGATTCTGTTTACATTCACATGAATATGGATGTAATTGAGCAATGAACATTATGCGAGCGTATATGCCTTTCCGTGCAGTGTGACCCTATTTCAAAGGAAATTCTTGGCAAACATGATTCCATGACATTACCGGCCAGGGAACTTATTTAATTCACCGAGTCCAACGTAACGATGATGGGCCACGACCATTGGGAAAACGACATATCAACTGCTTCATTAGTGCCAAAGTCGCGAAGTAGAGCTGTGCGGCAACGTGTGCTACTTTAAATTGGCTTTTTTTAATTAAAGCTAAGTATGAATTATGTCGAAAGAAAATATTTCCTGAAGGTCAGTTATGACTTAAACAAAACTAATTGACGACGCCAAACTGTCTAACAGCTCAATGGAAACTGAGACAACAATTGAAAATATAGGGCCGAGTTTAGGTAATACTTCATTTCTGTTAAATGTTATAATGTCCTAAGCTCAGAGAATACCATGGAGACGTCAAGACGTGATCGCAAGCAGTAGATTCGCGAAAATATGAACAGCCGAAAACGTGACTTCTCCTCAGTTCAACGATGACTACTTTCAAAGGTGAACAGTTTGTCATGAAAATGTGAACTTGTAAAATTTTGTTTCCGCTATGTGTACCTACTTTTCTGAAAAATATTTACCAAAGAGTAAATAGAGTTGATATAGTTAGTACGACGAGAAATCAGAAAATTGCACCAACAACCCGAACGACTATTTAATCGAAAACGTGAACAATTTCGAAAGGATTTGCCAATTAAAGTTCGACTTAAAAGCAAATGAATAGGTACGAAAGTTCACCAAATTGATGCACGTCTACTTAATTTACTTGCAACATTCATCAAAAGGCTTACAAGTCATCATCACATTACAGTATGCAATCTAACTGCAAATTCATAAACTAAGAAAAATAAAAAAAACTTATTTATGCGAATAAAAAATAAAAGTAATAAAGATAAGAGGTGAGGGCAAAATGCAGTCCGTAGTTTAAAAAAATCACTGAAGGGCCCCCAGACCGAGTATAGTGACGAGGTAGGCGCCGTTCGGTCGGGGGAACAATACTGTTCTCGTAGTCTGGTGAGCACCGGGGCTTTGTTATGGGGACGTTCTTTAAAAACGGGGAAAGTGTTGTGGCTACGCAGAGGGCGTTTCGGATCCGGTTCGGGTTGAATCGTAATGACAGTGTTCCTGATCCTAAAACCATTCGGAAATGGATCAGTAATGTAAGGGCGACAGTATTTGCATATCCTAAAAAATCAGTTGGGCGACCTAAAAGTGTGTGAACACCTGAAAACATCGCGGGAGTAAGAGCGTCAATTGAAGAGTCCCCACCTTCTTTGTAAGGCTCAATAGGTGTATTGCTCGTCAAGGCCGCCACTTAGGTTAGGTTAGGTTAAAGTGGCTGCCTAAGAAGGCACAGTTAGGCCTAGGAGGTCCTTTGTGCTATCATGTTGAGGCTTGAATTTAACAAATTCCATAGAATTACCTGAGGAATAAGAGGGTTAACATGTCCCCCCCCCCCCCCCCCCCCCCAGTGGAACCAGTTCACGGGGAAGTCAAAATAATTTTGACTGGGTTGTGAAGGGTGTTCATCCTTAATTCGTCGTCGGGAACCATTTTGAACTCCTGATAAATCGAGTCAGGTCTCTGACATCCGTGGAGCCCAGCTCGGTTAACCGGTTCCTACGGTTGGCTAGTGCCGGGCGGCAGTTACCGAGGAGGTGAAGTATGGTTTCCTCTTCATCTTCGCCGACACTAAGACGATATCATTTTCAAAATATCATGAAATAAAACGGTATCATGTGTACTTTTGAGCAATAAAAACCTTTTCCTTGCTCATCCTTATAACAATCCTCCAAGTGAAAAGATTCCAAAATAATTTTGAAAGTGAAAAGCATATGAATGAGAAACTAAATCTAGAGCTAATGAAAAAATTGACACAAAACCGAGAAATTAAAAATCAAAAGGTAAAAGAATATTGTATGCTTGTTCTAAGACGGTAAATGAAGCACCGTGAGAAATCCTGTCTCGGCTTGTGAATTGAAACAGAGCACTTCGTCGCTTTTCTTAAGTTTTGGCAACACTCATCAAAAAATATTATAAATAAACGCACAACTATTTCGAAACCACATAAATCACATCAGGACTAAATGCAACTAACTAACTGCTCCCATCATCCTTCCAGTTCTACAATCTCAACGTAAGACGTCCCCGCAAACGAAGTGACTCTTAGGAGTTTGTTGACCTAGCTGGATCCGCACACTGTACAGGTGATTTGTAGGACAAAGTTAATTAACCAATTTACCATGTCGTTACATGTCGTTGGCCCTTACAAAAAAAAAACATTCTTGTTATGCGAAATATGGGGCAGATAAGCTGGCACATTTCGCGCGAACAAGACCTAGAATGTCGCAGCAGGTCGGTCAAGTTAACTACCTGTAGAAGGGACTCTCCTCACCGTACAATTCGTGAAGGCTCTTTGAGTTTGTCAATCGAAATTTTACAGCTGATTCGAATGTCATGCTATGATAGAACAGTTTAAAGCTATATCAAAGAACCTGTAATTGAAGGAATAACTGTAATGCCGTGCTAAGACAAACATTTTAAGCGCCAGAAATCAGTTTGTGAGGTGATGGTGCTGTTGAACAGTTAATAATTATCTACGATTATATTGTCTACAAAAGTCTTATTTTTGTTACATCTCCATTACGTAGCATGTCAGTGGTTCGGAATCCAGTTTAAATTGAAGTTCCACTTGCAATTCTTTTCTCGAATCGGGTGAAGTTGTTCTTCCGCCGGAGACACGAACACGACAGAGGTGAGGGTGCATCGGTGTATTCCCAGAAACGTCAATGTTGTTCTGTTCTGTATAAGCAATTACAATTCGAGCATTACTGAACCCGAATTTACTCGTACTAATTCGGCGTTCAACTTGATCGGAATTCATAAGAATCTTCGTTCCATCGCAGACTGGGAACAGATAGTAGTACTCTTCTACGTGGGCACCCCTAAGTCCTAAATTACACGAGAGGCTTTTTGCCCCATGATTGATGAAAACCTGTTTTTTTCTGGGTGAGAGAAGTGAGGTAGGAAGAAGGTCTTCTGTGAGTGTCAATCACGAATCACAAAACACTGAATGAACCGGTTTTTTAACGCCAACGTAGCTACACTGCGAGGGATTTCTACTTTTGCACAGAAGGGAATTGCTGCGAGTCATGGCGTAAAAACCCTCTCCTGTTATTTGGGACTAAGGAACTAATCAATAGCTGAGAATTTTTTTTTTTTTAGCGGGAGAGAACTTCCAAAAGACACCGGACAGCCCGTGCCCTCCGGTAGTGTGAGATTTTTACTCACTAAAAACACCTCTCTGGGGATAAGCCGAAACAGACCACAAAGAATCGGGTCCCTTTTCGTCTCCTCTCAGTCTCCCTTAGTGGGAGCAACTGAGTATCCATTTATCCCACTGTCGCCACTAACCTCGGTTTCCTGGGTCACTGCTAGAATCCAAGCCTATCTGCAGGAATCCATGTTGTCCCACCGTCTACAGTGTTCCATGCGTTAATTACAACCTTCACCCCTTCTCTACCTACGGCATTGAAGTGTTCTAAGCCATAAAGCTTTAGTCCAGAGCCAGGGCAAGTAACCTCCTCCGGATTACCCGTAGCTAATCCTTCCGAAGGCAGGTCTCCATCTTTTCCTGGTACGTGTACCGTGGAGATAGCCAACTCGTTAGAGTCTACCACCGCCGAACCTGAGGAAGTCCTAGTTATTATTTTGCCAATTTTACCTTCTTCCAGGACTGCGATAGCACTGTCAGCCGGCGCAAGCTAGCCTCCATAGCCGCCGCAGAACCTTCGAAAGGTAATTTTTCCAAAGCTGCTTCTGTTGTGTAGTGGGTACTGTGGGTAAAGCTAACCTGTTAAGGTCTACCATACCCTCCACCTCCACACCCACAGCAGTGCCTGAGGAAACGCTATTCACGACCCAAATACCCCTGGGTCCTGCAGTGGGGACGACAAGACTGCAGACTCCGTTGGCATGGCCTACCACAACCTTGGAGTTAGGGGGATTTTTCAAGAGGTTATCTCCTCCGGCATTAGTTACTTGACTTCGTTCTAGGATGCATTTCCCGGTTGCTACCGCTTGGAGGCGTAACTAATACTTGAGAATCTCCAGATGAGGATCGCCGTATCCTAGATGGCTTCAACTCGTCCGTCCATTCTCCAGCAACCTAGCTGAGACATTACGAATCCTTGCAACTGAATACTCATCGGAATGCCAGTACCTAAACCATCGAAATTTCACGAGCCCCTCCCCCACCCCTCCCTTCTCAGACCTTAGTTTTAAGAGGCCTTAAGATTGTGGCACGTGCATGAGGTAGTCAGGCAATTCATAACGACTGCACGTTCTTTCAGCGAGAGATTACTAACAGCTGTTATTTTATCATCCAGCCCCCCTATGTATACACCTAAATACTTCAGGCAAATATTCGTTCATGGTATTTCGAGAGGAGTATTCCGCCACCTTTATAATAAGAAAATAAATAATAAAAATTAAAGAAAAAATTATTAAATTTAACCAATCTCCAACTGCCTCTACGGACCTGGCATGCAGATTAATGATAATTATTAAAACTTTCGAGTACTGTATTCAATCGTAGTTTTCGCCTGACGGAGCATTTTTTGAATAACTTAATTTTTGCAGTTTTAGGGTTCCGTACCATAATGGTACAAAAGGGACCTTTGTGGTACGACTTCGTCTGTCTGTCTACCGGTCACAACTGCTTATTTCAGCAACTACTAATGCTATCGACTTGAAAATTAAAATAGTTTTAGATAATGCTTGTCCACCTTTATTGCAAATGGAAAAATTAAAAATATGGTATATTGTCATTGCAAAAGAAGCCGGTAAGAGGGGGGGGGGGGTGTCAAAGTTTGAAAGTGTGGTTACAAGGTCAAGTTTGGTAACATACAAAAGGGCTTCATTAGCACATTATAACATTTATTTTCATTTATTTTTCGACTTATGATGAAAAATGTTTAAATAAAACCGTTCCCTACCAATAATTAGAGTTGGTAGAGGTTCATGTAAATATCACAGGAAAAGTAAAACGATGTCTCTAACTAACCAGCATCCTTGCAAGGCTGATTTTAAAAAGAACCCAATTAACGAACTTTTTTTCGAAACTGTCATTTTTGTAATTTTATAGTTTAAAAATTCGGCTTCGTCGGACGATAGTCAAGGGGATTCCGCATAACGTTCCATGTTTAATTTTTGTTTGTCAACTAGGGGGCTAAGCCATGGTGACCGTTTGCCTGCACATTTGCAGACCTGATTTACAGCGGCAAAATATTTTTTCAATAAACTTTTATTCAATAATGTTTGTTTATTTGCCTCACCCAAAAAATTTAACGCGAGCACCTCAAAAATGGTGCTTCAAGGTAGAGGTTTCCCTTTTGAGATTTAGAAAGTTGAATCTCAATGTAATCAAAGCAGGTAAACAGCTGAGACATTAATGTTGCAGGATTATGCATGCGCATACAGTGCATACTATAATTAGTGTGATGATGAGGAATTTGCAAAACTTTGTGCTATCTGTGCAGAGGGTAAAATATGCAACTGAATTTATAAAGTGACCTTTTATCAGGAAAGGTGGACATGTAACACCACAAATGAGTTCTTATGTGCGTAGTGAAATTTTGAGTTTTTGCGCCACGAATCTCTGATTTCGTGATATAAAAGAATTGCGAGGAAGATAATGAAGTGTAGTGTAATTAAAAAGTTTAAGGAAGATAAGGTAATCAAAGATAAGAAGACGATGTCGATCAGCTAAGCGAGCCAAGGTAAAAATTGATAAAAGATTTCAAGAAAACATCACGTAAAATTTATCAATATTAATGTGAAAATGTGATTATGGGATTCCTTTGAATTACCGATTTATAAAGTATCAAAATTAGAAAATTAGAAATATTTTGTAAATCAGAATTTTCTAAAGACAAATTTCAACTTTAATATTTGAAATCCCGATCAAACGGTAATAGCCCTGTGAATGTATGTATGTAGTTAGCTCCCACCAAAACCATTTCATGTAAAGTAGGTTACCAAGGCTCACAAGCTCATAACGCTTTCACTGTTAAAACGTTAACAGATTTCATGTAGAGCCAAACGCGTAACTCTACAAGGCCTAACTCTACAAGTCCTAACTCTAGAAGCCGTAACTCTAAAAACCCTACATCTTGGTCAAAAAGTATGGCTTGGAACGTCGACGACCCGATATCAATGAGAGCAGTATTCAAACTTAGCCCTTGGCCTTTATGGATAGATGATGATATGAATATCTTAATTTTGTTGTTGTTTGTGTGCTAATCCTAGCCTGCATAATTTCAGCTTTCCAAGGTATCAGGAAATGCCCTATAGGTTTTGTTAATCATGAGTGAGTCAGTGAGTCATGCCGTCCCCCATATAAATATATACATATCGTTGTCGGTGGAGTAAGAAATAACAAGTCGTCCTACCAGTCCGGATGTCCCAGGTTCGAATCCCACCGATGCCCACCCATAGTTGTTTTTTGCTGACAACAGATTGCGATATAAAAGGCCTTTGGGGTTGCGAAGAAAACGTCAGTCGTTCAGAATCCATTTGTAACTTCCCTTGAAGTTGTTGCATCGAATCGGGTTACAGGTACTTGCATCGACTCAAGTTACGGGAACTAGAGAGAGATATATTATATTGAATCCTTAGCTTTTCTTCTCTTCTTTTTTGTTTGTTTTTAGAACTATTTAGAACGCCTTCACCATTAAGGCTGAAAAGACGGAAATGGATTTGAGTGGCACGATCACTATGGTTCCAGTTTTTAATAAAAATTTAAAAAAATCCACTTCGTCTCTGGACTGTTATCTAGCTCGCAGCAATGCTAAAAAACAAAACGTTCAAGTTGCCTCACTTCGCTTAACATACTGCCACTGGAAAGAAGATACGGTTTGTCAATTGAATGGCCATCTCGAACGTTTATCTATGTCGGCAGTAAATTAATTAATTCTAAATCCTTGTAAATCAAATGCTATTATTATACCGGAGTTCTATTGATAATTCTTCCTGCCCTTCTGTTAAAAGTAAACTGCACTACGATACCGTATAGTAGTACTGTCAGAAATCTTGGTATTATTTTTAACAGAACTGCTTACGTTAATAACGTCAGAGTATAGTTCGTAGACTGTATAGTTCGTTGCAACGACTATCTATGTCTGCCCACTTCACACTTCGCCAGACACGTACTATGTTATTGAAATCATTAATTAGGCCAATTATGACTCATTGTTGCAACCTATTTTGTAAGTTGGACTCTTTATCATCACGTAAGCTTAACGACGCCTTTACTTCTGCTGTCCGTTATGTGTATGGACACGTTTCTTTATACACCAAAACTATTTTCTATGATTACCTGAATTATCGTACTATTTTATTCTGCATAGAAATATTACAACTAAGAAGCCCAATTACCTTCTTATTAAGTTTAATTATGTGTTATTCTTGAGTAGCACTTTTTCATTGCCAGATTGCCAGCGCCTCATTACACATTTCGCGTAACAGTACAAAAATTTCTTGTTCGGTCCATTAAACTATCGAATGTTCTGCCACTTCAAATTAAAAGAAACAAGGACAGGCCCAATTTATATTTGACAATGCCAAAAAATGCTCAAGTTTCTTTTCCTTTATGAGACCAACTCTGAAAATTTCTTATGGTGGAGTTGTTGGGTTAAAAAATCGATTGATGATGGAAACAAATTTAAAATGTCTAAAGTCGTTTTTTTTTATAATTTGGCAAAATTTTGAAAAAAATGGATCTAAAATGGACCGATTGTTTTTTTTCGTATTGAAATCGGAAAGAACGGAAGAGTTTCTGATTTTTGATAATTCTCGGTTTATGCAAATTAAAAAACAATCATAACTCGGGAATAGGCAGCAGTACACCAGTCGATCTCACATAGACCTTGATAAGGTCCGTTGTGGTACCACTACAAATGAACCTCAATCTGGATCGCTCTAGTACTGCCATGAAGTGATTAGTTGAACCATCCGCAGCTATTGAAGAACCTAGTTAGATCCTTGTGCTTCACGCTGGCGAACTCGTCTACTGAAGCTCGGCGAGCTGAACAGCTTTTAGGACTTTTTTTTACTTAGAGATTAGAGGTCGTCCGACTGATCTGTCTATTTCTGAAGCGTTCATCTGCGAACCTTTCGCCAGAACATAGGCTGCCGGGTACTCAGCATAGAGCCCCCAAGCTTTTGAAACCGGTCCGGCATCTGTAGTGCTTTAATCGTCTTTCATAAGTTAACTCCCATGGGGGTATTCGTCCACACATGCGTTTGACCGACGCACATGCGTTCGACCGACGCACCTGCCAATTCTATCTAAGTGACATCACCTCGCATCAGAAAAGAAGGGGCATTTGGGTTGCCAACGAGAATGAGCATGGCGGCTTCATTCATATCCTCAATGGATTCACAGAAATTCCGCCATGATGTACGTTTGGCTCTACATACTAATTTCCTTTGGCTTGCTTTAAAAGCAGCCCAGTTCTCCATTAGTCTTGTAGTTTTAGCCTTATTGAAAAGTTTCCGTGAATATCCTTCAGTCCCACCAAGCAGGATAACACTTCCTGGACGGTCTACTAATAGGACAGTTTTTGGTCGTTTCCGATAGTTTATTTAATGTAATAATAGTGCATCTGTTCCCCTATTACAGATGCTTAAATTTTTGTGTAAAATATAATTAAAGAGTGACTTACCTCATTCATTGATGTCTGTGCTGCCCCAGTGATGGGCGTTGGCGTCGCACCTCAGAAACATCCTCTTTCTATTGGCCATGTCCACTAGAGTGTGAACCTCAGCCGGTGGGGGTGGGTATTGTAGACAGTCTCTCCCGGTTCGTCTCTATCGTTAACAGGTTTCGAGAAAACCTTATCTTTCTTTGTTTTTCACGAATAAAAAAGTTCAATGGAGTAATATTTGAAGATCTAGCAGGTTAAGGTATCAACGTGCATCTTGTCCAATCCAGCGGTCAGGAAATTTTTCCTTCAGTATTGCCTTTATAATTATAAAAGAATGCGCTGGTAAAACATTGTCCAAGGATATCCATAGGGATGCCTTCTAGTAAATCTGGCAGTGTATTATCCAAAAAGTTCGCATAAATATTACTATTAAGCCCTTACGGCAAAATAAATGGTCCTATTAAATGGTTGGCACATAATTTTGGGCTGTAATGAGGTCACCATTGTTCTTTTTGGGTTAGTAAATATCCGACCAGGTATGGCGGTTGTGGAAGTTTGCGATACCATTCACGGATTTGCAATTCATCCGTCCACAAAATTCGGCACAGAAACGCCCCGTTTTCCATGTCGCATTCCAGAAGCCAAATGCAAAATTTTAATATTTTCTCGGAATATCCTTCCAGTAGTCCTTTAAATGGGATATGATGATATGGACGTAATCCTAATCGACTTGCGACTCGTTTCGAACTCGTTTCAGGGTCTTGCCCGACGAGGGTGATTATTTGCTGCTAGACGTCGGTTGAATTAGTGTTTGCATTTGCTCGAGGACGACATTCATTGGGATGACACACTCACTGATGCTGTTATTACGTAAACTGGGCATCAAATTCGATCACTTTTTGCCATCACTATTTTAACGTGTTTTCAATCGAACCCAATTCATTTGAATAATTTAACGCGGAGATCCACAACGAGGCGTTGTTTTCTATGGAGGATTTGTGCCTGATGATGAATTAGGAATGCCAGCGCCGAATCGCCCCATGCTCGATGCATTCAATCGAGAGTTTGAACAAGAACGGCAATGCGATCGAGATGCTTTGAGTCAATCAGTATGAACAAAGATCCCATTTTTGAATCAGCAACAGAAAACCGCGTACGACACATTAATGATAGCAGTCAACGACGGCAAAGGAGGAATCCTCTTCCTCGATGCACCTGGTGGAACTGGAAAAACGTTCCCAATTTCATTGATTTTAGCTTCGATTCGCGCAAACACTCAAATAGCGCTGGCCGTATAGTCATCTGGGATCGCTGCCACATTGTTAGAAGGAGGACGAATAGCTCATCTGCGCTCAAACTGACACTGAATTTGCAAACCATAGATGGACCGATGTGCAACATTGCCAAAAATCATATGCAAAGTGTTTTCCAAGCAATTATTAGACATTGGCAATGGAAAACTTCCGGTTGATAATTCCATTGGAATCATTTCGTTTCCACCCAATATTTGTCAATTCCCATGGGCAGTTGTATATGAGTCAGTGCTCGAGAGTCGGTAAACCATCTGCGCTTTATGTTTTCTGTCCAGACGGAAAGACTAAAAAATAGCGTTCATTACAAAGCGCTGCGCTTAAAAACCCCAACAAATGATTGTTAAAATGCTCTTCGGTGTTATTATGGCCCTTGCTGTTTCTATTCAGGAAGTCTCTCTCGCGGGGCCATTTCCCAGCACTCTGGAAGATGTCCTTTTTAATTCCTATTTTCAAGAGCGGCAATAGAAGAGACATTTCCAATTACAGGCCGATTGCTAAATTGTCCTGTATTCCTAAGCTCTTCGAACTGTTAATTCAATCCCAACTATCCGATGTGTGTAAAGGCTTAATCTCCACTCGGCAGCATGGTTTTCTTCAGGGTAGGTCCACGGTTTCAAACTTGGTTGAGTTTGTTTCCTGCACTGTGGGTGGATTCACGGATGGCTGCCAAACTGACTGTATTTACACTGATTTTAGTAAGGCCTTTAATAAGCTGTCTCACTCTGTCATTGCTTTTAAATTGGCTAATTTGGGTTTCCCGCCCTCGCTTATTGGTTGGATTAAGTCGTATTTATCTAATAGGACTTATAGGGTACGTCTTCGTGGCTCACTCTCTGATGATTTTGTGGCTCATTCTGGCGTTCCCCAGGGCAGTCATCTGGGTCCATTGCTATTCATCTTATCTATTGATAATATTTCGTATTTGCTTCAAAGATGTAAAATTCTTATATATGCTGACGATATTAAGATTTTTCTCCCAATCAAATCTAATGCTGATTCTGAGATTTTGCAATCAGAGTTGCACATTTTCTATGAGTGGTGCTGCAACAACAGTCTTAAGCTGAACATTGCGAAATGTCAGGTTATGTCCTTCTCGAGGTCTCGCAGCTTCCGTACTTTTCAGTACATGTTTGAGGGTACTTGTATAAAACTGGTGGAAGGAGTGAGGGACATGGGAGTGTATCTTAATGTTAAATTGAACATCTCCCGTATTAATAACCTCGTTGCTAGGGCAAACTCTATGCTGGGATTTATTCTTCGGTGGGCCAAAGAATTTCCAAGGCCTCAAATAAAACTCCATCTTTTTACGTCCCTGGTTAGACCTATGGTTGAATATGCTAGTCAGGTTTGGTCTCCGTTTTACGGATCCCACATTAGACGTATCGAGTCCGTCCAGCGCAGATTTGTGAGATCGGCCCTACGTTCTTTGCTTTGGAGTGACCCTCTTATTCTACCACCTTATGAGGAGCGCTTAGAGTTACTGCAACTTGTTACACTCGAGAAGCGTCGTTGGATTGCAGATTTGATATTTTTGCATCAGCTTCTGCAGGGAAAGCTAGACAGTGTTGAACTAGCTTCCAAAGTATTGCCTAGAGAACTGTCCTATTCCCTACGCAATCGATCACCTTTACAGATTGCTTTTTCACGCACTAATTACGGCGTGTTCGAGCCTATTAACGGCATGTGTAGGTCTGCTAATGACATCGGAGAGGTTTTTGATACTAGTGTGGACAAGGTGACACTTAAAAACAGTATCTACAATTTGTACAATAGTTTTTGTTTAATTTCTCGTTTTTGTTTGTTTTGCATTTAGATCCTTCTGTATTCGAATGGAAACACTATTATTATTATCATAGAACGCATGTATAGAGTCGTGAATATGTGTCCTCTTTTTCACCTGACCATTGGAGATAGAGACATGTTATAAAATAAATATATTTAATATTTCTTTTTTTAAGTTCCCTTCTCATTTTCTTCATTAGTAAATTGCACCCGTGCGAAACCAGGCCGGGTATACAATAATAAACAAATCGAAATCTTTTAACGAGAATGACCTCTTAAGCATTTCGTGAAATATCTGGGATTTGCCTTGATTTTGGACTCTTATCTTTATCACTTCACGGCTAACAAGATCAAATTATTATATATTACATTTTACTTCTTGATAAACTGAAATTGTCCAAATCATTATTAGAAGTAGGTTTAATTTTATCATCACATTTGATGCGACGCGATGATAAATTTAAATAATTTAATTCGAATTGAACCTGACACTTCCACTCTGTGTACGCCTCTTGATAAGAATAGCTTAATATTTATCTACTTGACTTTTGCCATTCCATGGCAATGAATTTTATTATTTTTCGAGGACCATTTTAAGTCATTACCCGAGATGAAGATAATAATTTTTAAGTAATTATTGCAATATCCTTCAAGCGGTTGTGTGACTGAAGAAAAATACAATTTAGCTACAACTTCTTCAAATATTAATTCCATAAAAAAAATCATAACAGAATTATCACAATCTAATTGTGATAAATGTTGCTAATCTTCTTAATGTACAGGTAATTATTTTTAGAATACTCATGAAACAAGAATGTTTTTTTGCTGAAAGATTACTTGAAGCAAAATTAAATTGAGCACTACGCAGTCAAATTCGCATTATTTTTAATTTGATGTTCTCGAGAATATTTGACCTTGTTGACAGCATGCAAGTAGGAATTATGTAGATAACACTACTACTAGTAATATTTTTTTTGAAAGGCATATTAGTCTAAGTCGTTCAAAATCGCGACTAAGATCTGTTTTTCCTTCATCCATCTAGTATTTTTTATCAAACCTAATATGTAAACAAACAAATCGCGGATTAATTGTCTAATTATAACAAATCAAGGCTACGCTCAGTTAAATATAAGATTATTATTATTTTTTTAAATTTCAACACTTACTTATTTTCTCAAAGAATTCAGCACCAATCGAGAGTACAAAGCATAAGGAATAAGGAAAAGTCAGGTTGTCTATCTTTACGGCTTCCTATTACCGGGCGTACAGGTATAAGCAGGTACGCTGGTATGATAAATTTACACTCCTATGTTTTATCATTGAAACATAAACGTATTAAAACAAGGATAATTTTATTGCCAACTAGGTTGTATTAGGTTGTCGAAACAAAATCGGTCAATACTCACGGTTAGCGTTGTGGTCATAAGCTTAGCAACTAGAGGACTACCCGACTGGCTACATTACGCCTGTCATTAATTATGAAAAAGGAGTCAGTGTCAGGATTACAATTAGAAGGGAATGGAGAATGACGGAACCGGCCAACAACTATGATACCGTAATATTCACGGATGGAACAAGGTGTTGGTGCAGGAGTGTTCTCTGAGACACTGAATATATCGAAGTCTTATCGTGTACCGAACGCATCGAGCGTCTTCCAGGCGGAGGTGCCTGCGATTATAAGATCGTGTTCGCTGCTTCTGTGTATCCATTCACCGAAACAGAACATCGTCATAGTCAAACGGCCATTAGGGCGCTTGACTCAGTTACCGTATCTGCTAGGGTGGTGCAGGACTGTCGGGAGTTACTTAGCTTCTTGGGCTGTGTGCTTAACGTAACCTTGCACTGGGTTCCCGGACATAGGAACATTCCAGGGAACGAGATGGCCGACAAAGAGAGGGCGCAGAACTACAACGTGGCCATGTTGAAGACATTCGTATCCCACTAGAATCCCTTAAGAAGGAACCCTTTTTGCATTCCTTCGCACTGGCAAATGTCAGATGGAGCGCCCTGAAAACATGTAGCATATCTAGGACAAGCTGGCCAATTTATAATAAAAGTAGGACATCAGATCTTCTCAATAGACCGAGAGCTGTTATCGCAAAAATCATTGCGGTCTGTAGGGGCGACTGCCTTTTAGGTAAGCATGCACCCCTTACAATATACACTGTCGCAGTTGTGACAACGTGAACGAAAAAGAAACCATTCTCTTTGAAAACCTGAAGGCAATCTCGAATGTAAAGATTAAGGAAATAAGTATTTTTTATCTTTAAAATTTTATATATTTTATAAAGAACACAGAATAAATAAATACATATTTTAGAAAATGATAAAAAATTGATAACACATTATTGTCGTAAAAGAATATTTTTTTATAAAACTGTGGTGTTATTGTATTTATAAATACTGCAAGGATTTTGGGCGTAGCTCTTAACTGCTACCTCCACATCCTTATAGGATCACATAGACCCTATCATTGGCAGGGCTTGCTCGGCTTTGGGCTTTGTGAAACGAGGATGGAACTTGACAACTTCTACTTAAAAAGGCTTATATATTCTTCACACCGATCCTGAAGCACGGTAGCCCTATATGGGCTACCACTTCGCGGTGCACATCAATCGCATCTCTGGGCAATGATATACCTTTGATATAAGAATTTTGATGTTTTAACTTTACATTTACGAGTATATGACATTACTACACTCTTGTCTACATTCAGAGGAAGAAAATTATCAGAATTAATCAAAACACAATCGTCGTAATCAGAGACTTTTCGAAATATTTTCGAATCTTTAGTATAACATAAAATGTTTGCGTGAGTTAAAACTAGCTGTAATTCATTAATATATATGTTAAATAATAACGGTCCTAAATGGCTACCCTGTGGGACCCCATTGGTATTATAAATTATATCAGATAGCACACTGCGGAAGGAAACACGCTGTGTACCATGAGATAGGTACGAACTATCCAAATTTACAAATGGAATCTGAAAACTTAACAAAGTAAATTTCTGTACAAGCAGCATATGATTAAACTTATCAAATGCCTAAGTAAAATCTGTTTAGATACATTCGATTTGTTCACCCACTTTAACACTTAAACGGCCTTTATTTTCATTTTTCTGATTTTCATTTCAAGCACTAGCTTTTTAAAATATAATTGCTTTTGGACTGATTTTTACTTTTATTTCTTTATTAAGTTATTTAGTAACCTACAAGGAAGTAACTAAAGGAGGAGAAACAAGCTCAGAAATTCGTGACAGTTTTAAGCTTGTGTGAGGTTCCCATGCATACAATCTCATAAGCGCAAGGCAGGCGATTAGAAAAGTATTTTTAAATTTTGGCAAAACAATTCTCGGCTAAATATTATCTACCGACCGTGATTGAAATTAGCCGTAATCACAAATTTAATTAAAATTTTGATTTACATATATTGTACATTAAAACTATAATTTAAAGTTTATTAATAAAATAATTCGAATTTTTACAAAACCCTTTTTACCGGCTGCCAATGCAGAATGTACAAAAACAACTGGAACCTCAAGACACTAAGTGACAGCACAGACCCAGGGCCCAGATCAAAAGCTTACTTTCTCGTAGTAAAAAGCGAACAATTTTGACCCAGCCGCAGAACAAAATCTTTCCATTCTCACACACACGACATACACGCGATAGGGCTTCTCCTTTAGTTACTTCCTCGTAGTCGTAGTTAGTAACATATCAGTATAGAAGAAATTATATTTTAAAAAGCTAGTGCTTGAAATGAAAATCGGGTCGAAAATGACCGGAAGGTGAATTAAGATTATACGCATTGTCTAATAAATTGGTTGTTGTGGTCTTACCTTTCGAAAAGCCGTATTAGGTCTGTTCGATAGGTAGTAGTACAGAACAGTTTCGAACAGTTCCGAGCAGCTCAGGATATTTTAAGAGCTGTCAAAAAAACCTGGAGCACTCCAGAATTTTAAACGTCATCGGACGCTAATTGTCACTATGTCATACCGTCCAGGAAATTATTAGTTGTAAAATCATTAATTAATTATTAATTGTTATATTTAACCATTTCATTAAAAACGTAACCAAAAATTAACTCAAAAAAAAAATATTACAACTAAACAAAATGACAACTACCTATATACAAGCCCAAAAGCTGACACGAACAGCTGAGCATTGGTGGTGTAAACAAACTGAAACTCCCTACAGTGAAGAATAGGAAAAGGTTGTAGAATTCTATTTTTTCGTAGTATTTCTCGCAGTATTTTTAAAGTCTCAACTTAGGATTTACTTGACGTGAACTTGCAAATTTTCTGAACATGGGGTCACGTTAAAAAATTTTTCAATTACAATTTTCATGTGTTTTAATGGGAAGACTCTCTCTTGTGTTAGTTTTGTTGATGTATTGAGGTAAGAATGCGCCAATTTCATTAGTATTTGTCTTTAGATTTGGTTAAGAAAGTGTGTAGTTTTATATGTGTGTGAGGATTGGTTAATCTGTGATACAAAAATAAATGAAATAATGACGAAATGCTTGGTGGTAAAATGACCGAACTGTCATGTTTTCCGGGCTTGCATCCATAATCTGTTCCAAAAAGATTAACAGTAGATCTTATGAACTATTCCTGTCTGCTTTATTATCTCCTCATTTTCCTATGCATGCATCCCTCTTCCTTAGCACGCTGTTGCCACATTTTAACTTAGAACATTTTCTGATTTTTCCTTGTGGACTCGGGTTGCCATATCATATCAATTTAACAAGTTTCTTGATGAATCCATTCATTAGGGCTTTTTTTTATTAATTGCTGTGCAACATTGAACCAAAAATATATACAATACATATTTCAAAATAAGTAATTAAAAACAATTTATAATAAGTAAATTCAAGCATATCTACAAACCTACTGCTAAAAGATATAATCTGTGGATGCACTAAATGTTCTTTCCGACCATTCCAGTCACTCGAATTCGTATTGCATCGGAAACCTTCGCATGTAAAAGCACCTACCATCCACCACTGAGTGCTGATCATTGTCGGTCGTTCTTATCAGAATGAGTGCCTCTTGGTTTGTCGACCAAGAAACGTCGAAAGGATGGCTATACATGGTTTTTGACGAGTTTGGGAAATTTGGCATCATAACTTGCCATTTACCGTGTATGTACCTACTGCCAATCTTTCTGGAACAGAGTATAGAGAAGGCTGTGCAACTTCTGTCTCAAGCAAATTTAATCGAACAGCTTGGAAGTCACCCCAGCTGTTCGAAACAATACTGAATATTGATCATCGAACACAGAACCGTGAGTTCGGAACTTCTTCGAGCTGTCATCAAACGCGCGAGAACGCATTGGAGCGCTCCAGTCCGTGTCATCGAACAGACCTATTGGAAGGTACCCATAAATTTTTTACAGTGGAAATGGTCGCGATTCTATATTACATCAATATTAAAGAACATCAATGTTTTGAATTCGATTATTATGGATCATCGATAATCGATATCGATGTTTCGTCAACATTGCCCATCTTTAAGTTGAACCTTTCAATAAACGTTAGAATAATCTATCAGCTATAAGTCGCCCTCCTATTCAAAGAGTCACCCCCATCCTTCGCCCCCCCCCCCCTTCAATTTTTTCGTTTTTTTTTTAAACTGCCATTTTTTTTATTTTTTCATTTTTTTCTCACCCGAGATTACTTCAGTTTGTTTTTTGTTTCAAATATTTTAAAGTGCTGGAATCGTAGCCTCACAAATCCTATTTTCATTGAGCTGAATGGAGTACCGATTTGAAATTGCAAGTATGGGAGACATGGATTACAAAACAAAATAGTTATTGCAATTTATTTAGTGAAGGAAATATGTGTTTTTTTTGCAATGAAAAATATAGCCCCACCCCGTTTCTAAAGTTTTGTTTTCAATTTATCAAATTTTTGTTCTAGTCGACCTGCAGAAAATTCTTGTTCGCAATTAAAATTGAATATGGACAATATGGTAAAACAACCTGGGGTAAAGCTCAAGAGGCTTGTGACCGTTGATGTCCTAATCAACTTTCTTTTGAAATGCGTTGAACCGTTAAAAACATTGGAATAATGTAACGAAGAAATTACGAGAGTACGATTTACAACGCAAGGCCGTGAAAATTTAAATTTACTTCAAAGGCGTAGTAGGTATTACGAGCAAAACGTGCTTCAGACTCGTAATAAAGGTGACTATGGTTGGCCGCAAAATGAGGTAAAGCTTTGAAAAAAAGAGTGACAATTGCTCTGTGGTGTGCAGATTATGTTTGTTCATGAACTAAAAAATTTAATTGGGTTTGTGTGACCTTCGGTTTTCTACGATAATATTCACACTCGAATCCCAATGAAATTTACAAAAGTAAAATTTCAACTTAATTAGTCCTTCTTGGCAGTAGCTCTTGTACTCTAATCACAGCTGCTCCAATAGCAAGCGGTTAAACTGGTTTTTATTAAAATGCTTAACCGTTTGTTGTTCGTGACGTAACACACTTCAATGCTATTCCAGTATTACATAAATGTAAAAATAAAAATAAGCCAACGGCGATCAAAAGAAATAAACCTCGTTTGTAACTTTTGCTCGATAAAGTCAACTCACTCCAAATCAGCTCGTGTTGTTATGTATCCGCGACAATGTGGTTTGCTTGGCATTCTTAACATTTTTATCACGTCCACATTTGCGAGATAGAAGTTGTCTTACCAGCCGACAGATAACAAGGGCGAGCCAAACAGCATAATGTTATCAATTTATATGAAATATAATCTGCTTTTTCTTAAGATCGCTTATTATTCAAGATGTTTTGATAATAAAAAAATGACCTTCGCCTAAAAAGGGCCTTTGGATAGTTTTATGGGGGTACCTCAGGGTAATATTATTCATGCGTGACTGTTAAGCTGGATTGGCCATAGTTTTGCATATTGTGTCAACTGTCAAGATAACAGCTGGATTTTACAGAAATATTTATGATAACAATTTAAGCTTTTCTTTCAAGGCGACTATTTTTATTCTTTAGTTAATTATGTTTGTGCACGTGGACTATGATTTTGCGTTATATGTAAATGGTTCAGCCTATTAGTATTAGCCTACAATTTGTATTATATCGTGCTCTGAAGGTTATTATAGAAAAAAATATTAATTTGCCCAGGCTTGTGGGATACTTTTTTAAAATCACTCATTAAGTAGAATGAGGTTGTAGTCTTGAATTTTAATTATTTTAAGGAGACGTCACCGTTGACAATTTTCTAAATTTTTTCTTGTTATCTGGCTTAATTTCAAAGTATTTCGAAAAAATTTCGAATCTATCCACTCGAATTTAAATAGTGTACGATGTTAAAAACCAAATCCATAGGAAAACTTCAAAACGAAAGTCTAGTGTAGAGGGTCGTCACTAACGAGGACTAAATTTGGTTACAGGGTTTTAGTTTGAGGAGATTTAAGCACACTAATTAGTTGTGGGCTTATATGCTTATTTTCCGTAAAATCCAACATAAACTACAATTTTATAAATTTTTATTGACTCTCCAGACTTTCAGAGCAAAATGTTTCATGAGAATGTGACTGGATTGGCCCGGGTCTGGCCACAGCAAAGTACGAAGCACTATGGTTGTACTTCTTCGGGGGATTGTACGATATTACCAACACAGGGCTGAAGCGACTTTTAGGGCTTATTACCAGCTACGACTGCTTCTGAATAAACTCTATGTTAAAAAAAGAACAAATACGGTCCTTCGGATGTGGTAATACAACAGACCATTCTTAAGGTCCATCTGGGTACATTTTGCACTTTTCAGGATAATAAAGGTGCCTTTAACAACGTCAAAACTGTAGTAGATCTATGCGTTTGTCAATGGATTGAGGAAATGCTGAGTAAGCAATATACATATACATACGTGTGAAACTGGGAAACTACGAGATTTTAAGAGTAACTAGTCATACTCCACCACAGGGCGGCGTTCTATCCCCATTGCTCTTGCTATTAGCTGTTGATAAATTTCTAAGATTGCTAGAAAGTATCGTAATAAAAGTGTTGGCTTTCTGCGGACGACCTGATCTTATTGGTGTCAGGGAAGGTTTAAAGCACCATAAGCAAACTAGCGCAGAGGGCTC